>NC_069420.1:35868599-36046099 GCF_026875155.1 Cherax quadricarinatus
CACTTTCAACTTTCTACCTTTACACACATTCTCAAATTCATCCACTAACCTTTGCAATTTTTCTTTAGAATCTCCCCTAAGCACAGTATCATCAGCAAAAAGTAACTTTGTCAATTCCCATTTTGAATTTGATTCCTCATAATTTAATCCCACCCCTCTCCCAAACACCCTAGCATTTACTTCTTTTACAACCCCATCTATAAATATATTAAACAAACATGTTGACATTACACATCCCTGTCTAAGACCTACTTTTACCGGGAAGTAATCTCCCTCTCTTCTACACACCCTAACCTGAGCCTCACTATCCTCATAAAAGCTCTTTACAGCATTTAGTAACTTACCACCTATTCCATATACTTGCAACATCTGCCACATTGCTCCTCTATCCACTCTATCATATGCCTTTTCTAAATCCATAAATGCAATAAAAACTTCCCTACCTTTATCTAAATACTGTTCACATATATGCTTAAATGTAAGCACTTGATCTACACATCCCCTACCCACTCTGAAGCCTTCCTGCTCATCTGCAATCCTACATTCTGTCTTACTTCTAATTCTTTCAATTATAACCCTACCGTATACTTTTCCTGGTATACTCAAAAACTTATTCCTCTATAATTTTGCAATCTCTTTTGTCCCCTTTTCCCCTTTATATAAAGGGACTATACATGCTCTCCCGCCAATCCCTAGGTACCTTCCCCTCTTTCATACATTTATTAAACAAAAGAAACCAACCACTCCAAAAACAAATATCCCCCCGTGCTTTTAACATTTCTGTCATGATCCCATCAGTTCCAGCTGCTTTACCCCCTTTCATTCTACGTAATGCCTCACGTACCTCCCCCACACTTACATTCTGCTCTTCTTCACTCCTAAAAGATGGTATACCTCCCTGGCCAGTGCATGAAATTACCACCTCCCTTTCTTCCTCAACATTTAAAAGTTCCTCAAAATATTCTCGCCATCTACCTAAAACCTCCCTCTCCCCATCTACTAACTCCCCTACTCTGTTTTTAACTGAAAAATCCATACTTTCCCTAGGCTTTCTTAACTTGTTTAACTCACTCCAAAATTTTTTCTTATTTTCAATAAAATTTCTTGACAGTACCTCTCCCACTCTATCATCTGCTCTTCTTTTGCACTCTCTCACCACTCTCTTCACCTTTCTTTTACTCTCCATATACTCTGCTCTTCTTATAACACTTCTGCTTTGTAAAAACCTCTCATAAGCTAACCTTTTCTCTTTTATCACACCCTTTACTTCATCATTCCACCAATCACTCCTCTTCCCTCCCGCCCCCACCCTCCTATAACCACAAACTTCTGCCCCACATTCTAATACTGCATTTTTAAAACTATTCCAACCCTCTTCAACCCCCCCACTACTCATCTTTTGCACTAGCCCACCTTTCAGCCAATAGTCGCTTATATCTTGCCCAAACTTCCTCCTCCCTTAGTTTATACACTTTCACCTCCCTCTTACTTGTTGTTGCCACCTTCCACTTTTCCCATCTACCTCTTACTCTAACTGTAGCTACAACTAAATAATGATCCGATATATCAGTTGCCTCTCTATAAACATGTACATCCTGGAGCCTACCCATCAACCTTTTATCCACCAATACATAATCTAACAAACTACTTTCATTACGTGCTACATCATACCTTGTATATTTATTTATCCTCTTTTTCGTAAAATATGTATTACTTATTACCAAATTTCTTTGTACACATAGCTCAATTAAAGGCTTCCCATTTACATTTACCCCTGGCACCCCAAATTTACCTGCTACTCCCTCCATAACATTTTTACCCACTTTAGCATTGAAATCCCCAACCACCATTACTCTCACACTTGATTCAAAACTCCCCACGCATTCACTAAAACATTTCCCAGAATCTTTCTCTCTCCTCTACACTTCTCTCTTCTCCAGGTGCATACACACTTACTATAACCCACTTTTCACCTCCAATTCTTTATTTTACTCCACATAATCCTTGAATTTATAACATTTGTAGTCCCTTTTTTCCCTGCCATAACGTATCCTTCAACATTATTGCTACTCTTTCTTTAGCTCTAACTCTATTTGAAACCCACTTTGACAATTTTCTTCTTCTTATTCTTTATATATATATATATATATATATATATAAAATATATATATATATATATATATATATATATATATATATATATATATATATATAATATATATATATATATATTATATATATTTTTTTTTTTTTTTCAACAAGTCGGCCGTCTCCCACCGAGTAGTAGGTTGGTAGACAGCAACCGCCCAGGGAGGTACTACCGTCCTGCCAAATGAGTGTAAAACGGAAGCCTGTAATTGTTTTACATGATGGTAGGATTGCTGGTGTCTTTTTTTCTGTCTCATAAACATGCAAGATTTCAGGTACGTCTTGATACTTCTACTGACACTTAGGTCACACTACACATACATGTACAAACATATATGTACACACCCATCTTGGTTTTCTTCTATTTTCTTTCTAGTTCTTGTTTATTTCCTCTTATCTCCATGGGGAAGTGGAACAGAATTCTTCCTCCGTAAGCTATGCGTGTTGTAAGAGGCGACTAAAATGCCGGGAGCAAGGGGCTAGTAACCCTTCTCCTTTATATATTACTAAATGTAAAAGGAGAAACTTTCATTTTTCCTTTTGGGCCACCCCACCTTGGTGGGATACGGCCGGTTTGTTGAAAGAAAGAATATATATATATATATATAGATATGTATATATATATATATAAAATATATATATATATATATATATATATTAATATATATATTTATATATATATATATATATATGTGTATATATTATATATATATATGTGATATATATATATATATATTTTATTATTTTTTTTTATTATCACACGGCCGATTCCCACCAAGGCAGGGTGGCCCGAAAAAGAAAAACTTTCACCATCATTCACTCCATCACTGTCTTGCCAGAAGGGTGCTTTACACTACAGTTTTTAAACTGCAACATTAACACCCCTCCTTCAGAGTGCAGGCACTGTACTTCCCATCTCCAGGACTCAAGTCCGGCCTGCCGGTTTCCCTGAATCCCTTCATAAATGTTACTTTGCTCACACTCCAACAGCACGTCAAGTATTAAAAACCATTTGTCTCCATTCACTCCTATAAAACACGCTCACGCATGCCTGCTGGAAGTCCAAGCCCCTCGCACACAAAAACCTCCTTTACCCCCTCCCTCCAACCCTTCCTAGGCCGACCCCTACCCCGCCTTCCTTCCACTACAGACTGTACACTCTGAAGTCATTTCTGTTTCGCTCCATTCTCTTACTGTCCGAACCACCTCAACAACCCTTCCTCAGCCTCTGGACAACAGTTTTGGTAATCCCGCACCTCCTCCTAACTTCCAAACTACGAATTCTCTGCATTATATTCACACCACACACTGCCCTCAGACATGACATCTCCACTGCCTCCAGCCTTCTCCTCGCTGCAACATTCATCACCCACGCTTCACACCCATATAAGAGCGTTGGTAAAACTATACTCTCATACATTCCCCTCTTTGCCTCCAAGGACAAAGTTCTTTGTTTCCACAGACTCCTAAGTGCACACTCACTCTTTTTCCCTCATCAATTCTATGATTCACCTCATCTTTCATAGGACCCATCCGCTGACACGTCCCACTCCCAAATATCTGAATACGTTCACCTCCTCCATACTCTCTCCCTCCAATCTGATATTCAATCTTTCATCACCTAATCTTTTTGTTATCCTATAACCTTACTCTTTCCTGTATTCACCTTAATTTTCTTCTTTTGCACACCCTACCAAATTCATCCACCAATCTCTGCAACTTCTCTTCAGAATCTCCCAGAGCACAGTGTCATCAGCAAAGAGCAGCTGTGACAACTCCCACTTTGTGTGTGATTCTTTATCTTTTAACTCCACGCCTCTTGCCAAAACCCTCGCATTTACTTCTCTTACAACCCCATCTATAAATATATTAAACAACCACGGTGACATCACACATCCTTGTCTAAGGCCTACTTTTACTGGGAAAAAATTTCCCTCTTTCCTACATACTCTAACTTGAGCCTCACTATCCTCGTAAAAACTCTTCACTGCTTTCAGTAACCTACCTCCTACACCATACACTTGCAACATCTGCCACATTGCCCCCCTATCCACCCTGTCATACGCCTTTTCCAAATCCATAAATGCACAAAGACTCTTTAGCCTTATCTAAATACTGTTCACTTATATGTTTCACTGTAAACACCTGGTCCACACACCCCCTACCTTTCCTAAAGCCTCCTTGTTCATCTGCTATCCTATTCTCCGTCTTACTCTTAATTCTTTCAATTATAACTCTACCATACACTTTACCAGGTACACTCAACAGAACTTATCCCCCTATAAATATATATATATATATATATATATATATATATATATATATATATATATATGTGTATATATAATATATATATATATATATATATATATATATATATATATATATATATATATAATTATTATATATATATTATATATATATATATATATATATATATATTTTTTTTTTTTTTTTTTTTTCAACAAGTCGGCCCGTCTCCCACCGAGTAGTAGGTTGGTAGACAGCAACCACCCAGGGAAGTACTACCGTCCTGCCAGATGACTGTGAAACAGAAACCTGTAACTGTTTTGCATGATGGTAGGATTGCTGGTTTCTTTTTCTGTCTCATAAACACGCTAGATAACAGGGATATCTTGCTACTCCAACTTACAGTTTGGTCACACTTCACAGACACGCACGTGCATATATATATACATACATCTAGGTTTTTCTCCTTTTTCTAAATAGCTCTTGTTCCTCTTTATTTCTTCTATTGTCCATGGGGAAGTGGAAAAGAATCTTTCCTCCGTAAGCCATGCGTGTCGTATGAGGCGACTAAAATGCCGGGAGCAATGGGCTAGTAACCCCTTCTCCTGTAGACATTTACTAAAAAAGAGAAGAAGAAAAACTTTATAAAACTGGGATGCTTAAATGTGCGTGGATGTAGTGCGGATGATACAAGAAACAGATGATGCTGATGTTATGAATGAAAAGAAGTTGGATGTCCTGGCCCTAAGCGAAACAAAGCTGAAGGGGGTAGGGGAGTTTCTGTGGGGGGAAATAAATGGGATTAAATCTGGAGTATCTGAGAGAGTTAGAGCAAAGGAAGGGGTAGCAGTAATGTTGAATGATCAGTTATGGAAGGAGAAAAGAGAATATGAATGTGTAAATTCAAGAATTATGTGGATTAAAGTAAAGGTTGGATGCAGAAGTGGGTCATAATAAGCGTGTATGCACCTGGAGGAGAGAGGAATGCAGAGGAGGAGAGAGAGATTTTGGGAGATGTTAAGTGAATGTATAGGAGCCTTTGAACCAAGTGAGAGAGTAATTGTGGTAGGGGACCTGAATGCTAAAGTAGGAGAAACTTTAGAGAGGGTGTGGTAGGTAAGTTTGGGGGCCAGGTGTAAATGATAATGGAGCCCTTTGATTGAACTTTGTATAGAAAGGGTTTAGTTATAGGTAATACATATTTTAAGAAAAAGAGGATAAATAAGTATACACGATATGATGTAGGGCGAAATGACAGTAGTTTGTTGGATTATGTATTGGTAGATAAAAGACTGTTGAGTAGACTTCAGGATGTACATGTTTATAGAGGGGCCACAGATATATCAGATCACTTTCTAGTTGTAGCTACACTGAGAGTAAAAGGTAGATGGGATACAAGGAGAATAGAAGCATCAGGGAAGAGAGAGGTAAAGGTTTATAAACTAAAAGAGGAGGCAGTTAGGGTAAGATATAAACAGCTATTGGAGGATAGATGGGCTAATGAGAGCATAGGCAATGGGTCGAAGAGGTATGGGGTAGGTTTTAAAAATGTAGTGTTAGAGTGTTCAGCAGAAGTTTGTGGTTACAGGAAAGTGGGTGCAGGAGGGAAGAGGAGCGATTGGTGGAATGATGATGTAAAGAGAGTAGTAAGGGAGAAAAAGTTAGCATATGAGAAGTTTTTATCAAAGTAGAAGTGATGCAAGGAGGGAAGAGTATATGGAGAAAAAGAGAGAAGTTAAGAGAGTGGTGAAGCAATGTAAAAAGAGAGCAAATGAGAGAGTGGGTGAGTTTATCAACAAATTTTTTTAAAAATAAGAAAAATTTTGGGTGGATTAACAAGTTAAGAAAGCTAAAAACAAATGGTTTTGGTCATTAAAAAATAGGAGAGGAGAGTTTTTTTAAATGGAAGTTAGAGGTATTGGGAAGATGGGGGGAATATTTTGGGAATTTTTAAAAATTTTGATAAAGATGGGAAGCTGTGATTTCGTGTTAGGGCAAGGGGGAAAAAAACATTTTGTAGGAGTGAGGAAAGGTCAGTTGTGAGTGGGGGGGAAGTTTGAGGCAGTGGTAAAATGAAAGGGGGTAGGCACCCGGGGTTTGTGGGATAAAATAGAAATTTTAAAAAGCAGGTGGGGATATAGTTTTGGGGTTGGTGCAATTATTTAATAAATGTTGGAAGGGTAAGGTACCTAGGGTTGGGCCCAGGGCAGCATATTTCCCTTTGTATAAAGGCAAAGGGGATAAAAGAAGTGCAAATTATAGGGGGATAAGTTGTTGAGTGTCCCGGGTAAAGGTATGGTGAGTTTAATTAAAAGAATTAAGAGTAAGACGGGAATGGGATAGCAGTGAACAAGGAGGTTTGGGAAAGGTGGGGGTGTGTGGACCGGGTGTTTACAGTAAACATAAAAGTGAAAGTTTTAGATAAGGCTAAAGGGTTTTTTTTGGGGCATTTATGGTTTTGGGAAAAAAGGCGTATGACAGGGTGGATAGGGGGGGGCAAGTGGCAGATTTTGCAATGTAGGGTGTGGAGGTAGGTTACTGAAAGCAGTGAAGATTTTTTTGAGGATAGTGAGGCTCAAGTTAGAGTATGTAGGAAGGGGGGGAATTTTTTTTCCAGTAAAAGTGGCCTTAGCAAGGATGGTGATGTCCCCGTGGTTGTTTAATATATTTATAGATGGGGTTGTAAGGGGAAGTAAATCGAGGGTCTTGGCAAGAGGCGGGGAGTTTTAAAAGATAAAGAATCCAAACAAAGTGGGAGTTGTCACAGCTGTCTTTGCTGATGACACTGTGCTTTGGGAGTTTTCTGAAGAGAAGTTGAGAGTTGGTGGATGAATTTGGGGGGTGTGCAAAAAAGAAAATTAAAGGTAAATACAGGAAGGGAGTAAGGTTATGGGTAAAAAAAAGTTTGGGATGAAAGTTGAATTCAGATTGGGGGGAGAGGTATGGAGGAGGTAAAGTTTCAGATATTTGGGATGGAGGGTCAGCGGATGGGTCTATGAAAGATGGGTGAATCAAGAATTGATGGGGAAAAAGAGTGGTGGTGCACTTGGAGTTGGGAACAAAGAACTTTGTCCTTGGGGGCAAAGAGGGGAATGTATGAGAGTTAGTTTTACCAACCCCTTTTTATAGGGGTGTAAAGCGGGGTGATGAATGTTGCAGGAGGGAAGGCTGGGGGCAGTGGAGATGTCATTCTGGGGGCAATGTGGGTGTAAATATAATGCAGAGAATTCGTAGTTTGGAATTAGGAGGGGGGGTTGGGGATTAAAAAACTGTTGTCCAGGGGCTGGGGAAGGTTGTTGAGGTGGTTGGGACATGTAGGGGAAAAGGAGCAAACAAAATGATTTCAAGGTGTATCAGTTGTGGAAGGAAGGGGGGGTGGGGGTCGGCCTGGAAAGGGTTGGAGGGAGGGGGTAAAGGAGGTTTTGTGTGCGGGGGTTGGGACTTCAGCAGGCTGCGTGAGCGTGTTTGATAGGAGTGAATGGAGAAAAATGGTTTTTAATATTGAGTCTGTTGGAGTGTGAGCAAAGTAACTTTTGAAGGGTTTCGGGGAAACCGGCAGGCCGGATTTGAGTCCTGGAGATGGGAATACACCCGCACTTGAAGGGGGGTGTTAATGTTGCAGTTTAAAAAAACTGTAGTGAAAAAGCACCCTTTGCAAGACAGTGATGGAGGAATGAGGGGTGAAAGTTTTTTTTTTTCGGGCCCCCTCCCTTGGTGGGAATGGCCCGGTGTGATAATAAAAAAAAAATAAAAAATAAAATATATTTAAAAAAAGAGGAAAATAATAACAAGATATATGTAGGGCGAAATGACGTAGTTTGTTGGATTATGTATTGGTAGATAAAAGACTGTTGAGTAGACTTAAAGAGTACATGTTTATAGAGGGGCCACAGATATATCAGATCACTTTCTAGTTGTAGCTACATGGAGTAAAAAGTAGAGGGGGATAAAGGGAATAGAAGCATCGGGGAAAGAGGGGGTAAAGGGTTTTTAAAAAAACAAAAAAGGGGGGAGGCGTTAGGGTAAATATAAACAGCTGTTGGAGGATAGATGGGCTAATGAGAGCATGGGCAATGGGGTCAAAGGGTTGGGGTAGGTTTAAAAATGTTTGTTAGAGTGTTCAGCAGAAGTTTGTGGTTACAGGAAAGTGGGTGGGGGGGGAAAAGAGGAGCGATTGGTGGAATGATGATTGAAGAAGTGTAAGGGAGAAAAAGTTAGCATATGAGAAGTTTTTACAAAAGTAGAAGTATGCAAGGGGAAAGAGAAATGGAGAAAAAGAGAGGGGTTAAGAAGTGATAAAAGAAAGAAAAAAAGAAGCAAATGAGAGAGTGGGTGAGATGTTATCAACAAATTTTGTTGAAAAAAAAAAAATTTTTGGAGTGAGATTAACCCTTTGAGGGTCGACAGGCCTTCCGAAACTCGTTTCGGGGCGGCCAAATTTTTAAAAAAAAAAAAAAAAAATTTATTTTTTTTTAATGAAAAATAGAGTTTTTTTTTCTAAAAAATTATAGGATAAACAAAAAAATTTACCCTCAATATTACGGAGATATGGATGCTGAAGTTTGCAGAAAAAAAGCCGCGTATGGCAACAGCGGCGACTCCCCCTCACCCGGTAAAACTTGTTTATTTTATTTGAAGGTTTTGTTGTTTTTTTCACTTTTTTTTTTTTCACAAACTTATGTGGCCTGTAGACAAAGTAAGGTGCAAGACATATATACACTCGTTGTATACAACACAATAACACACAAAATAATTATCAATTATTGTTTACAAAACTTGTTTACAAAAACAAAACAATACAAAACTTTTTATTTTTTTTGTTCTTAATATAATCCAATATACGTCATGAACATATTCCCATTAGTTTTGCAGCTTGTGGAACTCTGAAACATGGTGTCATACACAAAGGTGTTTTTTCTTTCTCCCTCATTCTTCTCTTTTAATCTGTCTCTCTCTTTCTATTGTCTATCTATCTCTGTCTCACAGGTCACATAAATCAAGTATACATAGTATAAATTACCCAGGATAACCCCAAGAAATCCCCGCAAAATGCTTACTCTGCTTGAAGATGTGAGTAAAAAATGATGACAAGTCTTGGGCTCTCTGAGACAGAGAGCTAGACGGATGCGATAGACAGGGAGATTGACAGACAGACAAATGACAGACAGAAAATGTTGTGTACCAGTACAGTTTTTCTAGTGTTCCCCCCTCCTCCTCCTTTCTTCTCTTCCTCCCCTTCCCCTACTCTTCCCCATCCTTCCCTTCCTACTCTTTTTTCTTCCCCCCTCTTCTCTTCCTCCTACTCTTCCTCTTCCTCCCCTCCTCCTCTTCCTCCTCTCCTCCCCTTCCTCCTCCTCCCCTTCTTCCCCTTCCTCCTACTCTTTCCCCCTCCTCCTCTTCTTCCTCTTTCCCCCTTTCCCCCCAATCTTCCCCGTACTATTCCCTTCTCCTCCCCTTCCCCTTTTTTCCTTTCCTCCTACTCTCCTCTTTTTTCTCCTCTTCCTCCTCCTCCCTTTTTCCCCTCCTCCCCTTCTTCCCCTTCCCCCCACTCCTTCTCCTCCTTGCCTGTGTAAATTAAAGGAGTCCCCGCTGTCAAAGTACATATTAGTCATTACCTTTCCCCCTCGGCCCGTCAAAACAATGGGGTCGGATGTCTTCCCCCCCCCTTCTATCTAATTTCTTTCTCCTCTTCTATCTGTCTGTTATCTCGTTCACAGGGACACATAAAACAAAAATCATGGGATAAATTACTAGGAAACCCAAGAACCCCCACAAAGTGCTTATCTGCTTGAAGATTGATAAAAGTGATGACGCAGTCTTGTGGTCTCTGGACGAGAGTAGGGATAGACGGGGGCTTGACAGACAGGCAAATAGACAGACAGAAAGTTGTTTTCCCGCAAAAACAAAGGGAGGGCGATGTTCATCTATTTTTGGCATCAGCTTACCCCCATTTACCCCATCAAACGTCAGCACTTATCAGAGTTATCTCCCCTTATCTTGTTACTGTCATGGGTGAAAATTTATTATTCATATTTTTATTATTACCTATTTTATTTTTATGTATTATTATTATTTTTTTATTTTTATTTTATTATTATTATTTTTATGTATTATTATTATTATTTTTATTTTATTTTTTATTTTTATCATTAGTTTCTTCTTCTCCTCCTCCCCCTCTTCCCCCTCCTCTCTTCTTCCTCCTCCTCCTCCTCTTTCTTCCTCCCCCTCCTCCTCCTCCTCTCCTCCTTTTCCCCCTCCCCTCTTGCCTCCCCTCCCCCTTGCCTCCCCCTCCTCTTGCCTCCTCCCCTCTGCCTCCCCCTCCTCCTCCTCCTCCATTTTGGAACAAATTTTTAAGGTTGTAGTTCATAATACTATCATTATCATCCCAAGCTCAACTGAGTCTGGATTTTGGGAAAAAGGATTTCCCCCCTTTGATTCTGTACAAGAACGCGGCCCAGCACAGAGGTGGAAGGTGTGGGTTGTCTGGGGTTTTCCCAACTATTTACCCATATTTTGGTCATTTTCGGTCAAATCACCAGAAAACCCTTTAAACTCATCTTCATGTCACTTTTCCCTCTGTATTAGAACTGTCATGGGGAACAAAAGGTCCCAATTTGCCGAGGAGGGGGAAAATTCTTCCCAGGGCAGGTGGAAAAATTTTGTACTATGATGGGATTCCCACAATGCACCCTGGGTCCCCCCATTTTTTTCCTACTGCGCACACCCACCACACAGACCCATTCTCTCACATCTAGGTTTCAGCCTTTTCTGTGGATTTGAGGCCGCTAAATTTATGCGTATGACGACAAAAACCCCTCGGTAAGACGTAAAGTACGACGAAAACCCCAAAAGGGGTTAACAATTAAGAAACCCTAGAGAAAAAATGGATTTGCAGTTAAAAATAGAGAGGAGAGTTTTTAAAAGGGGGAAGTTAGGGGTTTTGGGGAAAGATGGGGGGGGGAATTTTTTGAGGAATTTTAAATGTTGATAAAGATAGGGAAGCTGTGATTTCGTGTATGGGGAAAGGAGGAATAACATTTTGTAGGAGTGAGGAAGACCCATTTGTGAGTGTGGGGAAGTTCTGAGGATAGGTAAAATGAAAGGGGGAAAGGGCGCCGGGATTGGGGGATAAAGTTTAAAATTTTAAAAAGCGGTGGGGATATGTTTTGGGTGGTTGGTGAAATTTTTTAAAAATGTTGGAAAAGGGGGTAAGGTCCCTGGGGATTGGCAGAGGCAGCATTTCCCTTTGTTTTAAAGGCAAAGGGGAAAAAAGGAGTGCAAAAATTATAGGGGATAAGTCTGTTGAGTATACCTGGCAAAGTGTATGGTAGAGTTATTATTGAAAGAATTAAGAGTAAGACGGAGAATAGGTTTAGCAGATGAACAAGGAGGCTTTAGGAAAGGTGGGGGGTGTGTGGACCAGGTGTTTACAGTGAAACATAAAAATTGAACAGTATTTAGATAAGGCTAAAGAGGTCTTTTGTGGCATTTATGGTTTTGGGAAAAAGGCGTATGACAGGGGGGATAGGGGGCAATGTGGCAGATGTTGCAGGTGTATGGTGTAGGAGGTAGGTTACTGAAAGCAGTGAAGAGTTTTTACGAGGATAGTGAGGCTCAAGTTAGAGTATGTAGGAAAGAGGGAAATTATTTCCCCAGTAAAAGTATGCCTTAGACAAGGATGTGTGATGTCACCGTGGTTGTTTAAATATATTTATAGATGGGGGGTTTTAAAAAGAAGTAAAAGTGAGGGTCTTGGCAAGAGGCGTGGAGTTAAAAGATAAAGAATCACACATAAAGTGGGGAGTTGTCCCCAGCTGCTCTTTGCTGATGACACTGTGCTCTTGGGAGATTCTGAAGAGAAGTTGCAGAGAGTTGGGATGAATTTGGTAGGGTGTGCAAAAGAAGAAAATTTGAAAGTGAACAGGAAAGAGTAAGGTTATGAGGATAACAAAAAGATTAGGTGATGAAAAAATTGGATATCAGATTGGAGGGAGAGAGTATGGAGGAGGTCAATGTATTCAGATATTTGGGAGTGGATGTGTCAGCGGATGGGTTTTATGAAAGATGAGGTGAATCATAGAATTGATGAGGGGAAAAGAGTGAGTGGTGCACTTAGGGAGTCTGTGGAGACAAAGAACTTTGTCCTTGGAGGCAAAGAGGGGAATGAAAAGAGTATAGTTTTACCAACGCTCTTATATGGGTGTGAAGCAAGGGTGATGAATTTTGCAGCGAGGAGAAGGCTGGAGGGCAGTGGAGATGTCATGTCTGAGAGCAATGTGTGGTGTGAATATAATGCAGAGAATTCGTAGTTTGGAAGTTAGGAGGAGGTGCGGGATTACCAAACTGTTGTCCAGAGGGCTGAGGAAGGGTTGTTGAGGTGGTTCGGACATGTAGAGAGAATGGAGCGAAACAGAGGGACTTCAAGAGTATATCAGTCTGTAGTGGAAGGAAGGCGGGGTAGGGGTCGGCCTAGGAAAGGTTGGAGGGAGGGGGTAAAGGAGGTTTTGTGTGCGAGGGGCTTGGACTTCCAGCAGGCATGCGTGAGCGTGTTTGATAGGAGTGAATGGAGACAAATGGTTTTTAATACTTGACATGCTGTTGGAGTGTGAGCAAAGTAATATTTATGAAGGGGTTCAGGGAAACCAGAAGGCCGGACTTGAGTCCTGGAGATGGGAAGTACAGTGCTTGCACTCTGAAGGAGGGGGTGTTAATGTTGCAGTTTAAAAACTGTAGTGAAAAGCACCCTTCTGGCAAGACAGTGATGGAGTGAATGATGGTGAAAGTTTTTCTTTTTCGGGCCACCCTACCTTGGTGGGAATCAGCCAGTGTATTATAATAAAAATAATAATATATATAATAATATATATATATTATATATATATATATATATATATATATATATATATATATATATATATATTATATATAACACACATACATACATACATACAGACATACATACATACATACATACATACATACATACATACATACATACACACAAACATACACACATACACACACACAAACACACGCACAGTGGAACCTCTACTTGCAAGTTTAATCCGTTCCATGACCTTGCTCGCAACTGGATTTGCTCGTTTGCAGAGTCAATTTTCCTCATTTAAATTAATTGAAATGCAATTAATCCGTTCCAGTGGAATTCTGTATTTCAATAATTTCACTAATATCAACTCTACGGCTTATTTATCTATCTCAATTCATGAAATATGACATAATAAACAATATAAATGACATAGGAACCTGATATATACAGTGGACCCCCGCATTCCGCACGCATCGCATACCGTACAATCCGCATACCGCTCGCTTTTTTCGCAAAAATTTTGCCTCGCATACCGCCCAAAAACCCGCTCACCGCTCTTCGTCCGAGACGCGTCCAATGTGCGGCCTGAGCCATGCTCACATGTTCCACCAGTGGCATTGTTTACCAGCCAGCCTCCGCGGTAACATCCAAGCATACAATCGGAACATTTTGTATTATTACAGTGTTTTTGGTGATTTTTTCTGGAAAATAAGTGACCATGGGCCCCAAGAAAGCTTCTAGTGCCAACCCTACAGCAATAAGGGTGAGAATTACTATAGAGATGAAGAAAAAGATCATTGATAAGTATGAAAGTGGAGTGCGTGTCTCCGAGCTGGCCAGGTTGTATAATAAACCCCAATCAATCATCACTACTATTGGTGGTACAGCTGCTGCTGCTGCTGTACCACCGTCAGCTGCTGCTGCACTGTCAGCTGCTGCTGCTGTTGTACCACCGTCAGCTGCTGCTGCTGCTGTAGTACCGTCTGCTGCTGCTGTAGCATCGTCTGCTGCTGCTGTAGCATCGTCTGCTGCTGCTGTAGCATCGTCTGCTGCTGCTGTAGCATCGTCTGCTGCTGCTGTTGCATCGTCTGTTGCTGCTGTAGCATCATCTGCTGCTGCTGTAGCATCGTCTGTTGCTGCTGTAGCATCATCTGTTGCTGCTGTAGCATCGTCTGCTGCTGTTGTACCACCGTCAGCTCCTGCTGCTGCTGTAGCACCGTTGTTGGTGTGACTTATTGAGAATACCAAGAAACAATTAACCCCAGAGGATTTGCCACCCAGGATAACCCAAAAAAGTCAGTGTCATTGAAGACTGTCTAACTTATTTCCATTGGGGTCCTTAATCTCGTCTCCCAGGATGCAACCCACACCAGTCGACTAACACCCAGGTGAACAGGGAAAAATGCCTGGAACTAGTGCTCATATTGGTGAATTTAAAGCCAGCAAAGGTTGGTTTGAGAGATTTTAGAATCGTAGTGGCATACACAGTGTGATAAGGCCTGTTCTGGAAGAAAATGCCAAACAGGACCTACAGTACTCAGGAGGAAAAGGCACTCCCAGGACACAGTGTCTCATCAGTCATTGCTGCATCTTCAATAAAGGTAAGTGTCATTTATTCTTCATTTAGTAGAGTAGTACATGCACAATATATATTGTGCATGTACTACTCTACTATTGTGCATGTATCCTTCTCTTTGTGTGTAGGAAAATGTATATTTCATGTGGTAATATTTTTTTTTCCATACTTTTGGGTGTCTTGCACGGATTAATTTGATTTCCATTATTTCTTATGGGGAAAATTCATTCGCATACCGAACATTTCGCATAACAATCAGCCCTCTTGCACGGATTAAAGTCGCTATGCGGGGGTCCACTGTACTCTAAAATAAATAAAATATGTCATTCGTGTAGTGGTGTGGGCAGTGTCGGCGGTGGACGAGAGTTTGTCTGGAGACCAGGCAAAATACTTCATGAATAATTTCGCTAATATCATCTATGCACCTTATTTATCCATCACTGTTCATGTAATACGACTTAACAAACAATATGAATAACATAGAAACATTCTATATTCTCTAGAATTAATAAAATATGTCATTCATGTAGTGGTATGGGTGGTGTCAGCAGTGGACGAGAGAGTGTCTGGAGACCGGGCAAAATACTTCATGAATAATTTCGCTAATATCATCTATATGGCTTATTTATCTATCACAGTTTATCTAATATGACATAACAAACAATATAAATACTCAATATAAATACTCTAGAATGAATAAAATACTATGTCATTATGTAACAGGTGGAGGCGGCCATAACCGCTCCCTCTTTGTTGTGGTAAACACTGTCTAGTGATGGCCTTTTGAAGCCATCTCTTATTATAATTATTATATGTAGTACATTATTATTATATCTTTCTTCTTTCAACACACCGGCCGTATCCCACCGAGGCAGGGCGGCCCAAAAGGAAAAACGAAAGCTTCTCCTTTTACATTTACTAATATATACATGAGAAGGGGTTACTAGCCCCTTGCTCCCGGCATTTTAGTTGCCTCTTACAACACGCATGGCTTACTGAGGAAGAATTCTGTTCCACTTCCCCATGGAGATAAGAGGAAATAAACAAGAATAAGAACCAGAAAGAAAATAGAAGAAAACCCAGAAGGGTGTGTGTATATGTCCTTGTACATGTATGTGTAGTGGGACCTAAGTGTAAGTAGAAGTAGCAAGACATACTTGAAATCTTGCATGTTCATGGGACAGAAAAAAGGACCCCAGCAATCCTACCATCATGTAAAACAATTACAGGCTTTCGTTTTACACTCACTTGGCAGAATGGTAGTACCCCCCTGGATGGCTGCTGTCTACCAACCTACTACCTACATTATTATTATTTTTATTATTATTATTATTATATATATTTTTTTTTTCAACAAGTCGGCCGTCTCCCACCAAGGCAGGGTGACCCAAAAAAGAAAGAAAATCCCCAAAAAGAAAATACTTTCATCATCATTCAACATTTTCACCACACTCACACATTATCACTGTTTTTGCAGAGGTGCTCAGAATACAGCAGTTTAGAAGCATACACATATAAAGATACACAACATATCCCTCCAAACTGCCAATATCCCAAACCCCTCCTTTAAAGTGCAGGCAT
Organism: Cherax quadricarinatus; assembly: GCF_026875155.1. Taxonomy (NCBI): domain Eukaryota; kingdom Metazoa; phylum Arthropoda; class Malacostraca; order Decapoda; family Parastacidae; genus Cherax; species Cherax quadricarinatus. Next base: position 35,884,982 of record NC_069420.1, read on the forward strand.
TGTACTTCCCATTTCCAGGACTCAAGTCCGACTATATGAAAATAACCGGTTTCCCTGAATCCCTTCACTAAATATTACCCTGCTCACACTCCAACAGATAGTCAGGTCCCAAGTACCATTCGTCTCCATTCACTCCTATCTAACAAGACGTACCTGAAATCTTGCATGTTTATGAGACAGAAAAAAAGACACCAGCAATCCTACTATCATGTAAAACAATTACAGGCTTTCCTTTTACACTCACTTGGCAGGATGGTAGTACCTCCCTGGGCGGTTGCTGTCAACCAACCTACTACCTAGGATTATACATATTATTATTATTATTATTATTATTATTATTATTATTATTATTATATAAATACTAATTTGTAATTTTTATTCACAAAAAAATATAAGATTTACTGTTATTCCTTATTGCAATAATTGTATAAATAATGTCAACCCATTCATGACTGCATATTGGAAGGGACAGTGACGTCATTTGTTTACTCTAAAACAGCCAAGCAATGGACCATTTCTCCTAGGTTGAGCTCTATTTCAAGGTACTTTTCGTCGTGAAAGCAATCAAAATCATATCTGTTTCTGTAATATATCTTCCATTCTCTCAATTGAGACAAAAAAAACGAGAATACAACCATAAAAACCATTCGAAATTACCGCTAAGGGGTGGCTAATTGCTGGGAAGGGAACTCTATTATTTATGCTTAGATTTCTTTCATTTTTGATGTACGTTAAGAAGCATCTTTCCATCATACATTGCCCAAGTTTCAATAAGATAGTCCAACAAACAAATGAGATACAATTCCCGGGATCAAGAGCAAGAGCCCCTCACCAGTGTCAAGAAACCTGTCTTGAGGTCTGCTCGCTTGTGGAAATTTTGCTCGCGTATGGAAGCAAAAAATCGACCCATCGACTGCTCGTATTTGGAAAAACTCGCACGTGGACACGCTCGCAAGTAGAGGTTCCACTGTATAATTGGGGTCCTGATATTATATTCTATATGGAGTTTATTATATTATTTCAGGTCACTTTTTATACTGTATCTTTATATATGCTTCTAAGCTGTTGTATCTGAGCACCTCTGCAAAAACTGTGATTATGTATGAGTGAGGTGAAAGTGTTGAATGATGAAAGTATTTTCGTTTTGGGGATTATCTTTCTCTTTTGGGTCACCCTGCCTTGGTGGGAGACTGCCGACTTGTTGAAAAAAAAAAAATTAGTGATGTACTGTATTACAGAGATATGGTGTCAGAAGCACAAAATGAACTCGATTCTCAAAAAAATTTATCATCCAGACTTAATTTTGTATAAATTGTGGGTTTCTTTTTTCTTGGGACCTCTAGGAAAATAAAACTCCTTCCCGTGCAGATTTCTAGGGACAGCTGTACCACTCAATAAAATAGGCCAAATTCATGTGACCCTAATGTAAATTGTTATTTTTATTCCTTTACAGGATGGATGTGGTGCAGTGTTCCGTTGTGACCGCTACTGTGGAGAGCAGAATGTCAATACTAGGTACAATGGCTATTCTCCTCTGGATGATCCTTTGACCCAACCCCATCGAGATACTGAACGGGACTCAGCACTACTCAACCCATAGAAGAAATTTTTTATAATTAGAGTAATGACAAAATAAATATGCCAAATAATTTAGATCAGGCATTAAATTTAAGTTCACCAATAGCAATCCTCAAAAAAAAAAAAATGGATTTTTAATTAATTATTTATTAACCCGTAAACGGTCCAAACGTATATATACGTTCACTACCCCAGTGCCCCGAATATTTTGAAAAATAAAAAAAATCATTTTTTTATAGAAAAAAAAAAAACATTTTTCTAAGTGTTATAGGATAAAAAAAAAATTTTTTTTTTAGGGTCAGTACTTACCGAGATATGAGGCCGCGAAGTTGGCACTTGGCGATCACCTGACGGCAATATGGAGCACTGCCGCTTGCAGAAACTCTACATATTTACTGTTTTTTTTTTTTTTTTTCTTTTTTTTTTTTCTTTTTTTTTTTTCTTTTTTTTTTAACTTGGTTTTCATGATATACTTATTTTTAGAGTAATTCTTCTGATTTCAATGCCAATTGTTGCTTATACACCAATAATATATACAAAATTATTACCATATTGTCACAGACACACATGTACTCACTGACAGGTGATTTTGCACACCTGGCTGAATCACACATTATTATATACAACTATATACAAGTATTTACATGTCCCACTTATGTTTCTAGAACTCCACGATTGTATGATACTCCATGAACTCCATGAAGCATGGATTCATACAGAGTGCCACCCCACACTGGTTACAAATTTATCGTGTGTCCTTCCGCTGTTGGGGTCGTTTTGTGGTGGTAGCACACACAACACTTTTTCTGGGAATGCTTCTTCTTTGGGATAGGTGGTATTGGTACCAAGTAGTGACAGTTAGGAAAGATTCGGTTTGGCACTTCCCCCACTGGCTGTGGTTGGGGGACAGGTTGTGGTGTGACAGGTCACTGTTGAGGGGCAGGTACAGGTGTGGTACTATACTATTTTGCTATCTGTTTTACGACATTCAGGGGGAATTCTGTAAAACGTTGTCTTTTTCCAGTCTTTATTTCGTACATATTGAACACATTGAGCACTGCAATGTCTACAAGGTGAAAAAGCAGTTTTATGTACCACTTGCAACTCCTACGTACACAGTCAACGAACATTATCATCATGTCACACTTGTCAACGAGTCGCATATTGTTTGTATAGTCGACAACAGCAGCTGGCTTGACAATACGTTCATTGGTCTCCCTGTTCACTTTGTCTGTTTGTACCATCTCGTCCTCTTCAAGGGGGGGCTCCTTGGCGTGGTGAAGAGGCTCTTGGTCTGAGGAACTAGACCTGTCGGTCTCCTTCCTCAGACCGAACCTAATTACCCCCCAATCCCCCCTTCCCTCTCCCATCCTCCCCTTTTTCCTTTCCTCCTCCTCCTCCCCACCCCTCCCTTTTGCCCTTCCTTTTTGGCCTTTGGGATTTTTTCCCACAGGCACGCTAGCTCCTGGGTAGGGGAAAGGGTACCGGAGTCCATCCCATTCCGTTGAGGTTCTTGGCGGTGGCATAGTTTGCCGTGGAATCTGGATTGCCTGGGGATGTCCCGATCCCTCTCTGGTATCCCGGAGGGTCTCTTTGGGTGTCTTTCGGGCGACGGGTGTATCTCTGGAAGCCACCTTTCGGATTCCGGGGGTGGTGGCTGAAGGAGATATGCTTTGTGGCGGATATCCGGCCGCCCTCTCTTTTATCCACCGAGGTAGCTCGGCAGATGTGAGGTTGCTATCCCGGATTGCTGGTTTACTGGCATGATGGGTAGGGTATGGCACGGGTTCCATGCTGCATCTGCGCTACTTGTGGTGCTGAGGTCCTCTTGGGCACGGAGGGAGATTTCTGGCCCTTTCATTCCTCCTAGGAACTATCCCTCCCCGGTCCCCCCTTTTTTTTATTCTTTTTTTTTATTTTTATTTTCTTTTCTTTTTTTTTTTTTTTAAACAGAAAGACGTAACCTAACCATGGAAGCCCTAGTCCATGAACCTGCTACCCCCGGGCCCCTTCTTGATACCGCACCCCATTCTGACCCCGCCTTGTCTTTGGACCGCTTTTTGGACACTCCTAATGCCTCTGTACCTCTTGCTGGTGCCGCTTCCTCACCCGCTTCAGGTACTGAGGTCTCGACTGACTCCTTCGATTTATCTGACCTCCGCTCTCCTTTGAGTATGCTTCTGGCCTCTCCCTCTATGGTGCGGCAATTTTCGAATTGCTGGCCCGTTCCACGTCGGACCAACTCTGGTCCCACGCCTAAACGCCAACAACAATTACCTGCTGATGATACTTCTCCACCTTCTCATTCTTCTCAGAAAAGATCAACACGTCCTGCACTCCCTTTCCACGCTCAGTTTCAGAGTGCACAATGGACTAAATTCTTCACTTTACGACCAACTTCCTCTATTGCCTATCTTTCTGACCATAGTATTGGCAAGGCACTTTCCCACGCCATGTTGGTAAGATATTTCTTTTTATGCTCTTAAGAGCGGTACGCGCATCATCAACTGTACAAATGCTACCCAAGCCATGATCTTTCTCTTCTTTCCCATATCGATACTGTTCCTGTCACTATTGAAAAACATCATTCCCTCAATTCTTGTAGTGGTACTGTCATTCTGCCCATACCATATTCAACAAAATTTCCAGACAAGTGGGAATGACATTCTTGAACAGCTGGAACTCCAAGATCTCCCAAACCCCTTTAAAGGGAGACACTTACGTTCTTCCTGCCCGCAGGCAGAGACGATACCCTAGCAATGTGGCTCGTTTAACTTTTGACAGCCGTGAACTCCCATCCTCATTTTATGTAGCAGGACATCGGTTACAAGTTCGAAAGGTGATCCCTACACCGCAACAGTGTAGAAATGGCTGGCGATTTGGCCATCCAGCGAAATATTGCAGATCTATAGCCGAATACCCAGTCTATGGTGCCGATGACCATTCTAATACGTCTTGCAATCTACCTCCCTCTTGCCTTAATTGTCATGAGGCTCACCCTTCATACTCTCGCCGTTGCCAAGTCTACTTAAGTGAGCGGGAAATCCGTTACTTCAAAGAGGCAGAAGGTCTCCCTTATGCCATGGCAGTTTCTCATCTCCGCCTCCAAGGGAGACTACCTCGTGTTTCTTATTCCCGTGTTTCAAAACGTCCCCCCACTTCTGGGGTCCCATCTCCTGCAGCCTCCTCTGTGGTTACCTCTCCCATAGCCACTCCTGTATCTAATTCTTTTGCTGTCCTGGGCTCAAACTTCCCTACTTCAACGCCTTAGTCTGTTCTCACTTCTTCATGTTCTCCCTCACAAGCCTCGGTATCGACGAGATCTCGTACGACACCTCCTCCCAATCGTCCCTCGACTTCTCAAAAGGCAAAAAAAGGTCCTTTAACCCCTCCTTCTCTTCTTCCACCTCCTCATTTTACCTTCCCTGTCACTGTACCTAGTTCTTCCCCTCTCACTGGCTCTGTTACAAGTGTAGAGGTTCACCCTCCTCGTACTGTACCTTCCTCCCCTGTTCCCTCCCAAGTTTCTTCCTCTTCTGCCACCTCCCAGGTTTCTACGTCTTCTGTCCCCTTCCACGCTTCTTCTCCAGTTCCCTCCACCCTTTCGCCCCCCCCCCTACCTTGGTAGAGTCCATTACAGTTCCAATCTTTACTCATCCTCCCCCTACCATCTCCAATATTGTCTCCCATACGACGTCTCTGAATTTCGAAACACTTGAAGCAATCTCTGAATATATTGCAGAGACCAAACCATCAATGGACACTGATCCACCCTCTGTTCCTTCTCTCTTCTCTCCTCCATCTACGCATCTCCTTTCTTCACAGCGCACCGTTTCTTTGCTGCTTGAACATTTTCCGCTGCCTCCGCATGTGGACTTTTCTAACCCCTCTAGTCCGTAGGAACCCTTACCTGCAGATTTCAGGTATCTTTATCGTTGCCAATCATGGCCTATTTACAGTGGAATATACGCGGCCTCATGGGTAATCGGGGGGAGCTTCAGATGTTACTCTCCCAGTTTTCCCCTGTTGGTGTTTGCTTACAGGAACCAAAATTACACTCTGCTGTTATCTATCCCATCTCAGGCTATAATTTATTGTATTCTTCAGATCCTTTTCCTGATGGGACCTTTAATGAAAGTGCCCTTCTTCTACGCACTGAAATTCTGTACCATCAGCTATTTGTTCGTACTTCGCTGCATTACACAGCAGCCCGTATCCACTTGCATAGGTGGTATACGCTCTGTTCTTTATATCTCTCTCCTTCTCGGGCATTATCTATTCTGGATATTGCCTTTCTTGTTTCGTCATTACCGCCACCGCTTCTGTTACTTGGCAATTTTAATGCCCATCATTTCCTCTGGGGGGTCTCACTGTGATTCCCGTGGCATTCAGTTAGAGGCTTTTCTTGCCACCCACCCCCTCCATGTTTTAAATACAGGTACTCACACCCATTTTGATCCTCGGACTCACACTCTCTCTTGCATCGATCTCTCAGTCTGCTCTTCCTCCGCCGCATTAGACTTCACCTGGTCTGTTCTCCCGGATTTACATGACAGCGATCATTTCCCAATCATTCTTACTTCCCCTTCATATTCACCACCTCTTCGTAACGCACACTGGCAATTTGATCAGGCAAATTGGAACCTTTACTCACAACTAACTGTTTTTAGTGAGGTTCCTTCTTCGTCCTCCATTGATGAGCTTTTACACCTCTTCTCGTCCTCCGTTTTAACCGCAGCTTTTCATTCTGTACCCCAAACTTCGGGCAGGCATTTTCAGAAATGCGTGCCTTGGTGGTCTCCTGCTTGTGCTCGTGCAGTACGTTTGAAAAGCGCTGCGTGGGGCAGGTACCGGTACAATAGAACCACGGAGAGACTTCTTGATTTTAAGCAGAAGCGTGCGATTGCTCGCCGTGTCATCCGTGATGCTAAACGCACTTGCTGGCGAGATTGTCTCCACCATCACCTCTGCTTCCTGTATGAGTGCAGTCTGGAAAAAAGTATGAAAACTGAGTGGTAAATATTCTCCTGACCCGGCTCCTGTTCTGCGGATTGCCGGTGTTGATATAGCAAACCCACTAGATGTTGCCAATGAAATTGGCAGTCATCTGGTCCGTATTTCTCAGGGGCTCCATCTATGCCCCTCGTTTCTTTCCTCAAAGTCTGCCAGAGAGTTAGCACCCTTGGACTTTTCTTCTCTCAGAGGAGAACAGTATAATGTGCCTTTTACACTTCAAGAACTGGAGGCAACACACTCAGCTTGCCGATCATCGGCAGCTGGGCCCGACGACATTCATATTCGTATGCTTCAACATTTACATCAGTCAGCCCTTGCAGTCCTACTGCGCCTTTTCAATCTTATTTGGTCACAAGGAGTTCTTCCACAGCCGTGGAAATCTGCCATTGTTCTCCCTTTCTGCAAACCAAGCACTACGGGACATGAAGTCTCCTACTATCGTCCCATTGCTCTTACCAGTGCAGTTTGCAAAGTGATGGAATGCCTGGTAAATAGACGTTTAGTGTGGTATTTAGAGACACACAACAGTCTCTCCACTCGTCAATATGGCTTTCGTAAGGGATGTTCTACCATAGACCCTTACTGCGCTTGGATACATATGTTCCTAATGCCTTTGCGAATAACCATTACCATATTTTTTGACCTTGAGAAGGCATATGACACAACTTGGAGGTATAATATTTTGGCCCAAGCCCACTCCTTAGGCCTTCGAGGCAATCTACCATCCTTCCTTAAGAACTTTTTAACTGACAGGCATTTCCGTGTTCGGGTTAATAATGTGCTCTCCCTGGACTTTATCCAAGCTGAAGGTGTCCCCCAGGGATGTGTTATGAGCACAACACTTTTTCTCCTTGCTATTAATGATTTGGCCTCTAGTCTTCCATCAAATATTTGGTCATCACTCTATGTTGATGACTTCGCCATTGCCTGTGCAGGCGCTGACTGTCACCTCATTACAGTTTCTCTCCAGCATGCAGTCGACCGTGTTTCCAATTGGGCCACCACACGTGGGTTTAAATTTTCCAGTACAAAAACTCGCCAAATTACTTTCACTAGACGCTCTGTCATCTCCGATCATCCTTTGTACCTCTATGGCTCCCGTATCCCTGAACGTGATACAGTCAGGTTTCTGGGCCTCCTCTTTGACCGTAGGTTATCCTGGAAACCTCACATTACCTCTCTGAAGGCAACTTGTCACAGCCGGCTGAACCTTCTTAAAACCCTTGCTCATCTTTCATGGGGAGCTGATCGTCAAACTCTCCTTCGCCTACATTCCACTCTCATTTTATCGAAACTTGATTATGGTGACCAGATCTATTCAGCGGCCTCTCCTGCTACTCTCTCTAGCCTTAACCCCATTCATCACCAAGGATTACTTTTATGCCTTGGTGCTTTTCACTCTTCCCCTGTTGAGAGCCTCTATGCAGAAGCGAACGTTCCATCCTTATCTGATCGCCGTGATGCCCATTGCCTTCGCTACTATGTACACTCTCATGATCTCTGCAATACTTCCATTTATAGAATGGTCACTGATATTAGTAGACATTTTTTATTTGTTCGCCGCCCCTGTTTACTCCGTCCCTTCTCTCTTCGCCTACATTCGCTCTTGTCTACTCTTCAGTTACCACCTTTCTATGTTCATGTAGCATCTCACTTTTCCCTACCCCCCTGGAAAATTCCAGCTGTTCAAGTCTGTTCTTTCTCTCTCCCTTGCTCGGAAGCCCAACTGTCTACGGTCGCTTCCCGCTCTCTTTTTGTGGACCACTTCCACTCTCATTCTCATGCCATTGGAGTGTACACAGATGGCTCTAAGTCTTCTGACGGTGTAGGATTCGCAGCAGTGTTTCCAGACAGCGTCGTACGAGGGCATTTACTGTCTTCGACTAGTATTTTTACTGCTGAATTGTATGCCATTCTTGCAGCACTTATCTGTATTGCATTTATGCCTGACCTTCCAGTTTCATGTAGAGGTATTCCATTTACGGACTATTTTGCTGCAATAGCTACCCACCTTCACACCCGTTGGCAACAACGTTGGTCTACTCTGCTCAGTAACAAACTTCAGTCTATTAAACCGAGTATAGGTTACTGGCCGTCTTCTTGTCACCAGTGTCGAGGTTGGGAGACTACTCTCTCCCATCTTCGCATTGGCCATACTCGTCTTACTCATGGATATCTCATGGAGAGGCGCCCTGCTCCTCTCTGTGAGAACTGTCAGGTTCCATTATCAGTCAGCCACATTCTGTTAGACTGCCCACTTTATCAACGAGCGCGCAGAATTTACCTCTGTCAGCGTCTTCGCTCCGCTGCTCTCTCTTTACCTTCCCTTCTCGCTGATGGACCCACCTTTCATCCGGACTCTCTCATTGACTTTTTGACAACAACTGACTTACTCCACAAACTCTGATGTTGATACCTTCAGCCCTTTCTACCTCAATCTCTTGCTACCCTCTACCCCCGCACTATCCCCTGCCCCGCTGTTTTCTGTAACCTACTAATCATCCCTCCCCCCTTCTGCCGCCCGATACCCTCGCTTCCTTCCCTACCCCTGCAGCGCTGTTTAGCCCTTGTGGCTTAGTGCTTCTTTTTTATTATAATAATAATAATAATATAGGTATGTGGCATAAGCATGGCAGTGGCAAGGAATAAATACATTTCATCCACTGTTTTATCTTTCCATCTGTGCAGCTGTGACGATTCCCCAACCTCTGGTGTATTGTCCATGATATAGCGGTAATAATTGTTCATCTGGGTCACTATCAAGTTCATTATAGGCTCGTCAAAGTATGACTGGAAAAAGTCTAACTCTGTAGACTCATTCGTTATGGGACATTCTGGCAGGATGCCACTCCCACTCGCATCAAAATCAAAAGGCTCTGGCACGAATATACGTACTTTGTGTCCAGTTCCACTCTCGGTCACATGGTGCAGGGTGGACCTCTGGCATGGGGTGTGGGGGAGCAGGAGGGGGGACAGGAGTGGAGGCAGCACATGGTTGAGGGGGTGCCAGGCGGTCCTTTGTTTGTCCACCCACTGCGCCATGTGGTCTAGGCACCATGCCACCCACCACTATTTCCTCCATCCCCGCATATTCACCTTCATGATCACTTTCACTATCAGTGGCAGGGGTTTTGAATCGTGACCTGCCACGACCCTTGCCGCCGACTGCAAATGGCACACTGCCTGAACATAGGTAATGACGCCTAAAAGTACGCTTCACGGGTGAATATGATCATTGTCACTAGACGAATCCTCGAATGGCATAAAATCAATCTCATCATCACTTATATCACTTTCACTATCACTAAAACACCGGGAAAATGATAGTTTCCTCTTGCGTAGTTGCCTATGTGTAACACTCGCCACTCCAGAGGTGCTTGGCCCAGGGTCTTGTGTGGCCACACTGGCCACCTCAGAAATGCTTGCCCCAGGGTCTGGTGTGGCCACACTGGCCACCCCAGAAGTGCTTGGCCTAGGGTCTGGTGTGGCCACACTGGCCACCCCAGAGGTGATGGGCTGAGGGTCATCTGGGTTATCGTCTGTATTTTCACTATTTCCTTGATTATTAGTAGCCACATCTGCATCAAATCCACTAAACTGACGTTCCATATCACTTTCCTCGAATAATAGAGTGTTAATATGACGAGGCGTGAGTGAATCACGAGGATGTGCCATGATGTCGACCCAAGATGGAGCTGAATGTAACTGGTCCTACCATGCGGTACCCATGCGCCCCGGATTTTTTTGATACTGCGCACACTGAGTGCGCAAATCCATTTTCTCATGTCTAGGCGACTCAGGCCTATCATGCCAATTTTGAAGGAATGAAAAATAAAATGTAAATATACTTTTGGGGCAGTAGCGGTATAAAAACGTATATATATGTTTGGACCATTTACGGGTTAATAGCCTGTCTGGATTACTGAATATCACCTCAAGACTTTTCCCCCTCCCTAGTCTAATACAAAGTGTATAATTACTTATTCATATTTACAGGAGCTGAGCTATGCTTTTTGCATTGCCATTGAGGGTGCTAAAAAAACTGTTTTGTATTTCATGACTTTGTATCTGGTTATCATATATTCTCTGTTCCTCCTTTTTCAAATGAAGGTACACTAGAACCTCTCATATGACATTGGTTACATTCCTTAAATCATTATTGTATGAAAAAAATTGTAATATGTAGAGTATAAAACATGGGAACAGTAGGGTTATGTTCTTTGTCCCTCAAAACAAAACAAATTGTTTTAAAATTTCTTCTGCCAAAAATATAAAAGTTCTTGATACCTTATATTGTAGATGTAATTGCTTGTTGATCTATGAATGCATGGAGGTTAGTGTGGCCATACTAGGCCATTTGGAAGTAGTAGGAACGAAAATAGAATTTTTTTGTTTTTAACTCTTCGGTCGTCTCCCACCGAGGCAGGGTGACCCAAAAAGAAAGAATATCCACAAAAAGAAAACACTTTCATCATCATTCAACACTTTCACGTCACTCATACATAATCACTGTCTTTGCAGAGATGCTCAGATACAACAGTTTAGAAGTCACTCCAAACTGCCAATATCGCAAACCCCTCCTTTAACTCTTTGATTGCCGTGACCCCAAATCCTAAAGTGTGTCTGTGTGCCGCAAAATATTCGAAAAAAAAAAAAATTTTCTTATCAAAATGTTGAGACTAATATGCTGATTGTTTTAAGCCCCCAAAAATTTTTTTTGTGGTCAGTACTTACTGAGATATAAAGGCATAAAGTTGGCAGAAAATGAGCCTCGTATGGCAACAGCAGTGAATGCCGCTCACATGATAGAATTATTTTTACTCCCATTCATAGGTTCCTTGTATTTTCCAATATTTTATTTTTTTCAAGTACAGTGGACCCTTGGGTAACGGCATTAATCCGTTACAGAGAGCTCGCCTTTAACTGATTTGGACATTAGCCGAATTAATTTTCCCCATAAGAAATAATGGAAATCCAATTAATCCGGTCCAGACACCCAAAAGTATTAAACAAAATAAATTTTTTTACATGAAATATACATTTCCCTACACAAAAACAATGAGACATGCACGGTAAACAATACTGAAATGACACTTACCTTTATTGTGGACTTGTTGATGAGTGATGAGACGGAAGGAGGGGAGAGGATGAAGGTGTACTATTGTTTGGAAGGGGAATCCCCTTCCATGAAGACTTCAGGTAACGAGTCCTTTTCTGGGATTACCTCCCTTCTTTGTTTTTTAATGCCAGTAGGACCAGCTTGAGAGTCACTGGACCCCTGTCGCACAAAATATCTGTCCAGAGAGCTCTGTTTCTGGCGTCTCTAAGATTTCCCTAAAATGGAACACAAGAGTGTCATTGTACATGTTGCCAATATGGCTTGCAACAGCTGTGTCAGGATAATTTTCATCCATAAAGGTTTGCATTTCAACCCACTTTGCACAAATGTCCTTAACCCGTAAACGGTCCAAACGTATATAGTATACGTTTTTTCAACATTTGAAAGTATGTAAAAAAAGTAGATCTTTTTGTTTTTTTTACATTTGAAAATGTGTAAAAAAACTTTGATCTACTTTTTTTTTTTGTTACATTTGAAAATATGTAAAAAAACATAGATCTACTTTCGTAGCACTACACGTGAACGTAGATCTGCTTGGACCGTTTACGGGTTAATCTTTGACAAAGGCAACTTCCTCTATCTCTCTTCCTCCTCCTCTGAAGCACATTCCTGATCTGTGATCTGTTGCTGTTGCACCTGAAGCTCTTGCAGCTCTGTAGTGGTTAGCTCTTCATCGTCATCCTCCACCAACTCTTCCACATCCTCGCCACTAACCTCCAACCCCATGGACTTCCCCAATGCCACAATAGATTCCACAACTGGCTTAGGCTCCTCAGGGTTAGCCCCAACCCCTTCAAAATCTCTCTCTTGTACACATTCTGGCCACAATTTTCTCTAAGGAGAGTTCAAAGTCCTGCAAGCCACTCCTTCCTAAGCCTTACCTATAAGGTTTATGCAACCAATTGATCTTTCCAGAACTCTCTTAGGGTCAATTCAGTGTCTGAGGTCACTTCAAAGCACTTTTGAAACACTGCTTTGGTGTACAGTTTTTTGAAGTTTGAAATGACCTGCTGGTCCATGGGCTGGAGGAGAGGAGTGGTATTAGGAGGCAAAAACTTCACTTTGATGAAGCTCAACTCCCCCACAATTTGCTCTTGCAAGTCGTGAGGATGAGCAGGAACATTGTCCATTACCAGGAGGCACTTGAGTTGCAATTTATTTTCCAGGACATATTTTTTCACAGTGGGGCCAAACACTTCATAGAACCAGTCAAGGAAAATGTCCCTAGTGACTGATGCCTTACTGTTTGCTCTCCACATCTCACACAATTTAGTTTTGACGACATTGTTTTTCCAGAACACTCTGGGAGTTTCAGAGTGATGCACGAGTAAAGGCTTCACTTTGCAATCTCCAGTAACATTACTACAAAACATAAGAGTTAGCATGTCTTTCATTGGCTTGTGTCCTGGGAGTGCCTTTTCCTCCTGAGTAATGTAGGTCCTGTTTGGCATTTTCTTCCAAAACAGGTCTGTTTTCTCACAATTGAAATCTTGTTGGGGTTTTAATTTTTCAGCCTCTATGTACCCCTTGAAGTCCTTCACATATTTTTCAGCTTTTTTTTTTTTTTTTTTTCAGAACTGGCAGTCTCACCATGCCGTACCACACTGTGTATGCCACTACGATTCTTAAATCTCTCAAACCAACCTTTGCTGGCTTTAAATTCACTAACATCAGCACTAGTTTAAGGCATTTTCTTCATTAGATCATCATGCAACTGCCTTGCCTTTTCACATATTATTGACTGAGAAACACTATCTCCTGATACTGTAATTGTTTCTGGATGATCCACACCAATAACAGTCTCTCCACATCTTCGAGTATTTGCGATGTCTGTTTTGTAAGCATACTTGCACCTTTCGCAACAACAGCTTCCTTGATTGCCTTTTTGTTGGCCAAGATAGTAGTGATGGTTGAATGGGGTTTGTTGTATAACCTGGCCAACTCGAAGACACGCACTCCACTTTTGTACTTTGCGATTATCTCTTTCTTTAATTCAATAGTATTTCTCACCCTTTTTACCACAATTGGTACTAGAAGCTTTCTTTGGGCCCATGGTGGCTTATTTTAGCAGTTACAAGCACTAAAAAGAATGGAATAATACAGAATGTATAGCATGTACATGTGGAATCATCTGGACTGGTACACTAGCTGAAGGCAGGGCAGCTCAGGCCGAGTGGGCAGGCGGGCACATTCGGGACGAATGCCCTTAACCAAATTCTTGGACGTTAGCCGAGCCGCTATCCAATTTTGGCGTTAGCTGATGCCACCGTTACCAGAGTCCACTGTAACTTATGTAGCCTGTGAGATCAGAATAAGGTGCAATGTACATATATACACTTGTATGCAACACAATAACCACACAAACATTATTATGATTATATTGTTTACAAAACTTGCTTACACAAACCAACAATACAAAAAATTGTTTATTACTATTGTTCTATAATATACATACAAATGTACAGTCACTGGACACTTTCCTAGAAGTGCTGCATCTTGTGGAATTCTTTGAACATGGTGTTATACATTAAACGAGTCTCTCTGCTTGTTTATTGGCAGGTTGTTGTGATTGTGCAAGTTGTTGTTGTGGTTGTGCAGGTTGTTATGGTTGTGCAGGTTGTTTTGGTTGTGCATGTTGTTGTGGTTGTGGTTGTGCAGGTTGTTGTGGAGGTTATTGTGGTGTGTGGGTGGTTGAAGCTGGCCTTTCTTGTGGATGAGCTGAGTCATGTACCCAGGCTGGTAGCCTGGGTACATGACACAGCATTACACCACTACCTGCTACAGCATGTATATACCATCCCAATTGTAACATTACCCATACCTTCCTACCGTCCTTCCTTTCTACCTTCTTTCCTTCCTTCCTACCTTCCTTCCTGCCTTCCTTCCTGCCTTCCTTCTTCTTTCTTTCCTCTCATCTCTTTCTTCCTTTCTTAATTCATTCATTCCTTCCTTCCTTCCTTCTGGTATCCTGGGCATTGTTTTCAGTCATAAACTCCGCAAAACCATGAACTTCATCTTCACTGACACTTCCATCAATGTTAGAGCTATCACTTGGGAAGAGAAGAGTCCCAAATTTGCCAGGGAGTCAGGTATTTCTTACAGCTAGGCATGCTCAACAAGGACTACTGAAATGGCATTCCCACAATGCACCACTGGCTCCCCAATTTTTTTTATACTGCACACACTGACCATGGAGACCCATCCTTTCACATGTGGGCTACCAGCTTTCTCCCGCTTGATTTGATTTGGCATATTGATATGTCAAAAACACTGGCTCATAAGATGTATATATACAGCTGAAACAGTCAAAGGGCTAAAGTGCAGGCATTGTATTTCCCATTTCCAGGACTCAAGTCCGGCTAACCGGTTTCCCTGAATCCCTTCACAAGATATTACCCAGCTCACACTCCAACAGCTCGTCAGATCCCAAAAACCATTTGTCTCCATTCACTCCTATCTAACACATATTATGTAGATTTAACCTAGGCCTACCCAGTAAAGTGAAATAATGTGACTGTACATATGGCTAAAAAGGTTACATAAACAGGGTAACTTGAATGAAGGGATTCAAGGAAACCAGTTAAGGAGAGTGTGGGTGTTGCATTCAGAGGGCTAAGCTGATAGCGTTGCCATCATACCTCTGGAAAGAGCAATTCAGTGAATGTGTTTGTGTCACCCTGCTCTTGTGGGAGATAGCCATTGAGTTAAAAAATAAAAATTTATCTTGCCTTCAATTCTGATGGCTGCTACCACCTACCAGCACTATGACCAATCATTACCTACCAACATCATCTTTCATTACCTACCAGTACCAGCATCATCGCCTATCACCATCAAATACTATCACCTGTCAGCACCTAAGACCACCATGTTTGGGAAGCTGGTTGTTAGTCTGTGTATTCCTTATCCACAGAGAATGGGCAGTGTGTAAAGGAGAAAATGGGGAGGGGCCCCTACTGGGTTATGGTGGATGGCTTTTATTTTCTGCTCCTTATATACATTGTTTTATTTAGCTGTAATAACCTCGATGACATTTTTTCATCACACTGTATCCTAGGTTACTCATGTCATATGCTCTTATGTTCTCATTGTCTAATTGAATGCATTGTTGATTGCGTAATGAAAGATCCCAAGCATGGAGGACAATCATGAGAGAGAGTTATGGTACACATCTATAAACCAACTGTATGGTTGTTTAAACCAAGTTAGGTCCCCCTTCCCTAAACAGTGGAGGTGCTGAGGAGGAAAATCATACGAAGGACCCAGCCACATTTCCAATTTTTTCCCAGATGTATGTCACAAACACTCAGACAAAATAAATAAATAAATAAATAACAAAAAGGCAATTGCAATTTTATATTATTTTTATTATTAACACATCTTCCATATGATATAGCACGTAATGAAAGTAGTTTATTAGATTATGTATTGGTGGATAAAAGGTTGATGGGTAGGCTCCAGGATGTACATGTTTATAGAGGGGCAACTGATATATCAGATCATTATTTAGTTGTAGCTACAGTTAGAGTAAGAGGTAGATAGGACAAGAGGAAAATGACAACAAGAAGTAAGGAGGAGGTGAAAATGTATAAACTAAGGGAGGAGGAAGGTCGGGTGAGATATAAGCAACTATTGGCGGAAAGGTGGGCTGGTGCAAGTATGAGTAGTGAAGGGGTTGAAGAGAGTTGGAATAGTTTTAAAAATGCAGTATTAGAATGTGGGGCAGAAGTTTGTGGTTATAGGAGGGTGGGTGCAGGAGGAAAGAGGAGTGATTGGTGGAATGATGAAGTAAAGGGTGTGATAAAAGAGAAAAAGGTAGCTTATGAGAGGTTTTTATAAAGCAGAAGTGTTATACGAAGAGTAGAGTATATGGAGAGTAAAAGAAAGGTGAAGAGAGTGGTGAGAGAGTGCAAAAGGAGAGCAGATGATAGAGTATGAGAGGCACTGTCAAGAAATTTTATTGAAAATAAAAAATTGTGGAGCGAGTTAAACAAGTTAAGAAAGCCTAGGGAACAAATGGATATGTCAGTTAAAAACAGAGTAGGGGAGTTAGTAGATGGGGAGATGGAGGTATTGGGTGGATGGCGAGAATATTGTGAGGAACTTTTAAATGTCGACGAAGAAAGGGAGGCTACAATTTCATGCACAGGCCAGGGAGGTATACCATCTTGTAGGAGTGAAGAAGAGCAGGATGTGAGTGTGGGGGAGGTGCGTGAGGCATTACGTAGAATGAAAGGGGGTAAAGCAGCTGGAACTGATTGGATCATGACAGAAATGTTAAAAGCAGGGGGGGATATAGTGTTGGAGTGGTTGGTATTTTTGTTTAATAAATGTATGAAAGAGGGGAAGGTACCTAGGGATTGGCAGAGAGCATGTATAGTCCCTTTATATAAAGGGAAGGGGAAAAAAAAATTGTAAAAATTATAGAGTAATAAGTTTACTGAGTATACCAGGAAAAGTGTACAGTAGGGTTATTATTGAAAGAATTGGAGTTAAGACAGAACGTAGGATTGCGGATGAGCAAGGAGGTTTTAGAGTGGGTAGGGGATGTGTAGATCAAGTGTTTACATTGAAGCATATATGTGAACAGTGTTTAGATAAAGGTAAGGAAGGTTTTATTGCATTTATGGATTTAGAAAAGGCATATGATAGCATGGATAGGGGAGCAATGTGGCAGATGTTACAAGTATATGGAATAGGTGGTAAGTTACTAAATGTTGTAAAAAGTTTTATGAGGATAGTGAGCCTCAGTGTTAGGGTGTGTAGAAGAGAGGGAGGAGTCTACTTCCGGTAAAGTAGGTCTTCGACAGGGATGTGTAATGCCACCATGGTTGTTTAAATATATTTATAGATGGGGTTGTAAAAGAAATTAAATGCATAGGGTGTTCGGGAGAGGGGTGGGATTAATTATGGGGAATCAATTACAAAATGGGAATTGACACACATACTGTTTGCTGATGATACTGTGCTTATGAGAGATTCTAAAGAAAATTGCAAAGGTTAGTGGGCGAGTTTGGGAGTGTTGGTGGAAGGTAGAAAGTGGATAGTGAACATAGAAAAGAGTAAGGTGATGAGGGTTCAAATGATTTAGATAAAGAAAAATTGGATATCAAATTGGGGAGGAGGAGTATGGAAGAAGTGAATGTTTTCAGATATATTGGGATGTTGACGTTTCATGGACATAGATTTATAGATGGATGAGGTTAATCATAAGAATTGATGAAGAAAAAGGCGAGTGGTGCATTGAGGTCTGATGTGGAGACATAAAATTTTATCTATGGAGGCAAAGAAGGAATGTATGAAGTATAGTAGTACCAACACTCTTATATGGGTGTGCAAGCTTGGGTTGTAAATGCTGCAGCGAGGACGTGGTTTTGGGCAGGCAGTGGAAATGTCCTGTCTAAGGGCATTGTGTGGTGTGATATTATGGAGAAAATTCGGAGGTGTGGAAATTAGGAGAGAAGGTTTGGAGTTAATTACAAGTTGGTGATACGGTGAAGAGGGGTTGTTGAGGTGGTTGGTCATTTGGAGACAACTGGATCAAAGTAGAAATGACATGGAGAGCATATAAGTCTGTAGGGGAAGGAAGGTGGGGTAGGGGTGTCCTGAAAAGGTTGGAGGGAGGGGGGTAAAGGAGGGTTTTGTGGGAGGGGCTTGGGACCTCCAGCAAGCATGCCTGAGCGTGGTTAGGGAGGTGAATGGAGACGATTGGTTACTTGGGACCTGTCGATCTGTTGGAGTGTGAGCTGGGTAATATTTTAGTGAGGGATTCAGGGAAACGGTTATTTTTTTATAGTCGGACTTAAGTCCTGGGACATGGGAAGTACATGCCTGCCACCTTCTTTAAAGGAGGGGTTTGGGATATTGGCAGTTTGGAGGGAATAATGTTGAGTATCTTTATAAGTATTGATTCTAAACTGTTGTATTCTGAGCGGCCTTTGCCAAAAACAGTGATTATGTGTGAGGTGAAAGTGTTGAATGATGAAAGTATTTTCTTTTTGGGGATTTTCTTTCTTTTTGGGTCACCCTGCCTCAGTGGGCGATGGCCCAACTGTTGAAAAAAAAAAAATCTTCCGTTTCCCATCCAAGGTAGGGTGGCCCAAAAAGAAAAACTTACACCATCGTCACTCCCCATCACTGTCTTGACAGTGGTGCACTTGCACTACCAGTTTTAATAACTACAAACATAACCCCCTTCTTTCAGGAGTGAAGGCCACTGTACTTCCATCTCCAGGACTAAAGTCCGGCCTGCCGTTTCCTGAATCCTTCATAAATTACAGTGGACACCCCCGCATACTGTTGGCATCACATAACGTTAAATCCGCATACAGTACTTTTTATCCACCAAGATTTTGCTCGCATAACCGCTAAAAAACCCGCTCAACGCTGTTCGTCCGAGGACGCGTATAATGTGTGCCCTTAGCCAGCCTCCAGTTCCGCGGTGGCAATTGTTTACCAGCCAGCCTCGATGGTAAACATCAAGATACAATTGGAACATTTCGTATTATTTCAGTGTTTATGCGTGATTTTATCTGCAAAATAAGTGACCATGGGCCCCCAAGGAAAGCTTCTAGTGCCACCCTACAGCAATAAGGGTTGAGAAATTACTATTTAGAGCTGATGAAAGTGATCATTTGAAAAGTATGAAAGTGGAGTGGTGTCTCCGTGCTGGCCAGGTTGTTATAGTAAACCCCAATCAACCATCGATACTATTGTGAGGGCCATCTTAAAGGGGGGCTCCTTGGGTGGGAAGAGGCTCTTGGTCTGAGGAATTTAGACCTATCGGTCTTCTTCATCAGACCGAACCTAATTACCCCCAATCTCCTCCCCTATCCATCCTCCACATCCTCCCTTTTTCCTTTCTCCTCCTCTCCCCATCCTCCCTTTTGCCCTTCCTCTTTTTGTCCTTTGGGATTTCTTCCACAGAGCGCGCTAGTTCCTAGGTAGGAGAAAGGACACGGGGTCCATCCCATTCCGTTGAGGTTTCTGGGCGGAGGCGTAGTTTGCCGTGGACTTGGATTGTTAGAGGATGTCCCGATCCCTCTCGGTATCCCGGGTAGCTTTGGGTTGTTTTCTTTTGGGCGGTACGGGTGTAGCTCTGGAAGCCCCTTTCGGATTCGGGGGTGGATGGCTGAAGGAGGTATGCTTTGTGGCGGATATCCGGCCGCCCACTCTTTCTGTCCACCGAGGTAGCTCGGCAAGATGTGAGGTTGCTATCCCAGATTGCTGGTTTACTGGCATGAAGGGTAGGGTAGGCAGGGTTCCATGCTGCATCTGCGCTTACTAGAGGGGTGTCGAGTCCTCTTGGGCGCTGGAGGGAGATTTCTGGCCCCTTTCTCCCTCCTAGGAACTATCCCTCACCGGTCCCCCTTTTTTTTTCTTTTTTTTATTTTTTATTTTTCTTTTCTCTTTCTTTTTTTTTCTTAAAACAAAAAAGAAAGCAGTAACCTAACCATGGACAGACCCTAGTCAATGAACCTGGTACCCCCGGGCCCCTTCTTGAAACGCACCCCGATCTGACCCGCCGCGTCTTTGGACCACTCTTCAGCACATTCCTCATGCTCTGTACCTATTGCCGGTGAAGTTTCCTCACCGCTTCTGGTATGAGGCTCGACTGACTCCTTCGATTATCAGACCTTCGCCTCTCTCTGACTTTGCATCCGGCCTCTCCCTTACGTGTGGCAATTTTTCAAATCGCCGACCCGATCCACGTCGAGACCAACTCTGGTCCACGCCTAAAAACGTCAACGACAATTTACTGCTTGATGATACTTCTCCTCCTACACCTTCTCGTTCTTCTCAGACGTTCTGACACGTCTTCATACCTTTCCACGTCAGTTTTCTGACTGAACAGGGGACTAAATTCTTCACTTTACGACCAACTTCTCACTGCCTATCTTTCTGGACCATAGGTATTGGCAAGGCTCTCCTACGGCCATGTTGGTAAAGATATTTCTTTTCATGCTCTTAAGCAGCGGTAACGCGCTCATTACCGTACAGAATGCTACCCAGGCTCGTGAGCTCTCTCGTCTTTACCATATAGATACTGTTCCTGTCACCCTTGAAAAACATCATTCCCTCAATTCTTGTAGTGGTACCGTTATTCTGCCCATACCATGTTCAACAAAATTTCCAGACCTGTGGCACGACATTCTAGAAACAGCTGGAACTCCCAGATCTCCCAATCCTCAAGGTTAGACACTTACGTTTCTTCATGCCCGTGGGCGGGGAGACGATTTTACCCTAGCAATGTGGCTCGTTTAACTTTTGACAGCCGAGAACTCCCATCCTCCGTTTATATGCAGGACATCGGTTACAGTTCGAAGGTGATCCCTACACCACAACAGTGTAGAAATTGCTGGCGATTTGCCATCCAGCGAAATATTGCAGCTCTATCGCGAATGCCCAGTCTGTGGTGCCGATGACCATTCTAATACGTCTGCAATCGATCTCCTCTTGGCCTTAACTGTCATGAGGCTCACCCTTAGTACTCTCGCCGTGTCAGGTCTATTTAAACGAAGCGGGAATTCGTTACCTCAAAGAGACAGAAGGGTTCCTTATGCCATGGCCGTTTCTCATCTCCGCCTCCAGGGAGAACTTCCCACGTGTTTTCTTATTCCCGTGTTTCAAAACGTATCCCCCATTTGGTATCCCATCTTCTACAACCACCTATGTGGTTACCTCTTCCCATAATCACCCTGTATCTAATCCTTTTGCTGTGTCCTCGGCTCAGCGTCCCTACTTCAACGCCCAGTCTAATCTCGCATCTTCGAGTTCTCTCTTACAAACCTCACGTAATCGACGAAGAGACCTCTTACGACACCTTTCCCAATCGTCCTCTTTCTTCAAAAGTCAAAAAAAAGGTTCGGTAACACCTCCTTTACCCATCTCCACCTCCTCATTTTTACCCTCCCAGTCTCTGTCCCTAGTTCTTCCCCTCTCACTGGTCAGTTACAGTGGCAGAGGTTCACCCCTCCTCTCGTAATGTACCTTCTCCCTGATCCCTCCCAAGTTTCTTCCTCTTCTGCCACCTCCCAGGCCTGTCTTTCTGTCCCCTGCCACGCTTCTCCAGTTCCCTCCACCTTTCGCCCTCCCTACCTTGGTACAGTCCAATTACAGTTCAATCTTTACTCATCCTCCCCCACCATTCCCAATATTTCTCCCATACGACATCTCTGAATCCGAAAACTTGAGCTATCTTGAATTATTCCAGAGACCAAACCAACAATGGACACTGATCACCTTCCGCTCTTCCTCTCTTCATCTGGCTCCATCTGCGCACTCCTTTCTTCACAACGCACCGTTCTTCGCTGCTTGAACATTTACATGCCTCGCATGTGGACTTTCTAACCCTTCTAGTCCGTAGGAACCTTACCTGCGGGATTTCAAGATCTTTATCATTGCCAATCATGGCCTTTTTACAGGGAATATCGCGGCCTCCCCCCCCCCACCCCCCAGGGGTTATCGGGGTAGCTTCAGATGTTACTCTCCCACGCTGTCTGGCCCCTGTGGTGTTTGCATACAGGAACCAAAATTACCTCTGCTGTTATTTCTCACATCTCAGGCTATAATTTATGGTTATCTTCAGATCCTTTTCTGATGGACCTTTAATGAAAGGCCCTTTTCTCCGCACTGATATTCGTTCCATCGCATTTGTTCATACTTCGGTGCATTCACAAGCAGCCCGTATCACTTACTAGGTGGTATACGCTCTGTTCTTTATATCTCTCTCCTTCCTCGGGCATTTTCTATTCGAATTTTTGCCTTCTTGTTTCGTCATTACCGCCACCGATTTGTTACTTGGTGATTTTAATGCCCACATTGCCTCTGGGGAGGGTCTCACTGTGATTTCCCGTGGAATTCAAGTTCGGGCTTTTTTGCACCACCCCCTCCATGTTTTAAATACAGGTACTCACACCCATTTTTGATCCTCGGACTCATACTCTCTCTTGCATCGATCTCTCAGTTTGCTCTTCCGCCGCCGCATATTAGACTTTACATTGGTTGTTCTCCCGGACTTACATGACCTGTGATCATTTCCCATCAATCTTACTTTCCCTTCATATTCGCCACCTCTTGCACCCACGCTGGCAATTAATCGGGGCATATTGGAACTTTACTCACACCTGGACTGTTTTTAAAGAGGTTCCTTCTTCGTCCTCCAGCGATGCGCTTTTACACCTCTTCTCGTCTACGTTTCACCGCAGCTTCTCTTTCTTACCCCAATCTTCGGGCAGGCATTCTCAGAAATGCGTGCCTTGTGGGTTCTCTGCTTGTGCTCGTGCAGCAGTACGTTTGAAACGCGGCTGCATGGGGCAGGTACCGGTACATAGAACCTCAGAGCGACTCCTTGATTTTAACAGAAGCGTGCGATCGCTCGCCGTGTCATCCGTGACGCTAAACGCACTTGCTGGCGAGATTATGTCCCACCATCACCTCTGCTTCCTCTATGAGGTGGTCGGGAAAAAAGTACGAAAACTGAGTGGTAAAATATTCTCCTGAACCGGCTCTGTTCTGCGGGTTGCCGGTGTTTTGATATAGCATACCCACTAGATGTTGCCAATGAAATTGCAATCATCTTGTTTCCGTATTCTCAGGGACTCCATCTATGCCCCTCATTTCTTTCCTCTAAGTCTGCCAGAGAGTTAGCACCCTTGGACTTTTCTTCTTCTCAGAAGAAGAACAGTATAATGTGCCTTTTACCTTCATGAACTGGAGGCAACACTCTCAGCTTGTTCGAATCATCGCAGCTGGGCCCGACGACATTCATATTCGTATGTATGCTACAAATTTACATCAGTCAGCCCTTGCAGTTCCCTATTACACCTTACAATCTGATTTGGTCACAAGGAGTTCTTCCACAGCTTGGAAATCCGCCATTGTTCTCCCTTTCCGCAACCAGGCACTACGCGGACATTGAAAACCTCCCACTATCGTCCCATTGCTCTTACCAGTGCAGTTTGCCAAAGTAATGGAACGTTAGTAAATTGGCGTTTGTTGTGGTATTTAGAGAACACAACAGTCTCTCCACTCGTCTAGATGGGCTTTTCGTAAGGGACGTTTACCATAGACCCTTACTGCGCTTGGATACGTTATGTTCGTAATGCCTTTGCGAATAACCCACTGAAGTGATTGCCATATTTTTTTGGACCTTGAGAGGCATTGACACAATTGGAGGTATAATATTTTAGCCAAGCCCATTCCTTAGGCCCTTGAGGCAATCTTCATCCTTCCTTAAGAATTTTTAACTGACAGGCATTTCCGTGTGCGGGTTGTTACAGAATGTTGCTCTCCCCGGACTTGTCCAAGCTGAAGGTGTTCCCCCAGGGATGTGTTCTGAGCACAACACTTTTTCTCCTTGCTATTAATGATGGCCTCTAGTCTTCCATCAAATATTTGTGTCATCAATCTATGTGATGACTTCGCTTTGCCGTGCAGGCGCTGACTGTCCCTCTCTTCAGTTTCTCTCCCAGCATGAGTGACCGTGTGTCCAATTTGGGCACCACACATGGGTTGAAATTTTCCAGCACTAAACCCACCAAATCACTTTCACTAGACGCTCTGTCATCTCTGATCATCTTTGTACCTTCTATGGCTCAGTATCCTGAAAGTGTGCAGTCAGTTTCTCATGGGCCTCCTCTTGATCGTAGGTTATCCTGGAAACCTCACAATACTCTCTGAGGCAACTTGTCACAGCCGGCTGGAACCTTCTTAAAAACCCTTGCTCATCTTTCGTGGGGAGCTGGATCGGTCGAACCCTCCTTCACCTACATTCCTCCTTTTTATCGAAACATGATTATGGTGACCAGATTATTCAGCGGCATCTCTGCGTACTCTCTCTTGGCCTTAACCCCCATTCATCACAAGGATTCGTTTATGCCTTGGTGTTTACGCTATTCCCCTGTCGAAGGCCTCTTATGCAGAAAGCGGAACGTTCCATCCGTATCCCGATCGCCGTGATGCCCATTGCCTGATGCGTACTATGTACGCTCTCATGATCTCCGCAATCCTTCCATTTATGAATGGTCTATGATATTAGTAGACATTTCTTTATTAGGGTTGCCGCCCCTGCTTACTCCGTCCCTTCTCTCTTCGCCTTTTCATTCGCTCTTGTCTTCTCTTTCAAACTACCACTTTCTATGTACATGTAGCATCTCACTTTTCCCTACCCCCCTGGGAGGGTCCCAAGCGGTTCGAGTCTGTTCTTTCTCCCCTCCCTGCTCGGAAAGCCCAAACTGTCTACGGTCGCTTCCCGACTTCTCTTTTTCTTGACCACTTTCTCTCTCATTCTCATGCCATTGCTGTGTTACACAGATGGCTCAAGTTTCTGACGGCGGAGGATTCGCAGCAGTGTTTGGACAGCGTCGTTACAAGGGCATTTA
Source organism: Cherax quadricarinatus (assembly GCF_026875155.1). Classification (NCBI taxonomy): domain Eukaryota; kingdom Metazoa; phylum Arthropoda; class Malacostraca; order Decapoda; family Parastacidae; genus Cherax; species Cherax quadricarinatus. Next base: position 35,910,077 of record NC_069420.1, read on the forward strand.
CTATCTTCAGCTAGTATTTGTACTTGCTGGAATTATAATGCCATCCGTACAGCATTATCGTATTGCATCTATGCCTGTGTCATATTTGTGGTTGTCTCAGACTCCCTTAGTGCTTACAGGGGCTATACAAAAAATTTGATAACCTCACCCTTTAGTCCTCCGTATACAACTTTGGCTACGCCGCATCTTACTAAGCATAAGATATTGTTTTTTGTTGGGTCCTGGCTCATTGTTGACGTACGGGCATATGAAACAGGCAGACATTGCTGCGCGGTCAGCAGTACATGACCTACCAGTTTCTTACAGAGGTAATTCCATGTACGGACTTTTTTTGCTTGTAATATCTTCCCACCTTCACACCCGTTGGCAACAACGTTGGTCTACTATGCTCAAGCAACAAACTTCAGTCTATTAACCGAGTATAGGTTACTGGCCGTCTTATCTTATCACAGTGTCGAGGTTGGGAGGACTACTATTCCGTCTTCGCATTGGCCATACTCGTCTTACTCATGGATTCTCATGAGTGGCGTTCTTGCTCCTCTCTGTGAGAATTGCCAAGCTCCATTATCAGTCAGCCCACATTCTGTTGGACTGCCCACTTATCAACGAGCCGCAGAATGTACCTCTGTCGTCGGTCTTCGCCCCGCTGCCTCTCTCTTTACCTTCCCTTATCGCTGATGGAACCCACCTTTCAACAGGACTCTCTTAATTGACTTTTTGACAACGACTGACTGACTTCACAAATTTGATACTTTCAGACCTTTCTATCTTGTATCTCTTGCTACCTTTCCCCCGTACTAATCCCCTGCCCCGATGTTTTCTGTAATGCTGATCATTCCCCCCTCCCTCCTGCCATCCAATTCCCTTGCTTCCGTCCATACCCTGCAGCGCTGTATAGCCTGGTGGCCTTTTAGCGCTTCTTTTGATTATAATTATAATTATAATACCTATTGTGGGCAACAAAAAGGAATCAAGGAAGCTGTTTTTGCCAAAAAGGTTTTAAACTGTGTTTTCGAAAATAGAGCGCAAGTGATGGAAGATGTGAGAGACTGTTATTGGTGTGGATAAATGAGAAACAGATAGCAGGAGATAGCATCTCTCTAAAGTGTCTAAGTGAAAGGTAGAAGTTGCATGGGATTTAATTAAAAAAATGCCTGCAAAAAACTAGGATGCATGTGAGTGAATTTAAGGCCAGCAAAGGTTGGTTTGAGAGATTTTAAGAGGCGTAGTGGATGCATAGTTGTGTAAGGCAATGGTGAGGTGCCAGTTCGGACCACAAAGCAGCTGAAAATATGTGCGGAATTCAAGGAGTACATTAGAAACAGAGGACTGCAAACCTGAACAAGTGTTTAATTGTGATGAAACAGGCTGTTTTGGAAGAAAATGCCAAGCAGGACTTTAAATTACTCGGAGGAAAAGGCACTCCAGGACATAAGCCTATGAATGGAAGGCATAACTAGTTGATGTGTTCCAAATGCTACGGGTGTGATTGCAAAGTGAAGCCTGTATTAGTGTATCACTCTGAAACTCCCAGGACGTTCAGGCAAAAAGAATGTCTAAGGAAAATTTGTGTGTGCTGTGGAGGGCAAACAGTAAGGCATGGGTCACTAGGACTTTTTCTATGAATGGTTACACCAAGCATTGGCCCCAATGTGAAGATTACCTAACTGAAAGAAATTAGAACTTTAGTGCTCCTGGTGTTAGACAATGCCCTGGTATCCTACAGACGTGGCAAGAGCGAATTTATGGGGACATGAAATCATTAAGGTGACGTTTTTTGCCTCCTAATACCACTCCTCTCCTGCGGCCCATGGAACCAGCAGGTTATTGCAAACTTCAAAAACTGTACACAAAAGCTCTGTTTGAAAGGTGCTTTGTAAGACTCAGAAACTCAACTGGACTCTAAGAGACTTTGGAGAGATCACTTTAATATCCTCAATATGTGTAAACCTTATAGGTAAGGCTTGGGAGGGAGTGACTAATAGGACCTTGACTCTGCTTGAAGAAGAAACTGTGGCCAGAATGTGTAGGACTAAAGGGATTTTGAAGGGTTTCAGGCTAACCCTGAGGAAATCCCTATGCTGTTGAGAATCCATATGGCAATGGGAAAGTCCGTGGGTTGGAGGTTAGTGGGGATGATGTGGAAGAGTTGGTGGAAAGGAGGACAATGAAGAACTAATCACTGATGAGTGATAGATCAACTTCAACAGCAAAGGCCAACATGAGGAAACTGGTTCAAGGAGGGGAGAGAGAAATTGAAGAAATTGCCTACTACAAAGATAAAGGAATCTGTGCAAAGTGGCTTGAAGTGCAAAACCTTCATGGATGAAAAATCACCCTCAACAGCTATTGCAAGCGTTTGTTGCTGGTCGACTATTACACTGACAATGTGTAAACACCTATAGGGAAGTCATAAAGGATGCGAGGTACAGGCTACTATTGACAGATATGTTGTGCGACAGAACTCAGTGACTCTGAAGCTGGTCCTAGTGGCATTAAAGAAGATGGATGTAAGCCCAGAAAAGGACTTGAGACACCTCAAGTCTTAAGGAAGGGGTTTCACTTCTACCACACTAACACTTGCTCCTCTCCATCCATCAATCATCACAGATCTGTCAATAAAAGTAAGTGTCATTGTAATTGTGCATGCCTTTGTCAGTTTGTGTGTGTATTAAATTAATTTTCATGTGGTAAATTTTTTTTTTCATACTTTGGGGTGGTCTTGAAGGATAATTTGATTGCCATTATTTCTTATGGGGAAAATTCATTCGATAACGATAATTTCGCATTAACATGGCTCTCTGCACGGATTATTATCGCTATGGGGGGTCCACTGTATTAACCTGCGAACACTCTAAAGCCATGTCAGGTCTAAAAACTTAGTCTCATTGCGCTCCTATCTACACGCTCATGCTGTCTTGCTGGAAGTCAATACCCCTCGCTCACAAATATTCCTTGTTACCCCCCCCTAACTCCAACTTTCCTAGGCCGACTCTACCCTGGCTTCCCTCCACAGATTTATACATTCTTGAAGACGTTCTATGTTGTTTCTTCCTCTTTTATTGTCCGAACCACCGCAATAAACCATCTCTAAGCCTTCTGGATAATAAGTTTTGGTAACCTGCACCTTCTAATTTCAAATTATGAATTCTCTGCTTAGTGTCTCACCACACAATGCCCTCAGACGTGTCACCACTGCCGCTGCCGTTCCGGGTGGCTTCTTATACCACCAATGCTTCTATCCCTGAGAGAGCATTAATATTACTATACTCGCATGTCTGGTACCAGCGTGGCGGCCAAGGAGTTAGTTCGGGGGCTAATATGTCAGTCAGACTGGGCTCATAGATCGGGGTGCGCCTCGTCAATTCTGTGATTCACCTCATCTTTCATAGACATTTGCGGACAAGTCCAGTCCTAATATCTGATTACATCTCACTCCTCCATACTCCTCCATCCAACCCTGATAATCAATCTTTAATTACCTAATTTTTGTGTTTCCTCATCACACTGCCGCTTTCCTATATTTCATTTCAATTTTTTCTTCTTTTACAAAATCGTTACCAAACTCATCACCAACCTCTGCAACATCTCTTCAGAATCTCCCAAAAGCACAGTGTCATCAGCAAAGAGCAACTGTGACAACTCCCACTTGATGCTAGATTCTTTATCTTTTAACCCCAAACCTTTTGCCAACACCCAAGCATTCACTCCTCTTACAACCCCATCAATAAATATATTGAACAACCAAGGTGACTTCACACATCCTTGTCTAAGGCCTAATTTTACTTCATACTCTAACCTGAGCCTCACTATCCTCATAAAAACTTTTCACTGCTTTCAATAACCTACCTCCTATTCTATACATTTGCAACATCTGCCACATTGATCCCCCTATCCACTCTGTCATATGCCTTCTCCAAATCCATAAATGCCACAAAAACCTCTTTACTCTTACCTAAATACTGTTCACCTATATGTTTCCTTGTAAACACTTGGTCTACACACCCTCTACCCTTGCTAAAGCCTTGTTCATCTGCTATCCTACTCTCTGTCTTACTCTTGATTCTTTCAATAACTCTGCCATACACTTTACTAGGTATACTCAGCAGACTTATTCCCCTAAAATTTTTACATTCTCTTTTGTCCCCTTTGCCTTTATATAAAGGAACTATGCATGCTCTCTGCCAATCTCTAGGTACCTTACCCTCTTCAAATACATTTATTAAATAAACCACCAGAAACTCCAAACCTATATCCCCACCTGCTTTTAACATTTCTATCTTTATCCATCAATCCCAGCAGGTATTAGCAGTTTTACACCTTTCATTCTACCCACTGCCTCACGAACTTCCCCCACACTCGCAACTCGCTCCTCCTCACTCCTACAAGATGTTATTCCTCTTTTCTCTATACACAAAATCACAGCTTCCCTATCTTATCAACATAAAAAGTTCCTCAGAATCATTCCCCCCATCTTCTAATACCCTTCTAACTCTCCATTTAATAAACTCTCCTCTCTTATTTTCTAACAATCCAAATTCATTTGATTCCTAGGGTTCCTCAACTATTAATTCACTCAAAACTTTTTCTTATTTTCAACTAAAGTTTTTGATAACATCTCCAACAATTTTGTTGTGGAAAATAAGAAAAAGTTTTGCAATATACCATATTAAAAATGCAATATCACCTGTGTAATGTGAGAGGTTTTGCTGTATTCAGAATGTTTCTTGGGTGTTTATTTCTCTCTAATTTAGGAGCTATTTTGTGTCGTTGTTGCTGTTCAGATGGCCATTCGAATTCTGATATAGGAGCGCTTCTAGCAAGACAGCTAATAAAGGAACTATAGCAAATGTGTTTCCTTCTTTGTATCAGCCTACTTCTGTGAGAAATGGGCGATATAGTAAATTCTTATTTTTTTAATGGATAATGCCATGCTGCATATGCAGATTCCAATTTTGATTAAATATACACAGTCATTAGGATGGATGTTAGGGGAGCAATGTAGTAGATGTTGCAAATACGTGTATACTACTGAAAGTAGTAAAGAGTTTTTATGTTTATAGCACTAATGTGTATTCCTTTAAGTCTTTATGTAGGGATTCACAGTCATTGATGGTGATTGTTTTGAGTCAATGTGGACCAAGTTATCATTCATTTTTCATTTCTTCTTTTTGAACTTGTGTATTTTTTTTCTTTTATGTGATAGCTGAACTAACATGTAGAATTTTCACAGATTGTTTAAAATGTACCTCACAAGTCCCATGACATTTGGGAAGAGTTGAAATACCATTGATATAATGGACTTATACAGAAAAGTGGGTGGCTAGTAATGGCAGTTGTGGTGAATGGACAAGATCTTATTTTGACGTGATAGTAACAGTACTGTGCAGTTTTATAACTGTTAGGCTATCCATTGCTTCCAAATTGACTGCTCACAGACTTCGTTCTGAAGTTTATATAAAGGTACATTATATGAAAGGTGTATTGGAAATGATTATGTAAGAGTTTGCAGTAAATCCTCGACTTAAAAACACAATGGGGACCTCTTGAATTATGTATAATATTCATAATACAGGAAGTTTTCAACTTATGAGCATGTTGGGGACTGTCTGTACTTTGTATAATAATGATATTATACACATTAATGGTATAATAATGATATACAGCAGATTCTCAGCATGTTTGTAAGTGGAAGACTCGTTGTACCTTCATTGTACCTTCTTGTGATTGGAAGTCCCTGGTAGGAACAAGGTATCAAAGAACAATATAGATTTGCTGTTAAGACAGGATCTAGTCTTACTTTGTGTTGTGTTTTATTTTATTTCCATGAATGAAAAAAAGTTTTTATGTGCTGTATTCTTTCAAAAAATGTTTGTTTATATAATGTTACTAACCTAGTTGCAGTATTTTAAGTGTGCTTAAACTATGGTGCCCATAACAGTAAGATTGAGTAGATTATGATGGGACTAATAGATTACTGAGTGGCCAGAAAAGTCTAAAATTACAGTATAAAATGATTACAGTATAAAATGGTAAAATTATCATTTTATACTGTAATCAAAATTGGTTTGATACAGATCGTATACCAGTTAGACCACTTATTATTTCTGAAGATTTCTTTGTAAACTTTCTTGGAATATTTCTGTGAATATCAAAACTGCTATCATGCTTGGAAAAAATATTGAACATAAAATATTTGTATGTGTGCCTTTAAATAAAATTAGTTGTGCATGTGATTGAAATGAAAGCATTTTTGATCTGAAGATGTACAGCATAAAGGTTTCACACTTAAGTGGGTGCAACCAAAAGGTGAAGAAATAAATTTGTAAGTTCTATGATTTTGTTGAGTTTTTATTATTTACTTTCATCTTTCCTGTTGCACTCCATTTCTTTTATACTAATTTTATACCATATAGATTGTCTAAATTTGGCATACAAGATCATTAATAATGATACATTCTGATACAGTACTTTAACAAACTTTTTGATGTGCTGTAATACTCTTTTTGTTCATTGTTTATGCAAATCATTTTCAACCTTTCTTGACCATTATAATTTTTTCTTATTAGAATTTATTAAAAAATTGTCTGAGCATGGTTGGTAGTGCAATGCTTCTAGTCACAACACTTGCATTACGAGTTATGTGCCGATGACGTCACTGTGTTCACCATAATAAACTTTCCAATTTATCCCCTTCACTTTTAACACATCAGCCGTTTCCCACTGAGAGAGGGTAACCCAAAAAGAAAGAAAAACACAAAGACATTTTAGATGTCCCTCCACTATCCAGATGTTCCCTTCACTGTTGCAACCACCAAAATTAAAGAGTCCTGTCAGTGTTACAGTTAAAAAATTAAGAAATTTGTCTTCTCAAATAGTAGAGAATCTTTTTATAATGGGTAATGACACCATAAATAAAAATTACATGAGTACTAAGTTGGACGTTGGGAAGCACTTTGCACAGCTGTGATTTCACCCATTTTAAAGCCTATTTTAGACCAATTATATTGCTCAAACCAACCCAATTTCTGACTGATTTTGCCTTCTGTACTGTCAATTGGGTGCAATAAACTGCCCATTTAACAGAGCTACCCTGAAAGAAGTTGGTAATTTGGCCAACTTTGCACAGTATTCAGTGAATTCCAATTTAAAAATGAGTCCAATCACGATAAGCATTTCAGCCACTAAAGCAACCTTTCCTCTATTCATTAATCATGTTCCCAAGCCTCTTGATATAATACTTGCCCTCCATTTTGAATCCATCATCACAAAAAACTGAAGTTTTCCCTCTTTGTCAGCTAACAGAATGTAACCAAGAATGCTTGGTCATAGTTTACACCATAGGTAGGCAATCTGTTTTTAAATGTAACCACAGATGTGCTGACAGAAGTGAAATTTACCACACCAAGCAAAAGCTGAGAAATTAGGTTGCTCAGTTGAGAATTGTAGAAATTAATTCAAATTTGCCACGCTTTCATGGACAATTCACCACTTGTGGCAACAAATGATAGAGTTGCCCACCCTGGGTTTAGACCACCCCAATAATTGAAGCACACCTAGTAAAAATACATAAAACATACAGAGGAGGGGGCTCTTCATTTCTTCCGGAAAATCGCCATAAATTTAATATTTCTGCCAATTTCAGGCCGCTTCTGGTCTGAGATTGGTTTATCAATTGACACCACGAAACAGCCAGTAAACCCACTCAAGAAAATGCCTCAGGCATAGGTTATCTGTTCCCATCATGCACTGCTTAGTGCAATTCTTTTTCATACTGTGCTCACCCACCTCAAAGACCCATTCTTGCAGCGCATTTGAGAGACAGTGCAAGGGTTAAGAACTGAATGTTAAGTAAAATCGCCATTTGTTTCATGATACATCCTGCTTTTTTTTTTTTAGCCATCCTAAAGTTAATTTTTGATGTACAGTATGTGATTTAATATTTTTATTAACGCTTAACCCTTTCAGGGTCCGTCCCATAGATCTACGGCTTTGCGTTCAGTGTCCAAACCGTAGATCTACGTCATGAGCTCACCTCACTCTGATAAACTGTGAGTGGTACACTTGGGCCTAGATATGAGAGAATACATCTATGTGGTATGTGTGCACCACATAAAACAAATCCTGCAGCACACTGTGTATAATGAGAGGAAAAAACTGAAACCAAGATTTTCGATTAAAACAGCAACTTTGCAGTGTTTTTTCGTATGTTTTTTAAAGTTGTATTTGCAATTTCTTGGTCTCATTTGATAGAATGGAAGACATATTACAGAAATAGAGATGATTTTGATTGGTTTTAGCACCGGAAATGGCTTGAAACTGAGCTCAAAGTAGCGGAAATGTTAAATTTTTGTCGATGTTCAAGAGTAAACAAACGACCTCACACGTCTAATACACGCCAGCTGGTATATCTAATACACATTCACAAATGTGGTGATGATATTTATACAATTATTACAATATTGCATAACAGTAAATCTTCTATTTTTTGGTGTGAATAAAAATTCATTATGTAAATAAAAAATAAAAATGGGATTTATTTGTAAAGCCTCAAAACATAACTAATGAACCGAGGAAATGTTAGTTTAGTGCCAGGAATGCCTACATTGTTTATTCTGGATGCTATTTTGAATTTTTTTTTTTTATTATCACACTGGCCGATTCCCACCAAGGCAGGGTGGCCCGAAAAAGAAAAACTTTCACCATCATTCACTCCATCACTGTCTTGCCAGAAGGGTGCTTTACACTACAGTTTTTAAGCTGCAACATTAACACCCCTCCTTCAGAGTGCAGGCACTGTACTTCCCATCTCCAGGACTCAAGTCCGGCCTGCCGGTTTCCCTGAATCCCTTCATAAATGTTACTTTGCTCACACTCCAACAGCACGTCAAGTATTAAAAAAACCATTTGTCCCCATTCACTCCTATCAAACACGCTCACGCATGCCTGCTGGAAATCCAAAACCCCTCGAAAACAAAAACCTCCTTTACCCCCTCCTCCAACCCTTCCTAGGCCGACCCCCTACCCCGCCTTCCTTCCACTACAGACGATACACTCTTGAAGTCATTCTGTTTCGCTCCATTCTCTCTTCATGTCCGAACCACCTCAACAACCCTTCCCAGCCCTTGGACAACAGTTTTTGGTAATCCCGCACCTCCTCCTAACTTCCCAAACTACGAATTCTCTGCATTATATTCACACCACACATTGCCCTCAGACATGACATCTCCACTGCCTCCAGCCTTCTCCTCGCTGCAACATTCATCACCCACGCCTTCACACCCATATAAGGCGTTGGTAAAACAATACTCTCATACATTCCCCTCTTTTCCTCCAAGGACAAAATTCTTTGTCTCCACAGACTTCTAAGTGCACCCCCTCACTCTTTTTCCCTCATCAATTCTATGATTCACCTCATCTTTCATAGGGCCCCTCCGCTGACACGTCCACTCCCAAATATCTGAATACGTTCACCTCCTCCATACTCTCTCCCTTTCCCAATCTGATATTCAATCTTCATTTACCTAATCTTTTTGTTATCCTCATAACCTTACTCTTTCCTGTTTCACCTTTAATTTTCTTCTTTTTCACACCCTTACCAAATTCATTCACCAATCTCTGCAGCTTCTCTTCAGAATCTCCCAAGAGCACAGTGTCATCAGCAAAGAGCAGCTGTGACAACTCCCACTTTGTGTGTGATTCTTTATCTTTTAACTCCACGCCTCTTGCCAAGACCCTCGCATTTACTTCTCTTACAACCCATCTATAAATATATTAAACAACCACGGTGACATCACACATCCTGTCTAAGGCCTACTTTTACTGGGAAAAAAATTTCCCTCTTTCCTACATACTCTAACTTGAGCCTCACTATCCTCGTAAAAAACTCTTCACTGCTTTCAGTAACCTACCTCCCACACCATAACCTGCAACATCTGCCACATTGCCCCCCTATCCACCCTGTCATACGCCTTTTTCCAAATCCATAAATGCCACAAAGACCTCTTTAGCCTTATCTAAATACTGTTCACTTATATGTTTCACTGTAAACACCTGGTCCACACACCCCCTACCTTTCCTAAAGCCTCCTTGTTCATCTGCTATCCTATTCTCCGTCTTACTCTTAATTCTTTCAATTATAACTCTACCATACACTTTACCAGGTACACTCAACAGACTTATCCCCCTATAATTTTTGCACTCTCTTTTATCCCCTTTGCCTTTATACAAAGGAACTATGCATGCTCTCTGCCAATCCCTAGGTACCTTACCCTCTTCCATACATTTATTAAATAATTGCACCAACCACTCCAAAACTATATCCCCACCTGCTATTTTGAAATTGGAATATTTTGAACTTTGTGTTAAATTGGCCAAATTACCAATTTCTGATCACTTTATTTTGTAGTTGAAACAGTTGACTTGGCGATTTCTTGTTCTCAATCGATAGAATAGAAGTAATACTAGTAAAATAGCTAAGAATTTGGTCGACTGGAATGATGTAATTGGCCTAAAATGGAAGTCAAAGTCGGCAAAATCGCGGATTCGTAAATATCGCTGACACATCAAAATTCGCGAGAGCATAATTTCGTCAATTTTCCATCAAATTTCGTACTTTTTGTTTTATTACCTTCGCAAAAAGATTCTCTACCATTTCATAAGAAAAAATAACAAATTTTTTTTTGGAAAATTCTTGGACACTGGGGCACCACTTCAGATTTGGGCCTTGGACCCTGAAAGGGTTAAACTGTCCAAATATAGATCTATGTTTGCACACGTAGCGCTCCAAACTTAGATCTATGTTTTTTTTTTTACATAATGTAAAATCGAACGTAGATCTACGTTCGGAGCGCTACATGTGCAAACATAAATCTATGTTTGGACAGTTTAAGGGTTAAATGACAGGCAAATTACAATCTTACATGTACAAATAACATTTATCATTATGGTTGCAAGGGAAAATAGTGTATTTTTTGTATACAAAGTCAGCCATTTACAGTAAGATGTCTACTATAGTAAGTCCTTACTTAACGTTGTCAATAGGTTCTCGGAAACTGTGACTTTAAGCGAAACAACATAAATATAATGAAACCAATTTTACCCCAGGCTAATTGATATAAACATCAGGAGTGCACAGTGCACCTTTAACACTTTAAAACAGGGTTAAATCAAGGAATAACTGTTTGCAGAGGGAAAATTCTGAGGAGCACATCCTACCACCATCAACATTATAACATCAATATCATAACAACATTATAACATCAACATTATAACAAAAGACCTTGAGTGAGGACTTATTGTATACTAGTGGTCATTAAGTCATTGTAAGCATTGGACTGCCAAGCATTTTTTGCATCCACAAGTAATTGATGAGCTATTACTCATGTGCCTATTTAGCTCATATGTATAGAAAATACCAACTAAAAGTAAATACCTATTAGTACAGTCATCCCTCCAAATTCATGAGGGGTAGTTATGTTACTAGAGATCCAGTGAAACTGAAAACTCTGAATATTACAAAATTATGTACAGTATAATATATTTTATTTCAGATCTGAGTTCATTTTGTTTCAGGAGACCATAGCATTTTAACATGCATATTACTCTAATCTGGTTATTATTAATATTTTTAAGAAGTAATGACCAAATTTGTGAGAAGGAAATCCAGCAAGGCAGAAGAACGTTGGATAATTGAAATTATTTGAGTATCGGTTATTATTGATATTTATAAGTAATGACCAGAATAAAATCTTAGGGTGTGGGAACGCCATTGAGCTAGAAAAAGTTGGACACCAGAAAATTTTCAGTTGGATCATCATTAAGAATGTTGGATAATCAAAATCCATGCATAAGGAAGCTGGTGAATTTATAAGGACATCTGTAAATAACTTGTAAGTGATGTTGGTATTTACTGTATATAAATACTATATAACAAAACATAGCTGCAAATGTGCCTTTTATATGCAGTATATTGTCCAATGTTTATTTTCAGTTAAAATTATTAGCTTAAAGTATTTTATAACTAGAAGGCTTTGAATTCCAGAATTATTTTTATCAATGTATTTTTGAAGAGCCTAAGATTGAATACATATATATTTTTGAATACTTATTTGGATAAGGATGTTAAACTTGGAAAAATGTACACTAGATGCAGTCATCCCTCAGCAACCAAGATGCTTTTAAGAAATCAGTCACTGAGGGATTTATACACCAAGCAAAAATTTTCCAGATACCCATATTACTGAAGATACATTTCATAAAATGTTATAATATTCTTTTATTGTTAAACATTTTAACAGTGAAATTAATTAAACTACACACCCAATCTTGTTTCCTTGTTAGGGTTAGTGACTTAAGAGACAAGCTGCAGTTTGTTGTTGCTGTAATGCATGTGTGTGGAGGTTAGATTGAGGTAGACAGTAAATTGAAAGAGACTGAATTAGGGAAGGAGGAGGAGGTGTAGAATCATTAACTTTTTGATCTGCATAATCAGATGAGGAGCTGAGTGTTACAATAGAGGAGATGCTGGTGAGTGTTACAGTAGAGGAGATGCTGGTGAGTGTTACACATATAATAGAGGAGATGCTGGTGAGTGTTACACAAATAATAGAGGAGCTGGTGGTGGTGGATGCATGGGTTTTAGAGGGGTGTACAGTAGTTACTGGTGTCTTTGGGCTGGTCTTGCATTTAGAGGAGCTGTTTCTCCTAAAATATTTGTTGGTAAATGACAGTTTTCCTTAATGCTTAAACATACAGTGTCCTGTAGTATTGCAATGAATTGTACTGAGGACCATGCAGCAATATTGGTTTTCCTCAAGCACTTCAAACTTTCCTCAAAATTATTGAAAGTCTCTGACATGGTCCCAAGAATTAACATATAGCTTTCAGGTTTTTCACATTCTTCATAATCAGCCTTGCTTGATCTGTAAGCTGTCTGAACTCCTAATTTGTGAGGTGTGTCTGTGAGACCACTCCAGTCCTGCTACATCACCCTCATTGACCTTTTTAAATCAAGCATGCCCTGTGTATAACAAAGTAGTACATGCTAGAATCCATGCAAGTCACTGAGACTTGAATGCCATATTTTTTCATTGTGTTATCATTGTGGCAACCATTAATTCTCTAAAGGATTTATCACTGTGTGAAATGGCTTCTTGATTTTAAATACATGTTCTCCAGAGCTCCTTTAATGTCAGCTTATCTGCATCATGTGTGTTATAGAGTTTGAAGATTTTTCTTACAAAATAAGATTTAAATGGTCTCATAACACTTAGGCAGAATCAAGGGCATGGTGTTCTTGGAAAGAAAGACATCCTGTTGTGTTAAGAAAAGACATTCACTGTAATCGGATGGAATGTAGCATTAATAGGACCTAATCCTTATGATAAAGATTATCAAATTTGTTTCTCAGCAGCTTGATAAGTATACTTCTGGTCAAAACCCAATTCTTGAATGTATTTGATGTTAACGATGCTCTCTTCGTGGCATTTCAAGTTACAGGGAGATGAAATTTTTAATTCTTCTTCACTTTCCTGGCAGTTCCTCTGCATACTTAGCTGGAGGATTATAATCATTGTTGTGGCTGCATAGGGTGGGCCTTGCGTTTGCTGTGTACAGTGACCCATATACTCCTTGCTTTGTCTTGCCTGGAAGCTGAGCCTACCTTTGGAGCTGTGGTCCTCAGGTGGGCACACTTAAAATTCTTTCCATGCCTTATAATAACTTGTACAGAGTGTAAGTAATTAGCAGCAGAGGCAAGGTTTATATGACCATCATTCTTTGAACATTCATAATTTTTATGATACAGTTTACTGTGGGAGTAGGTAATCTTTAAAAAATTATCATCATTTGTTTTCTCACCAGCATCAACTCTTAAAAAAGTTCATGTTAGTATCTAAATTAATGCTTGTCCTTTTAACCTTTGAACCACTGCAATCCTTACTATCTAATATCCTTTTGAAACTCATATTGGCTGGGTTAAAATATAGTGTGCTCTGATGCTTGGATAAAAAGCAAATCACACGGTCTCTGGCCCCAACAATTATAAAGGTTGTGTAGTGAGGCTAGCTAATTTACTCCAGCGTCTGTGCAGCTGAGCTGCCTTTTTTTTTTTTTTTTTTTTTTTTTTTTTTATACCTCAAAAACAGCATGGACTGTTATAAGAAGTTGCTGTTAGTATAACTGATTGATGGGTGAACTCTTTCTCTAACGTATTCTTAGTCACTAATGGAATGTTTGTCAAGTGCGGATATAAAGTGAAGTTATATAATGCATATGTGAGTAGCAGGTAATGTCTTTATAACTGATTTCATCACTATGTAAATTTTTTTTCTACCTGCATGGTACTTGCATCATATAAAAATTTAATTAAAGAATATTAATATAATACAGCATAATTCAGCTGAAGTACCATTACTCATGATGGGTCTTGTATAAATTACAGTATAAGTATTTCTCATAAGTGTTACAGTGGACCCTCGAATTTTGTAATTAATCTGTTCCAGCGAGAGTGACGAAAGTTGAAATTCATGAATGGCGAAACCATTTTCCCCATAAGAAATAATGTAAATCCAATTAATCTGTTCCAGACACCCAAAAGTATTAACAAATTTTTTTTTTTTTTACATTAAATATAGATTTACATACAGAAAACAATGAGACATGAAGTATAAAACAGAAATAACATGACACTTACCTTTATTGAAGACTGTTGTTGGTGTATGGAAGACAAGAGGAGGGGAGAGGATGGAGAAGTAACACTATTGCTTGGAAGGGGATTCCTCTTCCATAAAGATTTTAGGTACCAAGTCCTTATTCAGGGTTACTTCCCTTCTTTGTTTTTTAATGCCACTAGGACCAGCTTGAGAGTCACTGGGCCTCTGTCGCTCAAAAAATTGCTCCAGATAGCTCTGTTTCTGGTGTCTTTAAAATTTGCCTCAAATGGGACAAGACATTGTCATTGTACATGTTGCCGACACGGGTTGGACCAGCTTTGTCAGGGTGATGTTCCTCCATAAACATTTGCACCTCACTGCACTTTGTGCCAATGTCCTTAAGCTTTGAAGAAGGCACCTTCTTCCATCTGTCTTCCTCCTCTGAAGCAATTTCCTCAGCTGTGGTCTGTTGCTGTTGCAAATGAAGGTCTTGCAGCTCTTCAGTGGTTAACTCTTCATTGTGGTCCTCCACCAACTCTTCCACATCCTGACCACTCACATCCAACCCCATGGAATTTCCCAGTGTCACAATTGATTGCACAACAGGTGTAGGGTCGACAGGGTAAGCCTCAAATCCTTCAAAATCTTTGTCAAGGACACAATCTGGCCACAATTTTCTCCAAGCTGAGTTCAAAGTCTTGGAAATCACTCCCTGCCAAGCTTTATCTATAAGGCCTATGCAGTGGAGGATATTGAAGTGATCTTTCCAGAACTCTCTTAGGGTCAACTGAGTGTCTGAGGTCACATCAAAGCACCTCTGAAACATTACTTTGGTGTAGAGTTTTTTTGAAGTTTGAAATGATCTGCTGGTCCATGGGCTGGATGAGAGGAGTGGTATTAGGGGGCAAGAACTTCACTGTGATGAAACTAAACTCCATCATTTGGTCATCCAAGTCTGGGGGATGAGCAGGATCATTGTCCAGTACCAGGAGGCACTTGAGTGGCAATTTTTTTCCTAGGAGGTATTCCTTCACACTCAGGCCAGACATTTCACTGAACCAATCAATGAAAATTTGCCTTGTGACCCATGCCTTACTGTTAGCCTTCCACATCTTGGCGACACTGTGTTTCTTGAACACATTAGAATTTTCAGACTGACTCACCAGTAAAGGCTTCACTTTGAAAGTCCCGTTAGCATTACCACAGAACATGAGAGTTAGTCTGTCTTTCATAGGCTTATGTCCTTGGAGTGCCATTTCCTCCTCCTCTTTGGCATTTTCTTCCAAAAGAGGCCAGTTTCATCACAATTGAGCACTTGTTGAGGGACGAATCCTTCAACCTCTACATAGTCCTTGAATTCCTGCATGAATTTTTCAGCCACATATTTGTCAGAACTATCAGCCTCACCATGCCTTACCACACTGTGTATGCCACTATGCTTCTTAAATCTGTCAAACCAGCCTTTGCTGGCCTTAAATTCACTAATATCAGCACTCGCTCCAGGCATTTTCTTTATGAGGTCGGCATGCAACTGCCTTGCCTTATCACAAATTATAGACTGCATAATGCTATCTCCTACTAACTGTTTTTGGTTGATCCATACCAACAACAAACTCTGAACATCTTCAAGCATTCGCGATCTCTTTTTTTGTGAGCATATCTACCTCTTTTGCAACAGCTTTCTTGATTTCCTTTTTCTTTGCCACAATGGAAGTGATGGTTGTGTGGGGGCTTCCCATAAATCCTGGCAAGATGGGCCACACGCACTCCACTTATATATTTTGCAATGATTTCTTTCTTGAATTCTATGGTGTTTCTCAGATTCTTTACCAAAGGGCTGGCACTACAAACTTTCTTTGGGCCCATGGTGCCTTATTTAGAAGTTGCAAGCACAAAAAAAAAGGAATATTATGAAATTTATTGTATGGACACGTGCAGTGATGTTCACTTGTCAATAAACAATGCCACACTGACTGGTAGTGGTGTGTGGGGCACCTTTGTGTGGCATGGATGTTGGGAGGCCACTCATACACGTTCCGGACAAGCGACGAATGGCGAGTCAGATTACGAAATGTGATGCTATATTTTGACAAAAAAAAAGTTACGAAATTCGAAATTTTCGAAGCATGAGGCCTATGAAACTTGAGGGTCCACTGTAGTACAATTTATGTCCACATATATGTGCTATGCAGAATGCTTATTAAATATGGTATATAATAGAGTATGAAATGCATAATGCAAAATATTTAATGACATTTTATATACGTACCATTTGTGATGCTGTTGTTCTTATTAAAATTGCTGAAAATTTTTGTTTTCTCCCTAAGGTATCTAATTTATTTTTAAAACTGGCACATTTTAGGTAATTACCAAGTGCCTTTGCATCATTGTAAAGCACCTGTTGCAAGGTGCTGTACAAAATATATCTAGAGAAGACTAGTGAGTTTTTTTCAACCATATCGGCTGTTCTTTTTGCCAGACTATGACGACCTAGAGAAGGAAATATATTCACCTTCAGTCATAAGCTGTTTTGCCAGAAGTTTACAGTCATTGCCCCTCAAGGGAAGTTTCTTGATGCTGGTGATGGGCTTTTGACCTAAGGAACTGAATCTGTGCTCCAGTTCCCTGAATTAAGCCTGAATACCTTCCACATCTCCCCCCCCCCCCCACAGGTGCTGTATAATCCTATGGGTTTAGTGCTTCCCCCTTGATTATAATAATAATAATAATACGGTCACAGCAGTTCAAATAATCTTCTGATACATAACATTCCTCACCTCACCTCTGATGACAGTTCTTTTATGTATGTTGCTGCCCTACAGTACATAACTAAGAAATATTGGAAATTTGCCCTGTGGCCTGGTGGCAAAAGCTCTCATTTCATATGTTGAGGGTCCGGATTCGATTCATGGTGAAGGGGTGGAAACATTGGCCATGTTTCCATACACCGGTTGTCTATGTTCACCCATCAGTAAAATGGGTACCTGGGTGTTAGTCAACTGGTGTGGGTCACATCCTGGGACAAAACTGACCTAATTTGCCTGAAATGCTCTGCATAACAAATGGCTTTCTATGTAGTAGTATGTATGTCATTGATGTCAGCTAGGCCTGTATACTTTGTCCATGTAGTACTTGTAAAAAATATATTATTATTATTATTATTATTATTTTTTCAACAAGTTGGCCGTCTCCCACGAAGGCAGGATGACCCAAAAAGAAAGAAAATGCCCAAAAAGAAAATACTTAAATCATCATTCAACACTTTCACCTCACTCATACATAATCACTGTTTTTGCAGAGGTGCCCAGAATACAACAGTTTAGAAGCACATACGTTTAAAGATATACAACATATCCCTCCAAACTGCGAATGTCCCAAACCCCTCCTTGAAAGTGCAGGCATTGTACTTCCCATTTCCAGTACTCAAGTCCGGCTATATAAAAATAACCGGTTTCCCTGAATTCCTTCACTAAATATTACCCTGCTCACACTCCAACAGCTCGTCAGGTCCCAAATACCATTCGTCTTCATTCACTCCTATCTAACACGCTCATGCATGCTTGCTGTAAATCCAAGCCCCTCGCCCATGAAGCCTCCTTTACCCCCTCCCTCCAACCCTTTCGAGGATGACCCCTGCCCCGCCTTCCTTCCCCTACAGATTTATACGCTCTCCATGTCATTCTACTTTAATCCATTCTCTCTAAATGACCAACCCCCCTCTTCAGCCCTCTGACTAATACTTTTATTAACTCCACACCTAATTTCCACACTCCGAATTCTCTGCACAATATTTACACCACACATTGCCCTTAGATAGGACATCACCGCCTCCAATCGCCTCCTCGCTGCAGCATTTACAACCCAGCTTAACACCCATATAAGAGTATTGGTACCACTATACTTTCATACATTCCCTTCTTTGCCTCCACAGATAATGTTTTTTGTCTCCACATATACCTTAATGCACTACTCACCTTAATTCCTTCATCAATGCTATGGTTAACTTCATCCTTCATAAATCCATCCGCTGACACGTCAACTCCCAAATACATATCTGAAAACATTCACTTCTTCCGTACCCCTCCTCTCCAATTTGACATCCATTTTTTCTTTATCTAAATCATTTGATACCCTCATCACCTTACTCTTTTCTATGTTCACTTTCAACTTTCTACCTTTACACACACAACCAAACTCATCCACTAACCTTTGCAATTTTTCTTTAGCATCTCCCATATGCACAGTATCATCAGCAAAAAGTAACTGTGTAATTGTTTTACATAATGGTAGGATTGCTGGTGTCTTTTGTCTGTCTCATAAATATGCAAGATTACAGGTACGTCTTGCTACTTCTACTTACACTTAGGTCACATTGCACATACATGTACCCATTTTGTTAGACTCAATGATGAAGTGAGCAGACAGCAGTCTGATAGACTCAGTGATGAAGTGAACAGACAGCAGCATGCTAGACTCAATGTTGAGGTGGACAGAGACAGCAATTTGTTAGGCTCAATGGTGAAGTGGACAGACAGCTGTTTACCACCCAGTAAGGCAATGGACAGACAGCAGTCTGCCAGACTTAGTGGTGAAGTGGACTCAGTGATGTGGACAGAGCAGTCTGTTAGATTCAGTGATTAAGTAAACAGACAGCAGCCTGCCTTATTCAGTATGAAGTGGACAGAGTTTTTGTAAATGGGTGAATAAGGTATGTGGAACACTTAGGTTTCTTCATTGCTGAAACCTTTCACCAGTTCAAGTTTAGGTAGTGGGATCTCAAAGCCTAGATACCTGTACTCACCTAATTGTGATTACAGGGGTTGATTCATAGCTCCTGGCCCCGCCTCTTCACTGGTCGCTACCTGTATTTGGTTACATATTTTAGCCGACACCCATCATGCAACTAGTTCCTGCTGACTGCGCCTCTCTGTCGAGGTTAATTGGTTTAATATGCTTATTATGCACCCCATACCATCCTGTGGGCAGTAGTCAAAAGATTACAGAGGTACATAATGGGTCCAGGGACTGGGCCCCAAAGTTTTGATAGGTGAGCAAGTAACAAAGGTAATGAACTCCAGGTA
Source organism: Cherax quadricarinatus (assembly GCF_026875155.1). Lineage (NCBI taxonomy): Eukaryota > Metazoa > Arthropoda > Malacostraca > Decapoda > Parastacidae > Cherax > Cherax quadricarinatus. Next base: position 35,929,812 of record NC_069420.1, read on the forward strand.
GATATGGTCACAATCATGACAGGTTACAAAGGTATTTACAGATTACAGAGGTACATAATGGGTCCAGGGACTGGGCCCCAAAGTTTTGATAGCCGAACAAGGTACAAAGGCAATGAATAATGTAAATAAATTTACTTACGTTTATACATGGTTACAATCATGAACAAATTATAGAGTAATGAACAATTCACACGTCCACACTCGGTCACAACGATGAGTTATTGGTGCAAATAAAGGTTGGGTCGCGTGCGCACGGGGCCAGGAGCTGTGACTCGACCCCGCAACCATAACTAGGTGAGTACACACACAGTAGCGACCAGTGAAGAGGCGGGGCCAGGAGCTATAACTCGACCCCTGCAACCACAACTAGGCGAGTACACACACAAACACAAATAGGTGAGTATACACACAAACACGAGTATACATGCATGAGCTCAAGCACTCACACATATTGAATACACAAATACACATGAAAACGCACATACACACCCAGGAAAAGAGAGAGACTAGTCGAAGAGCCAGAAACGAGTATGCACAGGTAAAGAGGGAGGCCCAGCGACAGCAGGAAAACGACATAACATCGAAAGTCAAGTCTGACCCAAAACTGCTGTATAGCCACATTAGGAGGAAGACAACAGTCAAAGACCAGGTGATCAGGCTGAGGAAAGGTGGGGAACTCGCCAGAAGCGATCAAGAGGTATGTTTGGAGATTTAAGGAAGTATTTGCAGTGGAGACAGGAAGGCCTCTGGGTGGACAGAACAGAGGGGGGACACCAACAAGGAATATACCAGCAAGTGTTAGATGACATACACACAATTGAGGAGGAGATGAAGAAGCTGCTAAGGGACCTTGATACTTCAAAGGCAATGGGACCAGACAACATCTCCCTGTGGGTCCTTAGAGAAGGAACAGAAATGCTGTGTGTGCCACTAACCACAATCTTCAATACATCCCTTGAAAATGGGCAAGTACCTGACGTATGGAAGACGGCAAATGTAGTACTCATATTTAAAAAAGGAGACAAAAAAGAGGCACTAAACTATAAACCAGTGTCACTGACGTGCATAGTATGCAAAGTAATGGAGATTATCAAGGAGAGTGGTGGAGCATCTGGAATGGAACAAGAGTATAAGCGCCACCAGCACGGTTTTATGGAAGGCAAATCCTGTGTCACAAACCTACTGGAGTTTTATGATAAAGTAACTGAAGTAAAACACGAGAGAGAGGGGTGGGTTGATTACATCTTCTTGGACTGCAAAAAGGCCTTTGACACAGTTCCTCACAGGAGATTGGTGCAGAAGCTAGATGATCAGGCGCATATAACAGGAGGGGTCTGCAATGGGTCAGAGAATATCTAACAGGGAGGCAACAACGAGTCATGGTACGTGATGAGGTATCACAGTGGGCACCTGTGATGAGCGGAGTCCCACAGGGGTCGGTCCTAGGACCAGTGCTATTTCTGGTATATGTGAATGACATGATGGAAGGGTTAGACTCAGAAGTGTCCCTGTTTGCAGATGTGAAGTTAATAAGGAGAATTAAATCAAATGAGATCAGGTAGGATTCCAGAGAGACCTGGACAGGCTGGACACCTGGTCCAGCAACTGGCTTCTCGAATTTAACCCCGCCAAATGCAAAGTCATGAAGATCGGGGAAGGGCAAAGAAGACTGCAGAAGGAGTATAGGCTAGGTGGCCAAAGACGGTAAACCTCGCTCAGGGAGAAAGATCTTGGGGTGAGTATAACACCGAGCATGTCTCCGGAAGCACACATCAACCAGATAACTGCAACAGCATGTGGGCGCTTGGCAAACCTGAGAATAGCCTTCCGATACCTCTGTAAGGAATCGTTCAAGACACTGTACACCGTGTACGTCAGGCCCATATTGGAGTATGCAGCACCTGTTTGGAACCCACACTTGATCAAGCACGTCAAGAAATTAGAGAAAGTGCAAAGGTTTGCGACAAGGTTAGTTCCAGAGCTATGGGGAATGTCCTACGAAGAAAGGTTGAGGGATATCGGCCTGACGACATTGGTGGACAGGAGAGTTAGGGGAAACATGATAACTACATACAAAATACTGTGTGGAATAGACAAGGTGGACAGAGACAGGATGTTCCAGAGAGCAGATACAGAAACAAGGGGTCACAAGTGGAAGTTGAAGACCCAGATGAGTCAAAGAGATGTTAGGAAGTATTTCTTCAGTCATAGAGTAGTCAGGAAGTGGAATAGCCTAGCAAGTGAGGTAGTGGAGGCAGGAACCATACATAGCTTTAAGATGAGGTATGATAAAGCTCATGGAGCAGGGAGAGAGAGGACCTAGTAGCACTCAGCGAAGAAGCGGGGCCGGGAGCTGAGTCTCGACCCCTCCAACCACAATTAGGTGAGTACAAGATTGGGGAAGGGCAAAGAAGACCACAGACACAGTATAGTCTAGGTGGCCAAAGACTGCAAACCTCACTCAAGGAAAAAGATTTGGGGGTGAGTATAACACTGAGCACATCTCCTGAGGCGCACCTCAATCAGATAACTGCTGCAGCGTACGGGCGTCTGGCAAACCTATGTGTGGAAAATAAATTCCCAAAATTATACTGTATATATTTTTATAATGTAAATATACATGATTAATGCATTACTGTTGTTCTAAATTGTATTTTGAATAGAACCAACTGGGTTCGCCCTGCTCCTGCGCGGATGTGCGGGGGGGGGCAGGTCGAGTCAGGGCATGGAGAGGCGGGAGTGTTTTGAATGTAGTGAGGAGGCTGTGAAAACATGGGACCAGGAAATTGGTGTTCACGGCAGCCTAAGGATTAATATAGGCCTCACTTCATAATAGGAAGTGTCGTAACTGTTCCTGGTGAAGAGTGAGGGAACGGGATTTACGGGACCACCGTAATAAAGTGGTAAAATTAGTGAATAATGGTATGACTGGTGGGGACTGGCGCGTCGCCATGGAGTGTCCCAGGGAAAATACCCGTGATTTAATCATCACTCATCGGTCTCAGATCTTAATGGAGTGACCTGTAATGTGTATAATAATTATGAGACATTAAATCGTCTTGTGAATGGTAATGTAATCAGTGATAATAACATTAAGTTAAGAGAATGCGGGAAGTGAAATAAGTCACCCTGCTCCGAGTGAACACAAGGTTTAGCGCTTCCCCTTGATTATAATAATAATAATCTGAGTGAACACGTGGTTCCCGTCCCAAGGATAGTGAAGTTTTATGGAGTCACGACTTCTAAACCGGGACAAACCAACGGATACCTCGTCCTGCTGGAATAAAAACCATGTCAGTGTAGCAGGACATCGAAATGAGATGGTGAATGGAGGAAATAAGGAGCATCAGTCACCCACAGTTAAGTAACCTTTCTAGTTATAGCAGACTGGTACTGGCCAGTTAGGTATGTTGTAATTGGATAGGTTATGGGTGATCCAGCTACATCAAGTGCCCACCAGAGAATATCTGGTAAGTGGTGGGATTATGTACAAATGTTTTTCCTTGATGGATGTATCCATGTGTAACCTACTCCCCCCCCCCCCTTCATTCAGTTAAACTAATATAATCTATACAGTCCACAATTAATTAGTAGCGCCGTACTTGAGGGTGCTATCCAATTTATACTGGTCTCGGATAGATATGGATAAGATTGTGAGGGTCGAGGGGGCCACCTGCAGTGACCAGAGGTGGTTAAGTTTTCTCACATGTCTACACGGGGTGACACCCGGTGGCCTGGTGGCTAAAGCTCCCGCTTCACACACGGAGGGCCCGGGTTCGATTCCCGGCGGGTGGAAACATTCGACACGTTTCCTTACACCTGTTGTCCTGTTCACCTAGCAGCAAATAGGTACCTGGGTGTTAGTCGACTGGTGTGGGTCGCATCCTGGGGGACAAGATTAAGGACCCCAATGGAAATAAGTTAGACAGTCCTCGATGACGCACTGACTTTCTTGGGTTATCCTGTGTGGCTAACCCTCCGGGGTTAAAAATCCGAACGAAATCTTATCTTATCTTATCTTATCTTATCTTGTCTCCCAATGAAATTACTCGTATGCATGTAATGTTGAGGTACGTACAGGTAATCACCCTAAAAAAATTTCCATATCTGCCCGTTGTTCCTTCCTGAACCGGATGCAATCAGTGAAAAAATTAGTTGAATTAATTACTTAATAATTAAGTGACTGATTGAAGGAACGAAATCTTATCTTAAGTGGGTATAGAGTACACAAATTTAATCGATCGTGTGGTGGATGATAATTAGCCTAATTAATTGCTAGCACATGTGTGGCTAGGATTTATACAAGAGTAAAGTGCAAGAATTACTCTTATAAGGCGCCTACTTAAGTTGTATAAAAAGTGATTAATAATTCTCTAACCATGACTGGATCTGATGGAGTCAATGTGGCTGACAAGTCCGTGGATTTTAGAGTAATGAAAGCATCATTACAGGCTATTAAAGGCCATGTGGCGAAGGCATACAAGTGCTTGGATTTAATGAATCAAAGAACCGTGAAACCTAATGAATTAAAGTTATATTTAGATGCTTTAGAGAGTAGATTTGAGTTGTACAAATTGTGGTTTAAAGACTGTGAAAGAGACCTGCTGGAGAATTGTGCAGATGGAATGGAAATGAATGTTTTAATTAATCAACATTACAAATTGGAAGAAAAACTGTCTTGTAAAAGTAAGGCTTTGAATAAATTAAAGGGTGTAAGCCAGGCAGTCGATCAACCTATTAATGCAAAGGGTGTGTTTTGCCAAAACCTCCAGAGTACGGTCTGGAGGAAATCAGACTAGGTCGGCAAGAATTAATTGGTCAATTGCAGACCAGTCAGCCAAACAGTTCTAAGGATATAACACATAATGACTCTGAAGTATCTGTCAAGTCTCAAAAGGGAAAAATAATCCCAGTGGTGATAATCATAAGAGTTAAATAGGCACGTATCAAGTGACAGGAATCAGAAATAGTGGTTCCTCACATCAAGGTAAGAGGAATTAGTACCTCAATAAGGGTAACCCAGTTAATAAGAGGTCAGGCAAGGAAAAGAGAGACTGTCTCTTCTGTAAGGGTACTCATTTCACTAAAAATTGTAATGCCTATAATTCATGGGATATTAAAGTGGAAAGAATGAAAGAACTTGACAGATTTATCAGATGTCTAGACAATCATAATGTAAAGGATTGTCATACCAAATGGAACAGTTGTTATCAATGCAACAAGGGAAGGCACCATACAGTTATGTGCAGGGTTGTATGTAATTCTTATAATGATGGTGACAATAATGATAATGTTAATAACCCTTACGCTACAGTGATTGATGTAAAGGTTGCAGCTAATGGCAATAATGATGGCCTAGCTGAGGTAGCCTTGCCGGTGTTGGATGTAATAATTCAGGATAAAGGGCATAAATCCAAAACCATGCGGCGTCACTCAACACTGGTACGGGCCATGTAATATATGGCAGACTACCGCCTTGTAATAATGACTTGAGGAAGTAGTGAATACAGTCACGGTGTATTACTCATAAAAGGTCAACCAAGTACAAGTATTCTTCTATCGAGAATGATGTTGAACCAGTCTAATTTGTGGGAGCTGGACAGCATAGGGATTAATATAAATGAGGAAAGTCCAAATGATTCCTTTACTCAAGAACAATACCTGAAGGATGTTAAATTTGAATCTGGACATTACTGGGTGCGACTTCCGTGGAAGCTCAACCGTCCAGAATTATCTACTAATTATAGGATGGCGTATGGACAGTTAACGGGCCCAGCTCTGCGAACTGAGCAAGACACCAAAATTGTTGACTGCTTATAAAGATACAATTAATAAACAGTTAAATAATAAATTGTTCTTACTTCAGGCGACGATAAATGCACACCTTAAGTGCACAGGTGGTCCACTGAGCGAAGTAATTGGGTAAACAATCTTATGTGGACAATTTCCGGGTGTGACGTCAACTGAAGAGGAACTAATGAGGATATGTGAAGGGGTAAATGAAATAATACAAGGTGCAAGGATGCCCCTGAGGGAATGGAACAGTAATTAGTCCATTTTGAGGAATCAATAAATATAGATAGCCCTGGAGTTGAAGTGCCTATATGCAGTAATGTGCTGGGGCTGACTTGGGACACTGAGAGAGACTTGTTATTGTTAATGTCTCATAATTCCAGTATGCCCAATGGATTAACCCAGGGAGCATAGGCTTATGCCCCTGAGGGAATGGAACAGTAATTAGTCCATTTTGAGGGATCAATAAATATGGATGGCCATGGAGTTGAAGTGCCTATATGCAGTAATGTGCTGGGGCTGACTTGGGACACTGAGAGAGACTTGTTATTGTTAAAGTCTCATAATTCCAGTATGCCCAATAAATTAACCCAGAGAGCATAGGCTTAGTGTCACACCTTACAATAAGAGGGAAACTGTTAATACCAGAAGCATGGAGGCCTGAGTGTGCTTTGGATGGAACCCTACCTGAGGAGTTAACAGGTGGAAAGAATTAATGGGTGATTATGTAAATACCAGTGTTGGAGTTCCCAAGCCAGGTGGCCAGTGAAGATGGGAAAATTGTACTCCACGTTATTTAAGTCGTCTAACAACGACCTCCGCCCGGCCGCAGTGTGGAAAATAAATTCCCATAATTATACTGTATATATTTTTATAATGTAAATATACATGATTAATGCATTACTGTTGTTCTAAATTGTATTTTGAATAGAACCAACCGGGTTTGCCTTGCGCCTGCGCAGATGTGCGGGGGGGGACAGGTCGAGTCAGGGCATGGAGAGGCAGGAGTGTTTTGAAGGTAGTGAGGAGGCTGTGAAAACATGGGACCAGGAAATTGGCGTTCACGGCGGCCTAAGGATTAATATAGGCCTCACTTCATAATAGGAAGTGTCGTGACTGTTCCTGGTGAAGAGTGAGGGAATGGAATTTCGGGACCACCGTAATAAAGTGGTAAAATTAGTGAATAATGGTATGACCAGTGGGGACTGGCGTGCCGCCATGGAGTGTCCCGGGGAAAATACCCGTGATTTAATCATCACTCATCGTCTCAGATCTTAATGGAGTGACCTGTAATGTGTATAATAATTATGAGATGTTAAATCGTCTTGTGAATAGTAATGTAATCAGTGATAATAACATTAAGTTAAGAAAATGCGGGAAGTGAAATAAGTCACCCTGCTCCGAGTGAACACGTGGTTCCCGTCCCAAGGATAGTGAAGTTTTATGGAGTCACGACTTCTAAACCGGGACAAACCAATGGATACCTCATTCTGCTGGAATAAGAACCGTGTTGGTGTAGCAGGACATTGAAATGAGATGGTGAATGGAGGAAATAAGGAGCATCAATCACCCACAGTTAAGTAACCTTTCTAGTTATAGCAGACTGATACTGGCCAGTTAGGTATGTTGTAATTGGATAGGTTATGGGTGATCCAGCTACATCAAGTGCCCACCAGAGAATATCTGGTAAGTGGTGGGATTATGTACAAATGTTTTTCCTTGATGGATGTATCCATGTGTAACCTACCCCCCCCCCCTTCATTCAGTTAAACTAATATAATCTATACAGTCCACAGTTAATTAGTAGTGCCGTACTTGAGGGTGCTGTGGAAAATTTTTATTTTTCCGAAACTATAGTGCCTAATAGGTGTTTAATGTGTCGATATGAGTCAAAAATATATTTGACAATAGGATAGAACCAAGAGTTCCCTTTGCGCATGCGCAGATGTGCGGGGGAAGAGGTCGACTCGGGCCATGGGGGAAGCGGGAGTTTTTTGAAGGTAGTGAGGAGGCTGGGAAAGCATGGAACCAGGAAATTGGCGTTCACGGCGGCCTAAGGATTAATATGGGCCTCACTTCATAATAGAAAGTGTCGTAACTGTTCCTGGTGAAGAGTGAGGGAACGGGATTTACGGGACCACCGTAAAAAGGTGGTAAAATTAGTGAATAATGGTTCGACCGGGTGTGACTGGTGCGCGGCCATGGTGTGTGTCCAGGGGAAATACCCGTGTGTTAATCCTCACTCATCGGCCTCAGATCTTAATGGAGTGACCTCTAATGTGTATAATAATTATGGGACGTTAAATCGTCTTGTGAATGGTAATGTAATCAGTGATAATAACATTGAGTTAAGAGAATGCGGGATGTGAAATAGATTGCCCTGCTCCGAGTGAACGCGTGATTCTCGTACCGAGGATAGAGAAGCTTCTAAACCGGGACAAACCGACGGATACCTCGTCCTGCTGGAATAAGAACCGTGTCGGTGTAGCAGGACATCGAAATGAGATGGTGAATGGAGGGAATAAGGAGTATCAATCACCCACAGTTAAGTAACCCTTCTAGTTATAGCAGACTGATGCTGGCCAGTTAGGTATGTTGTAATTGGATAGGTTATGAGTGATCCAGCTACATCAAGTGACCACCAGAGAATATCTGGTAAGTGGTGAGATTATGTATAAGTGTTTTCCTTGATGGGATATATCCATGTGCAAACTACCCCACCCCCCTTCATTCAGTTAAACTAATATAATCTATACAGTCCACAATTAATTAGTAGCACCGTACTTGTGGGTGCTATCCAATCCATACTGGTCTCAGATAGATATGGATAAGATTGTGAGGTCGAAGGAACCACTTGCCGTGACCAGGGGTGGTTAAGTTTTCTCACATGTCTACACGGGATGACTACGGTAAACAATATGGTTGTCTCCCAATGAGTTTACTTGTATGTATATAATGTTGAGGTACATACAGGTAATCACCCCTATAAAATTTTCCATAGGTGCTATCCAATTTATACTGGTCTCGGATAGATATGGATAAGATTGTTAGGGTCGAGGGGGCCACCTGCAGTGACCAGAGGTGGTTAAGTTTTCTCACATGTCTACACGGGGTGACTACGGTAAACAATATAGTTGTTGTCTCCCAATGAGATTACTCGTATGCATGTAATGTTGAGGTACGTACAGGTAATCACCCTAAAAAATTTTCCATACTATGCATAGCGTTCCGATACCTCAGTAAGGAATCGTTCAAGACTGGTTTGCGTGCAGCCAGCAGCAACAGCCTGGTTGATCAGGCTCTGATCCACCAGGAGGCCTGGTCACAGACCGGGCCGTGGGGGCGTTGACCCCCGGAACTTTCTCCAGGTAAACTCCAGGTAATTTACGTTAGGCCCATACTGGAGTACGCAGCACCAGTTTGGAATCCACACCTGGTCAAGCAGGTCAAGAAATTAGAGAAAGTGCAAAGGTTTGCAGCAAGACTAATCCTAGAGCTAAGGGGATTGTCCTACGAAGAAAGGTTAAAGGAAATCAGCCTGACGACACTGGAGGATAGGAGGGTCAGGGAAGACATGATGACGACATATAAAATGCTGCACGGAACAGACAAGGTGGACAAAGATGGGATGTTCCAGAGATGGGACACAGAAACAAGAGGTCACAATTGGAGGGTGAAGACTCAGATGAATCAAAGGGATGTTAGAGTAGTTAGGCAGTGGAATAGCCAGTGGAAAGCCAGCAACAAACAACAAAATACCTTTCATCCGTGGACTGGAGTTTACCTGGAAAGAGTTCCGGGGGTCAACGCCCCCGCGGCCCGGTCTGTGACCAGGCCTCCTGGTGGATCAGAGCCTGATCAACCAGGCTGTTGCTGCTGGCTGCATGCAAACCAACGTACGAGCCACAGCCCGGCTGGTCAGGAACCGACTTTAGGTGCTTGTCCAGTGCCAGCTTGAAGACTGCTTGCAGAGGCAAAGGCAATGTTCGCGGCTTTCACTGAGACCCACATAAAGGATCACTTGGACAACGAAATATGGATCCCAGGTTACAACCTATTCAGATGTGACAGAGTGAACAGGCAAAAGGGAAGGGTTGGCCTGAACATTGCAGAGTCACTTGTTTGCACAGAACTGCTTAATGCCTCAAATGATGTAGTGGAAGTTTTAGCAGTAAAGGTCGAGAACCAAAACCTAGTCATTGTGGTAGTCTACAAGCCTCCGGATGCAACATCCCAGCAATTCCAGGAACAGCTGTTAAAAATTGACCACTGTCTGGAAAATCTTCCAGCTCCTGCACCCAGCATCTTGTTCCTGGGGGATTTCAACTTAAGGCACCTAAAATGGAGGAATATAGCAAATAATATTGTTGCAGTAATAACACCAGAAGGCAGCTCTGATGAAAACTCACACTCACACGAGCTTTTAAATCTCTGCACAAAATTCAATTTAAACCAGCAAATAATAGAGCCTACTAGACTGGTGAATGCACTAGACCTCATCTTCACTAACAATGATGATCTGATAAGCAATGTCACCATATCAAAAACAATATACTCAGATCACAACATAATTGAGGTTCAGACATGTATGCGTGGAGCCCCAGACCGACATAATGAGACTAGTCACGAGGGAGCATTCACCAAATTCAACTTCAATAACAAAAACATAAAGTGGGACCAAGTAAACCAAGTCCTAACCGATATAAGCTGGGAAGATATACTAAGCAACACAGACCCCAACTTATGCCTAGAACAGATTAACTTGGTGGCACTCGATGTATGCACAAGGCTTATTCCTCTAAGAAAAAGGAGGAGTAGATGTAAAATAGAAAGAGACAGGCGCTCCCTTTACAGGCGACGGAAAAGAATAACAGAGCAGCTAAAAGAGGTCAATATATCTGAAATGCGTAGGGAGACACTGTCAGAGAATAGCAAGCATCGAACTTAAGCTAAAGGAATCTTATAGGAGTCAGGAATCGCGGAAGAACTTAAAGCCATAAATGAAATCGAAAGAAACCCGAAGTATTTCTTCTCCTATGCCAAATCAAAGTCGAGAACAACGTCCAGTATTGGGCCCCTACTTAAACAAGATGGGTCCTACACAGATGACAGCAAGGAAATGAGTGAGCTACTCAAGTCCCAATATGACTCAGTTTTTAGCAAGCCGCTAACCAGACTGAGAGTCGAAGATCAAAATGAATTTTTTATGAGAGAGCCACAAAATTTGATTAACACAAGCCTATCCGATGTTATTCTGACGCCAAATGACTTCGAACAGGCGATAAATGACATGCCCATGCACTCCGATGTTATTCTGACGCCAAATGACTTCGAACAGGCGATAAATGACATGCCCATGCACTCTGCCCCAGGGCCAAACTCATGGAACTCCGTGTTCATCAAGAACTGCAAGAAGCCCCTGTCACGAGCCTTTTCCATCCTATGGAGAGGGAGCATGGACACGGGGGTCGTCCCACAGTTACTAAAAACAACAGACATAGCCCCACTCCACAAAGGGGGCAGTAAAGCAACAGCAAAGAACTACAGACCAATAGCACTAACATCCCATATCATAAAAATCTTTGAAAGGGTCCTAAGAAGCAAGATCACCACCCATCTAGAAACACATCAGTTACACAACCCAGGGCAACATGGATTTAGAACAGGTCGCTCCTGTCTGACTCTACTGGATCACTACGACAAGGTCCTAAATGCACTAGAAGACAAAAAGAATGCAGATGTAATATATACAGACTTTGCAAAAGCCTTCGACAAGTGTGACCATGGCATAATAGCGCACAAAATGCGTGCTAAAGGAATAACAGGAAAAGTCGGTCGATGGATCTATAATTTCCTCACTAACAGAACACAGAGAGTAGTCGTCAACAGAGTAAAGTCCGAGGCAGCTACGGTGAAAAGCTCTGTTCCACAAGGCACAGTACTCGCTCCCATCTTGTTCCTCATCCTCATATCCGGCATAGACAAGGATGTCAGCCACAGCACCGAGTCTTCCTTTGCAGATGACACCCGAATCTGCATGACAGTGTCTTCCATTGCAGACACTGCAAGGCTCCAGGCGGACATCAACCAAATCTTTCAGTGGGCTGCAGAAAACAATATGAAGTTCAACGATGAGAAATTTCAATTACTCAGATATGGTAAACACGAGGAAATTAAATCTTCATCAGAGCACAAAACAAATTCTGGCCACAAATAGAGCGAAACACCAACGTCAAAGACCTGGGAGTGATCATGTCGGAGGATCTCACCTTCAAGACCATAACATTGTATCAATCGCATCTGCTAGAAAATGACGGGTGGATAATGAAACCTTCAAGGGGTACGTTGGGGGCCAAACTCAACTACCAAGGAAAAAGTCTTGGGGTAGTATAACACCGGCACATCTCCTAAGCGCACATCAACCAAATAACTGCTGCAGCATGTGGGCGCCTAGCAAACCTCAGAACAGCATTCCGACATCTTAATAAGAATCGCTCATGACCCTGTACGCTGTGTACGTTAGGCCCATATTTGAGTATGCGGCACCATTTGGAACCCACACCTAGCCAGCACGTAAAGAAACTACAGAAAGTGCAAAGGTTTTCACAAGACTAGTCCCCGAGCTAAGGGTATGTCCTACGAGGAGAGGTTAAAGGAACTCGACCTGACGGCACTGGAGGACAAGCGAGATAGGGGGGACATGATAACGACATACAAAATACTGAGAGGAATTGACAATGTGGACAGAGAATGTTCCAGAGATGGGACACAGCCACAAGGGGTCACAGTTGGAAGTTGAAGACTCAGATGAATCGCAGGGATGTTTGGAAGTATTTCTTCAATCACAGGGTCAGTGGAAAGTGGAATAGTTTGGGAAGCGATGTAGTGGAGGCAGGATCCATTCATGGCTTTAAGAAGAGGTATGATAAAGCTCATAGTGCAGGGAGAGTGACCCAGTAGCGACCAGTGAAGAGGCAGGACCAGGAGCTATGAATCGACCCCTGCAACCACAACTAGGTGAGTACACACACACACACACACACACACACACACACACAGGAGCTAAGACTCGACCCCTGCAACCACAAATAGGTGAGTACACACACACACACACACACACACACACACACACACACACACACACACACACACTATTCCAGGAAGTGGAATAGTTTGGGAAGCGATGTAGTGGAGGTAGGATCCATACATAGCTTTAAGCAGAGGTATGATAAAGCTCACGGTTCAAGGAGAGTGACCCAGTAGCGACCAGTGAAGAAGCGAGGCCAGGAGCTGTGAATCGACCCCTGCAACCACAACTAGATGAGTACAACTAGGTGAGTACACACACACACACGTGGTAATGCTTTATTTACAGTGAGCAAAGTCAGGGTATTTTTCCAGAATGGTCTGTAATATACCATTGCGGATAAAATACTTTGACATATCTTGAACATTTCTAAGTGAGTTGTCTCTGAATTCATTCGTTACCAAGCGAACCATGAGTCACCTGATTTTTGCGCTAAACCCTTCACAAGATGAGCATCGGGTGCACAATAAACTAACGGCTTAGGCGGAACAACCAAAAATGGTTAGGAGATCAATTGTCCATCATAATGAAGAGAGTTTTAAACATATTTATGGAGAATGTGACCAGGTGAGTAGATAGTACGATGTGCTGTTGCTAGACTAAGTATAGGCTATTGAGTATCTCTGGTATGTAGTTTGTACAGAGATGCCGATGATATACAATGCAAAGTGTGTGGACAGAGACAGGGCCATGCACTGGAGGATTATATTTTAAGAGTGTCTAAAGCATCCAACTTTGCAGAGAAACCTTCATGCAAATCTTACAGTATATGCAACACTCCCTTGTTAATGATAAGCTCTCTGAAATCTTGAGACAACCCACATTTTGCGTCTACTAGATAAATGACCAATGTTTAATAGTAATAAGATACTTTGATTTCATGAGACTGTCTCCATATTGTATTGTGTTTATTAGCTATATGAATAAAATACTGTACAGTTTATGAAATAACTATCATATTGTTTTTCATGTTGTATTTAGGCCCAGTGTAAGCTGTCAGTCACCCTTGTAAACCCAACAACAACAAGAAGAAGCTCAAACCTCGGGTATATTATTTACTTCTCTCTAAGTTATTTTGGCTTTGTATTAAAATCTTTATTAGTTAATAATTTAAATCAGTACATACGTTACATTTTTAAAGAAAATGATGAATGTTAGGAGGAAAGTGATTTATTGCAGTTTTGTAATATAATGTTCTTAGAAGTCACCATTGTAATATGTATACAAGCAGTTGTTATATATCTGAACCCATCAGAAGATGTTCTTTGATTATTGTGAAGGAGATACTTCATTCAAGGAATTATTTCTGTTATTTTATACATTGGCCCTCTGAGGGCCTCACACTGCCTGTGTACCTTGAGTTTACCTGGAGAGGGTTTCGGGGGTCAACGCCCCCGCGGCTCGGTCTGAGACCAGGACGTGTGGTGGATCAGGGTCTGATCAACCAGGCTGCTACTACTGACCACATGCAAGCTGACGTACGAACCACAGCCCGGCTGGTCAGGTACTGACTTTAGGTGCCTGTCCAGTGCCTGCTTGAAGACAGCCAGGGGTCTATTGGTAATCCCCCTTATGTATGCTGGGAGGCAGTTAAACAGTCTTGGGCCCCTGGCACTTACTGTGTCATCTCTCAGTGTACCTGTGGCACCCCTTCTTTTCATATGGGGAATGTTGCATCTCCTGCCGAGTCTTTTGCTTTCATAGGGAGTGATTGTCGTGTGCAAGTTTGGTACTAACCGCTCTAGGATTTTCCAAGTGTATATTATTATGCATCTTTCTTGCCTGCATTCCAGGGAATACAAATCAAGGGACTTCAACTGTTCCCAGTGATTTAGGTGCCTTATCGTACTTATGTGTGCCATGAAAGTTCTGTGTACACTCTCCAGGTCTGCAGTGTCGCCAGCCTTGAAGGGTGCCATTAGTGTACAGCAGCATTCCAGCCTAGAGAGCACTAGCGATTTGAAGAGAATCATCATGGGCTTGGCGTCCCTTGGCTGGAAGGTTCTCATTATCCATCCTATGATTTTCCTAGCAGATGTGGTAGATACATTGTTTTGATCTTTGAAGGCAAGATCCTCTGACAGTATCAATCCCCAGGTTTCTTCACATTACTGTTTTGCTCTGCTGTATGGATAGAATTTGTTGTATACCTTGATATAGTTTAATTTCCTCAAGTTTTCCATATCTGAGCAGTTGACATTTCTCTTCATTGAGTTGCCCATTTGAAGATTTGGTTCATATCCTCTTGGAGTCTCACGGTGTCTACGATGGAGGTGACTGTCATGGCAATTTGGGTGTCATCCGCAAAGGAAGACACAGAGCTATGGCCTACATCTATGTCTATGCCAGATATGAGGATGAGGAATACGATGGGAGCAAGTACTGTGCCTTGTGGAACACAGCTTTTCACTGTAGCTGCCTCAGACTTTACTCTGTTTACTATTTCTCTTTGTGTTCTTTTGGCAGGAAGTTGTAGATTCGTTTACCAACTTTTCCTGTTCTGGTGGTTCAGTCTCCGGCACGGGTGGAGATATTTTGCATGTTTCCTTACACTTGTTGTCTCTATTCATCTAGCAGTAAGTAGGTACCTGGGTGTTAGTCAACTGGTGTGGGTTGCATCTTGGGGGACAAGATTGAAGGACCCCAATATGTATTATTCAGACCTCAATAAGACCAACACCAATCAAGTTGAAGAACAGCTTCCAAGTTAAATTAGTTTTGACAGTCAGTGGCATTGCAGCTAACATTTCTAAAATTTTTGACAGAAAACTAGCTAAAATATCCACAAACTCTTCAACTACTCTGGAGGCCTGGTCACAGACCGGGCCGCGGGGGCGTTGACCCTTGGAACTCTCTCCAGGTAAACTCCAGATAAACTATCCAGTCATTCCTGGAGTGGAACCACAGTCGATGGCCTCCACTCCAAACCAACAGATACAGATACTAATGCTGGAAAAAAATCTCCCCCCCCCAGTACCAACAATACCACCAGTCCGATGACATTCTTTGCAAATATACAGGGTCTAAAGCCAGCAACAAACAACAAAACACCTTTCATCCATGGACTGCTTGCAGAGGCAAAGGCAATGTTCGCGGCTTTCACTGAGACCCCACATAATGAGATTAGTCACGAGGGAGCATTCACCAAATTCAACTTCAATAACAAAAACATAAAGTGGGACCAAGTAAACCAAGTCCTAACCGATATAAGCTGGGAAGATATACTAAGCAACACAGACCCCAACTTATGCCTAGAACAGATTAACTCAGTGGCACTCAATGTATGCACAAGGCTTATTCCTCTAAGAAAAAGGAGGAGATGTAAAATAGAAAGAGACAGGCGCTCCCTTTACAGGCGATGGAAAAGAATAACAGAGCGGCTAAAAGAGGTCAATATATCTGAAATGTGTAGGGAGACACTGGTCAGAGAAATAGCAAGCATCGAACTTAAGCTAAAGGAATCTTATAGGAGTCAGGAATTGTGGGAAGAACTAAAAGCCATAAATGAAATCGAAAGAAACCCAAAGTATTTCTTCTCCTATGCCAAATCAAAGTCGAGAACAACGTCCAGTATTGGGTCCCTACTTAAACAAGATGGGTCCAACACAGATGACAGCAAGGAAATG
Organism: Cherax quadricarinatus; assembly: GCF_026875155.1. Taxonomy (NCBI): domain Eukaryota; kingdom Metazoa; phylum Arthropoda; class Malacostraca; order Decapoda; family Parastacidae; genus Cherax; species Cherax quadricarinatus. Next base: position 35,946,318 of record NC_069420.1, read on the forward strand.
AGTGAGCTACTCAAGTCCCAATATGACTCAGTTTTTAGCAAGCCGCTAACCAGACTGAGAGTCGAAGATCAAAATTAATTTTTTATGAGAGAGCCACAGAATTTGGTTAACACAAGCCTATCTGATGTTATCCTGACGCCAAATGACTTCGAACAGGCGATAAATGACATGCCCATGCACTCTGCCCCAGGACCAGACTCGTGGAACTCCGTGTTCATCAAGAACTGCAAGAAGCCCCTATCACTAGCTTTTACCATCCTATGGAGAGGGAGCACGGACACGGTGGTCGTCCCACAGTTACTAAAAACAACAGACAGCCCCACTCCACAAAGGGGGCAGTAAAGCAATAGCAAAGAACTACAGACCGATAGCACTAACATCCCATATCATAAAAATCTTTGAAAGGGTCCTAAGAAGCAAGGTCACCACCCATCTAGAAACCCATAAATTACACAACCCAGGTCAACATGGGTTTAGAACAGGTCGCTCCTGTCTGTCTCAACTATTGAATCACTACGACAAGGTCCTAGATGCACTAGAAGACAAAAAGAATGCAGATGTAATATATACAGACTTTGCAAAAGCCTTCGACAAGTGTGACCATGGCGTAATAGCCCACAAAATGCGTGCTAAAGGAATAACAGGAAAAGTCGGTCGATGGATCTATAATTTCCTCACTAACCGAACACGGAGTAGTAGTAGTCAACAGAGTAAAGCTATGGTGAAAAGCTCTGTTCCACAAGGCACAGTACTCACTCCCATCTTGTTCCTCATCCTCATATCTGACATAGACAAGGATGTCAGCCACAGCACTGTGTCTTCCTTTGCAGATGACACCTGAATCTCCATGACAGTGTCTTCCATTGCAGACACTGCAAGGCTCCAGGCAGACATCAACCAAATCTTTCAGTGGGCTGCAGAAAACAATATGAAGTTCAATGATGAGAAATTTCAATTACTCAGATATGGTAAACACGAGGAAATTAAATCCTCATCGGAGTACAAAACAAATTCTGGCCACAAAATAGAGCGAAACACCAACATCAAAGACCTGGGAGTGATCATGTCAGAGGATCTCACCTTCAAGGACCATAACATTGTATCAATCGCATCTGCTAGAAAAATGACAGGATGGATAATGAGAACCTTCAAAACTAGGGAGGCCAAGCCCATGATGACTCCCTTCAGGTCACTTGTTTTATCTAGGCTGGAATATTGCTGCACACTAACAGCACCTTTCAAGGCAGGTGAAATTGCTGACCTAGAAAATGTACAGAGAACCTTCACGGCGCACATAACAGAGATAAAACACCTAAATTGCTGGGAGCGCTTGAGGTTCCTGAACCTTTATTCCCTGGAACGCAGGAGGGAGAGATACATGATTATATACACCTGGAAAATCCTAGACGGACTAGTACCGAACTTGCACACGAAAATCACTCACTACGAAAGCAAAAGACTTGGCAGATGATGCAACATCCCCTCCAATGAAAAGCAGGGGTGTCACTAGCATGTTAAGAGACCATACAATAAGTGTCAGGGGCCCGAGACTGTTCAACTGCCTCCCAGCATACATAAGGGGGATTACCAACAGACCCCTGGTAGTCTTCAAGCTGGCACTGGACAAGCACCTAAAGTCTGTTCCTGACCAGCCGGGCTGTGGCTCGTACGTTGGTTTGCGTGCAGCCAGCAGTAACAGCCTGGTTGATCAGGCTCTGATCCACCAGGAGGCCTGGTCACAGACCGGGCCGCGGGGGCGTTGACCCCCGGAACTCTCTCCAGGTAAACTATTAGAAACCTACTGCAAAAACCCAAGAATAACTAGTATGAACGAGCACTGGAGTATACACTATACCATGTGGGGCATGTGACAAAGCATATGTGGGGGAAACAGCCAGATCTCTGGATATTTGGATCAGGAAACACAAAAACACTTGCAGCAATGATGACCGTAAAAACGTGTCTCTTCAACATATGGAAGATGTTGGACACCTTATGAAATTCAGTGAGGCTAGATTAATCATTAAGACATTAATCATTAAGACAGCTGTAGAAGCTGCCCTAATTTCTGTCGGTAACACTATCTATCAAAAGTTCGGAAGTTACACTACTTCCAAATTGCTAATCGACAGGATATTACCAGTTCTGGAGACCGCTTTAACATTATGTTAATAGGTTCTTCTCAAACCCAACCTCACTCACCACAATTACTACCACTACCCATGCGACATTCCACCTAACTCTTGCCACTATATACTCATTTTCTTAGTTGTCTCTGTATTAGGACTGATGAAGCCATTTGTGGTGAAACATTTCCTTTAATACGGTGGCCCATGGCCTGCTGCCAAAAGCTCTCGCTTCACACAGTGAGGATCCAGGTTCGATTCCCAGCGAGGGTTGAAACATTGGGCATGTTTCCTTACACCGGTTGACTATGTTCAACCATTAGTAAAATGGGTACCTGGGTGTTAGTTGACTGGTGTGGGCCGCATCCTGGGACAAAACTGACCTAATTTGCCCAAAATGCTCTGCATAACAAGCGACTTTCTATATAATAGTACATACTGTATGTCATTGATGTCAGCTAAGCCTGTATACCTTGTACATGTGCATGTACTTGTAGAAATAGATATTATTATTATTGTCAATAATAATAATATTTTTATAATGGAGACAAATGGTTTTTAGGACTTGATGTGCTGTTGGAGTGTAAGCAAGGTAACATTTATGAAGGGATTCAGGAAAACTGGCAGGCTGGACTTGATTCCTGGAGATGGGAAGTACGTACAGTGCTGACACTCTGAAGGAGGGGTATTAATGTTGCAGTTTTATAACTGTAGTGTAAACACTCCTCTGGCAAGACAGTGATGGAGTGAATGATGATGGAGGTTTTTCTTTTTTGGGCCACCCTGCCTTGGTGGGAAACAGCTGATGTGTAATAAAAAAATAAATTGTCCTGAACTGTACATGTGCCTTTTTTCACACCATGCCAGATACGTTTTGTCCTTTACATGATGAATATGGCCCACAGACCTCACCCCTCAAAAATTTATGCTTCTGCTCAATTAATGAGTCAAGCCAAGCAATCCTGAGAGCAACAGGCCTGATGGTCATTCTTCACACTCAGGAGTCCTCTACCTGTCCCTGTGATGAATTTGCTGAAGATACAAGTTCCTTCAATTTCTTTATCACAACCTGACATTACTAATTTATTGGGGGTTTTCATTGATGCTGGCTATTTTAACTTGGTGTGATTATATTTATTTGTCTTCAGCATTTGTTGCTTTTATTGTGTTGAGTTTGTCCTTTTTTATCATGTTGTGTATACATTTTTATGCCTCTGAAAATTGACCACAGAAGGGGTGATAGCATCCCACAGGCAACACTTTTAGGGTTAAAAATAAGACTGCATTCTTATATGTATAACTACATTTTATTTTCTTAATTTATGTTATTTATAATCACCATTTTTTCAAGTTTTATAATGACTCATTAATAGTTTTAATTTTAATCTTTCCCAAATACTACATAATTACGTATATACAATATTGTTAGTAATTTAACTTTTAAATTTCTAACAGTTATATAGAATAGTGTTAGTAATTTAAATGTTAATAATTCTTAATATTATATATTTTGTGAAAACCTTCTATTAGTTTTAATACTGCCCAAAACACTGTATAGGCCATGAGCTTTTCATTCAGTATCATGACCTATTTGTAACCCTGACCTAATAACTAGAATAAATAATGATTGAAACAGTGCTGTTTTTATACTTTAAGTTTTCTCAGCCAAACTAAGTTTAATTTTCAGCTTCATTTGGTGTGATCCTCACATTAACCTAAAACATTTCCATATTAGTACCACTTTTTGTCAATTTGAATTTTAAGATAAATTTGACATACCCCAATTGTTTACTTTAATATGCAAAACCATGTCCACATGTAACTCATTCACAAACCATTGTCATATCTTTTCTCTTACAGACAGATGAACTTAAATTACTGTTCTGTAAAGTATTTGTAATGCAGTAGCAGTAGTACGTCTCTCTAGAAAATATATAATGTTTTAAATTATGGCCTGATAGTTCTTCACAAACAGAATGCTTAAAGCTCACTCTATAGTAGTACGACATATATGCATAAGAACTTTATATTTTAACATTATTTATTACCTATAATCTTGATACCATAAATATAATATGGAATTAACCTATTTTTTATAGTATCCATTAGCTTCAGACTTCATACTGAGGGCCACATAATTAATGTAAACTATTGTATAATTATTTCTCAGATCAAAACTGAGCTTTGTTTCTGTTTGCTTATAACAGATATGTAATATATCTTCCAGTTACAATGCACACACTATATATCACCATTGGAGATTAAATATGAGTAGTGTGAGGGTGGACGTACAGTGGTCGCCAGTTGCGGCTGACCAGTTCCTCACATGGGGGTCTGACCTGCAGCTATACCAAGTTCAAGACATTGTCCCAAGTGAAACTGTGCAGTTGCCCCGTAAGTTACGACAGTTTTGTTTAAAATGAAATAACACATTTTAGTTTAAGAAATCAATGAATGAGAAAAAATAATATAGATTAACTCAGTGATTTCCCAGGCCCAAAACATTTTATTGTAATTTTCTTAAGAATGTTAGTATTAATGTAATAAGAGATATTGTTGTATATATGGCCACCTGCTCTATTAATTATCAAGAGGCTGGGTAGGTGCTCAGCATGAAAGACATATTTTTGTAAATATTGCACTGATTGGGTTCATATTGACATTCAAGCTGCCAAGTGTTAAGCCCACATTTCTGTAAATAGCACTATTCAGGGTATAGTGGTGTCAGTTCTTGTACTGTATGGGTGTGAAGTATGGTCTTCAGATATTGCAGTGAGGAGACTGGAAGTAGTGGGTATGTCATGTTGGATATTAATATGTAGAGTGACTTATTTATTTATTTATTTATTTATTTATTTATTTATTTAGTAATTTGAGCATACATACAGAGGTACAAAAAAATACAGGTAAGAGCAGCATGCCAAAGCCACTTATATGCATAGCATTACGGGCTGGCTTAAAATTGACTTAAGATTAACTAAGCAATGATGAAATCAGTGATAAAACATTATTGTAAACAGATAACTATAAAGTACAAATGAGTATTACAAAGACAGGTCATATGGTTGCATGCCTTGCTGTACATTCAGTCGAATGGAGTATTCTGTTAGGTAGTGTATTTAAAAAATAATAAAGTTAGATTGGGTTTTAGGTTTAACATTTATGTGATATAATTGTGAGAAACATTTAAGATATACAATTTATAAGGTTCAGTTATTCAGTATTTATTTGGTTTTGGGTGAGTAAGTGATCTTTGAGAAGAGACTTGAATTTATAAACAGGTAGTGTTTCTTTTATATTTACAGGTAATGAATTCCAGATTTTAGGGCCTTTTATGTGCATTGAGTTTTTGCATAGCGTGAAATGGACACGAGGAACATCAAAGAGTGATCTGTGCCTTGTGTTATGGTCATGTGTTCTGTTGATTTTTGGCAAGGAGGGGGGTTTGAAGGGGGGGTTTAAAAAATCAGATTTAAATTTTCTATGTATGAATAGGTCCCAAAAAAAAGAAAGGGAAATGTTTTGAAGGTGAGTGGGTTTGAGGGGTTTTTAAAATTTTGGGTGGAGGGGGCTCCCTGTGTGAGAATTTTTACATTCAAACCTTCCCCCTTTTTTTTGGGTAATTATTTGGTTTTAAAAGGTTAAAAATTTTGTTGTTGAGGGCCCCATGCACAAATTCCATGGGGTGAGATGGGGGTAAATAAGAAGTGATATGGGGCCAGGGGGGCCCTGACTGTGGAGCATAGTACCGATTTTCGATAGTTGCCCCAGCTTGGAAATTTTTTTTAAAAAATTTTTTTGATATGTTAAAAATTTTTGAGTCAAATTACCCAAGGGGTTTCCCCTTAAGAATTTTCCCTTGTTAGTTTTGTGATGGGAATATACTTATACAGGAATTAGAAGATAAATTTTATGGTATGAAATCAAAAATTTCAGATTGGAGGAGAAATTTCTGAAGGGTTTTTTTCTTTTAAAAAAAAAAAAAAGGAAGAAAGGGTAAGGGGAAATAAAGGTTTAAATTAAATTTAACCAGCCCAAAAAACCCCATGTGTGAATTTTTTGGGAGTAGGGGGAGATAATGGTTTTTGAGATCCCAATTACTTGTCATTGCATTATAACACGTAACATTCATAAAGGGGATTCGGGCTTTCCAAATTTATCAAACTTGAGTATTTAAATGGTAGAAGTGCATGCATTTTAAAAGGGAACGGGGAAAATTTTTTGGGGTTCGGGTATTTTTTTAAATTGTTATTTCCTTTCACTTCAGACAATACAACTGAAATAGTGGGAAAAAATTTTTTTCCCCTTTCGGGGTTAAACCCTTCCCAGGAGGGGGGGGGGGGGAAAGAAATAGGGGTGGTTTCAAATTTTTAAAAAAATCGATTGCTTTCCTATTAAAATCCAAATATACTTTCAGATAAATATTAATCCCATAAAAAGTAAAATGAAAATAATGTAAATTATTTTTTTTTTAAACTAGGATTACAGTTGGGCCCCAAAAAACTGCTGCTCACTTTTATCAACAAATAATGATCTGCATATATCAAGGTGTGCTTGGTGCCCTGGATTTTAAATTTACCCAACCCAATCAATTTTTAGCATGGGCGGCCCAATGGGAAAGTGACTCAAAACCCTTTCCCAGCAAGTTCCAAATCCCCATGGAAAAAAAGGGGAGAGAATTTTTTTAAGAAAATTTAATCCAGTCTTTAATACTTTTTTGGGGGAAAAAAAGGAAAAAATCAAATTTTCCAACACCCTTTGGTTACAAAGACGGGGGTACAATTCTAGGTGAAGGAATGAGCCCCCCCATTAAATTGTACTGAAAAACCCAAAAAGGTTTAATGTTTCTTAAAAAATACAGGGGAAGATATGCTTTAAAGTTTCCACAAAGGATACATTGGTATGGTAAGCATTCTCGACGCGGTGTAAAGGTTTACAAAATTTGAAATAAAAAAAAAAGGGAAAATGGGGCCCCAAAAATAAAATGGGGAAAGAAATTAAAAGCTACAAAAAATTGTTTTTTTTCAAGAAAACCCGTATGGGGAACAAAACCCTTTTCAATTTTTCACAAAGAAAATTGGGGGGAAATGGCTGTTTTACGTAGTTAAAAATAAGAAAAGCTGTTTATTTTAAATTTTCCATTTTAACAAATTTTTACCCCCCATTTTCACTTTATTTTTCCCCCTTTTTAGTCTCTGCTTTTTTAAAACCCCCATGTTCACCCCAAGTGTTACTAGAAATTTAAACTGTATAAAGAAAGAAATTTTTAAAATGTCTTTTTCTTTTTTTTTCCTACCTTTCATTGTTTATAAAATTTTTTTTTTTTCACTTACATAAAAATTCTAAAATTACTCATGTTAAACGGGCAGCTAGTTTTTAAAAAAATCGATAACTTCTTGAACCCCTTCTGTATACAAAGTTTAGTTGAACTCCTTTCAGCAGATTTAAACCCCACATAATTTTAAATAAATATTTTGGGGCTTAAACCCCAAGTTGTGAAATTATCCATCAGGGTTTAAAAATTTTCCTCACATATATTTTTTTTACCTCTAGTTCCCAACCCTCCGCCCTGTCAAACTCTCGGGAAAGGGATACTCAAAAAAACCTCAGCTGCCTTTTCTCTGCTTAGATAAAATTTCGAAACTGATCACCTTTAAATTTTTGGGATGTCACCCCCGCACAATAAACCCCACCTTAAAACATTTAAACAAAGAAACCTATTTTCGGGGTTAGTATAATATTACGGGGAAAATTTTTTATACATTTTTTAAAACCCATACTGTCCCCCAGTTTTGGTTTTCCTAAAATTTAAAATTTATACAGTTTTGAAACAGAATGGATGAACATTTAGGTGTGCATGCAAAAAACCCCCCTTGGTATGCATAGCATTTTCGGCAAAATTAAACCCTTTGCCCTTAAAATTAAATTTAAGGCAAATTAATTGATTCCCAAATATATAGGGTCCCCCTCGGGCGGTAGCAACAAAAAATTTGGGTTTTCCCTTTTATCGTTTTTAAATTTGTTTTTTGGGGGATTACGGGTTTGGGCCTTATGATTATAGGAATGAGGATTCTAGTTTTTTAAACATTTTAAACACCTTCAAAAATTTTTTAAATTTGGTTATGGATTAAGAAAATTTAAATTGAAATTTTTTTCCCCCATAGGATTGGGCATTGAAAAATATCAAATTTAGCGTTTTTGGGGATATTTAGTGAAAAAAGGGTGTGTTTTAAAATCGAAGTTTTGGGAAGATGCGGCAGGGAAAATTGGCTATAAATTCCCTAAAGGGATTAAAAGTTTTGGGGCCCCTTTTGCACATTGATTTTTAAACAAAGATTAACGGGGAAAAGGGGGTATGTAAACAGAATTTTTATGTCAAGAAATTATATCTAGGGGTTTTCTGTTTCAGCTTCAAGGAAGTGTTTTCGGGTCTTTTTTAAAATATTAAAATTTTATTGTTTGAAAGTGTGGGATGCTCATTTATAAAGTAATGTTTTGTATAAAAAGTTGGGGAGTAAACTTTCTTTGAAAAAAAAGATTAATTTAATTCTTTTTTTTTTAGTATACTCCCTGAAAAGATAGGGGTTTCAGTCTCTTTGTCAACGGGCCTTTTCCCCTTTTGTCTCTCTTTTAAATTTCTTTTTAAGTCACCCCAAAGCAAGCGATTTGAAAACTAGACCTAGATTTTAAAAAGCCCGTTTTTTAAGACTGGCCCCAAAAAACCCGTCTTGTAAAACCCCTGTCTCCTGAATATTGGAAAATCGTTCCAAAATTTTTTCAGGGATATTTGTTTTTTTAATGGATGTTTTTTGGGTTGGGATAGCAGTTTTTAATTGCTTAAGTAAAAAAGGTAAGCTTTTGCTTGGTTTTTCCAATTTTAAAATTAAGTTATTTCCCTTTCGGGACTTTTGGGAACAACCACTATCTATGCCCCTAAAACAGCATAATTAACAATTTTTGAAGTTCTTTTTGTTTGAAAGTGATAAAACAGAATTTTCATGAAAAATAAAAACATTCAAAAGGGGAAAAAAAATTTAAATTCTAATCTTTTAAGGGATGGAGGGGATTAAATCAGTGTCATTGTGAGAAATCCATTTAAAAGGGAAATTTTTTGACCCTTGAAACAACCCAAAAACCCAATTATGTTTAACTGAATATTGAAGGAAAATTGGGGAATATTCAGTAGGGGCTACAAAAAAATTTAAGAAAAAATTTTGGGAAAATTAAGTATTTAAAGATAAAGTATCTACAAACAAAAAGGAGCAGGAAATTCATTAATGGTCCGTCAAAAAGGTTTTTGTCAAAAAGCATGAAAAGCCCTGCACAAGTTAAAAAACCCAGGGGAACAATGTACGGGTGCTGGATGTGCAAAGCTCTGGCATTTAAAAAAATAAGTGAAAAACCTTGCTTTTTTAGACAATACCGGGAAATTCCCCCTTCCCCCTGTTTTAAAGGTATGAATCCCTTTAACTATTCCATTATTATGCACCAGGGACTTTTTTCCCTTTTTTTTACAAACTTTTTGTATCGGTTTGTGCCCATTGGGGGAACCCTGACTGAATCCCAAAAGACAAAATTTTGTTTTTCCCTTTGAAAAAACTGTTCTTTTTTCATCCCCCAGTCGAACTTCTCTCACATTAATTTTTTATGCATGTATTTTCCAGAAATTTGATTTCATTAATTCACCATGTGACCAATGCATTGTTAGGCAATGAAGACTAAATTTTAAAGAAAAATTTTTTGGGAACGAAAGCTGGCACCCGTGAACAGACCCGTGGGTGGGGACACTCAAGGATTTTAAACCCCAAAGGATACTGAAATTTTGCAGCAGCCAGTGACAATAAAAATCTTGTAACTAAAAAAACCCTTTTGAAACATCCTCCCAACCTCTTGTCTGCCACAATGCTGATTGATGATGATGGACAAGTGTTATTAAAAGTTTCGGGCAGGCCCAGTGAAAAAAAGATGTAAACCCTCCTTACTATGAAAAAAAGTAGGGCCCCTTCAATTTTCGTCCGAAAACCCCGGAGGAAGGGGTTATCGAAAAAATTCTTAACACCCAAAAGGACGTTTTCATTTTGTTCAAAAATTTACAGATTTTTGAAATACCGAAATGGTTTTAAACAAAGGTGATCCGGGGATGATAATATTTGACGAAGAAGATGATAGGGTTTAAAAAAGGGGAAAAAATTTGCCAAAAGAAAATAGTCAAAAGGGGGTATGGACTTATTGAAGGACTAGAGCAATGTGCTTTCCATAACAGAACAAAAAAATAAAGCCCAGTGTATAAAACAGATAGAGACGCTACAACAAAAATTTTTGTTGGGGGAAGATGACACTGGAATAAAAAATTTTAAGTACAATTTTTAAAATGGAAGGTTTTCTATGTTCTGGACGTTTTGGTTTTTGGGGAATCTTTTAGGAGTGAAGACCCAAAAGGGTAAGTTGAAGGAAAGAAGGGAAAAAAACCAAGGAAATTTTAAAACTCAAAAAAAACCACAAAGGTGAGAAATAAAGAAACCATAAAATGGTTGGTCATTTGCCTTTTTGTGTTTAAAAAGAGGGAGTTTGCCCCAAGACTTGCCCGAGAGGTGTGGCCCCTAAAGAAAGTGGAAATTGGTTAAAAAAAGCTGTAGTTTTTTGGGAAGAATGTGTGGGGAAAAAAATTTAAAAAAGGGCGGAAAAACGTGGAAAGAGGTAAATTTAAGGGGCTACAGAAAGGGGAATTTATTTTCATTAATTCGAGGTTAAACTGTTCTTCCCCTTTTGACACTAGTAGGGATTTTTTTCTAACTTTTTGGAGGTGTTTTAAATTTTTAGCATTTATCACACCATCCTAAAGGAAATAATTGCAAACCAGGTCCTCACTGAATTGCCTTACATACACGGCTTCTGTTTTTCCCTTTTTGTTTAAGGGGCCACCCCTTATAAAATTTCCCAGTAATCTGTTTTGTTCAACAACTTAAAACCTGTTCATTTTAAATTTCATCTAAAACCCCAAAAATGTCTACAAATTTTGAACTCAAGACACATGATGCGGGAAAGGGGCCATAGACACAAATCCACCCCCCCAACACAAGCCTAAAACATTTAAATAAATGCAGCCATACTTTAAAGGGAATCCGAACTTTCCTGCTATGATTTTTCGGGCAAACAAATTTTTTTCCCTTTCGCCTAAAAACCAAAATGCCCCTATTGGGATAGGGAAATTTTTTTTTGACAAAAAAATTTGGGGTTTTGGCCTCCAAGAGGGCCTTTAATGATAAATACTGAAGTTTTTTGGGGATTTCTGACTTTTTTTAAAGCAAAATTTGGGTTTAACTATATTTAGAGTTTTGATTTTTGGAAAACACCTGTATTTTTAAAAATGGATTTGGGTCTGCATTGGACTCTGAGGGGTTTGTTTTCATCTAAAAAAGGTAAATAAAATTTCAAATGGTGATTTTTTCCCTTTTTTTGGATCCCTGTCCTTTTTAAAAAAAAAAACGGTTGACCTTTTAAACAAATATGTTTTTTTTCCTTTTTTTTTCCAGAACGTCATGAAGCCTTTGAATTTTTTTGGGTTTTGGCGAGACGCTCAAAGGGGTTGTTTTTCTCATTAAAAGCCAGCGAACACTTTTTGCGGGGATAAATAACAAGAAAAATAAAACTTTTTGATTTAAGAGGTAATTAAAATTTTAAATTTACTTTTTTTTTCTGCCCAATTTTTCCCCGATTTCCAGCTTCTGCTCACGATCTTTTGAGCCTGTTGTAATACAGTATGGGGTTTTAAATTTTGGGGGGGGAGTCTTTTGTGCCCAGTTTCCGTCAATAATGTTTTAAGGGTTTTTTTCCCCGTGAAGGAATATTTCTGAAACATTAGTGATGGAAATAAGGATAAAACCTTTGAATTTACCTGAAACTTTACAAAAGATACATTCCTACACTGGTCACTTTATTTTGTTGGAAGATTTGAGGCCCCCCTTTTCCCGATTAACCCCCTTTTCCCCGGTCCCAAAGGGCCCAAATTTTTAAAGTTCACACCCGGGTCCAAGAATTTTTCCCAAAAAATAATTTTGTTAATTTTTTTTTAAGAAAAAGGTAAGAATCTTTTTGAGGGTAAAAAAAAAAAAGTTTCAAAATTTTTTTGGAAAAAAGCGAAATTAAAGCTCTCGGGGAATTTTTATGTGTCACAATATTTACGCAACGGCATTTTTCTGATTTTGGGCCCCCCATTTTTGGGGCCCAAATTTCAGTGGGCCCCCAAAAATCCCAAAAATATTACATATCGAAAGTTTTTAAAAAAAGGACCATTTTTTTTTTGGGCAAACTAGCCCTATTATCGAGCGCGGGCCCCCATTTTTCCCGGGCCGCAGGGTACGGGGCCTGTCTGCCGGCCCCTCTGTCCACTTCCCCGCCAGGCGCCGTGAGCATTTTTAGCTTTTTTTAAGCTTGGGTGAACACTAACCGCGCTCTCCATTCACGCAATTTTTTTCGATTTTTTTTCGTTGTGTTTAAATGCTTGTGGGACTGTGAAATAAAAATGCCCTGGGCCCAAAAAAACTTTCTATTGGGACCCCTGTGGGAAAGAAAGTGAAAACACCATAGATGTGAAGAAGGAAATAATACAGAAGTATTGAGAAATGGGGGTGAGACTTGTTTGACTTACCAGGTGTATGGGGAAAAAAAAGTCGACCATTTGGTTCCCATACTTTCAAAGAAAAACAAAACAAGGAAGCTGATGTTTTCCCAAAAAGGTTTTTAATAAAGGAAATGGGTGGGTGCCTTCTTTAAAGAAAAAGGAGAATTTGGCCCGGGGGAAGATGTCCCCAAAAATTTTTGGGGGAATTTCCACCCTGTCAAACTGAAACAACCACTTTTTTAAAAAGTTCAGTGACAGAACCATGTCCCCCTTTTTGGGGAAAAGTTAAAGACCACCAGAAAAAAGGGGGACGTGGAAAAGTTATTTTTTTTAGACATGGGGCCATGACTCCCCAACTGGGCCTAAATGGCATTAAAAGACAGAGAAGGGAAGTAACCCAAGAGGGCTTTAAATTGAAGTCCTCGGAGGGGATTTTCCTTCCCAAAAACTAACCCCAAATCCCCTCTTCTCCTCCTCCCTATCCCTTCCCGATGCCCCTCACCCAAACTTCAAAAAAGGTAATAAAAATGTTAAAATTTTTTATGGGTTTTCCCATACCCTAATTAAAAACTATATATTTGTTGTATTTTAAAAATGTAATTAATCCCTATAAAATGTTTTTTTTTTGTGAATTTTTTGGGTTTCTGGGAAAAGATTAATTTTATTTACATTTTTTCTTTTTGGAAATATTGCTTCGAATTTCAAGGGCTTTTCGAATTTGGAACTAGCTCCTGGAACGGGTTAATTCGATTTTAAAGTTCCCCCTGTACATTATTTTCCCTTCCCACCAATTCTTTAGCATTTTCACCCCAGTATTACTTCTGTTCTATGATTGAGCACAAGAAATCTCCAATCAGCTTTTCAAAATACCAAAAAAAAGGGTTTGGAAATTGGGAATTTGGGCCCAAATTTTAAAGCAAAATTCAAAAATTCCCGTTTTTAAAAAAAGGGTTCAGAATAAACAATGCAGGCATTTTTTTGGGACTAAACTAACATTTTTCCTTTTTTCATTAGTTTTTTTTTCAGGGTTTAAAAAAAATGAATTCCATTTTGATTTTTAAAATTTCCCCAAAAATGAAATTTTTTTTTCAAAACCCCCAAAAGAGAAGAATTTACTGCCCTGCAGTACTAAATACAGGGGGAAACCCCCGCAAAAAAGATGGCACACATTTGCGTTTTTTTTCCCGCATACCGCTTACTTTAAAACGCAAAATTTTTGGGGCCCCCATACCATTTTAAAAACCCCCTCACCCCCATTTCGTCCGAGACGCGTCCCCAAAGTGCCCTCACAAATTTTCCCCCGTTTTTCCCCTTTTTAAAAAACCCGCCAGCCTCCGCGTAACAAACCCAAAATTAAAACTCGGAATATTTCGTATTATTAATGGTTTTTTTGGTGTTTTTTTCTGGAAAATAAGTGACCATGGGCCCCCCAAAAAAGCTTCTAGTGCCAAACCCTGTGGGGAAAAAGGGTTTAGAATTAGTATGGAAATTTAAAAAAGATTTCGAAGGGTTTTGGGGGTAACCCTGAAAGCCCATTCCAGTTTTTTTAAAACCATTTTTGGGCCAAATTTTAAAGAAAATTTAAAGGAAAAGTGTTCAAGGGGTTTAACTGCAAAAACCCTTTTTAGAGAAAATCACCCTGACACAGCTGTTGCAAGCCGTGCCCGGTTTACTATTTCAATGACAATGTTTGGCCCTTTTAACAAAAAAAAAAGGAACCGGGGGGTACAGAGCTCTATGGACAGATTTGTTTGGGGGCGAAAAAGAGGTCCAAGGGCCCCTCAACGGTCCTAGTGGCATTAAAAAAGAAAGGAAGTAACCCCGGAAAAAGGGCTTGCAAACCCCAAGTCGTAAAGGGAAGGGATTCCCCCTTTTAAACAGTAAGAAGATAATGCTCTCCCCTCCTCCCAACCCCTCAATCACACCCAAACTTTTAAAAAAAGTAAGTTTTCAAATTAAAAGTGCATGCCTTTTTCAGTTTTTGTTTAAAAAAAATTAACCCTTTCATGTGGTAAAAAAAAAATTTTTTTTTATACTTTTTTGGGGGTCTTGGGAAAGGATTAATTTTTTTTTCCATTATTTCTTATGGGGAAAAAAAAATTCGCATAACGATTATTTCGCATAACAATTATCCCTCTTTTCACGGGTTAAAAAACGTTAACCGGGGGGGCCCTGTAATTGTATAAATAATAAACAGCACCAATTTTTAACGTATATTAGATCCACCCGCTGGTGTGTATTAGAGTTTTAAGTCATTTGTTTAAATCTTGAACATCGGGAAAAATTAAAAAATTTTTTGCTACTTTTGACTCAGTTTCCCCGGGCCCTTTTTCCCTACTAAAACCAATTTAAATCATCTTAAAATTTTTGTAATAAAAGTTTCCATTCCCCTTTAAATAAAAACCCAAAAAAATTTCAAATAAAAAAAAAAAACTTTTGAAAAAGCACAAAAAAATCGCCCGTTTTTAAACGAAAAAAACGGTCCCCAGTTTTTTTTTCCCCCCTCCTTATTGGGACTTTGGCGGGATTTGTTTTATGTGGTGCAAAACAACCAACAGATGTTTCTCCATATCTAGCCCAAATTTTTTCCCCCTCACCCCCTTAACGATTTAGCTGAGCTCCCGGCCTTAAAATCTCGGTTTTTTTACCCCCCCAAAGTAAAAGGGCCCAGATCTACGGCACGGGCCCTGAAAAGGGGTTTAAAAGTCCCCCGATCCCTTTTTTTGGCATAACTAGGGAAGATTTTGCTTTTTCAAAAAATTTTTGTAATTTTTGGGAAAAACTTTTGGATATGGCTTAAATTTTAGCTAAAAAAACTTAGGATTGTTTTAAATTGCTTTTGGGTATTTGCAAAAATTTTAAATAGTAGGTTTGGGAGGGCAACAACCACCAGGGAGGTACTACCATTCGCCAACTGAGTGGAAACAGAAACCTTCCCCATAAACCAAATTTAAATAACAGACCCCCATTTTGCTAAAATTTTTGCTTTTTACCCTTTGTTACACTCCCCATTCCTATTCGTATATGTATGCACACCCATCTAAGTTTTCTTTCCATTTTTTAAATAGTTTTTGTTCCCTTTTTTTCTTTTCAAATTAGAAGGTTTTAAAAGAAACCTCCCCCTGTAAGCCATTCAAATTTTATAAAGGGAACTAAAATACCAGGAGCAAGGGGCTATAAAACCCTTTTTTTTGTATAAATTAACAAAAATAAAAGGGAAGGGAAAAATTTTGATTTTTTTTTTTTTTTTTTTTTTACCCTTGCCTTGGTGGGGGATAGAAAACCCCGGGGTTTAAAAATTTTTCTACATAAAATAAATTAATCCCGATAGCAGCAAATCAGTATTTAAGAAGTTTTGAATTTTATAATGACAGCACTGAATTTAAAAACAAAATTTGAAAATTTTAAGTTAAAAACACTGAATAACCAAATTTTTAATGCTTTGGGGAATCACATTCTGTTCCCCAACTAACATATCCTTGCAAAAGCTGCCTTTCTTTTTTGTCACAAGCACTGAGATAAAAATATTGTATTTTTAGTGTTTTTGAGCACTGTACAAGTAATATTTGTTTCAGGTGTTGCATTTTTTTTTTCAGAAGGTAAATTATGTGCCACAGCTAACACCAAAGCTGTGTATGGAATCTGCGCTGATGTCCACAATGAACATCGCTTGGCTTCATTTTCTGAGAATCAGGTTAGTTGGCTCTTTAAATTACAGCAGACTGTTGATTAACATGCAAATCTATTAACATATTTTCAACATTTTTACACGACTGAAAAGTTGCAGCATATTTTTTATGAGCACACTGTATTATCATTGAGCACAGAGTAAATTTAGAGGAAAATAAAGTAGGGTTCTGATTATATGGCGGGTTAAGTTCCTGGCAGAAATCGCTATAAAGTGAATTGATTTTGTTTAGTTTTAACCTTTGACTGTTTCAACCGTATATATACGTCTTACAAGCCAGTGTTTTGGATGTATATATACTCAGTACAGTGGACCCTCGAGTAACGATGCCATCGGATAGTGATAAAATCGGATATTGATGCATCTTTGCATAAAAATATTGGTTCGGCCAACAATGAAAAACTCGTTATGGA
Organism: Cherax quadricarinatus; assembly: GCF_026875155.1. NCBI lineage: Eukaryota > Metazoa > Arthropoda > Malacostraca > Decapoda > Parastacidae > Cherax > Cherax quadricarinatus. The sequence goes on from NC_069420.1 coordinate 35,963,166, forward strand.
CATTCGTCCCAAAGCGTCCACACAGGGCCTTGGCTGCCCGCTGCTGCCTGACCACTATGTATAGCCAGTGTGCCATTGTTTACAAGCCAGGGTGGCTTGTAAACAAATGGCAAAATGTATTGCATTCATGCGATACATTTTGTATCATTCCAGTGTTTTTAGTGCTTGTAACTGCTAAATAAGCCACCATGGGAACAAAGAAAGCTTCTAGTGAGAACCCTGTGGTAAAAAGGGTAAGAAATACTATCGAATTGAAGAAAGAGATAATTGCAAAGTATGAAAGTGGAGTGCGTGCCTCCGAGGTGGCCCGGTTGTATAACAAACCCCAATCAACCATTGCTACTATTTTGGCCAACAGAAAGGCAATCAAGGAAGCTGTTGTTGCAAAAGGTGCAAGTATGCTTACAAAACAGAAATCGCAAATACTCGAAGATGTGGAGAGACTGTTATTGGTGTGGATCAACGACAAACAATTATCAGGAGATAGTGTTTCACAGTCAGTCATGCGTGAAAAGGCAAGGCAGTTGCATGCGGATCTCATTAAGAAAATGCCTGGAACTAGTGCTGATGTTAGTGAATTTAAGGCCAGCAAAGGTTGGTTTGAGAGATTTAACCCTTTCAGGGTCCAGAGGCCAAATTTCAAAGGGTGCACCAGTGTCCAAGAATTTTCAAAAAATTTTTTTTTTTCCTTATGAAATGGTAGAGAATCTTTTTCTGAAGGTAATAAAACAAAAAGTACGAAATTTGATGGAAAATTGACGAAATTATGCTCTCGCGAATTTTGATGTGTCAGCGATATTTACGAATCGGCAATTTTGCCAGCTTTGACTCCGATTTTAGGCCAATTACATGATTCCAGTCGACTAAATTCTTAGCTATTTCACTAGTATTACTTCTATTTTATCAATTAAGCACAAGAAATTTCCCAGTCAACTGTTTCAACTACAAAATAAAGTGATCGGAAATTGGTAATTTGGCCAATTTAACACAAACTTCAAAATATTCCAATTTCAAAATAGGGTCAAGAATAAACAATGCAGGCATTCCTGGCTCTAAACTACCATTCCCTCTGTTCATTAGTTATGTTTTAAGGCTTTACAAATGAATTCCATTTTGATTTGTTATTCACATAATGAATTTTTATTCAAACCAAAAAATAAAACATTTACTGTTATGCAATATTGTAATAACTGTATAAATATCATCATCACATTTGTGAATGTATATTAGACCCACCAGCTGGCATGTATTAGACGTGTGAGGTCGTTTGTTTACTCTTGAACATCAACAAAAATTTAACATTTCCGCTACTTTGAGCTCAGTTTCAAGCCATTTTCAGTACTAAAACCAATCAAAATCATCTCTACTTCTGTAATATATCTTCCATTCTATCAAATGAGACCAAAAAATCTCAAATACAACTATAAAAAACATACGAAAAAACACTGCAAAGTCACTGTTTTAATCGAAAATCTCGGTCTCGGTTTTTTCTCTCATTATACACTGTGTGCTGCAGGATTTGTTTTATGTGGTGCACACATACCGCATAGATGTATTCTCTCATATCTAGGCCCAAATGGCGTAGACCTACGGTTTGGACCCTGAATGTAAAGCCGTAGATCTACGGGACGGACCCTGAAAGGGTTGAGAATTGTAGAGGCATACACAGTGTGATAAGGCATGGTGAGGCTGCCAGTTCTGACCAAAAAGCGGCTGAAAAATATGTGCAGGACTTTAAGGAGTACATAGAGGCTGAAAAATTAAAACCCCAACGTGTTCAGTTGTGACGAAACAGACCTGTTTTGGAAGAAAATGCCGAACAGGACTTTCATTACTCAGGAGGAAAAATCACTTTTAGGACACAAGCCTATGAAAGACAGGCTAACTTTCATGTTTTGTAATAATGCTAGTGGAGATTGCAAAGTGAAGCCTTTACTCGTGTATAACTCTGAAACTCCCGGTGTGTTCAAGAAAAATAGTGTCATCAAGGCTAATTTGTGTGTGATCTGGAGGGCAAACAGTAAGGCATGGGTCACTAGGGACATTTCCCATGATTGGTTCTATCATGTGTTGGGCCCCACTGTGAAAAAATACCTCCTGGAAAATAAATTGAACCTCAAGTGCCTCCTGGTATTAGACAATGCTCCTGCTCATCCTCCAGACTTGCAAGAGCGAATTGTTGGGGAGTTGAGTTTCATAAAAGTTAAATTTTTACCCCCTAACACCACTCCTCTCCTCCAGCCCATGGACCAGTAGGTCATTTCAAATTTCAAAAAACTGTACACCAAAGCAGTGTTTCAAAAGTGCTTTGAAGTGACCTCAGACACTGATTTGACCCTAAGAGAGTTTCGGAAAGATCACTTTAGTATCCTCAGTTGCATAAACCTTATAGTATTTGGGTTGGAGGTTAGTGGCGAGGATGTGGAAGAGTTGGTGGAGGACGACGATGAAGAACTAACCACTGATGATCATCTGCAACAGCAAAAGACCATAACCGAGGAAATTGCTTCAAAGGAGGGGGAAGAGAGAGAGAGAGGAAGTTGCCTTCTTCAACAATTAAGGACATTTATGGATGAATGTCACCCTGACACAGCTGTTGCAAGCCATGCTGGTGACTTTTACAATGACAATGTTGTGTCCCATTTTAGGGAAATCTTAAAGGCACGCCACAAACAAAGCTCTATGGACAGATTTTTGGTGCGACAGAGGTCCAGTGACTGTCAAGTTTTTCCCAGTGGCATTAAAAAACAAAGATGGGAAATAACCCCAGAAAAGGACTTGCTACCTAAAGTCCTTATGGAAGGGGATTTCCCTTCCAAACAATAATAGGAAACCTCCATCATCTCCCCTCCTCCCATCTCATCACTCGTCAAAAATCTTCAATAAAGGTGTCATTTATTCTTCATGTTTTTATTCTTCATGTCTCATTGCTTTCTGTGTAGGAAAATGTATACAGTAGGGCCCCACTTATACGGCAGGTTAGGTTCCAGGCTGTTGCCGGAAAGCAGATATTGCTGGAAGGCAGAAAGCCATTTTTTCCATTTATAAATGCATTTATAAATGTCCATGGGGAAGTGGAAAAGAATCTTTCCTCCGTAAGCCATGCGTGTCGTATGAGGCGACTAAAATGCCGGGAGCAATGGGCTAGTAACCCCTTCTCCTGTAGACATTTACTAAAAAAGAGATGAAGAAAAACTTTATAAAACTGGGATGCTTAAATGTGCGTGGATGTAGTGCGGATGACAAGAAACAGATGATTGCTGATGTTATGAATGAAAAGAAGTTGGATGTCCTGGCCCTAAGCGAAACAAAGCGAAGGGGGTAGGAGAGTTTCAGTGGGGGAAATAAATGGGGTTAAATCTGGAGTATCTAGAGAGTTAGAGCAAAGGAAGGGGTAGCAGTAATGTTAAATGATCAGTTATGGGAAGGAGAAAAGAGAATATGAATGTGTAAATTTAAGAATTAAAGTGGATTAAAGTAAAGGTTGGATGCGAGAAAGTGGTCATAAAAAAGCGTGTATGCACCTGGAGAAGAGAGGGAAAGCAGAGGAGAGAGAGAGATTTTGGGGGGATGTTAAGTGAATGTATAGGAGCCTTTGAACCAAGTGAGAGAGTTAAAATTGTGGTAGGGGGCCTGAATGCAAAGTAGGAGAAACTTTTAGAGAGGGTGTGGAGGTAAGTTTGGGTGCCAGGTGTAAATGATAATGGAGCCCTTTGATTGAACTTTGTAAGAAAGGGGTTTAGTTATAGGTAATACATATTTTAAGAAAAAGAGGATAAATAAGTATACAAATATGATTAGGCGAAATACAGTAGTTTGTGGTTTATGTATTGGAAATAAAAACTTTTGAGTAACTTCGGTGGTACATGTTTATGAGGGGCCCGATAACAGATCATTTCTATTTGTCCCCTGAGAGCAAAAGGTAGGGGATAAAAGGGAGAATAGAACATCGGGGAAAGAGAGGGAAGGTTTTATAAACAAAAAGAGGAGGCATTGGGGTAGATATAAACCTATTGGAGGATAGATGGGTAATGGAGCATAGGCAATGGGGTCGAAGAGGTATGGGGGGGTTAAAAGTTGGGTTTTTAGAGTGTTCAGCAGAAGTTTGTGGTTACAGGAAAGTGGGTGCGGGAGGGAAGAGGAGCGATTGGTGGAATGTGTGTAAGGATAGTAAGGGAGAAAAGTTAGCATATGAGAAGTTTTTACAAAGTAGAAGTGATAAAGGGGGGAAAGTATATGGAGAAAAAGAAGGGGTTAAGAGGGGTGAAGAATGTAAAAAGAGAGAAAATAAGAGTGGGTGAGAGTTATCAACAAATTTTGTTGAAAAAAAGAAAAAGTTTTGGAGGAGATTAAGAATTAAAAAAAGCCTAAGAAAAAAGGGAAATTTGTCATTTAAAAATAGGAGAGAAGTATTAAATGGAGATTTAGAGGTTTTGGGGAAGAGGGGGAAATTTTGGGGAATTGTAAATTTTGATGAAATAGGGAAGCTGTGATTTCGGTATGGGGCAAGGGGAGGAAAAACACTTGTAGGAGTGAGGAAGAGCCATTTGTGAGTGTGGGGGAAGTTGGAGGCAGTAGAAAATGAAAGGGGAAAGGCAGCCGGATTGATGGGATAAAGATAGAAATGTTAAAGCAGGGAGGGAAATTTGTTTTGGAGTGGTTGGGCAATTATTTTAAAAAATGTATGGGAAAAGGGTAAGGTACCTAGGGATTTTGGGAGGACATCATAGTTCCTTTTTATAAAAGGGAAAGGGGATAAAAGAGAGTGCAAAAATTATGGGGGATAAGTCGTTGAGTAACCTGGTAAAGTGTAGGGGAGGTTTTAATTGAAAGAATAAGAGTAAGACGGAGAATAGGATAGAATAACAAGGATTTAGGAAAGGTAGGGGGTGGTGGACCAGGGGTTTACAGTGAAACATATAAGTGAAAATTTGAAAAGGCTAAAGAGGCTTTGTGGTTTTTGGATTTGGGGAAAAGGCATATGAAGGGGGGATAGGGGGGAATGTGGCAGATGTTGCAATGTATGGTGTAGGAGGGAAGTTTCTGAAAGCAGTGAAGAGTTTTTTTACGAGGAAAAGTGAGGCCAAGTTAGAGTAAAGGGAAAAAGGGAAATTTTTTCCCAGAAAAAATAGGCCTTAGACAAGGGGTGTGATTTTCACCGTGGGTTGTTTAAAAATATTTTAGATGGGGGTTTAAGAGAAGTAAATGCGAGGGGGCTTGGGAAGAGGGGTGGAGTTAAAAGATAAAAAATCACACCAAAAGGGGGGTTGTCACAGGCTTTTGCTGATGACCTGTGCCTGGGGGATTTGAGAGAAATTGCGGAAATTGGTGGATGAATTTTAGGGTGTGTTACAAAAAAACCCATTCTAAAAGCTTAGAGATCTCCTGAATACAGAAAGGACTGCCCTTCTAATCCAGCCTGTTACGGGTTTTCAAAAAAGTAAGTTAGTATCCTTGTCCAATTTCCATTAAAAAACAGATGGTTTTAAATTTCTTTAGGATTACAACTGGTAGGCTACAACTGAGAAAATTTAAAATTTAATAAATTTATTTAAACTAGAGGTAATTTCAAAGTAAATTAAATCACAGCAAATCAAAAAAAAATCAATCTCTCGAGTTTAAATTATTGTGCTGAAAGCACATATCACATTTAATAATTCTTAAGTACCGTCAGGTACATTAACATTTAATAAGATATTAAAATATGTACAAGTAAGTGTGTGTATGCGTTTAAGTGCTCTTAAAGTAGTTACCTATGTCCTCAAGACTCGAATAAGACTTAAACAAGTGGACTGACAAGTCCTCAAATCTAACTAACATCTTGATGACCGTACTGGCAACCCCCGAACAGTCTGCTTGAACAACAAAGAATTCTAAGCCCAATAGCATGCAATATCAGCGACGCGACTCAGAAGAATCAGGAACTGGGAAATAATAAACGACACTAAGTTAGGGACCATCAGCAATCCTCCACAAAAGTTACCAAAACGCCCATAAACGAATCTATGTTATTCATCATAGGAAAAACTGTGACTGTGACCATACAACACAGAACCAGTACAAAATTAAGGGGTCAGAAGCTGATAGCTCGGGACCCCTGAGATGTTTCAGAGATGTCTATGTGACACACAACCTCAGTACAATGTCGAAAATCACAAAGTCCCCTATACAATGTTCTGAGAACAGAGTTTTTCTACAGAACTAACAAGAATAATAGACAGGACAATCTGTCCAACCACCAAGCGAGTCAACAGCATACTGAAAACTTCACGAGAGGTGAGGAACAACCTCCCCTCGATCACGTGATAGCTACGTGGACCAACTGCAGCTCAGAAGCCGGCAGTATAACGAGCGACAAAGCGATAATTACAGTAGTTTGACATCAAGACTAACTGAGCACGTATTTTATATACATCCTAACAACATAAGGCGTAAATAACAATAATAAAAGTCGAAAATAATAATATAAAGTCAACATTTACGATTTAGCTATTATCGCATAAATAAGCAATATAAAATTAAATGAAAATAATATACATAATATATATAAATAATCATTGTAACCCATTCAGGTTGCAACACCCCCCCAACACGAACAGAGGGTCACACCTAGGAGTTGCATGAATGTCTTTTTCACATTATTTCTGGGTACTCTATCAATAACAATTAATCAAAATAAATATTAATTAGTCTCTCTGTGCCAAGCCCTCTACAAATTCACAGCGTCCGTCAGACTAGGATATGTCCCTAGTTTTATAAAACTAGGGGCAGTACACCGTATCGGATCAATCTCTTCATACTCGTGGTTATGTACATCAGTGTAGAGACGGATAGCGCTGACAAGGAGGTCACGTTGAGGCTCGATCAAAGTAGAGAGACTTGCATTCCACATCTTAAGTAGTGGTTGTGGAATGCGAAGGCAGATGAAATCTGAGATGAAACAGCTAAAGGTGTTAGTGAGGGGGGTCTGCGACAGACGTGTTGCGTCACCAGTACATCACCCACACCACACTACTCCACATCAAAACCTCAGCTTGTCTCCCTCCTCACCACAACATTACTGTGAATATATAAGTATAATAATTAGACATGACATGAGTATATTACTATAATATGGGCTGGAGGGATTAAGTTACTTTAGCTGAATTTGACATAGCAAGTAACAAAAGGTATTTGGGCATAAAATACGTTAATTTAATGTAACTGATAATTATTAAGGACGAGACAGAGCGTCAGCAATTACATTACAATGAGCCACTTATGTGTTTATACTAATAGAGTAAGGTTGGATTCTGAGGGCCCACCTCATGATCCTAGCATTTTTAATTTTCCATGGTATATAAAAGTGAGGTGGATAGAGGTCCTGAAAAAAAACGTTAATTTTAAATGGGAAGTAGCCCAAATACACGTCAAAATGTTTCCAATGACACCACAAAGAGCTAGAGCCTCTTTCTCAATAGTGCAAATAATTTTTCTGGTGGTCGTTTAAGCAGAGATGAATAGTAAACATATAGGATGGAGAATGTCAGTGGATGTTTGACTGATGGAGAGCACAGCACCCACTGCATAACCACTACCACTCGCATCTATATGTAAAAAGAAAGGAAGAATTGAAAATTAGGGCTCATTCAACACAGGAGTCAGAAGGATAGCAAGCGCTTCACCTTTGAACGATCTGGAACTATCTCTAGTCCAGATGAACTGAACTTGCTACCTAATAAATTCAGTGAGAGTGTGTAGGTGGAGGTGTGTGCGCTGCTTGCCTGTCCCTTGACACACGTGGCAACGTCGCACAATGATCAGCATACTGTTTCCTTCTCTTTTGCCAAGTAAAATTTTTGCCAGTTTTACCACCGAGTGTCTTCTTACACCCATATGTCCTCCTATGGACTATTGTGAGCAAAATCAATGGCTTGTTCACGAAATTGTAACTGGTAACACTTACTAGAATGCTTGACTGTGTTTGGAACAATATCAGCGACAACTTTACTGTATTTTTCTCCATCAGTACACCGTTACTATAATGTAACAATTATCGGATCCTTTGCTTCACCATCTCAGTAAACTGCTATATCTATCAGTTTTTCCAGTGACTGATCAACAAACGATCCTTGATTAAATCATCATGAGTTAGAAATTTAACAGTCATTTGTGGTCCTGACTAGGTTGAGATGACCGGGGAGTCAGTGTTAATGACCTGCGCAGAGCGTCACTATACAACATATTGCAACAACCCCAAATCCATTGTCATCCAAAAACCCCCTAACTCAACAGGAGACCAAGGATGGTTGTTGAATCTTTGACATAGCTCTAGTAAAATTGCGCTGAGAGGTAAAAAATAGGTTTTCTCTCTACAAGCCTTCAATGGCATAATTATCATCATGTGGTTATTATCAACACAAGAGGTTCTTTACATATATAACCAGCTGAAGGATATCGTTCCCTATTATAAACAAGTCCACTGACATCTATGTAAATACACCACTGGATATTACCCACTGAAATTAACCGTATACAGCTTGTTTCAATATAAAACTTGTGCAGAGGCACTTTATAACAGAACCCTCCATAAGGCTTCTAACAATACATCTAACTTGACAATAGGTATCGTCATTTATGGGCAGTACATCTTCTCTTATAAACGTGAGAATAACTGCCAGTTCTCTGAAAGAAAAATTATCTCGGTTAGATTGATTCGTCAAATCCTCCTTTTATCTCTCGAAAGAGTAAGGACTCATCGCTGAACGAACTTTTCGCAGATACACTTTCTGACGGAGCTAGTCTATCTATCCTGAGTAAACATTATCTAAAAAGTAGGATCAGAGGCAATTGCTAGGCTTTTGGTGTCTTTGTTGCACGGAAGAGGATACGACTTGAGTGGGGCGCCAGCCGCACGACTGTTTCTCGTTTTCTCTTTCTACTTATAGCAATACCTCAGTATGTCCTTTCGCTGTTACAATAGGTACATTTAACTTTCTTCTTCATCTCGATATCAGATTCTGTCTATCACAGAGACAGATTCAGTATTGTGAGTATTTCCTGGTAAAAGGTAACGAGAGTTTTACAGTAGCCAGGTACATCAGGCCAGCAATGAGCAGCTGATGTAGGTTGCCAACTCTAGACAATCATTAGTTTACCTTGTTTCTTTTGTGTTTTTTAGTACGTACCAAGTTTGTGAGAAATCTCGTAATTGGTCTGCAATGAATAGCTGCAGTTTCCTCAGAATATATGAGTTATATGATCGATCAGATATCTTGTATGTCAGCAGGCAATACAGTTGTTAAACCTCTTCGTGTAGTAACAACTGAACAAGACTGGTCGTAGTTGTTACAACTTGGCAGTACCTACACCACCTCTGAAATGCCAACTTTTTTCTCACGAGCCAAACTCACACACAAGTTTGATCTTGTCGTCTTGTAACGTACGAAAGCACCCCCCTTTTTTGATAACTTCAGTAACAAGTTTATACGTCACTAGAATAGTTTGTTTGACACGTCATAAACTTAAATGTACTTGGCAAAGGGTAAGGTAGCTGTATCAAGTTTGAGCTCTTCCTGTCATGCTGTATGCAGCAAAGTTCCCCAGTGCTACGGGCAATTCATAGCACTGCCCGGTTCTCAACACATCAAAATAGGTGTCTAAGTCACTTTCAAAAAAACTTAGGAACCATGGAATGCAGCTTTCTGTCACATTAAATGTATCCTGTGATCTATCTGTCTGTTGTCTTAACATACGAACATTTTCTCTCTGGAAATCTACCTTCGTTCAATTTCCTCTGTGCCTCTATTTGTGCAGTCTGCAGACATAAGGAGGCGTTCAAAACCTCTCAAACTGTTCCTGAGAGATAGGAATAAGTGGAATGAGTGATGGGTAAGGATCAATTAACATGGTCCCCTGGACGTTCAAAGGATCGGACACTTCGTCCACCCGTCTCTAAGAGTCAGATCTGGTCTAGGATAAGTAAATACAGGAGTTGTAAAACACTGTACAAGTATTAGGCTGTGTCAACTACCAGCTACACTCTGTACTTAGTGTCGGGAAAGGAAAGGGAGCGAGCGAGAACTGAGCTACACTGGGCCAGCACTAGGCCCACTTCTGCTCTAGTTGCTCTTTCTGCATAAAATAGAGTCATATTTTCCAAAAATTTGAACAGGCTTTTGAATCTGAATCAAATCAGCATCTCTGTTGGCAGAAACAAAAATCTTTTTAATTTAAGCTCTACATTTTCTGCGGTGAAATTTCCTGTTAAAAACGTCACCCGAATATTTGGTACTTCCACACTCTGAATTTTAATGTACTTAACTCAGACAAAGTCAGGTATCAATTAACTTTTTCATTTTGGGCATACATCACAAATAATTTACTACGGAGAGGTTTATGGAACAAAATCCTAATGGGAATTTTTAGTTTTGGGTTGTCTTAGGCTAGAGCCAAAAACATATTTCTCCCCTTGGATCAAAACTCAGCAATCATACTCCCCTGGTATTCGTACAAGACTAAACTCAAAGTCTTCAGATTAGGAAAGTACTCAAAAGTTTTGTCATAGAATACTATATGTCAAATGGAACAATTTCTCTAACCCTTGGATAAAGAGCCCCCGACAGGCCCCCATTTTTTTACAAAAAACGCGATTCTAAAAGCTTAGAGATCTCCGTAAATACTAGAAGGACTGCCCCTTCTAGCTCCAGCCTGTTACTGGGTTTTCGTAAAAAGTAAGTTAGACCCTTGTCCAATTTTCCTTTTAAAAATCATTTTTTATTTATTTATTTATTTATTTAAATTTGAGACACTTACAGAGGTAAAAAAAAATACAGATAAGCAGCACCCCAAGCCACTTAACATGCTACATTAGGGGCTGGTTAAAATTAACTTAGATTAACTAAGCAATGATAAAATCGTAAAAAAATTTAAGTAAACTGTTATAAAAAGCACAAGTGTTTATTAAAAAGACAGGTCATAGGGTTGCTGCATTGTTATAAATTAGTAGAATGGAGTATTCTTTTAGGTAGGTTTTTAAAAAAATAATAAAGTTAGATTGGGTTTTAGTTTAACATTTAGTGATATAATTGTGAGAAACATTTTAAATAACAATTATAAGGTTCAGTTATTCAGTATTTTTTTTGGTTTTGGGGGAGTAATGACTTTGAAAAGACTTGAAATTTTTAAAACAGGTAGTGTTTCTTTTATATTTTCAGGTAAAGAATTCCAGATTTTAGGGCCTTTTTTTGTGCATTGATTTTGCATAGCGGAAAATGGGCACGGGAATATCAAAAAGTGATCGTGCCTTTGTTATGGGCATGGTTTTTGTTGGGTTGGCAAGGAGATGTTTGAGGGGGGGGTTAATTTCGGTTTGGGGTTCTATGATGTAATAGGTCGTAATAAGTATGGATTTTTTTGTAGGGGAGTAGGGTTAGTGTATTTAATATTTGGGGGAGTTGCTGCCTTAGTGAGAATTTTTTCATTTAACGCAGCCTTTTGTTGGGTATTATGGCTGAGTGGTTACTTGTTGTTGACCCCCTGCACAAAATTCCCTGGGGAATAGGGGGAAATAAGAGGTGTATAGGGCCAGGAGGGTTACTGTGGAGCATAGTACCGATCTTCGAAATATGCCTACAGTCTTGGAAATTTTCTTAGAAATTTGTTGTATAGTGTATGAAATTTGAGTCTATTATAAAGGTGGATTCCTAAGAATTTTCCCTCTGTTAGCTTGTGATAGGTGATCCGTTTATCATTATGTTAAGAGGGACATCTGTAGCTCTGTTACCAAACTGAATGAAGTAGGTTTTTGTCAATGTTTATTTGTAAAGTTTGTTAGTACTCATCCAGGTAGATATTTTCTGTAATTCGGTATTTACAGTATTGGCTAGCGTGACTGGGCTGGGGTGGGAGAAGACGAAAGTTGTGTCATCAGCAAATAGTGTGGGTTTGAGTAATTGAGAAGCATTTGGTAGGTCATTATTTATAGGAGAAAGAGAAAGGGCCAAGGACACTTCCCTGTGGGAAAACCAACGGGTAATTGGTTGTGCAGAAGAGTTTGCCCCATTTGCGTACAATATTGGCTTCTGTTGCTGAGGTATGACTTGAGGTAGTTGAGGGAGTGCCCTCTTATACCATAGTGTACAATTTTACTGGAGCAAGTCCATGGTCAACTGTATCAAAAGCTTTACGTAAGTCAATGAAAGATCCCCAGGGACTTCTTTTTTCTCTATTGCAGTGTATATATGTTCAAAGCATGTGTATAATAGCATCATTAGTATTTTTATTAGGCCTGAATCCAAATTGGCAGGGGTTGAGAAAGTTTTGGGAGATAAGGTAGGAGTAGTTTCGTTTATGAATTAATTTTCGAAGATTTTTGAGAGAGGGTGTAAGTTGGATATTGGCCTATAGTTATTCAACTCTGTTTGGTCTCCTCCTTTTGTGGATGGGGGTGACCCTTGCTTTTTTTGAGTACTGTGGGGAAGGTGGAGGATTCAATGGATTTGTTAAAGAGTGTGCAATGATTGGGGATAGCACTTGTGACACTTTTTGTATATAAAGGGGGGTAAGGTAAATTTTAAACTCCTGCCTTGTTTTTTAGTGCGTTGATAATAAGGGAGACTTCGTATGGGTTAGTCGGAGCTAGGAACAGTGTGTTCGGGTAGTTGCCCGGGGAGGTAGTCATTTGGGGGGGTATCTGAGCTTGGGATTTTATTGGCAAGGTTTTTTTCCTATAGTGGAGAAAAAAATCATTGAGTTCTGTTTGCTGTTTTCTGTGGTGGAGTTGGGGGTTCATCTGAATTTGCTAATTTTATTTCGCTATTTCATGATATCTTTTTTGTTCCCAGAATTTCTGATAGGGTTTTCCAGGTCTTTTTTTTATCACCTCGTAAGTTGGATAATCTGTTCTCATAATAAAATTTTTTTTTCCTTCTTATCAGGCTGGTTAGGATTGACGAGTAACGTTTTTGTTTGGTCTCTGGGTTTTGTGACCCATTCTGTACTGTTTTTCATATTGGTGTTTTGTATTTATGGATTTGAAATGCTGGGGTTAGCCAGGGACGTTCGTCTTTTACGTCATCTGCTTAGTTTTTTTGGGCATGCTTGTTATAGGGGTTTTTGATCTTTTTAAAAAATTTTTAAATACTTTTCGTAAATATCTTTTTGATTTCTAGCTCAGGGGGGCCAGTAAATGTTTGCTACGCTTTTGTGAAGTTTTTATGCCCTCTTTTGGAAGTCGAAGGTGACTTTATAGTGTTTTGGGGGAAATTTTCCCAAGATTTGTTATGAGAAAGTAGGGTGTGGTCGTGTATTATCTGTAATTATGCCTGTTTTTAAAAGGGGATAGGGTGTTGGTAGTTTGGTCAAGTGGGGAAACACTAGTTTCTGTAACTTTTTAGGTTTTTGTTACGTTGGTAGCAACATACAGTTACTTTTTTTTTTTGAATTCAGTAACTTGGGCCCTGGTCTTGCGGGTTTTCCCGGGTTTTGGGTTCAATAGTGCTTTAGGAAACAACGGTGGCTATAACTAGAAAAATTAAAAATTTAATAAATTTATTTTTTATTTTTTTTTTTTTTTATTACACACGGGGCCGTTCCCACCAAGGCAGGGGGGCCCAAAAAAAGAAAAATTTTCACCATCATTCACTCCTCACTGTTTTCCAGAAGGGGTGCTTTACACTAAAATTTTTAAACTGAAACATTAACACCCCCCCTTCAATGCAGGCCTGTATTTCCCATCCCAGGCCAAAGTCCGGCCTCCCGGTTTCCCTGAATCCCTTCATAAATGTTACTTTGCTCACACTCCAACAAAAGAAAGTATTAAAAAAACCTTTTTTCTCCATTCACCCCTAAAAACCCGTCACGCATGCCTGCTGGAAGCCCCAAGCCCCTGCCACAAAACCTCCCTTTACCCCTCCCCCAACCCTTCCTAGCCACCCCCAACCCCCCCCTCCTTCCACTACAATGATACACCTTTTAAGTCATTCGTTTCGCCCTTCTCTTACAGTCCGAACCACCTCAACAACCCTTCCCCAGCCTCTGGACAACAGTTTTGGTACCCCCCACCTCCCCCAACTTTCCCAAAAACGAATTCTCTGCTTAATTTTACACCACACATTCCCCCAGACTGACATCTCCCCGCCTCCAGCCTCTCCTCGCTGCAACATTCATCACCCACCTTCCACACCCCCTATAAGAGCGTTGGTTAAAACTATACTTCATCATTCCCCTTTTGCCTCCAAGGGCAAAGTTTTTTGTCTCCAAGACTCCTAAGTGCAAAACCCCTACTTTTTTCCCCTCACAATTTTATGATTCACCTCATCTTTCATAGACCATCCGCGACACGTCCACTCCCAAATAAGAAAACGTTCACCTCCTCCTACTCTCCCCTCCAATCTGAATTCAATCTTTAACACCTAAATCTTTTTGTTTTTCCTCATAACCCTTTCCTTTCCTGTATTCCACCTTTAATTTTTTTCTTTTTCACACCCTACCAAATTCATCCACCAATCTCTGCAGCTTTCTTCAGAATCCCCCCAAAGAGCACGTGTCATAGCAAGAGCAGCTGTGACAACTCCCACTTTGTGTGTGATTCTTTATCTTTTAAACTCCAGCCTCTTGCCAAGACCCTCGCATTTACTTCTCTTAAAACCCCCATCTATAATATTTTAAAACAACCATGGTGACACACACATCCTTGTCTAAGGCTACTTTTACTGGGAAAAAATTTCCCTCTTTCCTACATACTCTAACTTGAGCCTCACTATCCTCGTAAAAACTCTTTCAACTGCTTTCATAACTACCTCCTACACCATACCACCTGCAACATCTGCCAACATTGCCCCCTATCCACCCTGTCATAAGCCTTTTCCAAATCCTAAATGCCACAAAGACCTCTTTTAGCCTTATCTAAATACTGTTGCTTATATGTTTCACTAAAAACACCTGGTCCACACAACCCCCAAACCTTTTTCTAAAGCCTCCTTGTTCATCTGCTATCCTATTCTCGTCTTACTTTTAAATTCTTTCAATTATAACTCTACCCATAACTTTCCCAGTACACTCAACAGACTTATCCCCCTATAATTTTTGCACTCTCTTTTATCCCCTTTGCCTTTATACAAAGGAACTATTTCATGGCTTTTGCCAATCCCTAGGTACCTTACCCTCTTCCCTACATTTTTTTAATAATTGCACCAACCACTCCAAAAACTATATCCCCACCTGCTTTTAACATTTCTATCTTTATTCCCACAATCCCGGCTGCCTTACCCCCTTTCATTTTACCTCTGCCTCACGAACTTCCCCACACTCACAACTGGCTCTTCCTCATCCTACAAGATGTTATTCCTCCTTGCCCTATACACGAAATCACAGCTTCCTACTTCATCAACTTTTAACAATTCCTCAAATATTCCCTCCATCTTCCCAATACCTCTATCTCTCCATTTAATAACTCCTCTCCTATTTTTAACTGACAAATCCATTTGTTCTCTAGGCTTTCTTAACTTGTTAATCCACTCCAAAACTTTTTCTTATTTTCAACAAAATTTGTTGATAACATCTCACCCACTCTCTCATTTGCTCTTTTTTTACATGCTTCATCCCCCTCTCCTTTAACCCTCTCTCTTTTTCTCCATATACTCTTCCCTCCTTGCATCACTTCTACTTTGTAAAAACTTCTCATATGCTAACTTTTTCTCCCCTTACTACTCTCTTTACATCATCATTCCCCCAAATCGCTCCT
The DNA here is from genome assembly GCF_026875155.1 of Cherax quadricarinatus. Taxonomy (NCBI): domain Eukaryota; kingdom Metazoa; phylum Arthropoda; class Malacostraca; order Decapoda; family Parastacidae; genus Cherax; species Cherax quadricarinatus. Next base: position 35,978,890 of record NC_069420.1, read on the forward strand.
CTTCCCCCCTGCACCCACTTTCCTGTAACCACAAACTTCTGCTGAAACATTTCTAAAAACTAACTTTTTAAACCTACCCCATACCTCTCAAACCCCATTGCCTATGCTCTCATTAGCCCATCTATCCCAATAGCTGTTTATATCTTACCCTAACTGCCTCCTCTTTTATTTTTAAAAACCCTTCACCTCTCTTTTCCCTGATGCTTCTTTCTCCTTGTATCCCATCTACCTTTTACTCTCAGTTTTAGCTACAACTAGAAAAGTGATCTGATTATCTGTGGCCCCTCTATAAACATGTACATCCTGAAGTCAAACTCAACAGTCTTTTATCTCCCAAATTTACATAATCCAAAAACACTGTCATTTCGCCCTACATCATATCGTGTATACTTATTTATCCTCTTTTTTTTAAAAAATATGTATTCCCTTAAACTAAACCCCTTTCTAAACAAAGTTTCAATCAAAGGGCTCCCATTTTCATTTACACCTGGCACCCAAACTTACCTACCACACCCTCTCTAAAAGTTTCTCCTACTTTAGCTTTTCAGGTCCCCTACCCCCAATTACTCTCTCACTTGGTTCAAAGGCTCCTATACATTCACTTAACATCCCCCAAAATCTCTCCCCTCCTCTGCATTCCTCTCTTCTCCAGGTGCCCTACACGCTTTTTATGACCCACTTCTCGCATCCAACCTTTACTTTAATCCACATAATTCTTGAATTTACACATTCATAAATTTTTCTTTTCTCCTTCCATAACTGATCATTTAACATTACTGCTACCCCTTCCTTTGCCTAACTCTCTCAGATACTCCAGATTTAATCCCATTTATTTCCCCCCACTGAAACTCTCCCACCCCTTCAGCTTTGTTTCGCTTAGAGCCAGGACATCCAAAATTCTTTTCATTCATAACATCGCAATCATCTGTTTCTGTCATCCGCTACATCCACGCACATTTAAGCATCCCAGTTTTATAAAGTTTTTCTTCTTCTCTTTTTTGTAAATGTATACAGGAGAAGGGGTTACTAGCCCATTGCTCCCGGCATTTTAGTCGCCTTTATACGACACGCATGGCTTATAGGAAAGATTCTTTTCCACTTCCCCATGGACAATAGAAGAAATAAAAAAGAACAAGAGCTATTTAGAAAAAGGAGAAAAACCTAGATGTATGATTATATATATGATGTGGTGTTGTGAAGGGACCAAAGTGTAAGTGGAGTGGAAAGATATCCCTTTATCTAGCGTGTTTATGAGACAGAAAAAGAAACCACAATCCTACCATCATGCAAAACATTTAAAGGGTTTTTTTGTTTCACAGTCATCTGGCAGGCGGTGTACTTCCCGGGGGTGGTTGCGTTCCAACCCCTACCTACCTTAAGTTAGGGGTTATTATCAAAAAAAATTTAAAAATCACGCAATCAAAATAAAATCAACTCTGGTTAAATATTATTGTGCGGAAAAGCACATATCCATTTATAATTTTTAAAGTACCGTAGGTACTTAACTTTTAAATAAAATTACAAATTTGACAAAAAGTGTTGTTGCGTTTAAGGCTCTTAAGTAGTTAGCATGTTCAAGACTGAAAGACTTAAAAAAGTATGAAAAGTCCTCAAAAAACTAACTTTTTGGGACCGACTGGCAACCCGAACAGCCCTTCTTAAACAACAAAGAATGCTAAAGCCCAATAGCAATGCAATATCAAGCGACTGCGACACAGAATCAGGAACTGGGAAATAATATAACGACACTAAGTAGGGACCATCAGCAGATCCTCCACAAAAGTTACCAAAACTCCCATAATACTGAATCTATGTTCAGCATAGGAAAAACTGTGACTGTGACAATACACAGGAACCAGTACAAAATTAGGTCAGAAGCTATAGCTCGGGACCTGAGATATTCAGAGTGTCTATGTGACACACAACCTCAGTACAACGTCGAAAATCACAAAGTCTATACAATGTTCTGAGAACAGAGTTCTACAGAACTAACAAGAATAATGAGACAGACAATCTGTCCAACCACCAAGCGAGTCTACAGCAGACTGAAAACTTCACGAGAGGTGAGGACACCTCCCCCTCGATCACGTGATAGCTACGTGGACAACTGCAGCTCAGAAGCCGGCAGTATAACGAGCGACAAGCGATAATTACAGTAGTTTGACAATCAAGACTAACTGAGCACATTTTATATACATCCTAACAACATAAGCTAAATAACAATATAACAGTCAAATAATAATATAAAGTCATACATTTACGATTTAGCTATTATCGCAAATATAAGCAATATAAAATTAAATGAAAAGGTAATATACATTATATATATACATAATCATTGTAACCCATTCAGGGGTTGCAACAGTGTGCAAAAGAAGAAAATTAAAGGTGAATACAGGAAAGAGTAAGGTTATGAGGATAACAAAAAGATTAGGTGATGAAAGATTGGATATCAGATTGGAGGGAGAGAGTATGGAGGAGGTGAACGTATTCAGATATTTGGGAGTGGACGTGTCAGCGGATGGGTCTATGAAAGATGAAGTGAATCATAGAATTGATGAGGGAAAAAGAGTGAGTGGTGCACTTAGGAGTCTGTGGAGACAAAGAACTTTGTCCTTGGAGGCAAAGAGGGGAATGTATGAGAGTATAGTTTTACCAACACTCTTATATGGGTGTGAAGCGTGGGTGATGAATGTTGCAGCGAGGAGAAGGCTGGAGGCAGTGGAGATGTCATGTCTGAGGGCAATGTGTGGTGTGAATATAATGCAGAGAATTCGTAGTTTGGAAGTTAGGAGGAGGGCGGGATTACCAAAACTCTTGTCCAGAGGCTGAGGAAAGGTTGTTGAGGTGGTTCGGACATGTAGAGAGAATGGAGCGAAACAGAATGACTTCAAGAGTGTATCAGTCTGTAGTGGAAGGAAGGCGGGGTAGGGTTGGCCTAGGAAAGGTTGGAGGGAGGGGGTAAAGGAGGTTTTGTGTGCGAGGGGCTTGGACTTCCAGCAGGCATGCGTGAGCGTGTTTGATAGGAGTGAATGGAGACAAATGGTTTTTAATACTTGACGTGCTGTTGGAGTGTGAGCAAAGTAACATTTATGAAGGGATTCAGGGAAACCGGCAGGCCGGACTTGAGTCCTGGAGATGGGAAGTACAGTGCCTGCACTCTGAAGGAGGGGTGTTAATGTTGCAGTTTAAAAACTGTAGTGTAAAGCACCCTTCTGGCAAGACAGTGATGGAGTGAATGATGGTGAAAGTTTTTCTTTTTCGGGCCACCCTGCCTTGGTGGGAATCGGCCAGTGTGATAATAAAAAAATAAAAATGCATATAAATGCCAGACAACAAGTTACACTAAATTATATTAAGTTAGTAATAGAACTAGGCATTAAAAACACACAAAGTAAAATACATTCACAGTACATTCATTACTTATCTTAAAGTATTTGTAATTTTAATGTAGGGAGAGAGGTGAGTAGTACTTATTTGTAGGAAGTCAGGTGCAGGTAGCCCAGGTGTAGGTAGCCCTGGCTCCCCGTTTCATACTTAATATATGATATTTAAAACATCCCAGAGAGGTAAAATACACATACAGGACACTCATTATTTACCTTAAAATATGTGTAGTCTTAATATAGGAAGAGAGGTGAGTAGTATTTATTTGTAGGAAGCCAGTGTAGGTAGCCAGTAGGTGTAGCCCACCTGGGCTACACCTACCGGCTACCTACACTGTGGCCCAGAGCCATATTATTAACATCGACATACCTTGTTCACTGAATTTAATCATTTCTAAGAACTACCTTTAGATGCCATCATAAACGAAGGGTGAAGTAATGAATAATTCATGCCAAAAATTGTAAACAAAAGCAGAGTGGGGGAGTGGCTGGGCCAAACGCAGATTTATACACGTTTTCTCTGATGGCTGAGCAGAGAAAACGTAATGTTGTCCCTCCACCCGGCTACCACACAGGTCCACAAGTATTATTATCAGAGCACATAAAATATGCAATAAATACCAGACAACAAGTTTACACTAACTTATATTAAGTTAGCAATAGAAATAGACATTAAAAACACAATGAAAGGTAATATACACACAGAGTATACTTATTACTTACCTTAAAATATTAATACGTTTTAATGTGTGAGACGTGAGTGGCAGGGTGTTTATTGAATAAAATCAGAATGGCACACCATCATCCTCTAACTTCTTTCCTCTTTCTTCCTCCTCCTGTGAAGCAGCTTCCTCAGCTGTGGTTTGTTGCTGTTGCAGATGAAGCTCTTGCAGCTCTTCAGTGGTTAGCTCTTCCCTGTGGTCCTCCACCAACTCTTCCACATCCTGGCCACTCACATCCAACCCCATGGAATTCCCCAGTGCCACAATACATTCCACAACAGGCATAGGGTTGACAGGTTCAGCCCCAAACCCTTCAAAATCCTTCTCTTGGACACACTAAGAGGTTTCTTTGGGCCCATAGTGGCTTATTTACCAGTTGCAAATACAAAAATCAATGATTATTGTGAAATGTTTTGTATGAACACCGGGGGTGATCACTCGCTGAGAAAAAATGCCAGACTGACTCTTGAATGCGTTTGTGGGAGGATTTGTGCGCGCAGGGCCACTGTGACACATATCGTACGACTGCCAAAATCCAAGGGAAATCACGATAACCATGGCTATATTTCAATGAAAAAAGTTGTCGATAACCAAAATTCATGAAAACTGAGACTCTAAAAAACCAAGGATTCACTGGCCTTTATTTTATTTTTATTTGAACAGGATTACTATTAAATAGTTTATAAAAGCATTCTGGTAGTCACTTTTACAGTAGGGAGATGGAGACAGACCCTCTGGCCATTGCAACCCTTACCTGGAGTATACCTGGAGAGGGTTTCGGGGGTCAATGCCCCCATGACTCAGTCTGAGACCAGGCCTCATGGTCGATCAAGGTCTGATCAACCAGGCTGTTATGGCTGGCCACATATAAACTGATGTATGAACCACAGCCCGGCTGGTCAGGTACTGACTTTAGGTGCCTGTCAAGTGCCTTCTTGAAGGCAGCCAGGGGTCTGTTGGTAATCCCCCTTATGTATGCAGGGAGGCAGTTCAACAGTCTTGGGCCCCTGACACTTATTGTATTGTCTCACAGTCACAGAGTACAAACAGTTTTATACCAAAGCATTTCCTCTTGCTTAGTATATACTGCTTGAACGACAGTCTACCTTTGAACAAAATCAAAGACTCGTCAATTACAAGATTCTTGAATGGATAAAAGTACATGCTGAACTTTTGTTTCAGATACATAAAAACATTTCTAATCTTGTATAACCTGTCATTTCTGTCAATCCTGGTTTTGTCAGAGAAGTGCAACATACGTAAGAGTAAGATAAACCTATTCACTGGGATGATTTCACTGAAGGCCAGGGTACAAATTAGCCGATCTGTGGACCAGTATGATTTTATATTATGCTTATAGACATGAGGCATAAGCATTATTGTTGCAAAAAGCAAATACATTTCAGCCACAGTTGTCTCTTTCCACCAGTGTAGTCTTGACTGTGGTGATATGATCGTATTTGCCATGGTGTACTCAAAATACTTGTTACTTTCCCTGACAATAGTTTCCATCAATGGCTGGTCAAAGAATAATTCAAAGAATTCCAGTTCATTTGCAGTGTTTACAAGGGAACAAGCTGGTAGGATTCCACTTTGAGAGTCATCAAACTTATGGGGATTGGGAACAAAATTGGGATTTTGTCGCCAATCCCAGATGCGGTTTGCTGGTGGATATTGGACATCATAAGCTGGTTGTAGTTGTAGTTGTGGTTGTAGTTGTGTTTTGTCCTTGAGCTGAGGAGTCAGCGGCATGGGTCCCAGTCTGGGCTGGTGAATCATGCATGGCCATGGCACTACCACCACCACTACCACTATCACCACCAATACCACCACCTACTGATGCCTGTGGTCTATCCATGCCAAGTGTAGCCACATCATTCTCACATTCACTGTCTATTCCTGGTGAAGGGCCATGGGATGTACTCCATCCCCTGGACACTGCATAGGGAACACTACCCAAGCGCATACGGCAGCGTATATACCAACGCTTCACTGGTGAATATAATTCATCACTATTACTACTCGAATGATCATCAAGAACAATAAAATCACAGTCCACATAACTATCATCATCATTATTGAAATCTGAGGCTTGACCACACGAAAATATTAGTTTTTTCTTGCGACGAGATACAACTGAATGTGACTGAGACGTGCCCACACCAGAGGTAGAAGGTTGAGGATCGTCAGGATTTTCTGCACTATTTTCGATATCCTGGTCATTGCTTTCGGTCACTAATCGATCAAAGCCATAAAATTCTTCTTTTTCACTTCCATCAGAGTCAGAACTATCAGTTAGGAAGAGAGTCCCAATTCGCCTTGGAGTGAGAGCTGCCTTGCGGCGAGGCTTACTGAGGCGGTGTTCCTACAATGCCATGCGGGTGCCTAGAATTTTTGTTTACAGCGCACACACACTATGCAGACCCGTTCTCTCAGATGTAGGCCTACCAGCCTTCTCGCATTAAATTTGATGCCGCTAGAATTTTGGCATAGATCTATGGTTTGGACCCTCAACATAAAGTTGTAGATCTACGGCACGGACCCTGAAAGGGTTAAGTATCAAGATATGATAACATATAAGATGATTAAAGAAAATGAGAAAATACCTAAAATAAATAATGTTACATGTGATCATGGTGTAATAGTGCACAGAATGCATGATCAAGGAATAACAGGAAAGGTGGGTAGGTTGATCTATAACCTCATAGCAAATAAAACACAAAAAGTAATAGTAAACAGAGTAAAGTCAGAGGTGGCTACAGCGAAAAGCTCTGTTCCACAAGGTACAGTACGTACTCACATCACTGTGTCCTCCTTTGCTGATGATATCAAAATTTACATGACAGCGTCATCCATCGAGTACATTGCATATCTCCAAGTGGATATTAACCCTTTGACTGTTTCAGGCCCCTCTCTGAAACTGTCATTCTGTGTCTCCAAATATTCGAAAAAAAAAAAATTATTTTTTCTTATGAAAATGTTAGGAATATTTTTGTGAGTGTTTTAAGCCTAATAAAAAGTTTTTGCCATCAGTACTTACCGAGATATAGAGCCACAAAGTTTGCAGAAAGTGACGTGCGTACGGCAACAGCGGCGACTGCCGCCCACCCGGTATTCTTTTATTTACTCTAATTCAAAGGTTTCTTGCATTTTTCAATATTTTTCTGTTCCAGGTAACTTATGTGGCCTGTGAGACCAATGTAAGGTTCATTGTTCAAATATACACTCATTGTTTACAACACAATAACAGAACAAACTTTATCACTATTAGTTTGTGCATACACTTTGTTTACACAAACAAACAATACAAAACAATGTTTATTACTATTGTTCCATAATATATATACATATGTACAGTCACTAAACACGTTCCCTAGAACTGTTTGCAGCTTTGAAACTCTTTGAAACATGGGTATATTGCAGAGGGCACTTCACACTCCTCACACAAAAACGAGTGTCTCTGCGTTTTGGGGCGTTTTGTGGTATGCATACAATACATAACACCTCTTCTGAGCATTTTTCTTGGCAGTAGTAGGAGGCAGTTGTATGGGGTAGTGATCACCAGGCCTGAAACGAGATGACGTGTGTGGGCGTGGTCTATTGCAGGAGTTGCTCCTTGGTACTTTGCAATTATTTGCCTGATTACGGGACGGCAAAATTCACCATATTTTGGTGTTTTTTTGGGTCTTCACTTGTATATGTTATAAGCATTTAGCATAAAAGGATATCAACAAGATGGAAAAAATGTTTTATATACCACTTATAACTCTTGCGTACACAGTCTGCAAACCCAATCTGCATGTCACATTTGTCCACTAAGTGATATTGGGGTGTAGTCCATGACAGCTGCAGGCTTTAGAATGGGTTCATTGGTCTCTCTGTTTTTTCCTGCCACTGGGTACCATTTCATTTCTGTGAACTGATGTCAACAATGTGACATCACGTTTGTCATGCCACCGAAATGCCATGATGTCATTGGCAGCAAGGCTTGCACCTCACCTCTGCGAGTGTCAGCGTCGAACCTTGGCATATGTTTTGCGATTACGACGCACTGTGCCCCCACACGTCTGTCAAGTTCGCTCGCAAGAAATCACTGAGTAAGGGGCTTGTGTCCCAGTTATCAGTAAATAACATATGCCCCTTACCAAGATATGGTTCCATCATTGTTCAAACCCACATCACCAGAGATACCAATAACTTCATGGTATCTCTCAAAGTATTACTGCCAGTGTAACACAATGATATCCAAAACTAGACCACTTCTGCAATCACACAGTACAAATAGCTTTATACCAAAGCGTTTCCTCTTCCCTTGGTATATATTGCTTGAATGAAGTCTTCCTTAAATAAAATCAAGGACTCATCAATAACAAGCTCCTGAAGGGATTTAAAAAAAAAATGCAGCACTTTTGTTTCAGGTACATAAACACATTTCTGATCTTACATAACCTGTCGCTTCTGTCAGGCCTGGTTTTGTCTGAAAAGTGTAACATACGTAACAGTATCAGGAAACGATTGACACCTATAATGTCACTAAACCTGGAGTTGAAATCAGGCGTCTGTGCCCAGTATGTGGTGACAGTGTGCTTATACACATGTGGCATAAGCATTATTGTGGCAAAAAACAGGTACATCTCTGCCACAGTTGTCTCCTTCCACTTGTGTAGCCGTGATTTTGGTGAGAGAATTGTATTTGCCATGGTGTAATCACAGTATGTGTTTGTTTCCCTGACAATGATGTCCATCGGGGGTTCTTCGAAGAATAACTCAAAGCAGTCCAGTTCACTGGCATTGTTCCCAAGTGGACAAGATGGCTTTATTCCACTTCGTGTTTCATCAAAGTCATGGGGACTGGGAACAAACTCGTCACCGTCCTGCCAATCCCAGATGCTGTCTGCTGGTGGGGTCTGGATATTGTACCGTGGTTGTGGTTGTGCAGGTTGTGGGAGTGTGGGGGAGGGTGAGGCTGGTTGTTGTGGAGTCAGCAGCATGGGTAGTAGCATGGCCTGCTGATGGTGCCACATGGGCCGTGCCACCCTCACTATCACCACCACTGCCTGCTCCATCACTCACATCATTCATACCCATTGTTACAATATCGTCATCCTCACTATCAGGTCGTGGTGTAGGGCCACGGGATGTGCTCCCAGAGTTTCTCCTTCCCCTTGGAACAACATCTGAAACACTACCAGACCGCATGCTACGTTGTACATACTGCCGCTTCACTGGGGAATATTCACTCTCACTGTCACTAGAACTATCACTATCACTGCTAACATCTGGGTGTTGTGCACGACCAAATACAGTGGACCCCCGCATAGCGACTTTAATCCGTGCAAGAGGGCTCATTGTTATGCGAAATGATCGGTATGCGAATGAATTTTCCCATTTAAAAAATAATGGAAATCAAATTAATCCGTGCAAGACACCCAAAAGTATGAAAAAAAAATTTTTACCACATGAAATATACATTTTCCTACACACAAAGAGAAGGATACATGCACAATAGTAGAGTAGTACATGCACAATATATATTGTGCATGTACTACTATACTAAATGAAGAATAAAAAGACACTTACCTTTATTGAAGATGCAGCAATGACGATGAGACACTGTGTCCTGGGAGTGCTTTTCCTCCCGAGTACTGTAGGTCCTGTTTGGTATTTTTTTTCTCAGAACATCCTTATCACACTGTGTATGCCACTATGTTTTTTTTAAATCTCTAAAAACCAACCTTTGCTGGCTTTAAATTCACCAATATGAGCACTAGTTCCAGGCATTTTTCCCTGTTTCACCGGGGTGTTAGTCGACTGGTGGGGGTTTGCATCCTGGGAGACAAAATTAAGGACCCCAATGGAAATAAGTTAGTCTTCGATGACACTGACTTTTTGGGTTATCCTGGGGGGCAAATCCTCTGGGGTTAATTGTTTCTTGGTATTCTCAAAAAGCCACACCAACAACGGTGCTACGGGCAGCAGCACAGCAGCTGACAGTGCTACAGCAGCAGCAGCAGCTGACAGTGTTTACAGCAGCAGCAGACAATGCTACACAAGCAGCAGACGGTACTACAGCAGCAGCTGACGGTACAGCAGCAGCAGCAGCTGACAGTGCTACAGCAGCAGCAGACGTTTGCTACAGCAGCAGCAGACGGTACTACAGCAGCAGCAGACGGTACTACAGCAGCAGCAGCAGCAGACGGTGGTACAACAGCAGCAGCAGCTGACGGTGCTACAGCAGCAGCAGCAGCAGCAGCTGACGGTGGTACAGCAGCAGCAGCAGCTGTACCACCAATAGTAGCGATGGTTGATTGGGGTTTATATACAACCTGGCCAGCTCGGAGACACGCACTCCACTTTCATACTTATCAATGATCTTTTTCTTCATCTCTATAGTAATTCTCACCCTTATTGCTGTAGGGTTGGCACTAGAAGCTTTCTTGGGGCCCATGGTCACTTATTTTGCAGATAAAATCACCAAAAACACTGTAATAATACGAAATGTTCCGATTGTATGCTTGGATGTTACCGTGGAGGCTGGCTGGGAAACAATGCCACCGCGGCACATTGAGGCTGGCTATTGGGGGCACATTGGATGCGTCTCGGACGAACAGCGGTGAGGCGGGTTTTTGAGCGGTAAGGGGAGGCAAAATTTTTGCGATAAAAGCGAGCGGTATGCGGATTAAACGTTATGTGATGCTGACGGTATGCGGGGGTCCACTGTAATTTCCTCTTTCGTCCTGGTACAGGCGAACGTGAACGTGAACAAGCTGGCCCAGCACCAGAGGTGGAAGGTTGTGGGTCATCTGGGTTTTCATCACTAATTACGTTATCCTGGCACTTTTCGGTAACCTCACTTCAAAACCCTGGAATTCACTGTCACTGACATTCTCATCGCTGTTAGAGCTATCACTTGGGAACAAAAGACCTCCAATCCGCCAAGGAGTGAGGAACTTCTTACCGAGAGGCATGGTGAAAATGGACTAACAACATGGCATTCCCACAATGCACCGCTGGGTCCCAGATTTTTTTCACAGGGTGCACACCGACCACTGAGACCCATTCTCTCTCATGTAGGCCTACCAGGCATTTTGCGCTTGATTTGAAGCCGCTAGAATTTGTGCGTATAAATACGTCAGAAACATTGGCTCGTAAGACGTATTTATACGTCGGAAACAGTCAAAGGGTTAACCAAGTCTTGAAATAGGTCTCAAAGAACGATGTGAAGTTCAGTGAAGACAAATTTCAATTTCTCCGCAGTGGAAAACTCGAGGAAATAAAAACTGGATCAGAGTACAATAAGTTCTCACTTAGTCATTGATAAGTTCTTGGAAACCACAACATTAAGCAAAACAACTTATAATGAAACCAAATTTACCATAGGCTAATTGATATAAACATCAGGGGTACAAAGTATACCTTCAGCACTCGTTGCAACAGGGTTAAATCAAGGAATAAATGTTTGCAAAACAAATATTGTAAGGAGCACCTCCTACCACCATGGAGTTAAAAAAAAAAAAACATGCAAACTCCACACAGGCAGTGGCCCTGGCTGGAAATAAATTTTTTTCTCATCAGCGTTCTAACAAAACAACGTTAAGTGAGGACTTACTGTACAAAACAAATTCCAGCCGCACAATAGACCAAAAAACTAATGTGAAGGACCTGGGAGTGATAATGTCAGAGAATCTCTCTTTTAAAGATCATAATGTCTCTGCCTTATCTGCTAGGAAAATGATAGGATGGATAATGAGAACCTTCAAAACTAGGGATGCCAAGCCAGTGATGATTCTCTTCAGATTACTGTTTCTTTTTAGGGTAGAGTATTGCTGTACACTAACGGCCCCTTTTGAGGCAGGCGAAATTGCAGACTTGGAGAATATACAGAGAACTGTCACTCCACATATAAGTACTGTACAATAAAGCACCTAAATTACTAGGAATGTTTGAAGTCCCTTGACCTGTACTCCTTGGAATGCAGGCAAGAAAGATACATGATAATATATACCTAGAAAATCCTTGAGGAACTAGTCTCAAGTCTGCACATGGAAATCACAAAAGCAAAACTCGGCAGGCAGCACATCCCCCCAATGAAAAGCAGGGATGCCATGAATACACTAAGACACAACACAATAAGTGTCAGGGTCCCAAGATTGTTCAACTGCCTCCCACCATACATAAGGGGGATTACCAATAGACCCCCTGGCTGTATTTAAGAGGAAGCTGGTCAGGCACCTAAAGTCAGTCCCTGACTAGCTGGGCTGTGGATTGTACATTGGTTTGCATGTGGCCAGCAGTAACAGCCTGGTTGATCAGGCCCTGATCCACCGTGAGGCCTAGTCAAGGACTGGGCCATGGTGAACAATGGGCCATAATTGTAAACTGTGAAAAGAAAGCTACACAAAATAAAAGGCACTGAAAATAATTTTTTGAAAAGGTCAGAATATGTTAGAATATGCTAGAATGGCATCGAAAGGGAGCTAGTGTTTGTGATAAAAAAAAACGAAAATAAAATATTATAAAATCTAAATTTAGTAGTGAAGTTTGGACATTGTGAACATAGCTCAACTCATTCTTTCTTTCTTTCAACACACCGGCCGAATCCCACTGAGGCGGGGTGGCCCAAAAGGAAAAACGAAAATTTCTCCTTTTACATTTAGTAATGTATACAGGAGAAGAGGTTACTAGCCCCTTGCTCCCGGCATTTTAGTTGCCTCTTACAACACGCATGGCTTATTGAGGAAGAATTCTGTTCCACTTGCCCATGGAGAAGTTCAACTCATGTTACTCCTATTTGTTTATCACTTGCACACAGAACAAGCATCCAAATAATGAGCTTGAAGATAATTATAGTTTTAATGTTATCCCTCTTTAATTTAACTATCAAATACCTTTGAAATTTCAGGTTTCTATTTGGGATTTAAGAAGCATAGAACGACCAGTACTGTACCTTGATGCAACAAAGCCCATTACCAAATTGTCATGGTGTCCTTCAAGGTAAATAAAAAATATGTTTTAACTAGCTCAGGACATGTAATACTACCAACTGTGAGATATTACAGAATAAATTCACATAGTGAATGTATGCTTCAGTTTTGTGAACATTACCAATTAACAGCATGTGGCTTTTATATTAAGCTTGGCACTAGACTCATAAATGCACTCACCAGCATTTGTTGAAATAGTTAGTGGCTCACTCAAGCACTGGTTACAAATGTGTTGTTGCCCCATTTTGTCAAGATATAATGGAAATTTATGATGCACTCCAGTAATAACACCATTAGACATTTTTTTTTAAAACACTGACCATCTCCCACCAAGGTAGGATGACCCAAAAGAGAAACACTTTCTCCATCATTCACTCTTATCATTGTCTTGATGGAAGCATGAAGATACTACAGTTGAGACACCTCTCCTAACTGCAAATAACCTTGCCCCCTCCTTCAGATTGAAAGCACTGTACTTCCCATCTCCAGAACATAAGTTTGGCTAACCAGGTTTCCCTTAATCCCTTCACAATTGTTACCTTGCTCACACTTCAATAGCAAGTCCCAAAACCCATTTGCGTCCACTCCTATCTAACAGGCTCACACATGCCTCCTGAATGTCCTAGTCCCTTGCACACAAAACCTCCTTTATCCCTCTCTGTTCAACCTTTCCTTGGGTGACCCCTTTCCTTCCCTTCATTACAGATTTCTATGCCCTCCTAGTCATCCTATTTTGCTCCATCCTCTCTGAATGCCATAACCACCACAACAATCACTCGGCTCTCCGGATAATACGTACTTTTAGTAACCGCACACCTCCTCCTAATTTCCAAGCTACAAATTCTCTGCATAATATTTACACCACATCTCCACTGCCTCCAGCCTCCTCTTCACTGCAACATTCACAACCCATGCTTCTCAACCATATAAGAGTCTTGGTACCACTATACGTACTTTCATACATTTCCTGTTTTGGCTCCACAGATAACATTCGATGTCTCCAGAGATGCCTCAGTGCACCATCCACCCTGTTTTTTCCTCATCAATTCTGTGGTTCACTTTATCTTTCATAGACCCATCCGCCAATACGTCCACTCCCAAATATCTGAACACATTCACTTCCTCCATACCTCCTTCCAATCTGATATTCAATCTTTCATTGTCTAAATCATTTGTTACTTTCATCACCTTGCAGTGTCCTGTGTTTACTTTTAATTTCCTTCTTTTACACACCCTCCCAAATTCATCAGCTAACCTTTACAACTTCTCTTCACAATCTTCCAAAAACTGTCAATGGCAGAAAGTAACTGTGACAACTCCCACTTTGTATTAGATTCTTATACAACCGCATGTTTAAATGTGTTCAAAACAACTGTGCCCCCCCCACACACGCGCGCACACACACACACATGCACTCCTGGCCGGGGCCAGGAGCCGAGTCTCGACCCCTGCAACCACAATTAGGTGAGTACACACACGTACACACAATAGGAGATAGGAGAGGGCGGCATGACTTAGCTGACAAATTTTTGGAGAATTGGGTGGTTTTCAAGGGGAAAAGAGCGTCCAAAGTGATTTTCAAGGCAGAGTCAGCTCGAAACCGGATCCTGCAGGAGAAAGCACACCTAAGGGACAATCAGGCGTTCCAGAGTGTGTACCTCGACCGAGACAGAACACAAGAAGAAAGGATGACACTGAAAGAGAGGGTGCAACGTTGCAAGGAGGAATGGGAGGCAAGGAAGGTGGAGAGCAGGAGAAATCAGGCCCACGTGGAAGAACAAACACATCCCCCTCCAGTACCACCCACAGAAGGAACACAACCATGGCAATCCCAAAGCAATCAAACGACCTAACCCAAAACCCACTAACTGTACCCTCTGCCCCCATCCCCCGCGGCACAAACCCCACCCCCACAGAAACCCACAGTAATCCACACATCCCCCTCTGCATAAACCCCACCCCCACAGTAACCTTCAGTAACCTGCACATCCCCCTCAGCTCAAACCCCACCCCCACAGAAACTCACTGTAACCCACACAATGTACCCTCTCCCCCCATCCCCCTCAACACAAACCCACCCTACAGTAACCCACAGCAATCACACACTGTACCCTCTATCCCCACCCCCCTCACCAAAACCCCCTCCCCATTGAAACCCACCATAGGCCATTTTCCCCCCATCCCCCCTCACCACCACCCACACCCCCACTGAAACCCCCCATAGGCCCTTTCCCCCAGAACCCCACACCACAAACCCCACCCCCACACCAGCCCCCTATAGGCCCCTGCCAGAGCACCTGCTCTCCTTAACCCACCTCTCTCCCAAAACCACAGTTATTGAAGAAGTTAAGGGTTTGGTACATAAACGTGGATGGAATAACGAATAAATGTGGGGAGCGGCATGAAAGGAATCAAGGAGTTGTCCCCAGACTTGTAGCGGTTACGAAACAAAACTCGCTGGGAAAATAACAGATGAATCTTCCCACCGGATATCAGATCCGAGGAAGGATAGAAGAAGAGGGGGGGGGGGGGTTGCACTACTAATAAAAAACCGGTGGGATTATCAAGAAATGGAAGGTATGGACGAGATTGGAGAAATGAATTACATAGTAGGTACAGTTCAGTCAGGGAAACACAAGGTAGTCATTGCAGTGATGTATAACCCACCACAGAACTGCAGGAGGCCAAGAGAGGAATATGATGAGTGCAACAGAGCAATGGTGGACACACTAGCTGAGGTGGCAAGAAGGGCTCACTCAGTAGAGTGAAGTTACTGGTCATGGGCGACTTCAATCACAGGGAGATTGATTGGGAAAACCTAGAGCTACATGGGGGTCCCGAAACATGGAGCGCCAAGATGATGGATGTGGTGCTGGCAAATCTCATGCACCAACATGTTAGGGATACTACCAGAGAGAGAGGGGAGGATGAACCAGCAAGACTGGACCTCGTGTTCACCCTGAGTAGCTCACACATTGAGCACATCACATATAAAAGGCCCCTTGGAGCTAGTGACCACGTAGTTATGAGCTTTGAATACATCGTGGAGCTAAAAGTGGAGAGGGTAACAGTAGAAAGGGAAAAGCTAAACTATAAAAGGGGGGACTACACAGGAATGAGGACCTTCCTGCAGGAGGTTCAGTGGGAACAGGAGTTGGTAGGAAAATCAGTAAACGAAATGATGGACTTTGTAACAACAAAATGCAAGGAGGCGAGGAAAGGTTTGTTCCAAGGGTAACAGAAAAATGGAAGGACAGAACGACCCCTTGGTTTACCCAAAGGTGCGGGAGGCAAAAGCAAAGTGCTCTAGAGAAGGGAAAAAAAGTACAGAAGGAAAAGGGAAATCAGGAGAATAAAGAGATTAGTCGACGTGCCAGAAACGAGTATGCACAGATAAGGAAGGAGGCACAGCAGCAGTATGAAAATGACATAGCATCGAAAGTGAAGTCTGACACGAAACTACTCTACAGCCACATCAGGAGGAAGACAACAGTCAAGGACCAGGTAATTAGGCTGAGGAAAGAAGGTGGGGAGCTCACAAGAAATGACCAGGAGGTATGTGAGGAGCTCAACATGAGATTTCAGGAAGTATTTACAGTGGAGGCTGAAGGGACAACGGGAAGACAAAACGGTGGGGTACAGCAACAAAGGGGTATACCAACAAGTGTTGGATGAATTACACACAACTGAGGAGGAGGTGGAGAAGCTCCTAAGTGACCTTGATACCTCGAAGGCGGTGGGACCAGACAACATCTCTCCGTGGGTCCTTAGAGAGGGAGCAGGGACACTACGTGTGCCACTAACCAAAATCTTCAAAACTTCCCCTTTAAACTGGGCAACTACCTGAAGTATGGGAAAAAGGCAAATGTAGGTCCCCATCTTTAAGAAGGGAGACAGAAATGAAGCACTAATTATAGACCCGTGTCACTGACATGTATAGTATGCAAAGTCTTGGAAAAGATTATCAGGAGGAGAGTGGTGGAGCACCTGAAGCGGAACAAGATTATAAACGACAGTCAGCACGGATTCATGGAAGGCAAATCCTGTGTCACAAACCTACTAGAGTTTTATGAAAAAAGGTAATGAAGTAAGAAATGGGAGGGAGGGGTGGGTTGATTGCATTTTCTTGGACTGCAAGAAGGCCTTTGACACAGTTCCTCACAAGAGATTAGTACAGAAGCTAGAGGAACAGGCACGTATAACAGGAAGGGCACTGCAATGGATTAGAGAATACCTAACAGGGAGGCAACAGCGAGTCATGGTCCGTGATGAGGTATCACAGTGGGCGCCAGTGACGAGCAGGGTCCCACAGGGGTCAGTCCTGGGACCAGTGCTATTCTTGGTATATGTGAACGACATGATGGAAGAGAGAGACTCAGAAGTGTCCCTGATTGCAGATGACGTGAAGTTAATGAGGAGAATTAAATCAGACGCAGACCAGACAGGTCTACAAAGAGACCTGGATAGGCTGGATGTGTGGTCCAGAAACTGGCTCCTGGAATTTAACCCCGCCAAATGTAAAGTCATGAAAATCAGAGGAGGACAAGGAAGACCGCAGACAGAGTATAGGCTAGAAGGCCAAAGGCTGCAAACCTCACTCAAGGAGAAAGACCTAGGAGTAAGTATAATACCGAGTGCATCGCCAGAAGCACACATTAACCAGATAACTGCTGTGGCATATGGGCGCTTGGCAAACCTGAGAATAACGTTACGGTACCTCAGTAAGGAATCGTTCAAGACTTTATACACTGTGAATGTCAGGCACCAAAGTTTGGAACCCACACCTGGTCAAACACGTCAAGAAATTGGAGAAAGTGCAAAGGTTTGCAACAAGGCTGGTTCCAGAGCTAAGGGGAGTGTCCTATGAAGAAAGGTTAAGGGAAATCGGTCTGACAACACTGGAGGACAGGAGGGTCAGGGGAGACATGATAACGACATACAAAATACTGCGTGAAATAGACAAGGTGAACAAAGACAGGATGTTCCAGAGATGGGACACAGCAACAGGGGGACACAGTTGGAAGTTGAAGACACAGATGAATCACAGGGATGTTAGGAAGTATTTCTTCAGCCACAGAGTAGTCAGGAAGTGGAATAGTTGGGAAGCGATGTAGTTTACCTGGAGAGAGTTCCGGGGGTCAACGCCCCCACGGCCCGGTCTGTGACCAGGCCTCCTGGTGGATCAGAGCCTGATCAACCAGGCTGTTACTGCTGGCTGCACGCAAACCAACGTACGAGCCACAGCCCGGCTGGTCAGGAACCGACTTTAGGTGCTTGTCCAGTGCCAGCTTGAAGACTGCCAGGGATCTGTTGGTAATCCCCCTTATGTATGCTGGGAGGCAGTTGAACAGTCTCGGGCCCCTGACACTTATTGTATGGTCTCTTAACGTGCTAGTGACACCCCTGCTTTTCATTGGGGGGATGTTGCATCGTCTGCCAAGTCTTTTGCTTTCGTAGTGAGTGATTTTCGTGTGCAAGTTCGGTACTAGTCCCTCTAGGATTTTCCAGGTGTATATAATCATGTATCTCTCCCGCCTGCGTTCCAGGGAATACAGGTTTAGGAACC
Source organism: Cherax quadricarinatus (assembly GCF_026875155.1). Classification (NCBI taxonomy): domain Eukaryota; kingdom Metazoa; phylum Arthropoda; class Malacostraca; order Decapoda; family Parastacidae; genus Cherax; species Cherax quadricarinatus. The sequence goes on from NC_069420.1 coordinate 35,997,548, forward strand.
TCAAGCGCTCCCAGTAATTGAGGTGTTTTATCTCCGTTATGTGCGCCGTGAAGGTTCTCTGTACATTTTCTAGGTCAGCAATTTCACCTGCCTTGAAAGGTGCTGTTAGTGTGCAGCAATATTCCAGCCTAGATAGAACAAGTGACCTGAAGAGTGTCATCATGGGCTTGGCCTCCCTAGTTTTGAAGGTTCTCATTATCCATCCTGTCATTTTTCTAGCAGATGTGATTGATACAATGTTATGGTCCTTGAAGGTGAGATCCTCCGACATGAACACTCCCAGGTCTTTGACGTTGGTGTTTTGCTCTATTTTGTGGTCAGAATTTGTTTTGTACTCTGATGAAGATTTAATTTCCTCGTGTTTACCATATCTGAGTAATTGAAATTTCTCATCGTTGAACTTCATATTGTTTTCTGCAGCCCACTGAAAGATTTGGTTGATGTCTGCCTGGAGCCTTGCAGTGTCTGCAATGGAAGACACTGTCATGTAGATTCGGGTGTCATCTGCAAAGGAAGACACGGTGCTGTGGCTGACATCCTTGTCTATGTCGGATATGAGGATGAGGAACAAGATGGGAGCGAGTAATGTGCCTTGTGGAACAGAGCTTTTCACCGTAGCTGCCTCGGACTTTACTCTGTTGACGACTACTCTCTGTGTTCTGTTAGTGAGGAAATTATAGATCCATCGACCGACTTTTCCTGTTATTCCTTTAGCACGCACTTTGTGCGCTATTACACCATGGTCACACTTGTCGAAGGCTTTTGCAAAGTCTGTATATATTACATCTGCATTCTTTTTGTCTTCTAGTGCATCTAGGACCTTGTCGTAGTGATATAATAGTTGAGACAGACGGGAGCGACCTGTTCTAAACCCATGTTGCCCTGGGTTGTGTAACTGATGGGTTTCTAGATGGGTGGTGATCTTGCTTCTTAGGACCCTTTCAAAGATTTTTATGATATGGGATGTTAGTGCTATCGGTCTGTAGTTCTTTGCTGTTGCTTTACTGCCCCCTTTGTGGAGTGGGGCTATGTCTGTTGGTTTTAGTAACTGTGGGACGACCCCCGTGTCCATGCTCCCTCTCCATAGGATGGAAAAGGCTCATGAAAGGGGCTTCTTGCAGTTCTTGATGAACACGGAGTTCCATGATTCTGGCCCTGGGGCAGAGTATGATAAAGCTCACGGTTCAGGGAGAGTGACCTAGTAGCGACCAGTGAAGAGGCGGGACCAGGAGCTTGGACTCGACCCCAGCAACCTTAACTAGGTGAGTACAACTAGGTGAGTACACACACACACACATTCAGTGGCCAAACGAAGGTCTACATTTACGTGCATAGCGCTCCTACCTTTATTTTCTCAATTTGAAAGCATGTAAAAAAAAGTAGATTTACGTTCGGAGCGCTACGCATGTGAACGTAGCTCTACATTTGGACAGTTTATGTGTTAATAGTCACACCTGTATACATGCTCGCTAACGCAAATATTTAATCAGCCAGTTAGGTGACAACACCCCAGTGCCCAAAAGCATGCAGACATGGTTCATTTGTTGTTCAGACCGAATTTCAGAATGGGGAAGAATATGATTAAAGTGACTTTTACTGTGGAATGTTTGTTGGTGCCAGACTGGGTGGTTCGAGTTTCTCAGAAGCCGCTGATCTCTTGGAATTTTCATGCACAACAGTCTCTTAGAGTGTACAGAGAATGGTGCAGAACTAAGCATCCACTGAACAGCAGTTTTGTGAGTGAAAATAGTACCTTGTTAAAAAGAGAGGTCAGAGGAGAATGGCCACATTGCTTTAAGCTGACAAGAAGGTGACAGTAACTCAAGTAACCATGCCATACAGTAGTGGTATGCAGAGGAGCATCTTTGAAAGCACAGCACAACAAACCTTGAGGTGGATAGGCTACTTATTTAAAATCTCTCTATATCAGTGCTCTACCTACCATATGTCATTTTTAGACTGTAAAAGCCTCTCATATGCTGATTTTTTTTCTTTTTTTCAGTCTGTTTATTTCATTCTTTTATCAATCATTCCTCTTCTGACTCTTCTATAACCACAAATTGCTGCTGTGCATTCTAGCCCTGCATTCCTAAATCTATCCCAAATCTCTTGGACCTCCTCATTACCTCTTCTCTGTCTAGTGTGCCTTTCTTCCAATACTGTAGCTGCTTGTAGTGATAACAGCCAACCAAAAAGAAAATTGGTTGGGAAAAATTCGTTCAGTACTCGAACAGCCTTCTGGAATGAATTAAGTTCAAGTATGAAGGGAATGTATGAAAGTATAGTAGTACCAACACTCTTATATGGATGTGAAGCTTGGGTGGTAAATGCAGCAGTGAGGAGATGGTTGGAGGCAGTGGAGATGTCCTGTCTAAGGGCAATGTGTGGTGTAAATATTATGCAGAAAATTCGGAGTGTGGAAATTAGGAAAAGGTGTGGAGTTAATAAAAGTATTAGTCAGAGGGCAGAAGAGGGGTTGTTGAGGTGGTTTGGTCATTTAAAGAGAATGGATCAAAGTAGAATGACATGGAAAGCATACAAATCTATAGGGGAAGGAAGGCGGGGTAGGGGTCGTCCTAGAAAGGGTTAGAGAGAGGGGGTAAAGGAGGTTTTGTGGGCGAGGGGCTTGGACTTCCAGCAAGCGTGCGTGAGCGTGTTAGATGGGAGTGAATGTAGACGAATGGTACTTGGGACCTGACGATCTGTTGGAGTGTGAGCAGGGCAATATTTAGTGAAGGGATGGTAGGATTGCTGGTTTCTTTTTCTGTCTCATAAACACACTAGATAACAGGGATATCTTGCTCCTCCTACTTAAACTTTGGTCACACTTCACAGACACGCACATGCATATATATATACATACATCTAGGTTCTTCTCCTTTTTCTAAATAGCTCTTGTTCTTCTTTATTTCTTCTATTGTCCATGGGGAAGTGGAAAAGAATCTTTCCTCCATAAGCCATGAGTGTCGTATGAGGCGACTAAAATGCCGGGAGCAATGGGCTAGTAACCCCTTCTCCTGTAGACATTTACTAAAACAGAGAAGAAGAAAAACTTTATAAAACTGGGATGCTTGAATGTGCGTGGATGTAGTGCGGATGACAAGAAACAGATGATTGCTGATGTTATGAACGAAAAGAAGTTGGATGTCCTGGCCCTAAGCGAAACAAAGCTGAAGGGGGTAGGGGAGTTTTGGTGGGGGGAAATAAATGGGATTAAATCTGGAGTATCTGAGAGAGTTAGAGCAAAGGAAGGGGTAGCAGTAATATTGAAGGATCAGTTATGGAAGGAGAAAAGAGAATATGAATGTGTAAATTCAAGAATTATGTGGATTAAAGTAAAGGTTTGGATGCAAAATTTGGTCATAATAAGCGGTATGACCTGAAAAGAGGGAATGTAGAGGAAGAGAAAATTTGGAGATGTTAAGTGAATGTATAGGACCTTTAACCAAGTGAGAGAGAAATTGTGGTAGGGACCTAAAAATGCTAAAGTAGGAAACTTTTAGAGGGGTGTGGTAGGAAGTTTGGGGTCCCGGTGTAAATGAAAGGGGAGCCCTTTGTTTTGAATTTTTGTATAAAAGGGGTTTAGTTATGGGTAAAACATTTTTTTAAGAAAACGAGGATAAATAAGTATACAAGTATGATTAGGGCGAAAAAAATATAGTTTTTTGGATTATGTTTTGGGTAGATAAAAGACTGTTATAACTTCAGGATTACTGTTTATAGATGGGCCACAGATATATCAGATCACTTTCTATTGTAGCCACTGAAGAAAAGGAAAGGGGGAACAAGGAAAATAGAAGCATCAGGAAGAGAAGGTGAAGGTTTAAACAAAAGAGGGGCATTTGGGGAAGATATAACCGCTGTTGGGGGATAATGGGAAAAAGAAGCATAGGCAAGGGGGTCGAAAGGTAGGGTAGGTTTAAAAATGTATGTTAGAGTGTCAGAAAAAAGTTTGTGGTTACAGGAAAGTGGGTGCAGGGGGGAAAGGACGATTGGTAATATGATATAAAGAAGAGAAAGGGGAGAAAAGTTAGCATAGAAATTTTTACAAAGCAAAGTGTGCAAGGGGGGAAGAGAATGGAGAAAAAGAGAAGGTTAGAGGTGGGGAAGCAATTAAAAAAAAAAGCAAATGAGAGAGTGGGTGAGATTTATCAACAAATTTTGTTGAAAATAAGAAAAAAATTTTTTGGGGTGAATAACAAGTTTAAGGGAAACCTGGAGAACAAATGGATTTGTCAGTTAAAAATAGGAGAGGAAGTTATTAAATGGAGAGTTTAAAGGTATTTGGGGAAGATGGAGGAATATTTGAGGGAAATTTTAAATGTTGAGAAAAAGGGAAGCTGTGATTTCATTATAGGGCAAGGAGGAAAACATCTTGTAGAGTAAGAGCCGTTGTGAGTGTGGGGGAAGTTCGTGAGGCAGTAGGTAAAATGAAAGGAGGGATATATATGTATGTGTATATATATATATAATATATATATATATATTATATATATATATATATATATAATATATATATATAATATAATATACAACATACATACATACATACATACATACATACATACATAATATATATATATATATATATATATATATATATATATATATATATATATAATATATATATATGTGTGTGTGTGTGTGTGTATGTATGTATGTATGTATGTATGTAAAATGAAAGGGGGTAAGGCAGCCATGATTGACGGGATAAAGATAGAAATGTTAAAAGCAGGTGGGGATATAGTTTTGGAGTGGTTGGTGCAATTATTTAATAAATGTATGGAAGAGGGTAAGGTACCTAGGGATTGGCAGAGAGCATGCATAGTTCCTTTGTATAAAGGCAAAGGGGACAAAAGAGAGTGCAAAAATTATAGGGGGATAAGTCTGTTGAGTATACCTGGTAAAGTGTATGGTAGTTATTATTGAAAGAATTAACCCTTTGAGGGTCGACAGGCCCTCTCCGAAACTCGTTCTCAGGGTCGGCCAAATTTAAAAAAAAAAAAAATTATTTTCTCATATGAAAAGATAGAGAATCTTTTCCCGATCATAAGGACACCAAAAGTTTGAAATTTGATGGAAAACTTACGAAATTATGCTCTCGCTAAGTTAGCGGTCTTGGCAATGTTTACGCATCGGCGATTTTGCTCACTTTCAGTCCCATTTTCGGCCAATTCCACTCTACTAGTCGACAAAAAACATGAATATTTCGCTAGAACTCCATTTTTTCTTTCGAATGGGTGCAAGAAACCACCCATTTATGAAATTCAACTATGCAGTAAGTGGTCAGAATTTAGCAATTTTGCCAATTTCACACAAATTTCAAAAGATGCCAATTTCCGAATAGGGTCCAGAATAAACAAGAAAGACATTCCTTGCACTAAAATGACATTTCCTCTGGTCATTAGTCACGTCTCAAGGCCTCTCTTATATTCTTTTGCTTTCCACTTTGAATTTTTATTCTCACAAAAAATATAAGATTTACTGTTATGCAGACTACTGCATTAGTGTAAAAAATGGTATAAATATTATTGGTGCACTTGTGAAAGAATATTAGACTCACCAGTTGACGTGTATTGCACGCTTGGCACGATTTGTTTACTTTTGAAATTTGGTAAAAATCGAACATTTCTGCTACTTGAGCTCAATTTCAAGGTACCTTTCATTGTAAAACCAGTCAAAATCATCTCAATTTCTGTAATATGTCTTACATTCTATAAAATGAGATCAAGAAAACTAGAATACAACAATAAATAGCATACGAAAATACAGTGCAAAGTCACTGTTTTATTCCAAAAAAATGGTCAAAGTTTTTTTTTTCTCATTATGCACTGTGTGCTGCAGGATTTTTTTTAGACTGTGCACACTGACCACATAGACCCATTCTTTCATATGAAGGCCTACCAGCTTTCTCCCACTAGATTTGAGGGCGCTAAAATTTAGGCGTAATAGTATGTCAAAAACCCTGGGTCGTAAGCTGTACTAGAACGTCCGAAACCCTCAAAGGGTTAAGAGTAAGACGGAGAATAGGATAGATGAACAAGGAGGCTTTAGGAAAGGTAGGGGGTGTGTGGACCAGGTGTTTACAGTGAAACATGTAAGTGAACAGTATTTAGATAAGGCTAAAGAGGTCTTTGTGGCATTTATGGATTTGGAAAAGGCGTATGACAGGGTTGATAGGGGGGCAAAGTGGCAGATGTTGCAGGTGTATGTTGTGGGAGGTAGGTTACTGAAAGCAGTGAAGAGTTTTTACGAGGATAGTGAGGCTCAGTTAGAGTATGTAGGAAAGAGGGAAATTATTTCCCAGTAAAAGTAGGCCTTAGACAAGGATGTGTGATGTCACCGTGGTTGTTTAATATATTTATAGATGGGATTGTAAGAGAAGTAAATGCGAGGGTCTTGGCAAGAGGTGTGGAGTTAAAAGATAAAGAATCACACATAAAGTTGGGAGTTGTCACAGTTTGCTCTTTGCTGATGACACTGTGCTCTTGGAGATTCTGAAGAGAAGGTGCAGAGATTGGTGGATGAATTTGGTAGGGTGTGCAAAAGAAGAAAATTAAAAGTGAATACAGGAAAGAGTAAGGTAATGAGGATAACAAAAAGATTAGGTGATGAAAGATTGGATATCAGATTGGAGGGAGAGAGTATGGAGGAGGTGAATGTATTCAGATATTTGGGAGTAGACATGGCAGCGGATGGGTCTATGAAAGATGAGGTGAATCATAGAATTGATGAGGGGAAAAGGGTGAGTGGTGCACTTAGGAGTCTGTGGAGACAAAGAACTTTGTCCTTGGAGGCAAAGAGGGGAATGTATGAGAGTATAGTTTTACCAACGCTCTTATATGGGTGTGAAGCATGGGTGATGAATGTTGCAGCGAGGAGAAGGCTGGAGGCAGTGGAGATGTCATGTCTGAGGGCAATGTGTGGTGTGAATATAATGCAGAGAATTCGTAGTTTGGAAGTTAGGAGGAGGTGCGGGATTACCAAAACTGTTGTCCAGAGGGCTGAGGAAGGGTTGTTGAGGTGGTTCGGACATGTAGAGAGAATGGAGCGAAACAGAGTGACTTCAAGAGTGTATCAGTCTGTAGTGGAAGGAAGGAGGGGTAGGGGTCGGCCTAGGAAAGGTTGGAGGGAGGGGGTAAAGGAGGTTTTGTGTGCGAGGGGCTTGGACTTCCAGCAGGCATGCGCGAGTGTGTTTGATAGGAGTGAATGGAGACAATTGGTTTTTAATATTTGACGTGCTGTTGGAGTGTGAGCAAAGTAACATTTATGAAGGGGTTCAGGGAAACCGGCAGGCCGGACTTGAGTCCTGGAGATGGGAAGTACAGTGCCTGCACTCTGAAGGAGGGGTGTTAATGTTGCAGTTTAAAAAACTGTAGTGTAAAGCACCCTTCTGGCAAGACAGTGATGGAGTGAATGATGGTGAAAGTTTTTCTTTTTCGGGCCACCCTGCCTTGGTGGGAATCGGCCAGTGTGATAATAAAATAATAAAAATAATTCAGGGAAACCGGTTATTTTCACATAGTCGGACTTAAGTCCTGGAAATTGGAAGCACAATGCCTGCACTTTAAAGGAGGGGCTTGGGATATTGGCAGTTTGGAGGGATATGTTGTGTATCTTTATACGTATATGCTTCTAAACTGTTCTATTCTGAGCACCTCTGCAAAAACAGTGATAATGTGTGAGTGTGGTGAAAGTGTTGAATGATGATGAAAGTATTTTCTTTTTTGGGGATTTTCTTTCTTTTTTGGGTCACCCTGCCTCGGTGGGAGACGGCCGACTTGTTGAAAAAAAAACAAAAAAGAAGGAAGGTTCCACTGTACCTCCCACTAACGATCTCCTTCTTTAGTTTATTCACATCTCTTACCCACTGACATTCACATTGTACATTACCAAAATATTTGAAGAAGTGGTGGAAGCAAGACAGTGTAACACACACAATCTGAACATTTACTCAACCCAGAGGCAGGTTGCTCCTGCCTCTTGCAACTGCTAGAAATTCATTGACACAGGAGATGAATACATGGATGAGCTTGGTTGCAGTGGCTAAGGAAGCCCATTTGGACTTTTCACGAGAAAATTAAATAATTGAGTAGAGTGGTCCTAGGTAGTATGTTGGTAGACAGCAACCGCCCAGGGAGGTACTACCGTCCTGCCAGATGAGTGTAAAACGAAAGCCTGTAATTGTTTTACATGATGGTAGGATTGCTGGTGTCCTTTTTTCTGTCTCATGAACATGCAAGATTTCAGGTACGTCTTGCTACTTCTACTTACACTTAGATCACACTACACATACATGTACAAGCATATACAGTGGACCCCCGGTTTATGATATTATTTCATTCCAGAAGTATGTTCAGGTGCCATTACTGAGCGAATTTGTTCCCATAAGGAATATTGTGAATTAGATTAGTCCATTTCAGACCCCCAAACATACACGTACAAACGCACTTACATAAATACACCTACATAATTGGTCGCATTGGGAGCTGATCGTAAAGCGGGGGTCCACTGTATATACACACCCCTCTGGGTTTTCTTCTATTTTCTTTCTAGTTCTTATTCTTGTTTATTTCCTCTTATTGCCATGGAGAAGTGGAACAGAATTCTTCCTCCGTAAGCTATGCGTGTTGTAAGAGGTGACTAAAATTCTGGAAGCAAGGGGCTAGTAACCTCTTCTCCTGTATATATTACTAAATGTAAATGGAGAAACTTTCGTTTTTCCTTTTGGGCCACCCCGCCTTGGTGGGATACAGCCGGTGTGTTGAAAGAAAGAAGAAAGAGTACAGTGGTACCTCGAGTTTCGGCCATAATTCGATCCAGAAGGCTGTTCGATTGCTGTTACCAAATGAATTTGTTCCCATGAGGAATAATGTAAATTAGATTAGTCTGTTTCAGACCCTGAAAAATACACTTACAATAATATACTTACATAATTGTTCTAATTGGGAGCTGTTCGAAACTCGGGTTACCACTGTATTAAACTTTGACCATGTTTCTTTTTTCTTATATTTCACTTTTATTCAGTTTAATTTTGCTAAACTGTTCCACCCTGTTAGTAACCAGAACTAGAATTATGATAATTCCATTAAAGTTTTCATTCAGATTCTTTCATTTATTTCAGAGTTGGTTTGTTGGCTTCACTCAGTCGAGACAGTGCTGCAGTACGAATATATGACATTCTCCATTACACTCACGGTGGAGAGGATCAGGAGCCTGCAGTAATTACTCGATCTATCAACACTGACTCGAGTACTTACATATCTGCTTTTTCATGGCATCCGACACACGAGAATCGTATTATTACCGCTTCTTATACAGGTAAACTGATATGATTTTCATCATATTTTTTAATACATATCCACTAGGTAATTTACAGGTGATCTTGATACCCCAGGAAATTAAATGGTTATTTTTTTTTCCAGCTGCCAAATTCTTTTGCTCCCAGGCCTCCACTCACACTGCAATACTACTTGGTAGTCACTCTTCACATCCACAACTCCTTCCTCTTTGTCTTGTTTTTATTTCCTTATATTATTTTATTTTTGTTTTGTTCTTGTATCTGCTTTTCCATTTGTATACATTTGTGTGTGCACCATGAGTTTATCCATTGCAGTTACTTCACTTGTATAGTAAGTAATAATCATTATATTGTAGTAGTGAATATTTTAGCTTCAGATAGTCTTTGAAATGTCTGTAATGCATGGAAAGAGATGAAATACAATCACATTCAAAATTTGCAAGCATCCTAATTCATACCTGGAGTATACCTGGAGAGGATTTTGGGGGTCAACACCCCCACGGCCCAGTCTGTGACCAGGTCTCGTGGTGGATCAGGCGCCGATCAACCAGGCTGTTACTGCTGGCCTCATGTAAACCGATGTTCGAACCACAGCCCGGATGATCAGGTACTGACTTTAGGTGCCTGTCCAGCTCCCTATTGAAGACAGCCAGGGATCTATTGGTAATCCCCCTTATGTTTGCTGGGAGGCACTTGAACAGTCCTGAGCCCCTTTCAATTATTGTCTTGTCTCTCAGAGTACTTGTGGTGCCCCTGCTTTTGTTGGGGGGATGTTGCATCTCTTGCCGAGTCTTTTGCTTTCATAGGGAGTGATTTTCATGTGCAGATTTGGAACTAGTCCCTCTAGGATTTTCCAGGTGTATATTATCATGTATCTTTTTTGCCTGCATTCTAGGGAATACAAGTCAAGGGACTTGAACCATTCCCAGTAATTTAGGTGCTTTATCGGACTTATGCATGCCGTGAAAGTTCTCTGTATATTCTCCAGGTCTGCATTTTCACCTGCCTTGAAAGGGGCTGTTAGTTAACAGCAATATTCCAGCCTAGAGAGAACAGGCAATTTGAAGAGAATCATCATGGGCTTGGCATCCTTAATTTTGAAGGTTCTCCTTATTCATCCTATCATTTTTCCTAGCAGTTGTGGTAGATACATTGTTGTGATTTTTGAAAGTGATTTTCTCTGACATTATCACTCCCAGGTCCTTCACATTAGTTTTTTGCTCTACTGTGTAGTTGGAATTTGTTTTATATTCTGATACAGTATTAATTTGATCAAATTTTCTATATCTGAGTAATTAAAAATTCTCATCATTGAATTTCACATTGTTTTTTGCAGCTCATTTAAAGATTTGGTTGTTGTCTGCTTGGAGTCTTGCAGTGTCCTCGATGGATGACACTTTCATGCAGAGGAGGACATGGTGGTGTGGCTTACATCTCTGCCTATGTTAGACATGAGGATGAGGAACAGGATGGGAGCATGTTGTTGTTGTTGGGGTTTATAGGGCCACTGACAGCATACACTGTAATGAGCCCTGATAGGAGCAAGTACTGTATCTTGTGGAACAAAGCTCTTCACTGTAGCCACCTGTGACTTTACTCTGTTTACTCTGTCATTTGCCATGAGATAATTGTCTCAAGGATCTTGCCAGTGATTGACAAGAGTGACACTGGTCTGTAGTTGCTGATTCCTGCTTTGCTCTTCTTTTATTTGAACCGGGACTATATTTGCCTCTTTCCTTAGAGAGGGCCATTTACACTGTGCTAGGCAGTGCTGATAGATGCGAGTTAGAGGTGCTGCTAGCTGGTCTGCACATCTACTCGGCAGTCTTGGGCTCAGCTTGTCTGGGCCCACAGCTTTTTCTTGGTCCAGCAGTTTAAGATGATACACCTCCTCCTGCCTTAGTGTCACCACTGACAGCTTTGACACAATTCTTGCAGCTAGCCAAGGAGGGTCTCTCACTGGATCTGGAATTTGCATCTTGGCAGCAAAGTGTTTGGCAAAGAGGTTGGATTTCTCCTGACTACTTGTAGAGGTGGTCCCATCCTGTCAGTTTAGAGGTGAAATAAGTTTTTCAGGCAGAAAACCTTATCTGTCCTTGACCAGGGACCAACAAGTTTTAGAGCCCACTCTACCTTATGTCAGCTTTCATTTTGTGTCAGCCTACCATTTAGAGATGGCCCACTTTTCAACTTCACCCATATGCCTACAGGCTTGCCAGTGCAGGTTCCTGTTATAGGTAGTGGGAATGTCTCTTATTCTTTCTCAAAGCCTTGTACTGAGCAGTAGGCTTTGTTACATACTGCCATTGAGGGATGTGTTCTTGTTGTAGATTAAGGATATGTTCAGTGAAGGCATTCACTTGGTTACCAACATCACCTTGGAGAAGAGCATTCCAATCAGAGGTGGCAAGTTCAGAGCAAAGGGCTGGCCAGTTTCCTCTTTTCCACAGGCAGGTTGTATGTGAAGATTCCTCACCTCGTTCTGTTGGGATCTCCAGTGTTGTAAAAACAGCCTTGTGGTCAGACGATCCAACATAACTGAGGGGTTGACAAGTGACTATACCTTCAGACAGATCACTCAATACTGGATTGAGGGAGGAGCCAGAGATGTGAGTAGGGAAATCAACAAAGTTTCTCATGTCAAACACTGCAAGGTCATCAATGTCCCTCTGTATAAGATGTTGGTTGAGGTCCCTCTCTCCCTCCCCCTCTCTCCCTCCCCCTCTCTCCCTCCCCCTCTCTCCCTCCCCCTCTCTCCCTCCCCCTCTCTCCCTCCCCCTCTCTCCCTCCCCCTCTCTCCCTCCCCCTCTCTCCCCCCCCCTCTCCCCCTCCCCCTCCCTCCCCCTCTCTCCCTCCCCCCTCTCTCCCTCCCCCTCTCTCCCTTCCCCTCTCTCCCTCCCCCTCTCTCCCTCCCCCTCCTCTCCCTCCCCCTCTCTCCCTCCCCCTCTCTCCCTCCCCCTCTCTCCCTCCCCCTCTCTCCCTCCCCCTCTCTCCCTCCATCCCTCTCTCCCTCCATCCCTCTCTCCCTCCATCCCTCTCTCCCTCCCCCTCTCTCCCTCCATCCCTCTCTCCCTCCCCCTCTCTACCTCCCACCCCCTCCCCCACCCCACCCCCTCCCTCCCTCCCTCCCTCCCTCCCTCCCTCCCTCCCTCCCCTCCCTCCATCACTATCCCTCCCTCCCTCCCTCCCTCCCTCCATCACTATCCCTCCCTCCCTCCCTCCCTATCTCTCTCTCTCTCCTTTTCTCTCTCTCCATATCTCTCTCTCTCTCTCTCTCTCTCCATATCTCTCTCTCTCTCTCCATATCTCTCTCTCTCTCTCTCCATATCTCTCTCTCTCTCTCTCTCTCTCTCTCTCTCTCTGTACCTCTCCGTATCTCTCCATATCTCTCTCTTCGTATATCTCTCCGTATCTTCGTATATCTCTCCGTATCTCTCTCTTCGCATCTCTCTCTCTGCATCTCTCTCTCTCTCTCCATATCTCTCTCTGTATCTTTCTTCATATCTCTCTGTATCTCTCTCTCTCTCTGTCTCTCTCCATATCTCTCACTCTCCATATCTCTCTCTCTCTGTATCTCTCTCCATATATCTCTCTCTCCATATCTCTCTCTATATCTCTCTCTCTCCATATCTCTCTCTCTGTATCTATCTCTCTGTATCTATCTCTTTCTCTCTCTCACTTTCGTTACTTCGTCATAAAATTCCAGCAGACTGACAAGACACAATATACCATTTCTGAGCTTATGCTAGTCATTGTTTATGAAACTACTACACCAAGTGTAGAGCGCAGTGCCTGATCTCTCGGAAGGAGGGTTAGGGATCTTGCAGTTAGAGAGTAATCTGATTGTGATGTCCCACATTTTGGTGAATGTATTTTCTTCTTTGTTGTACCCTATCTTGGCAGAAGACAGCTGTTGAGATCAAAATAAAAATGGTTACATCATCAAATTTGTGAGGGGTTTATGTTCCTAGAGACTTCATGAAACTTGAATTTGTGCATAATGCAAAAATCTGTTCATGCAATAGTACTGTATTTTATTTTGGGCTCATTTTGCATTTCATGAACCAAATGTTTTTAAACATTGCTTTAATTTGGTAATTTTACTCCCATCTGGGGTTTGTACTGGTCCTATTTTTATGACTTGCATTGGCTTTCTGTCAAAGCAAAAACTTAATTTGAACTCTGTTTATAAATATTTTAAGCTATTAACCCTATCAGGGTCCGTCCTGTAGATCTACAGCTTTGAAGCCAGTGTCCAAGCCGTAGATCTACACCAAAATTCTAGCAGCTTCAAGTTTAGAGCGAGAAGGCTGGTAGGCCTACATCTGAGAGAATGGGTTTTCGTGGTCACTGTGCGCAGTAAACAAAAAATCAGGGCACCTGCATTGCATTGTGGGAATGCAATCTCACTACGCTTTGTTCATCATGCCTTGTGGCAAGGAAGCTCTCACTCCCTGGCGAATTCTGACTCTCTTCTTCCGAAGTTATAGTTCTAATACTGATGGAAGTGGATCTGAAGAGGAATTCTATGTACCATATGGTACAGTGGTACCATATGGTCCAGTGGTACCATATGGTCCAGTGGTACCATATGGTCCAGTGGTACCATATGGTCCAGTGGTACCATATGGTCCAGTGGTACCATATGGTCCAGTGGTACCATAGGGTCCAGTGGTACCATATGGTCCAGTGGTACCATATGGTCCAGTGGTACCATATGGTCCAGTGGTACCATATGGTCCAGTGGTACCATATGGTCCAGTGGTACCATATGGTCCAGTGGTACCATATGGTACAGTGGTACCATATGGTACAGTGGTACCATATGGTACAGGGGCCCTAGTGGAAATAAGTCACTTTGGCTTTTTTGGGTTATCCTATGTTCTCCACACATGCTGCTATGTATGATAATTTATGTAAATGTTTGTGTATACCTGAATAAACTTACATACGATGCCACATGCGCTCGAGTAAGTTTATTCAGGTATATACAAATACACTTATATACATAGATTATCATACATAGCAGCATATGTGTAAGAATCCTAGAATAACCCAAAAAAGTGAGAGTGACTTTTTCCATTGGGGTCCCTGTATCTGTACCATATGGTACTTTATACCATATGCAATTCCAAGGGGACTGAGTACATCCTGTGGCCCTACACCTGGAATAGACAGTGAAAGTAACGATGATGTGGATACAATTAGGATGAATAGACCACATGCATCAGTAGATGGCTTGCAGCATGCGAGCGTGCAGCATGCGAGCGTGCAGCATGCTGCACCAACCCAGGCTGAGACCCAAGCCGTTGACTCAGCAGTTCCAGGACAAAGTGCATCGTTATCCACCAGTGGAAGGAGACAACTGTGGCTGAAATGTATTCATTTTTTGCAGCAATAATGCTCATGCCTCATGTCTAGAAACATAATATAAAATTGTACTGGTCCACAGATGAGTAAGACATCACTGTGCATGACACCTTGTTTCAAAGACTTTCACAGACTGAAGGAGTTCTAGGAACATGTCCAGTGACTGTACATATGTAAATATATAATAGAACATTACTAATATACAACATTAATATACAATATTAATGTAGTTATTGTGTTGAATACAACAAGTGTACATATGTACATTATGCATTATATTGGTCTCACAGGCCACAAATGTTACTGGAAAAGAAACAAAATTAGAAAAGAAAAGAAAAAAGTAAAATAAATGCGACTTTACTGGAGTTGCCAATGTTGCCGCCACCTGGTCATTGAGGGTCAACTTCACGCCTCTTTGTCTTGGAAAGTACTGATAGGATTTTTTTTTTATTATTATTACCCATAGAAAAATCTTTAATTCTGTAAGTTTTTTTTTTTTTTTTTTGAAAATTGTTGGACCCTGGCTGTCACTCTGAGATTTGGCCTCTGGACCCTGAAAGGGTTAAATGTCGTAGTATATGTGGGTAGGGTGGGGTGGCCTAGCTGGCTACCATACCTCCCACACCTGATTTCTTACAACAAATACTACTCATCTCACCCTACATTAAGACTACAAATATTTTAAGGTAAGTAATGAGTGTACTATATGTGTATTTCACTTTTTTATTGTTTTTTAATGTGTAGTTCTATTGCTAACGTAATATATATTAATGTAAACTTGTTATCTAGTATTTATATGCATTTATAAGTGGGAAAAAAAGACATTCTGCTTTACGGCGATTTCCGCTTTACTGCGGTAGCCTGGAACCTAACCTGCCATATAAGTGGGGCCCTACTGTATACACATATATATGCACACCCATTTTTTTTTCTATTTTCTTAGTAGTTCTTGTTCTTTATTTTTTTTATCTCTATGGGGAAGTGGAAAAGAATTCTTCTTCCATAAGTAATGTTTGTTGTAAGAGGTGACTAAAATGCCCTGAGTAAAGGGCTAGTAACCCCTTCTCCTGTATAAATTACTAAATATAGAAAGAAAAACTTTCTTTTTTGTTTTTAGTTCATCCTACCTTGGTGGGATGCAGCTGGTGTATTGAAAAAAGAAGTTCTGCGCTTTCAGTATATTTGTTTGTTGATTATGCTAATGCAGATTTAAAATGACAAAAAAGTTAAAACTTCTTCTTTCAACAAACCAGCCATATTCCACTGAAGCAGGGTGGCCCGAAAAGAAAAACAAAAGTCTCTCTTTTTAGCTTTAGTAATGAAATACATTTATTTTTTTGTCACACATTAAATAGCTTTAACATGAAATCCTTAAAAATCATATGAAAGTAAAATAAGTTATATCACTAATTAGGTAGCATTAAATATTTTTTTAATTTCTTTTAATTATACTTTTTCTTGTATATCATTGTATTTTAACTTCTGTGTATCTAACTGTAGACTTCAGTCACTACATAGTTCAGCAATAGATCAGTTATTGCTTAATGTAAAACAGTATTAATGAAAATTTAATGGCTAACGCAGAGCAACATGGAGTTGAAGCTCCTAGAATAAAGCCACCGAGTAACTGAAAAATGTGATGGTAGAAAGTCAGTCAAGCATTAACTGAAAAACACTTTTCACATGACCTGTGTGAGGTCCACTCATTGACATCTTGCAGACCACCTATTAAAAAATGCTGTATTAAAGTGTTATGTAGTGTTGTGGTAGCTATTGTCTAAGGAACAACTTAGTATTATCCTTATTCAAAGCATTACTCTCAAATATGATATTTCCACTGCCTCAACCCTTCTCTTGGCTGCAGAATTATATGGGTAATTGCTAGTAGTTAAAATAATGAGTAGATGGCTTCATTATTTGCATGAGATAAGTTCATGACACTGTTCATGTTCTTGTTTCTTATCAATGTAAATACATATTGCCAAACTTTTTTTAGGAAAACTTGTTGACTACAATGTTCATGAAAGAATTACCCTCAACTGGTCGGCAACAAGTGCCCTGATGTGGACTAATGGCAAGAAGATGCTCCAGCAGATAGACTGCCAGCACCCTGTGTATTCTCACTTCGATGACATCTCAATTGCCATTATGACTCGGGCTCAAAAGAAATATGGATTACATGTAAGATTTTTTTTTTGTATGGCTCATATATGATAACCTCCAAACAGTTTTTACTGCAGGTATAACATACAGTGGAACCTTGGTTGTCGAATTTATTTCGTTCCAGATGTCAATTCAACAACCAAAATGGATGACAACCAAATCAGTTTTTTCCATAAAGAATAATGTAAATAGAATTAATCCATTTCATACCCCAAATGACAATATAATAATTTATTAAAAATATACTAACTAATCCAAGGTAGACTGGTAGACTGATAGATAGCAACTGCCCAGGGAGGTATGTACTACTGTTCTACCAAGTGAGTGTAAAACAGAAGCCTGTAATTGTTTTACATGATGGTAGGACTGCTGGTGTCTTTTTTTCTGTCTCATAAATGTGTAAGGTTTCAGGCATGTCTTGCTAATTCTACTTACACTTAGGTCACACTACACATACATGTACAAGCATATATATACACACCCCTCTGGGTTTTCTTCTATTTTCTTCCTAGTTCTTGTTCTCGTTTATTTCCTCCTATCTCCATGGGGAAGTGGAACAGAATTCTTCCTCTGTAAGCCATGCGTGTTGTAAGAGTCAACTAAAATGCCGGGAGCAAGGGGCTAGTAACCCCTTATCCTGTATAAATTACCAAATTTAAAAAGAGAAACTTTCGTTTTTCTTTTTGGGCCACCCTGCCTCAGTGGTATACGGCCAGTTTGTTAAAAAAAAATATATAAAATATAGGGAGGTACCACCTCTAGAACTTTACTGGGGACTCTCATCCTCAGAGAAGACAGTAAACATACCTCAGGGAAAACTCGAGGTTCTCCCCACAGCTGTTTGAATATTTTCTTCTCCTACCACCCCCTGTAATTTATATTATACAGTGGACCCCCGCATAACGATTACCTCCGAATGTGACCAATTATGTAAGTGTATTTATGTAAGTGCGTTTGTACGTGTATGTTTGGGGGTCTGAAATGGACTAATCTACTTCACAATATTTCTTATGGGAACAAATTCGGTCAGTACTGGCACCTGAACATACTTCTGGAGTGAAAAAATATCGTTAACCGGGGGTCCACTGTATATGTACTTTATTATAGGTAGTAGGTTGGTAGACAGCAACCACCCAGGGAGGTACTACCGTCCTGCCAAGTGAGTGTAAAATGGAAGCCTGTAATTGTTTTACATGATGGTAAGATTGCTGGTGTCCTTTTTTCTGTCTCATAAACATGCAAGATTTCAGGTACGTCTTTCTACTTTTATTTACACTTAGGTCACACTGCACGTACAAGTACAAGCATATACGTACATACACACCCCTCTGGGTTTTCTTCTGTTTCTTTCTAGTTCTTATTCTTGTTTATTTCCTCTTATCTCCATGGGGAAGTGGAACAGAATTCTTCCTCCGTAAACCATGCGTGTTGTAAGAGGTGACTAAAATGCCGGGAGCAAGGGGCTAGTAACCCCTTCTCTTGTATAAATTACTAAATTTAAAAAGAGAAACTTTCGCTTTTCTTTTTGGGCCACTCTGCCTAGGTGGGATACGGCTGGTTTGTTGAAAAAAAAAATGTACTTTTTTAATAGACAGAATACACCTACCATCCGACTTACGACTGAGTTCGGTTCCGAGAAACCGGTCGTAAGTCGAACTTTACTACTGAATATCAACAAAACATTTTTGTAATGACTTTATTTTATTGTTTTATTTTGGTATTTCATGTTTTACTTAACTTTTTATGCTGTTAGTACTGTATTTTATACTGTAAGGTTTAGGATAAACACTGTGTACAACACAAATAGTTGTTTATTTCCCAGAAATTTGGCATAAAAAACACTGTCGTAAGCCGAGTGGTCGTAAGTCGAGCAGGTCGTAAGTCGGATGGTAGGTGTACATTGATAGAAAATGCAAACATGAATACATTGGTACAATATATCAAAGGTTATGAATCTCCTCCAGCTCCTCCGAAGCCAGACACGAGCCCAGTATGCAGCATGTGTTTCCCCCTCTGGATGGCCACGCTGAGGCGCTGGAACATGAAAGTGGCTGTCTGGTGGCGTCGATGAGTCTGGATCCCAGTTCTTTAAGGAAATGTGTGGCACGTTTTCTCCATGATCCCAAGGTCTCTGATCCCACTGGGACAAATTGATACTGTTGGATTATGTCCCTGTACTTGCCAATCTTGTACTCCTCCCTGTGGTCAGTAGCTCCTCCCTGTCACCCGACACTGTGATGGATATAGGTGTCAGCCAGTGTGGAGACACAGGTATAGTCCCATGCTAAGAGTCTGCCATTCTTCCAAGGATAGATGGTGATCCCATCGGGGCAGTTTGCTGGATTGTGGGTATTGTTGGCTGCTAGTGATTGGGGCTCCCTCTCGGCTGGGCATCCAACTGTAGCAAGGGTTCTCTGTGACGTTGATGACCTCATTGTGTCTTGCATGCCAGCCCTTGGTTTTGGAACAGTTAACACCATTTAGACCATATTGATCGACTTGCGCATTGCTGTAAATACATGTATATTCTGTGTGAATTGGGGCAGCAAGGCGCAGAGCCACTGCAGTACGTAGGGTCTTAGGGTTGAGGCGTGTTTCCATTGCCGATATGGAAACTGTTTGTTTATTTCCTCTTATCTCCATGGGGAAGTGGAACAGAATTCTTCCTCTGTAAGCCATGCGTGTTGTAAGAGGCGACTAAAATGCCGGGGGCAAGGGGCTAGTAACCCCTTCTCTAGTATAAATTGCTAAATTTAAAAACAGAAACTTTAATTTTTCTTTTTGGGCCACCCTGCCTTGGTGGGATACAGCCAGTTTGTTGAAAAAAAAGAAAATGTCTGAAAGAGGGTAAGGTACCTAGGGATTGGTGGAGAGCATGTATGATCCCTTTATATAAAGGGAAGGGGGGCAAAAGAGATTGTAAAAATTACAGAGGAATAAGTTTACTGAGTATACCAGGAAAAGTGTACTGTAGGGTTATTATTGAAAGAATTAGAGGTAAGACAGAATGTAGGATTGCAGATGAGCAAGGAGATTTTAGAGTGGGTAGGGGATGTGTAGATCAAGTGTTTGCATTGAAGCATTTTTGTGAAAAGTATTTAGATAAAGGTAGGTAAGTTTTTATTGCATTTATGGATTTAGGAAAGGCATATGATAGAGTGGATAGGGGAGCAATGTGGCAGATGTTGCAAGTATATGGAATAGGTGGTAAGTTACTAAATGCTGTAAAGAGTTTTTATGGGCCATCAACCAAATTTTCAAATGGGCCACTCAGAACAATATGAAGTTCAATGAAGAGAAATTTCAAATACTCAGATATGGAAAACTTGAGGATACAACAGAGTATACAACAAATTCTAACCATACAGTAGAGATAAAAAGTAATGTAAAGGTCCTGGAAGTGATAATGTCAGAGGATCTCGCCTTCAAAGACCACAGCAATGTATCTTCTACATAAGCTAGGCAAATGATAGGATGGATAATGAGAACCTTCAAAACTATGGACACCAAGCCCATGATGATTCTCTTCAAATTGCTTCATCTCTTTAGGCTGGAATACTGCTGTACACTAACTGCCCCCTTCAAGGCAGGCAAAATTGCTGTCCTGGAGAGTGTACAAAGAACTTTCATGGTACACATAAGTACGATAAGGCACCTAAATTACTGGGAACAGTTGAAGTCCCTTGATTTGTATTCCTGGAATGCAGGCGAGAGAGATGCATGATAATATACACTTGGAAAATCCTAGAGGGATTAGTACTAAACTTGCACACGAAAATCACTCCCTATGAAAGCAAAAGACTCAGCAGGAAATGCAACATTTCCCCAATGAAAAGCAGGGGTGCCATGAGTACACTGAGAGACAACACAGTAAGTGTCAAGGGTCCAAGACTGTTCAACTGCCTACCAGCATACATAACGGGGATTACCAATAGACCCCTGGCTGTCTTCACAAAGGCACCTAAAGTCAGTATCTGACCAGCTGGGCTGTGGTTCATACATCAGTTTGCATGCAGCCAGCAGTAACAGCCTGGTTGATCAGACCCTGATCCACCACAAGGCCTAGTCTCAGACTGGGCCACGGGGGCATTGACCCTTGAAACCCTCTCCAGGTATACCCTGCTTTGGTGGGATACGGCTGGTTTGCTGATAGAAAGAAGTACTAACAACTACACAAAATTCAAAATGAATACTAAAAGAAACTTTTCGACCACTTTTTTGGGCAAATTTTTACCACGGGTTTCGTACATCCACTCGGAAATCATCTGTACCAGATGCGTCTGTCTGGGCCGCTCATACGTTCATGATACTAATGTGTAATAATAATCACTCATGATTAATCCGTTCCAAAAAGTCTGCCGAAGGATAAAATTACTGAATGGCGAGACCATTCTCCCCATAAGAAATAACGGAAATAAAATTAATCCATTCCAGACACCCAAAAATATTAAAAAAAAATTTTTTTTTTTTCATATTGAAGATTTACATACAGAAAACAATGAGAAATCAAGTACATACATCTATAAAATAATAATAACATTACACTTACCTTTACTGAAGACTTCTGGGTGGATAGGAGGAGGGAAAAGGATGAAGGTGCACTATTGTTTGGAAGGAGAATCCCATTCCATAAAGACTTCAGGTTCCAAGTCCTTATCTGGGGTTACTTCCCATCTTTGTTTTTTAATGCCACTGGGAACAACTTGAGAGTCACTGGACCCCTGCCACACAAAATATCTGTTCAGAGAGCTCTGTTTCTGGCGATTTTTTAAAGTTTCCCTAAAATGGGACGCAACATTGTCCTTGTACATGTTGTCAACACGGCCTGCAACAGCTTTGTCAGGGTGAAGTTCATCCATAAATGTTTGCACTTCAGTCCACTTTGCACAAATGTTCTTAATCTTTGAAGAAGGCACCTTCCTCCATCTCTCTTCCTCCTCCTCTGAAGCAATTTCTTGAGCTGTGGTCTGTTGCTGTTGGAGATGAGGTCTTGCAGCTGTTTAGTGGTTAGCTCTTCATCGTGGTCCTCCACCAACTCTTCCACATTCTTCAAACTCACATCCAACCCCATGGAATTCCCCGCTGACACAGTACTTTCCACAACTGGCATAGGCTTCTCAGGGTCAGCCTCAAACTCTTAAAAATCCCTCTCTTGTACTCATTCTGGCCACAATTTTCTCCAAGAAGAGTTCAAAGTCCTGGAAGTCACTCCCTCCCAAGCCTTACCTATAAGGTTTATGCTGTGGAGGATATTGAAGTGTTCAAAGTCCTGGAAGTCACTCCCTCCCAAGCCTTACCTATAAGGTTTATGCTGTGGAGGATATTGAAGTGATCTTTCCAGAACTCTCTTAGGGTCACTTCAGTGTCTGAGGTCACTTCAAAGCAACTTTGAAACACTGCTTTGGTGTACATTTTTTTGAAGTTTGAAATGACCTGCTGGTCCATGAGCTGGAGGAGGGGGCAAGATCTTCACTGTGATGAAGCAAAACTCCTCCATTATTTGCTCTTCCAAGTCTGGAGGATGAGCAGGAGCATTGTCCATTACCTGGAGGCACTTGAGTTCCAATTTATTTTCCAGGAGGTATTTCTTCCCACTGGGGCCAAACACTTCATTAAACCAATCAAGGAAAATGAAAAATTTCCCTTGTGACCCATGCCTTACTGTTAGCCTTCCACATCACACACAATTTACTCTTGGCGACAATGTTTTTCTTGAACATTCTGGGATTTTCAGAGTGATAGACCAGTAAAGGCTTAACTTTGCAATCCCTACTAGCATTACTACAAACCATGAGAGTTAGCCTGTCTTTCATAGGCTTGTGTCCTGGGAGTGCCTATTCCTCCTACATGATGTAGGTCCTCTTTGGCATTTTCTTCCAAAAGAGGCCTGTTTCATCACAGTTGAACACCTGTTGGGGTTTGAATTTTTCAGTGTCTACATACCCCTTAAACTCCTGTACAAACTTCTCAGCCACCCATTTGTCTGAACTGGCAACCTCACCATGCCTTACCACACTGTGTATGCCACTACGCTTCTTAAATCTCTCAAACCAGCCTTTGCTGGCCTTAACCCTTTCAGGGTCCAAGGCCCAAATCTGGAGTCACGCACCAGTGTCCAAGAATTTTCAAAAAAAAAATTTGTTATTTTTTCTTATGAAATCGTAGAGAATCTTTTTGTGAAGGTAATAAAACAAAAAGTACGAAATTTGGTGGAAAATTGACGAAATTATGCTCTCGCGAATTTTGATGTGTCAGCGATATTTACGAATTGGCGATTTTGCCGACTTTGACTCCCATTTTAGGCCAATTACATTATTCCAATCAACCAAATTCTTAGCTATTTCACTAGTATTACTTCTATTCTATCGATTGAGCACAAGAAATCGCCAAGTCAACTGTTTCAACTACAAAATAAAGTGATCGGAAATTGTTAATTTGGCCAATTTAACACAAAGTTCAAAATATTCCAATTTCAAAATAGGGTCCAGAATGAACAATGTAGGCATTCCTGGCACTAAACTAACATTTCCTCTGTTCATTAGTTATGTTTTGAGGCTTTACAAATAAATTCCATTTTGATTTTTTATTCACATAATGAATTTTTATTCACACCAAAAAATAGAAGATTTACTCTTATGCAATACTGTAATAATTGTATAAATATCATCACCACATTTGTGAATGTATATTAGAACCACCAGCTGGTGTGTATTAGACGTGTGAGGTCGTTTGTTTACTCTTGAATATCGGCAAAAATTTAACATTTCTGCTACTTTGAGCTCAGTTTCAAGCCATTTCCAGTGCTAAAACCAATCAAAATCATCTCTATTTCTGTAATATGTCTTCCATTCTATCAAATGAGACCAAGAAATCGCAAATACAACTATAAAAAACATACGAAAAAACACTGCAAAGTTGCTGTTTTAATCGAAAAATCATGATTTCATTTTTTTCTCTCATTATACACAGTGTGCTGCAGGATCTGTTTTATGTGGTGCACACATACCACATAGATGTATTCTCTCATATCTATGCCCAAATGTACCACTCACAGTTTATCAGAGTGAGCTGAGCTCATGGCGTAGATCTACGGTTTGGACCCTGAACGTAAAGCCGTAGATCTACGGGACGGACCCTGAAAGGGTTAAAATCACAAACATCACCACTCATTGCAGGCATTTTCTTTACGAGATCATCATGCAATTGCCTTGCCTTTTCACATATTATTGACTGCGTAATACTATCTCCTGCTAACTGTTTTTGGGTAATCCACACCGACAATAACCTTTCCACTTCTTCAATGGTTTGCGATCTCTACCCCTTTTGCAACAACAGCACACTTTATTTCCTTTCATTTCACCACGATCAAAGTGATGGTTGAATGGGGTTTGCTGTACATCCTGGCAAGCTCTGTAACACGCACTCCACTCTCATATTTTTTAATGATATCTTTCTTGAATTCGATTGTGTTCCTCACTATCTTTACCAAAGGGCTGGCACTAGCTTTCTTCAGGCCCATGGTGACTTATTAAGCAGTTGCAAGCACAAAAAACAATGGATTATTATGAAATGTATTGTATGAACCCGTGGGTTGATGGTCACTCACTGGTAAACAATGGCACACCGAGTGTGAATAGTGCGGGAGACTGGCTTTGTGTGCGTGCTGATGGCGGACATATACCAGACGATCGCCAAATCATGAGGCCAATCACGAACCGCGAGGCTATATTCTGGCGAAAAAAGTTGCCGAAAGTCAGACTTCATGAAAGTCACGGCCGCCGAATGGCGGGGGTTCACTGTATAGACATTTTCATTAATCCATCTATGATATTTCCTTCAAAATTATATAAGAAACACATTACATAACATACAAACATGCCTTTGTTACTTGTTCACTAAGAGTGCCCCTCTAGTCTTAACCCTTTGACTGTTTTTGTCGTATACATGTATATATATGTCTTAAGAGCCAGTATTTTTGACGTAATAACACGCCAAAATTCTAGTGGCTTTAAATCAAGCAGGAGAAAGCTGGTAGGTCCACTTGTGAGAGAATGGGTCTGTGTGGTCAGTGTGTGCAGTATAAAAAAGAATCCTGCAGCACGCATTGCATAATGAGAAAAAAAAAACTCCAACGGTGTTTTTTGATTAAAACGCCGACTTTGAGGTGTATTTTTGTATGGTATTTATAGTTCTATTCTTGTTTTTTTGGTCTCATGATAGAATGGAAGACATATTACAGAAATAGAGATGATTTTGATTGGTTTCACGATGAAAGGGACCTTCAAATTGAGCTCAAGTTAGCAGAAATGTTCGATTTTTGCTGATGTTCAAGAGTAAACAAATGACATCACTATCCAATACGTATCCAACTGGCCAGTCTAATACGCAGTCATGAATGGGCTACAATTATTACAATAAAGCAGTAGTCTGTATAACAGTAAATCTTCTATTTTTTGTGAGAATAAAAATTCAAAATAGAAAGCAAGAGTAATATTATAGGGGCCTGGAGACGTGATTAATGAACAGAGAAAATGTTATTTTAGTGCCAGGAATGTCTTCATTGTTTATTCTAGACCCTATTTTGAAATTGACATCTTTTTTAATTTGTGTGGAATTGGCCAAATTGCCAATTTCTGACCACTTTCGTGGGTAGTTGAAATCGGTAAATGGGAGGTTTCTTGTACTCAGTCGATAGCACAAATGGAGTTCTAAAGAAATAGCTATGAGTTTGGTCGACTGGAACAATGGAATTGGCCGAAAATAGGGCTCAAAGTCGGCAAAATCATCGATGCATGTATATCGCCGAGATAGCTAACTTCGCAAGAGTGTAATTCCATAAGTTTTCCATCAAATTTCTTACTTTTGGTGTCATTACCACCAGGAAGAGATTCTCTGTCATTTCATAAGAAAAAAAAAAAAAATTTCAAATATTTTGCAACACAGACACACACTTCAGGATTTGGGATCTCGACAGTCATAGGGTTAATGCCATGGTAATAATATTAATACATAATAATAATCACTCTTGGGCACATTAAATGTCTTATTTTAGGTTAATGTAGACATTTTCATTAATCCATCTATGATATTTTCTTCAAAATTATATAAGAAACACGTTACATAGCATATAAGCATGCAATGTTTATGTGCTGTGAAAGTGTGCTAGCTAGGCAGAGGGAAAACATTATGTTTTCTCTGGTGCAGCATCAGAGAAAATGTGTATGAATCTATATTGGCCCAGTCACTGCCCTTAATACATAATGCTTTTGTTTACAATTCTCGGCATGAATTATTCATTACTTCTCCCTTTGTTTATGATGGCATCTAAAGGTAGTTGCTAGAAATGATTAAACTCAGTGAACATGGTATGTTGATAGTAATAACATGACTCTGGGCCACATTAAATATTGTGTAGCTAGGATCTGGAAGAGTTGGTAGAGAAATATCACCCTAACAAAGTTGTTGCAAGCCGTGTCTGCATGATTCAGTGACTCTCAAGCTGGTCCTAGTGCCAGTAAAAGACAAAGAAGGGAAGTAACCCCAGATAGGGCTTTGATACCTGATGTCCTTATGGAGGGGGATTTCCCTTCTAAACAATAACCTCTCCTCCCTCCCTCCCTCCTCACCATCTTCCATACGCCAGTAAGTCTCTTCAATAAAGGTAAAAGTGATTTAAATGTTCATTTATCCATTAAAATTAATCATTTATATTTATTTCTCATTGTTTTCTGTATGTAAAACTATAGTTATTCTCTATAGAATGTATTTATGGTTAATGTTTTTGGGTGTCTGGAACAGATTACAGTGGACCCCCGCCTTACGATCAGCTCCCAATGTGACCAGTTATGTAAGCGTATTTATGTAAGTGCTTGTGTACGTGTATTTTTGGGGGTCTGAAATGGACTAATCAAATTCACAATATTCCTTATGGGAACAAATTCCTTCAGTAACGTCAACTGAACATACTTCTGGAATGAAATAATATCGTAAGGCGGGGGTCCACTGTAATTGGATTTACATTATTTCTTATGGGAAATATTACTTGGGTTTTCGTCCATTCAGATTTCGACCGACCTTCTGGAACAGATTAAGGACGAAAACCAGGGTTCCACTGTACTGTACAGTAAATGAAAATTTAACTGCCTCTTACCTGTCAGAGGAGAGCTAATGGCATACTGGAAGCAGGAGTGGAGGAGAGGAGGGGGTATGTTACTGCTTGGAAAGAGAGTCACCTTCTATTAATATGCCAGGCAACAGTCCTTTTGGTGTTGTTTCTCTTCTTTGACTCTTTTTCACCATTAACACCTTGTTCTGGCTCATTGGTTCTTTGTCTCACTAAAAACCTATCCAGTGGGGTATGTTTCAGGCTCCATTTAACACTTGTCTAAATTGAGACATTACACTGTCATTGTTCATGTTAGAGATGGATCGCCACTGCTTTGTCTAGATGGTATTTTTCAGCAAACTCCTGCACTTCATGCAGTTTAGCACACATTTCCTTGACAAGTGCAATGGGCACAACATCCCTTCCCTTTTCTTCCTCTGATGACAGCTACTCCACTGCAATCTGTTGCTGCTCCTTCTGAAGGTCTACAAGGTCTTCCGTGGTGAGTCCCGTTCTATGTTCCTCCACCAACTCCTCCACGTCATCTTAGTCCCCTCTAAGCCCAAGGTCTTCCCCAGGGACACAATATCCTCTACTGGCTCAGGCTCATCTTCAAAGCCTTCAAAATCCTTGGCTACCACAAAGTCAGGTCACAATTTCTTCCATGCTGACTGCATGATCCTGGAGGACACATTTCCCCAGGCTTTGTCAATAAGCCTTAAGCAGGTGAAGATATTGAAATGGTCCTTCCAGACTCCCTGAGGGTTAAATTTGTTTCTGAAGTGATTTTAAAGCACCTTTCAAAAAGTGCTTTGGTGTAGAGTTTCTTGAAGTTAGGAATGACCTGCTGGTCCATGGGATGGATGAGAGGAATGGTGTTAGGAGGCAAGAACTTCACAGTTATAAAAGAGAACTCCTACAGTAACTCGTTTTCCAAGCTTGGAGGGTGAGCAGGAGCATTATCCATAAGTAAAAGGGCCCTGAGTGGCAATTGTTTTCTAATGAGGTACTTTTTGACAGTGGGAGCAAAGACCTCATGAACCCACTCAATAAAAAATTGTCTTGTTACCCAAGCTTTTGTGTTGGCCCTCCACATTACTGCCAATTTGTTTTTCATAACATTGTTGTTCTTAAAATCTCATGGATTTTCAGAATGATATCAAGTAAGGGCTTCAATTTCAAGTCCTCAACACTGTCGACTCATTTCCTAGTGCACATTCTGTGAGCATATGGCCTGAGCCATTTGTGTTGTCCGTCAACAGTCAAGAGAACATACGAAAACCAGAACATTTATTTCTCAAATTCCTCATTTGAAAACCAATTTGTTCGACAAGTAATGCAGTTGACAACCATGGTTCCACTGTAAATCATAATAAGCCTCAGATTATTTTTTCTGTGATCTCCCTCACACTTTAGAAGCACTGAATGATTTACTATGATTTACTTTTTTTTTTTTGGGGGGGGGGGGGTGGAGGTTTATAATAATAATCTCTGACTCTTAATCCTTTTACTTCATTAAATTATTAATGATGATAATTTGCTAATACCTGTGTTTCTTCAAATGCCCCTTCTCCTACTAAACATTATTGCTATCAAAATATTCCTTATATTTTTAGTACAGTGGTCCCTCGTTTTTCGTAGTTCTCGGGAATCATAGATTTCGGAAATCATAGGGATATTTTTGTATAAACATGGGCTCGCTAATCATAGGTTGACTTGCGAATAGTAGTTCGTCTGGGACGCGTACGCACGGTGTGAGCCAGGCCGGCCTCCCTACCCAGCCAGTCTGGCATTGTTTACCAGTGAGCGAAGGTCCCCTCACATGCTCCTACGAAATATTTCATAATATTCCACTCATTTTAGTGCTTGCAGGTACTAAATAAGCTACCATGGCTCCAAAGAAAGCTCCTAGTGCCAAGCCTGTGGTAAAGAAGATGAGAAATACGATTGAATTTAAGAAAAACATCAGCAGGAACAGCAACAGATCGCAGCTCAGAATCTTGCTGCAGAGGAGGAGGAAGAGAGATGGAAGAAGTTGCCTTCTTCAGAAATTAAAGAGATTTTTTGCTATGTGGGGTAAGATGGAAAGCTTTATGGAGAAACATCACCCTGACAAGATTGTTGCAGGCCATGTTGGCAACATGTACAGTTACAAAGTCTTGGGCCATTTTAGGGAAGTGTTAAAGAGATGCCAGAAACAGAGCTCTCTGGACAGTTATTTTGCAAGACAGGACTCCAGTGACTCTCATGGTTGTCCTAGTGGCATTAAGAAACAGAGAAGAGAAGCAACCCCAGAAAAGCAATTGGTACCTGAGGTGTTGATGGAAGGGGATTCCCCTTCCAAACTGGAAACAATCCAATCTCTCTCCTCCTCCAGTCTCCCATACACTAAGAAGAATCTCCAATAAAGGTAAGTGTTATGCTGTTAATGTTTCATTCATTATTTTCCATTGTATTGTTTATGTACTACATCTATATTTCCTATAAAAAATTTGTTTGTTTTAATACTTCTGGGTGTCAGGAACTGATTAACCCTTTGACTGTTTCATGCCCCTCTCTGAAACTGTCATTCTATGTCGCTCAATTTTTGAAAAAAAAAAAAATTATTTTTTCTTATGAAATGATAGAGAATCTTTTCCCGATGGTAATGACACCAAAAGTTCGAAATTTGGTCGAAAACTCGTGGAATTATGCTCCCGCGAAGTTAGCGGTCTCGGCGACATATGCGTATCGGCGATTTCGCCGACTTTGAGCCCAATTTTCAGCCAATTCCTTTGTTCCAGTTGACCAAACTCATAGCTATTTCTTTAGAACTCCATTTTATCTATCAGCTGAGTACAAGAAACCTCCCATTTACTAATTTGTACTACCCAATATGGTAGTCAGAAATTGGCAATTTGGCCAATTTCACGCAAAATAAAAAAGATGCCAATTTTAAAATAGGGTCCAGAATAAACAAGGTAGACATTCGTGGCACTAAAATAACATATGCTCTGTTCATTAGTCACATCTCTAGGCCCCTCTTATATTATTATTGCTTTCTATTTTGATTTTTTATTCATACAAAAAAATACAAAATTTACTGTTATGCAGACGACTGCATTATTGTAAAAATGGTATAAATAATATCAGTGCACTAGTGAAAGAATATTAGACTCCCCAGTTGACGTGTATTGGATGTGTGGTGTGATTTATTTACTCTTGAACATTGGTAAAAATCGAACATTTCCGCTACTTTGAGCTCAGTTTCAAGGTCGTTTTCATCGTAAAAGTAATTAAAATCATCTCTATTTCTGTAATATGTTTTCCATTTTATCACCTAAGACCATGAAAACGCGAATACAACGATAAATACTATACGAAAATACACCTCAAAGTCGGCGTTTTATTCCAAAAAAACGATCAGAGTTTTTTTTTTCTCATTACGCAATGTGTGCTGCAGGATTTTTTTTATGTGGTGCACACTGACCACACAGACCCATTCTCTCACATGTGGGCCTACCAGCTTTCTCCCACTTGATTTGAAGCCGCTAGAATTATTGAGTATATATACGTCAGAAACATTGGCTCGTAAGACGTATTTATACGTCGAAAACAGTCAAAGGGTTAATTGTATCTGCATTATTTCTTATGGGGAAAATTGATTCGAAAATCGTAACTTTCGATAATAGTAGCAACTCCAGGAACGGATTAACTACGAAAAACGAGGGACCACTGTACTGTTTAGTGCACCTAGTTTTGCTTTATTTCCTTTTGTATGTGTGTCTGAAATTTGAGACCGCAGTCAAGGTGGAGACCTAGAGGGCAAATTTCTAGGTCTCCACCTTGACTGCAGTCTCAGATTTCAGACACACATTTCAAATTTCCAAGAAAGTCTCCAAAAGAGTAGGCATCCTTTCAAAGATACGGTACTATGTACCCCAGTCGGCTCTTCTAGCTCTGTACCACTCACTCATTTGCCCTTACCTCACCTGTGGTATTCGTGCATGGGGCTTAACCACAGCGAATCACCTTAAGCTTTTAATATTTATTTGTTTATTTATTTATTTGTTTATTTATTTATGTCTTTGCAAATAGTACATTGATATTATGTATTTACAATAATGGGTTGCAATGCAAAGAGAGCCTCTGTTATGCCTAGGCATTATGGGCCGACTTAACATTATTGGCTTACTGACTACTTAACACTAAGAATTATAACATAGTTGCACAGTAGATTATTAATTATATCATAGTTGTACAGTAGATTATTAATTATAACATAGTTGTACAGTAGAATATTAATTATATCATAGTTGTACAGTAGATTATTAATTATAACATAGTTGTACAGTATATTATTAATTATATCATAGTTGTACAGTAGATTATTAATTATAACATAGTTGTACAGTA
The DNA here is from genome assembly GCF_026875155.1 of Cherax quadricarinatus. Classification (NCBI taxonomy): domain Eukaryota; kingdom Metazoa; phylum Arthropoda; class Malacostraca; order Decapoda; family Parastacidae; genus Cherax; species Cherax quadricarinatus. The sequence goes on from NC_069420.1 coordinate 36,028,882, forward strand.
GAATATTAATTATATCATAGTTGTACAGTAGATTATTAATTATAACATAGTTGTACAGTATATTATTAATTATATCATAGTTGTACAGTAGATATTAATTATAACATAGTTGTACAGTAGAATATTAATTATATCATAGTTGTACAGTAGATTATTAATTATAACATAGTTGTACAGTATATTATTAATTATATCATAGTTGTACAGTAGATTATTAATTATAACATAGTTGTACAGTAGAATATTAATTATATCATAGTTGTTACAGTAGATTATTAATTATAACATAGTTGTACAGTATATTATTAATTATGTCATAGTTGTACAGTAGATTATTAATTATAACATAGTTGTACAGTAGAATATTAATTATATCATAGTTGTACAGTAGATTATTAATTATATCATAGTTGTACAGTAGATTATTAATTATATCATAGTTGTACAGTAGATTATTAATTATATCATAGTTGTACAGTAGATTATTAATTATAAATGAATCTAATTTATATAAGACAAAAGATATATTCATATATTCAAAAATGCTTTTTGTGAAAACAATGATTCAGTTATATTCCTGTCGACAATGGATAAAAGGTTCAAAAGTAATTGTTGAAATTATGATATGGGAATACATATTGAGTGTGTGTGTACTGAGTATTTAGCATTTAGTCTAGGGTGATTAAGTGGCTTTTGAGAAGAGTCTTAAATTGATTTTCAGACTGGGTTACTTTAATATCTTCTGGTAATGAATTCCATATTTTGGGGCCCTTTATGTGCATAGAGTTTTTACACAGTGTGATATGAATACGAGGTACATCAAAAAGAGATGTGTCCTGTTAAGGTTGGTGAGGAAAAGTTTGAGTGAGGGGTTTATATTTGCATTTATTGTTCTGTGTATGTAGTAGGCACATGAATAAGTATGGATGTTCTTAATGGTAAGATTTAAACTTGAAAATTGGTGGAGTATGCTGGCGGGAGTGGGAATTTGAAGTGTGGTTGATTACTAACTCCTGCATTAGGCAACATACTCCACCACTTTTCAAGAGTCTTAACTTGCTTAATATACAAAACATCCACACTTATTATTGTGCCTACTACATACACAGAACACAATACTCAAATATAAACCCTCCTCTCAAACTCCTATTTGATAACTAGTATAACAGAACACACAGCCATAATGCGAGACACAAGTCACTCTTTGATATCCCTCATGTCCATATCTCCCTATGCAGAAATGCTATGCACGTAACGGGCCCGAAGATCTGGAATTCATTGCCAGAACACACTTAACGACCCCTGTCTGCAAATCAGTTTAAGGCCCTACTAAGAAATCACCTCATCACCCAAAATTAACCAGACAGACCATATCTAATACCTACCAATTACTCAAAAGTTACTCATATTGTACAGAAGATTGCTCAACCACTTACTCACTACTACAAAATTAGGATGTCTAAATTTCATTGTTTTAAAAAGTACTAAATTGTAATACATCATATTGTAAATTGATTTAAATTGTTCTGTTGTAGTACTGTAATCTTTATAAACTAATTCAATAGTGTAATTATTCTCTACGAGACTTACCAAAGCCATGTAGCATTGCCTAATAGAATATTAAATTCTCTTGTACTCACTGTAACTAATGACCATATGAACTATTATTGCCTTCCTAATCTTAAGTTAATTTTTAAGTTTGCCCGAAGTGCTCTGCATACTAAGGGACCTTTGGCATGTACACCCAAGTATTATATTCCTCTGTACAACCATGTATAATGCCAAAATAAATGTCTTCTTATTATTCTAGTCTTTATTTTTAAGGCTGTATTCTCTACAATATTCTCAGTTTAGAAATCACTATGTACTGAACCTACAAATTATTGAATTTAATATGTTATAGTAATTTTTTTTTTTTTTAACAAGTCGGCTGTCTCCCACCGAGGCAGGGTTACCCAAAAAGAAAGAAAATCTCCAAAAAAGAAAATACTTTCATCATCATTCAACACTTTCACCTCTCTCACACATAATCACTATTTTTGCAGAGGTGCTCAGAATACAACAGTTTAGAAGTTTATACGTATAAAGATACACAACATATCCCTTGAAACTGCCAATATCCCAAACCCCTCCTTTAACCCTTTCAGGGTCCACAAGCCCTCTCAGAGACTTGTTCTCAGGATCCCCCAAATTTCAAAAAAAAAAAAAAAAAAAAAAAATTCTTATGAAAAGATAATCTTTTCCCGATCATAATGACACCAAAAGTATGAAATTTGATGGAAAACTTACGGAATTGTGCTCTCGCAAAGTTAGTGGTCTCAACGATGTTTACACATCGGTGATTTTGCTCACTTTGAGCCCTATTTTCGGCCAATTCCACTGTACTAGTCGACAAAAATCATGAATATTTTGCTAGAACTCCATTTTCTCTATCGAGTGAGTGCAAGAAACCACCCATTTACCGATTTCAACTATCCAATACAGTGGTCAGAATTTAGAAATTTGGCCAATTTCACACAAATTTCAAAAGGTGCCAGTTTCCAAATAGGGTCCAGAATAAACAAGAAAGACATTCCTGGCACTAAAATGACATTTCCTCTGTTCATTAGTCACGTCCCAATGCCGCTCTTACATTCTTTTGCTTTCCACTTTGAATTTTTATTCTTACAAAAAATAGAAGATTTACTGTAATGCAGACTACTGCATTAGTGTAAAAAATGGTATAAATAATATCGGCGCGCTTGTGAAAGAATATTAGACTCACCAGTTGACGTGTATTGGACGCTTTGCATGATTTGTTTACTTTTGAACTTTGGTAAAAATCGAACATTTCTGCTATTTTGAGCTCAGTTTCAAGGTACTTTTCATTGAAAAACCAGTCAAAATCATCTCAATTTCTGTAATATGTCTTCCATTCTATAGAATGAGACCAGGAAAACTAGAATACAACAATAAATACCATACGAAAATACAGTGCAAAGTCGCCGTTTTTAATCCAAAGACACGGTCAAAGTTTTTTTTTCTCATTACGCACTGTGTGCTGCAGGATTTTTTTTATACTGCACACACTGACCAAACCCATTCTTTCATATGTAGGCCTACCAGCTTTCTCTCACTAGATTTGAGGGCTCTAGAATTTATGCGTACTAGTATGTCAAAAACCCTGGTGCGTAAGCCGTACTAGTACGGCCGAAACCCTGAAAGGGTTAATGGAATGTGCCTTAAGCTGACCTCAAGTGCCACAAAGTTAAGTTTTTCTAGGCAAAGGTTCAGATCAGTGTTATTTAGGATATCTTGTCAGCTTGTTTCATTTAGGACATGATGGCTTGTTCCATTGTATACTTTTGTTATTAAAGTTGAATTTTGGGAAGGCACCCTCATAACTGATCACATTTTGTTGGTCAGGAGCCCTGTGCATACATGACTGTACCTCAGTTATGTTGTGATCTGAGTGAATTGTCTTTGATATAGTTATATCAGGTATCAGATGGTCATTCTAAGTGAAGATGAGGTCCAGCATATTTTCTAGTCTTGGTGGCTCTAATATTTGCTGGTTTAAAATGAATTTGGTGCAGAGTCATTTACAGATGCTTCATAACGTTATGTAGCCTGGTTGACTACAAGCTATGTTTCTTCCTAACACCTGCCAGGCACATGTTGGTAAGAAACATTTCTGGCAGTCAAGCAGACTACCCGATGTTATGAGGAATCTCTAAGCGAGTGGTTTTATTAACCCTTTCAGGGTCCAAGGCCAAAATCGGAAGGGGTGCCCCAGTGTCCAAGAAATTTTGAAAAAAAAAAAAAAAATTTTTTCTTACAGAATTAAAGATAATATTTTTGTGGAGGTAATAAAACAAACAAAAAAAATTTCTGATCAGTACTTACCGAGATAGTGGTGGGAAGTTGACCCAAAATGACTGGGTGGCGGCAACATCAGTGACTTCCGCAAAATCTCATTTTTTTTATTTTACGTTTTTTATACTTTTTTCTTTTCTTTTCTAATGTTTTTCTTTTTCTAGTAACATTTGTGGCCTGTGAGACCAATATAATGTATATTGTATAAGTGTACACTCATTGTATTCAACACAATAACTGCACTAATTTGTTTATCATTATATTGCTTACAAAAATTGTTTACAAGTTTATTGTAAACAAAATAATGAAAATATTAGTGCGGTTATTGTGTTGAATACAACGGTACCATATAGTACCATATGGTAAATGGTGCCATAGGGTGCAATGGTACCATATAGTACAATTGTACATATGGTACAATGGTACCATATGGTACAATATAGTACAGTGGCACATGATGCAATGGTACCATATGATACAATGGTTCCATATGGTGCAATGGTACCTTATGGTACCATATGGTGCAATGGTGCCATATACCATATGGTGCAATGGTACCATATGGTACATTGTACCATACAGTACAATGATACCATATGGCTCATTGTACCATATGGTACTATATGATACTGTTGTATTCAACACAATAAAACACTTAATATTTTCATCATTATTTTGTTTACAATAATTGTTTACAACAAAAATATGCAAAAATGTTGTATATTAGTAATGTTTTATTTTATATATACAAATGTACAGGAGGTGGATGACAAAGCACTTTGTCATCCACCTGACTCACTCAGTCTTGGCTGGTGTCTCCTGCCACCAACACCTATTGACCATATGGTACACGGTATCATATGTTACAGGGTACCATATGGTACATTGTACTATATGGTATAGGGTACCATGCAGTACAGGATAACATATGGTGCAGGGTACCATGTTGTGCAGGGTACCATATGGTACAGGGCACCATACAGTACAGGACACCATATGGTACAGATACAGGGATCTTTATGAAAAGCCACCCTGACTTTTTTGGGTTTTCCTAGGATTTTATACATATGCTGCTATGTATGATAATCGATGTAATTGTATTTCTTTACACCTGAATAAACTTACTCAAGCGCATGTGGCATCATAAGTAAGTTTATTTAGGTATACACAAATAAAGTTACGTAGAATATCATACTTAACAGCATGTGTTCAGAGAACCTAGGATAACCCGAAAAGTCAGACTTATTTCCATTAGGGTCCCTGTACCCTGTACCATATAGTATAATGTACCATATGGTACAATGTACTATATGGTACATGGTACCATATGGTACCAGTGTACCATATGATACCATTGTATGACATGGCACCATTGTACCATATGATACCATTGTACCGTATGGTACAATGGTACCATATGTTTCAAAACTATAGAATTCCTCTTCAGCTCCACTTGCATCTGTCTTAGAACTGTAAGTTGTGAAGAGGAGAGTCAGAGTTCACCCAAAGAGTGAGTGGGGAGTGAGAGCTTCCTTGCCGCCAGGCACGATGAACAAAGCTACTTTGGCGGCGTTCCCACAATGCCATGCGGGTGTCCAGATTTTTTCTATAGTGTGCACACTGACCACCCAGACCCATTCTCTCAGATGTAGGCCTACCATCCTTCTCGCGCTAGATTTGATGACACTAGAATTTTGGCATAGATCTATGGTTTGGACCCTCAACGTTAAGCCGTAGATCTACAGCACAGACCCTGAAAGGGTTAAGCAACACTTGCATACAATGTTTAACATGGATATGAATCCTACAGTATGTGATGTTTTTTTGTATATGCTTTTGCTTGTTACTGCGAGGTGCATTGAGGATGCTTAAGGCTCACTGGTGAGGCCGGTGTTAGGCAGAAACAGGGATGAATTCACAAACTTAATGTAATTCTTGTACATAAGCTCATTTTAACCCTTTGAGGGTCGACAGGCCCTCTCCGAAACTCGTTCTCAGGGTCGGCCAAATTTAAAAAAAAAAAAAAATTATTTTCTCTTATGAAAAGATAGAGAATCTTTTCCCGATCATAAAGACACCAAAAGTTTGAAATTTGATAGAAAACTTACGGAATTATGCTCTCGCAAAGTTAGCGGTCTCGGCGATATTTACGCATCGGCGATTTTGCCCACTTTGAGCCCCATTTTCGGCCAATTTCACTGTACTAGTCGACAAAAAACATGAATATTTCGCTAGAACACTCCATTTTTTCTATCGAATGGGTGCAAGAAACCACCCATTTATAAATTCAACTATCCAGTACAGTGGTCAGAATTTAGCAATTTTGCCAATTTCACACAAATTTCAAAAGATGCCAATTTCCGAATAGGGTCCAGAATAAACAAGAAAGACATTCCTGGCACTAAAATGACATTTCCTCTAGTCATTAGTCACGTCTCAAGGCCCTCTTATATCCTTTTGCTTTCCACTTTGAATTTTTACTCTCACAAAAAATATAAGATTTACTGTTATGCAGACTACTGCATTAGTGTAAAAAATGGTATAAATATTATTGGTGCACTTGTAAAAGAATATTAGACTCACCAGTTGACGTGTATTGCACGCTTGGCACGATTTGTTTACTTTTGAAGTTTGGTAAAAATCGAACATTTTCTGCTACTTTGAGCTCAATTTCAAGGCACCTTTCATTGTAAAACCAGTCAAAATCATCTCAATTTCTGTAATATGTCTTCCATTCTATAAAATGAGACCAAGAAAACTAGAATACAACAATAAATACCATACGAAAATACACTGCAAAGTCGCTGATTTATTAAAAAAAAATGGTCAAAGTTTTTTTTTTCTCATTATGCACTGTGTGCTGCAGGATTTTTTTTAGACTGTGCACACTGACCACATAGACCCATTCTTTCACATGAAGGCCTACCAGCTTTCTCCCACTAGATTTGAGGCCGCTAGAATTTATGAGTACTAGTACGTCAAAAACCCCTACGCGTAAAACGTACTAGTACGACCAAAACCCTCAAAGGGTTAAAGGCCAGCTCTATGTACAGTATTCTAGCAACTCTGAGATACTATCCACAAAAGTATGTATATAAAAGTAATTTCTTAAACAATAAAAACTAGGTTTTTAAATAATTGACTATCTTTGACCAATAGGATTTTGGCAATTTTCTTCTTACTTTCCCAGAGGTAAACCTATTTGATGGTATTATTTTTATGGCATTTGATGGTATTATTTTTATGGCATCCAGAATTCTTTATTCTAACATTCTGAATATTTTTTTTAATAATTTGGATGTAATAAACACTAGATAAAGTTGGTTACCAAGCCATGAATTGTCAGTAACTCATCTTTTCCCTCTCAGTTACATTTTAACCCTTTAAGGGTCGAGAGGCCCTCACCCAAACTCGTTCTCAGGGTTAAATTTTCGAAAAAAAAAAAAATTCTTAGGAAATGATAGAGAATCTTTTTCTGATAATAATGACACCAAAAGTATGAAATTTGATGGAAAACTTAAGGAATTATGCTCTCGCAAAGTTAACAGTCTCGAAGTGGGCGATTTTGCCCACTTTGACCCCTGTTTTCGCCCAATTCCAATGTTGCAGTTGACTAAAATCATAGCTATTTCCCTAGAACTCCATTTGTTCTATTGATTGAGTTCAAGAATCCACCCATTTACCAATTTCAACTACCCAATAAAGTGATCAGAAATTGGCAATTTGGGCAATTTCACACAAATTTCAAAACATGCCAATTTTGAAATAGGGTCCAGAATAAACAAGACAGACATTCATGGCACTAAAATAACATTTTATTTGTTCATTATCACTTCTCTAGGCCCCTCTTACATTACTTTTCCTTTCTATTTTGAATTTTTATTTTCACAGAAAATATGTTTCCTGTTAGGTATATTACTGCATCATTATAAAAATGGTATAAATGATATCAGCGCACTTGTGAAAGAATATTAGACTCACCTGTTGACGTGTATTGGACACTTGGCATGATTTGTTTACTCTTGAACATTGGCAAAAATTGATCATTTTCGCTAGTTTGAGCTCAGTTTCAAGGTACTTGTCATTGTGAGACCAATCAAAGTCATCTCTCTTTCTGTAATATATCTTCCATTCTGTCGAGTGAGACCAAGGAAACAAGAATACAACCATAAATACCATACGAAAATACACTAGAAAGTCGCTGTTTTAAACCAAAAACACAGTCGAAGTTTTTTTTTCTCATGCACAGTGTGCTTCAGGATTTTGTTTATACTGTGCTCACTGACCACACAGACCAATTCTTTCATATGTAGGCCTGTCAGCTTTCTTCCACCAGATTTGAAAGTGCTCGAATTTAGTCATACAAGTACAGTGGTCCCTCGCTTTTCGTAGTTCTCGGCAATCGTAAATTTCACCAATCATAGGGGTCTTCTTCGTCTTTCAACAAACCAGCCATATCCCACCAAGGCAGGGTGGCCCAAAAAGAAAAACAAAAGTTTCTCTTTTTAAATTTAGTAATTTATACAGGATAAGGGGTTACAATCATACGGGTATTTTCGTATAAACATGGACTCGCTTTTCATAGGTTCACTCACGAATAGTAGTTTGTCCGGGACGCGTATGCACGGTGTGAGGCGGGGCGGCCTCCCTACTCAGCCAGTCTGGCATTGTTTAGCAGTGAGTGAAGGTCCCCTCAAGTGCTCCTACGAAATATTTCATAATATTCCACTCATTTTAGTGCTTGCAAGTACTAAATAAGCTACCATGGCTCCAAAGAAAGCTCCTAGTGCCAAGCCTGTGGTAAATAAGGTGAGAAATATGTACAGTGACAAAGTCTTCGGCCATTTTAGGGAAGTGTTAAAGAGACGCCAGAAACAGAGCTCTCTCCACAGTTACTTTGCGAGACAGGACTAGAGTGACTCTCAAGGTGGTCCTAGTGGCATTAAGAAACAGAGAAGAGAAGCAACCCCAGAGAAGCAATTGGTACCTGAGGTGTTGCTGGAAGGGAATTCCCCTTCCAAACTGTAAACAATCCAATCTCTCTCCTCCTCCAGTCTCCTATACACTAAGAAGAATCTCCAGTAGAGGTAAGTGTTACACTGTTAATGTTTCATTCATCATTTCCCATTGTATTGTTTATGTACTACATGTATATTTCATGTAAAAAATTTTTTTGTTTTAATACTTCTGGGTGTCAGGAACGGATTAATTGTATTTACATTATTTCTTATGGGGAAAATTGATTCGCAAATCGTAAATTTCATTTATAGTAACGGCTCCAGGAAAGGGTTAATTACGAAAAACGAGGGACCACTGTACATGACTGACCCTGGTTGCAATGACATATTTGTACATGACCGACCCTCAAAGAGTTAACCCTTTCAGGGTTTCAGCCGTACAGCATGGCTTACGCACCAGGGTTTTTGACATACTAGTACACCTAAATTCTAGCGCCCTCAAATCTAGTGAGAGAAAGCTGGTAGGCCTACGTATGAAAGAATGGGTCTATGTGGTCAGTGTGTGTGCAGTATAAAAAAAATCCTGCAGCATACAGTGCATAATGAAAAAAAAAAACTTTGACCGTGTTTTTGGATTAAAACAGCGAATTTGCACTGTATTTTTATATGGTATTTATTGTTGTATTCTAGTTTTCCTGGTCTCATTTTATAGAATGGAAGACATATTACAGAAATTGAGATGATTTTGACTGGTTTTATAAAGAAAAGTACCTTGAAATTGAGCTCAAAATAGCAGATATGTTCGATTTTTACCAAAGTTTAAAAGTAAACAAATCATGCTATGCGTCCAATACACGTCAACTGGTGAGTCTAGTATTCTTTCACAAGTGTGCTGATATTATTTATACCATTTCTACACCAATGCAGTAGTCTGCATAACAGTAAATCTTCTATTTTTTGTGAGAATAAAAATTCAAAGTGGAAAGCAAAAGAATGTAAGAGGGGCATTGGGACGTGACTAATGAACAGAGGAAATGTTATTTTAGTGCCAGGAATGTCTTTCTTGTTTATTCTGGACCCTATTTGGAAATTGGTATCTTTTGAAATTTGTGTGAAATTGGCAAAATTGCTAAATTCTAACCACTGTATTGGATAGTTGAAATCGGTAAATGGGTGATTTCTTGCACTCATTCGATAGAAAAAATGGAGTTCTAGCAAAATAGTTATGATTTTTATCAACAAGTACAGTGGAATTGGCCGAAAATAGGGCTCAAAGTGGGCAAAATCGCCGATGCGTAAACATCATCGAGATTTCTAACTTCGCGAGAGCATAATTCCGTAAGTTTTCCATCAAATTTCATACTTTTGGTGTCTTTATGATAGGGAAAAGATTCTCTATCTATTATTAAGAATTTTTTTTTTTTTTTTTTTTGAAATTTGGGGGACCCTGAGAACGAGTCTCTGAGAGGGCCTGTCGACCGTGAAAGGGTTAAACTATTAATTTTCTGCATAATATTCACACCACACATTGCCCTTAGACACATCTCTATTGCCTCTACTCTACTCCTGGCTGCAACATTCATAACCCATGCTTCACACCCATATAAGAGCACTGACACCATTAAACTGACACATTCCCATTTTTGCCTCTATGGATAACATTATTGGTCTCCACAGATATCTAAGTGCACCACTCAACTTTTTTTCCTCACTAGTTCTATGGGTTAGATAATCTGCATTAATAAGTCTTTCATTAAATAAGCTTGTTTGTAAAATATAAAGGACTCAGTTTTGCTGAAAGACATGTAAAATGAGAAAAAGAAAATGAGAATACAGTATGAGGGACCCATTTACTTTTTAAGTATTATTTCATATCATTGTATTGTAACAGTTACATTAGCAGTTGAAGTTCCACATGTAAAACTGATCTTCACTATAAAAAGCAGGACCAAAGCTGCGACAAAACATCATCTTTAATGGATATCCAATTTCTTTATTGACATCTTAAATGTTTCTTCATCCATCATCAAAATCTAAAATATATTACAGTAAAAGTAAATTCTGTCTATATCATGAGTTGAGTAACACAACTAAGATAATTCAGTCAGTATGATTTACAATAGACTTTAATTAAAATGTCTTTGTATACAAACGACATATTTTAAAACGGAGAGGAGCAAGTGGAGGCAGTGGGTTTTTATGATTTGATGTGCTGTTGGAATGTGACCAGGGTAACATTTATGAATGGATTTGGGGAACTGGACTTAAGTTCTGTAGGCGGGAAATACAGTACAGTACCTTCATTCTGAAAGAGGGGTGGGGATATTGCAGTTTGGAGGGGCATCTGAACTGTGATGTTGGCATGACTCTGGCAAGACAGTGATACAGTGAGTGTTAGTGAAAGTATTTCTTCATTTTCAGGTCACCCTGCTTTAGTAGTAGATGGCTGGAGTGTTAAAAAAATAAACTCACATTTTTTTTATAAAGATTGATCAAGAACTGTAGATTCATTAGTTACGTTGTGTTAGTAAGTCAGTAGTTCTTTCCCGCCCATCCTCAGACACACCCTCACCCTTTCACACTCACCCCTTCCCCACCTAACCTTCCCTCTTACCCAACCACCCTCTTCTAGCCCCCACCCCTTACACCCCCCTCTTCCCCACCCACCCCATTCTCCTACCCCCATCCACCCTCACCAACCCCACCCTCCCTCACACTCACCCCAACTGCCTTTACACCCACTCATATATTGACCCTTACACCTACCCCTCCCCAACCTATCTCTGCACCAACTGACCCCTCACACTCGTCCTCTTTCACAACCCACCCATTCTCACAACCACCCCTCACAACCACAAACCCCTCACAACCACAACCCCTCACAACCACCACCTCTCACAACCACCACCTCTCACAACCACCACCTCTCACAGCCACCACCCCTCACAGCCACAACCCTTCACAGCCACAACCCTTCACAACCACAACCCCTCACAATCACCACCTCTCACAATCACCACCTCTCACAACCACCACCCTCACAACCACTGCCCCTCACAAACCACTGCCCCTCACAACCATCATCCTCACAACCACCGCCCTTCACAACCACCGCCCCTCACAACCACCGCCCTTCACAACCACCGCCCCTCACACCACCGCCCCTCACAACCACCGCCCCTCACAACCACCGCCCCTCACAACCACCGCCCCTCACAACACCAACCGCCCCTCACAACCACCGCCCCTCACAACCACCGCCCCTCACAACCACCGCCCCTCACAACACTGCCCCTCACAACACCACCCCTCACAACCACCACCCTCACAACCACCACCCTTCACCACCACCACCCCTCACAACCACCACCCCTCACAACCACCACCCCCACAACCACCACCCCTCACAACCACCACCCTTCACCACCACCACCCCTCACCACCACCACCCCTCACCACCACCACCCCTCACCACCACCACCCCTCACAACCACCACCCCTCACAACCACCACCCCTCACAACCACCACCCCTCACAACCACCACCCTTCACAACCACCCACCCTCACAACCACCACCCCTCACAACCACCACCCCTCACAACACCACCCCTCACAACCACCACCCTTCACAACCACCACCCTCACAACCACCACCCCTCACCACCACCACCCCTCACAACCACCACCCTCACAACCACCACCCCTCACAACCACCACCCCTCACAACCACCACCCTTCACCACCACCACCCCTCACAACCACCACCCCTCACAACCACCACCCCTCACCACCACCACCCCTCACAACCACCACCCCTCACAACCACCACCCCTCACCACCACCACCCCTCACAACCACCACCCCTCACCACCACCACCCCTCACAACCACCACCCCTCACAACCACCACCCCTCACAACCACCACCCCTCACAACCACCACCCCTCACCACCACCACCCTCACAACCACCACCCCTCACAACCACCACCCCTCACAACCACCACCCCTCACAACCACCACCCCTCACCACCACCACCCCTCACAACCACCACCCCTCACAACCACCACCCCTCACAACCACCACCCCTCACAACCACCACCCCTCACAACCACCACCCCTCACCACCACCACCCCTCACAACCACCACCCCTCACAACCACCACCCCTCACAACCACCACCCCTCACATCGCACCCACTCATGCATCCACTCTCATTAACATAAATATTTTAATTAAACAATATTTAATATTAATTGTAAGTAAAAGATTCAGTACTGAATGTAAAATATAAGATAAAAATTCTTCGAAAAAATTAACTGAAATTTGGTGGGGAATATTATGAGTCAGGAATACATTAATCCATTTTAAATAGTTTCTTATGGGAAAATGTCTTCAAAGCATTGAACAAACAACTTAGGATAAATATTTGAACTGCCATTCCATTGTAGGTTGATGCCCTTTTGTATTTTTCTTCTTCTTATATATGTACAATTACACATTAAATTTGTAAATTTCTTCAATTTTTAATTTTATTTTAAGGTGGAAAACTTAGCCACTAATGGAGAAGTAACAGATGATGTGTCCCTGCGAAACTTGTGGACCTGGTTGGATGCAGCCAGAAGTTTAGTCTTAACTGGCAATTTCAAGCTACCTGGAGGAATGCCTTACAGATATCAAGGTGTATGGTAAGTTTATAATGCATATGATTTGTATTACCTCATTATTCTTTCATCGAAACAAAATTTCTTTGACAAGCCCTGTGTGCTATGTATCCTTTTGCCTCACTTGCTGTTATTTGTGAAGGTAGTTCTGTTGTGTCTGGATGTCACTGAACCAACTTGGGTTTGAATGCAATTTGTTACAGTTTTTCTGTGTACAGTAGGCCTCCACTTATACAGCAGGTTAGGTTCCAGGCTACTCCTGGAAAGCAGACATCGTCGTAAAGCAGAATGACATTTTTTCCACTTATAAATGCCAGATAACAAGTTTACACTAACATATATTAAGTTAGCAATAGAACTAGGCATTAAAAAACAACAAAAAGTAAAATACACACACAGTACACTCATTATTTACCTCAAAATATTTGTAATCTTAATGTAGGGCAAAAGGTGAGTTGTATTTACTGTAAGAAATCAGGTGTGGTAGCCCTCCTGGCCACCCCACCCACACATAATATATACTATGATGATGCTTAAAGCTCCCTAGAGTAATAAAATGCATATACAGTACACTCATTACTTACCTTAAAATATTTGTAGTTTTAATGGTCTTAATGTAGAGTGAAAGGTGAAAAGTATTTATTTGTAGAAAGTCATGTGAGAGGTAGGGTAGGGATGCCCGCCTGGCCACCCCACCCACTATGTAAACAAACGGATGAAGCGTCTGGTTATGGTTCATAAACATTCGTACAAACACCTTACTTTGTGTACAAGTTGTCTCCACAGTGATACAGTAATTTTGAAGAAAATATCATAGATGGATTAATAGAAATGTCTATATGTATTAGTGTAATACATATGTATACGACATTGAATGCACCCAAGTGATTACACGTACAGCGGATCCTCACCTAACGATATTAATCCGTTCCTGAGAGCTCATCATTAGCCGAAATTATTGTTAGCCGAATTAATTTTCCCCATAAGAAATAATGGAAATCAAATTAATCCGTTCATGACACCCCAAAGTATGAAAAAAACAAATTTTACCACATGAAATATACATTTTTATACACCCAAAAAGAAGAAGACATGCGCAATTACTACTGTACTAAATAAAGAATACAGTGGACCCCCGCATAACGATCACCTCCCAATGCGAGCAATTATGTAAGTGTATTTATGTAAGTGCGTTTGTACGTGTATGTTTGGGGGTCTGAAATGGACTAATCTACTTCACAATATTCCTTATGGGAAATTCGGTCAGTACTAGCACCTGAACATACTTATGGAATGAAAAAATATCGTTAACCGGGGGTCCACTGTACATGACACTTACCTTTATTGAAGATCTGGTGATGATTGATGGTATGAGAGGAGGGGAGATGGTGGAAGTTGTTATTGTTTGGAAGGGGAATCCCCTTCCATGAGGACTTAAAGTAGCAAGTCCTTTTCTGGGGTTACTTCCCTTCTTCTTTTAATGCCACTGGGAGCAACTTGAGAGTCACTGGACCTCTCTTGCACCAAAAATCTGCCCATAGAGCTCTGTACCTTGCATTCCTTTAAGATTTTCTTAAAGTGGTTCAAAACATTGTCAGTGTAAGTCACCAGCACAGCTTGCAATAGCTGTGTCAGGGTGATTTTCCTCCATAAAGGTTTGCACATTTGACCACATTGTGCACATTTCCTTAACCTCTTGACTGTTGCAACCCCCAATCCTGAGGTGTCTCCTGGTGTTGCAAAATTTAAAAAAAAAAAAATTATTTTTTCTTATGAAATGATAGAGAATCTTTTCCCAATTGTAATGACACCAAAAAAAAAAAGAAATTTGATGGAAAACTGATGGAATTACGCTCTCGCAAAGTTAGCAACCTCGGAGATATTTACAAATTGGCGATTTTGCCCACTTTGAGCCCTATTTTCGGCTAATTCCATTGTTCCAGTCGACCAAACTCATAGCTATTTCTTTAGAACTCCATTTTTTCTATCTTTTGAGTACAAGAAATTGCCCATTTACTGATTTCAACTACCCAATACCGTGGTCAGAAATTTGCAATTTGGCCAATTTCACGAAAATTAAAAAATATGACATTTCAAAATAAGGTCCAGAATGAACAATGCAGACATTCCTGACTCTAAACTTACATTTTCTTTGTTCACCAGTCACGTCTCCAGGCCCCTCTGATATTACTCTTGCCTTCTATTTTGAATTTTTATTCAAACAAAAAATAGAAGACTTACTGTTATGCAGACTACTGCAATACTGTAATAATTGTACAAATAATGTCAACCCATTCATGACTGCATATTAGAATGGCTAGTTGGACATTTATTGGACAAAGACATCATTTGTGTACTTTTGAACATCGGCAAAAATCATACATTTCCCCTAATTTGAGCTCCATTTCCAGGTTCTTTTTATAGTAAAACAAATCCAAATCACCTCTATTTCTATAATATGTTTTCCATTCTATCAAATGAGATGAAGAAAACGAGAATACAACCATAAATACTATACGAAAATAGACCACAAATTCGGCATTTTAATTAAAAAAACGGTCGGAGTTTTTTTTTTCTCATTATGCACTGCGTGCTAAAGGATTTTTTTTATATGGTGCACACAGACCCATTCTCTCACATTGGGCCTACCAGCTTTCTCCTACTTGATTTGAAGCCGCTAGAACTTCTGAGTACATATACATCAAACACTGTTCCTTGTAAGATGTATATATACGTATGACCGAAACAGTCAAAGTGTTAATTTCCTCAGTTGTGGCACCTTTTTAAAGAACAGCTTCCTTGATTGCCGTTTTGTTGGCCAAGATAGTAGCGATGGTTGATTGGGGTTTGGCATATAACCTGGCCAGCTCCGAGACACGCATTCTACTTTCGTACTTTGCAATTATCTCTCTCTTCATTTCCATACTAATTCTCACCCTTTTTACCACAGGGTTGGCACTTGAAGCTTTCTTGGGGTCCATGGTGACTTATTTTGCAGTTACAAGCATTAAAAACACTGGGATAATGTGAAATGTACCGAATGTATGCGTAGACGTGACTGCACTGGCTGGCTTGTAAACACTGGCACCCATGGGGCAGCTGAGGCGTGCTCAGGCCACACATGGACATGTCCCGGATGAATCAGGTTGGGCGAGTTTTTTATTGTTAGGCAGGGCAAAATTTTTATGCTCAAACGCTTCGTTAGGCGGATTTGACGTTATGTGATGTGTTCGTTAGGCGAGGGTCCACTGTATTATTATTAACCCTTTGACTGTTTCCGACGTATAAATACGTCTTACGAGCCAATGTTTCTGACGTATTTATACGCATAAATTCTAGCAGCTTCAAATCAAGCAGGAGAAAGCTGGTAGGCCCACATGTGAGAGAATGGGTCTCCATGGTCAGTGTGCACCATATAAAAAAAATCGGGGAGCCAGTGGTGCATTGTGGGAATGCCATTTCAGTTGTCCTTTTTCAGCATGTCTAGCAGTAAGAAATATGTGATTCCCTAGCAAATCTGGGACTCTTCTTTTCCCAAGTGATGCTCTAACACAGATGGAAGTGTCAGTGAAGATCAATTTCATGATTTGGAGGAGTTTGAGACCAAAAGCAATGGAGGAGGAGGAGGGGGAGGAGGGGAGGAAGAGGAGGAGGAGGAGGAGGGAAGGAAGAGGAGGAGGAGGAGGAGGGAAGGAAGAGGAGGAGGGAAGGAAGAGGAGGAGGAGGAGGAGGAGGAGAAGGA
>NC_069420.1:36053599-36198999 GCF_026875155.1 Cherax quadricarinatus
CTTAGTGGAGAGGTTTAACAACAGATCAGCAGCAGAGTAACCTTTCCTGAAGCCATATTGACGATCACAAAGTAGTGAGTGGTAGTCAAAAAACTCTGTCTTTTGTCTTGAGATTATTGTCTCAAGGATCTTACCAGTGATTGACAGGAGTGACACTGGTCTGTAGTTGCTGATTTCTGCTCTGCTCTTCTTTTTGTGAACAGGGACTACATTTGCCTGTTTCCATAGAGAGGGCCATTTACACTGTACTAGGCAGTGCTGAAAGATGCGAGTTAGAGGTGCTGCTAGCTGGTCTGCACATCTTCTCATCAGTCTTGGGCTCAACTTGTCTGGGCCCACAGCCTTTTCTTGGTCAAGCGATTTAAGAAGGAAATGCACCTCCTCCTGCCTTATTGTCACCACTGACAGTTTTGACACAGTTCTTGCAGCTAGCCAAGGAGGGTCCCTTGCTGGATCAGGAACTTGCATTTTGGTAGCAAAGTGTTCAGCAAAGAGGTCCGCCTTATCTTTACTAGTAGAGGTGGTCCCATCCTGTCGATTTAGAGGTGGAAGGAGCTCATCAGGCAGATAACCTTGTCTGTCCTAGACCAGGGACCACCAGGTTTTGGAGCCTACCCTACCTGATGCTAGCTTTCTTTTAGTGTCCACCTCCCATTTAGCAATGGCCCACTTTTGAACGTCACCCATATGCCTACAGGCTTGCGTGTGCAAGTTCCTGTTATAGGTGGTAGGATGTCTCTTATACCTTCGCCATGCTTTGTACTTAGCAGTAGCAGCCTCTCTACAACGAAAGCCAAACCAAGGCTGATCTGTAGGCTTTGTCACATATTGCCGGTGAGGAATGTGTTCTTGTTGTAGATTAAGGATGTGTCCAGTGAAGGCTTTCACTTGGTTGTCAACATCCCCATGGAGAAGAGCATTCCAATCGGTGGTGGCGAGCTCAGAGCGAAGGGCTGGCCAATTACCTCTTTCCCATAGCCAGGTTGTGCGTGTGGACTCCTCACCTCGTTCTGTTGGGATCTTAAGTGTCGTAAAAACAGCCTTGTGGTCAGACGATCCAACGTAGCCGAGGGGTTGACAAGTGACTATGCCTTCTGCCAGATCACTCACTACTGGGTCAAGGGAGGAGCCAGAGATATGAGTAGGGAAATCAACAAAGTTTCCTCTCTCTCTCTCTCTCTCTCTCTCTCTCTCTCTCTCTCTCTCTCTCTCTCTGTGTACTCACCTATTTGTGGTTGCAGGGGTCGAGTCATAGCTCCTGGCCCCGCCTCTTCACTGATTGCTACTAGGTCCTCTCTCTCCCTGCTCCATGAGCTTTATCATACCTCGCCTTAAAACTATGTATGGTTCCCGCCTCCACTACTTCACTTTCTAGGCTATTCCACGGCTTGACTACTCTATGACTAAAGAAATACTTCCTAACACCCCTTTTGATTCATCGGGAGTCTTCAACTTCCAATTGTGACCTCTTGTGTCTGTGTCCCATCTCTGGAACATCCTGTCTTTGTCCACCTTGTCTATTCCGCGCAGTATTTGTATGTCGTTATCATGTCCCCCCTGACCCTCCTGGCCTCCAGTGTCGTCAGGTCAATTTCCCTCAACCTTTCTTCGTAGGACAATCCCCGTAGCTCTGGGATAGTCTTGTTGCAAACCTTTGCACTTTCTCAAATTTCTTGACGTGCTTGGACTAGGTGTGGATTCCAAACTGGTGCTGCATACTCCAGTATGGGCCTGACGTAAATGGTATACAGAGTCTTGAACGATTTCCTTACTGAGGTATCGGAACGCTATCCGTAGGTTTGCCAGGCGCCCATATGCTGCAGCAGTTATCTGATTGATGTGCGCCTCAGGAGATATGCTCGGTGTTATACTCACCCCCAGATCTTTTTCCTTGAGTGAGGTTTGCAGACTTTTGCCATCTAAACTATATTGTGTCTGCGGTTTCTTTGCCCTTTTCCCCAATCTTCATAACTTTGCATTTGGCGGGGTTTAAACTCAAGGAGCCAGTTGCTGGACCAGGCTTGTAGCCTGTCCAGGTCTCTTTGTAGTCCTGCCTTATCCTCATCAATTTGATTCTTTCTTTAAACTTCACATCGTTCGCAAACAAGGACACTTCTGAGTCTACCCCTTTCCCGTTATGTCATTCACATATACCAAGAACGCACAGGTCCAAAGGACTGACCCCTGTGGAACCCCACTTGTCACAGACACCCACTTTGAAAACCTGTCACGTACCATGACTCGTTGTTGTGCCTCCTGTAAGGTATTCTTTATCCATTGCAGTCCCTTTTCCCTGTTATGTGTGCCTGATCCTCTAGCTTTTGCAGTAACCTCTTGTGAGGAACTGTGTCGAAGGCCTTCTTGCAGCCCAAAAAAAAAATGCAGTCGACCCACCCCTCTCTCTCTTGTCTTACTTCTGTCACCTTGTCATAAAATCTATAATAGGTTTGTGAAACAGGATTTTCCCTCCCTGAAATCATGGGGTTGTCAATTATACACTTGTTTCTTTCCAGGTGCTCCACCACTCTCCTCTTGATGATCTTCCCCATGACTTTGCATACTATACACGTTAGTGATAAGGTCTGTAGTTTAGTGCCTCATGTTGTCCCCCTTTTTTAAAAAATTTGGGGGACTACATTTGCCTTTCTTCCATACCTCAGGGAGTTGCCCAGTTTCAAATGATGTGTTGAAGATCTTTGTCAATGGTACACACAATGTCTCTGCTCCCTCTTTAAGGCCCATGGAGAGATGTTGGTTCCCACCGCCTTTGAGGTGTTCAAGTTCGCATAGCAGCTTCTTCACCTCCTCCTTGGTTTATATGTACCTCATCCAGCACTTGCTGGTGCACCCCCCTGCTCTGTTTTCCCTGAGGCCCTTTACTGGTTTCCACTGTAAATACTTCTTTAAATCTTGTGTTGAGCTCCTGACATACCTCCCGGTCGTTTCTTGTAAATTTCCCCATCCCCCTTCCTCAGTCTGATTCCCTGGTCCTTGACTGTTGTTTTCCCCCTGATGGGGCTGTACAACAGCTTCGGGTCAGTTTTGGACTTTCGTTGCTATGTCATTTTCTTTATTGCCGCTGAGCCTCCCTTCTTATCTCTGCATATTCGTTTCTGGCTTTTCGGCTAATCTCTTTATTTTCCTGAGTTCTCTGTCTTCTGTCCCTTTTTCCCATTCTCTAGTACACCTATTTTTTTGCCTCCCTCACCTTTGGGTGAACCAAGGACTCGTTCTGTTCTTCCATTATTTCTTTTTTCCCTTGGGAACAAACCTCTCCTTTTCCCTCCTTGCATTTTGTTGCACATAGTCCATCATTTCTTGTACTGGTTTTCCTGTCAGTTCCCTCTCCACTGAATGTCTTGAAGAAAGTTCCTCAACCCTGAGTAGTTCCCCCTTTTGTAGTTTGGTTTTTCCCACCCTATTCTGCTGCTCTCTCCACTTGGAGTTCAACTATATAGTCGAAGCACAGAACCACATGATCACTAGTCCCAGGGGCCTTTCAACATGATACCCCCCTTGATGTCAGAACTACTCAAGGTGAATACAAGGTCCAGTCTTGCTGGTTCATCCTCTCCTCTCTCTCTGGTAGTGTCTCTAACTTTGTTGATGCATGAGGTTTTCCAGTACCACATCCATCATCTTGGCTCCCATGTTTCGGGACCCCCATGGGGCTCCGGGTTTTTCCCCAGTCAATCTCCTTGTGATTGAAATCACCATAACTAGTAAACTTTGCCCCCCGCATGTGTGCTCTCCTGGCCACCTCGGCTAGTGTGTGACCATTGCTCTGTTGCTCTCATCGTATTCTTCTCTTGGCCTCCTGCAGTTCTGTGGGGGGGTTGTCCCATTACTGCAATTATCACCTTATGTCCCTCAGACTGGATTGTTCCTACTAAGTAGTCCCTTTCGCCCGTGCCATCCATTCCTTCCATTTTCTCAAACCCCCACGGGTTTTTTTAATGAGCAGTGCACTCCTCCCCCCCCTCTCCTCCCTCTGTCTTTCCTGAGGATTTGATATCGGTTGGAAAGATTGAATCTGTTATTATTCTGGTGATTTTTGTTTCTGTGAGTGCAAATTATGTCTGGGGATGTCTCCTTGATTCTTTCGTGCCACTCCTCATACTTATTTGTTATTCCATCTGCATTTGTATACCACACCTTCAACTTCTTTTCTAAGATTGTGGTCTGGGAGGTGTATTGGGGTTGGGGGAAGTGGGAGACCGGATAAGGAAACTATGGTGGTTGCTGTGGGGGTGGAAGGTTTGTAATGCAGTGGGTGGGGGCATTGGTTTGTGGAAATGGGTGTTTTGGTTTAGAGTGTTTGGTTGCACTGGGGGTTGACCTGGTTGGGTGGCTTCTATAGGAAGTTGTGAGGGAGGCTGCATTTGATCTTCTGTGTCTGGGATCCCTGTTGTCTTCTCCATCCCCTCTCTTTCCTCCTTTCGCCTTTGTACCATCTCTCTCTGTTTCTGCCTTTCTGCTTGTGTTCTGTCGCGGGTCGTGATACCTTCCTGTATCCCGGCTTGTCCCTTAATCGTGCTTTCTCCTGCAGGATCCTGTTCCAAGTCGATTCTGCCTTGAAGGCACTTTCACTGGCCGGGTTCTTTTTTTACATACCCCCTATTCTCCGAAAATTTTCCAGCTTGGTCATGTCGTCTTCTCCTATTGCTTTCATGATTCTTTTCAAATTTCTTTTTTTCCCCTTGTTTTCTGGCTTCATATGTTTCCCCTTCAACTTCCTGGAGCCCATACACCAAAAGTGACCTCACGCTTTCATTCTCCCACTGCTATCCCTGTGTATCCCCTCATTCAATTTGATTTCCTCCATTGCAGCTTTCCTTTCTTCAGTTTCACTAGCTAATGTACTTGGGTCAGTGGGCCCATCATTTTCCCTTCTCGGCTTTCCTGGCTCTGCTTTTGGTCTGTTTGGGCCTCCACATATAGCTTAGGTCTTTCATTTATCATTCTCCACTGATTGAGCTTTAATGCTGTTTTGTCCTTCTTTCCCTACAGTCCCCTTATTTGTGACTGAGGTAAGCAGTTCTCTGTTGTCAATCCCAAAATGTTCTTTAGTTCATTAGGCTGTTTAGATTTTTCAGTTCCTCTTCTAAAATCTGTATCCTGGCCCTTTTGCTTTGACTTGCACCTCCCACTTCCTCCTTTTCCCTGTCTATCCTCTCTTCCATTCTCGTGCTAAGTTTTCTAGTTTCTTTTCCCATTCATGTTCCTTTTTGTGAGCTCTGCTGCCCAATCTTCCTTTGCAGTTTCCTCCTCCTGTCCCTTGGTTTTTCTTGTTTCTCTCTGGCAACCCATTTTTGTTTTATCTGATTGCCTCAGAGTGGGGGAAACCTATGTAATTCTGTATGTTAGGTTAGTATTGTGTATGTCAGAGTGTGGGGGGGGGAGGTAGAGGAGGAACTGTGGCTATGTGGGAG
This sequence comes from Cherax quadricarinatus, assembly GCF_026875155.1. Lineage (NCBI taxonomy): Eukaryota > Metazoa > Arthropoda > Malacostraca > Decapoda > Parastacidae > Cherax > Cherax quadricarinatus. The sequence continues at coordinate 36,059,032 of NC_069420.1, forward strand.
ATTAGTGGGAAGGGGGGTGGGAAAGGGGAGTGAAGCAAGTGGTGTGAGTGGGGGAGGGAGAGGGGGAAGGAGGGAGAGGTGGGAAGGGGGAGGGTGAAAGAGGGAGGGGAGGGATCAGGTGAAGGGGTAGATGTCGGTGGGGGGGGGGGGAGTGTATGTGTGAGTCTGGCAATGTGTGTGTGTGGGGGGGGGGTGTGGATGTGTGTGGGAGTGTGTGTGGGGGTGTATGGGTGTTCGTGCGCACACTATGCTACGCTACTCTTTTGAAGATCATAAAATTTTTTTCACAATCAATTCCTTATTAATATACACTAATATATACTATATAATATTAATTGTGTACACTTGTGTTTGTGTGTACACTTGTGTTTGTGTGTGTGTGTTTACTAGCTTGTCGTTCTTTGAAAAAGAGGGGGGGGGGTCACGTTAACACTATTTGTTATTGTTGTTGGTTCACCGGTACTCTCCCGGCCCAGATCTTCGCACGCACACTAGGCTACTTTACTTTTTGAAGATTATAGGATTATTTTTTCTCACTCAATTCCTTATTAATATATACTTATGTGTATTATAATAATAATTACGGGTTGCACACGTGTGTTTGTTTGTGCGTACTTGTTTACTAGCTTGTCCCTCAGAAAATGGGGGGGGGGGTTCACTAGGCTACACAACTCTTCTGGAGTTTACCTGGTGATATTTAGATAATTTACTAACCACTATCTATCTCCTGGTACTGAAATAGGGAGAGAGAGATGGGTAATAGCATACAATCAGCCGGGCGAGGGCACTGAGACTTTAGACACTAACCCAAAAATTTAACCCCCAAAAAAGGCAAGTGTGTCGTCTGCACAACAATGGAGGGGTTTCCCGCTGGTCGGCTGCTATCAACTCCTTCAATTTTGTAACTCCTTCAGGAACTTTATCATGCATTCAAGTTTTTATTTTATTTTTTTTTTAAGACTTGGTATTCTCTTTTTTCTTTAGTACAGTATTATGGTTTATAACAAGTCTGATGATGTTAGCTACATTCACAACACCAACAGCCCGGGGATTGAGTAATTTTTTCTTACTTTCAGTATTTACTTAATCACTCTTCATGACCTTATCATTACACTGCTGTTATAACCAACTAACATATGTATTTGTTAATATTTCAGTCACACCGTTAACCCAATTAACTGTTTGGATATTTTGTGTCAACACTGCAGCCAGTAGCCTGATCAGCTGACTGCTATCCTCCCTCACTCACAATTCATTCAAATCTAAATTGTAAAAATTCTTGATCTTATCATATTATTCGCACTCTTGAAAGCTATTGCACTCTTGTAGGTATGTTCACTGATTCACTCACGTACGATGACCGCTAATAATATCTTAGGACAGCTACTAGAACGCTATATCCTGGGAGCACTATTCAGCGATACTGCTTCACGTGTGTGTGTGTGTGTGTGTGTGTGTGTGTGTGTGTGTGTGTGTGTGTGTGTGTGTGTGTGTGTGTGTCTATATCTGTCTCTGTCTTGCAGGTACACAGTTATACATAATGTACAGTTATACATAATGTAAATTACCTAGGATAACCCAAAAAATCCAGACACAGTGCTATACTGCTTATAGATATAATGCATAATAAGCATGATTAGCATGTAATACACATTTTCACTTGTTCAGGAATCAGACGTGACCGACTTTGCATCATGTGTTTTACCTGTTGGTTCATGAGCGGCTCTCTCTCTCTCTGAGACAGAGAGACAAGTAGAGAGACAGGAAGACAGAAACACAGGCAGACAGAAAGACAGATAAGCAGAGACAGAGATAAACATAGACAGAGCTAGACAGACAGATAGACAGATAAATAGACACAGAAACAGATAGAAACAAACAGATAGACAGACATGTTTATTTGTAACAGTGAAAAATGAATCAAAGCAGTGCACAATCATCAAATGTCACTCCACGAGTGATGCTCCACTGGCAGTGGAGTGACAGATAGACAGAAACAAACATAGACAGACATGTTTATTTGTAGCAGTGAAAAATAAAGCCAAGGCAGTGCATGATCATCAGATGTCACACCACGAATATCACTCCACTGACAGTGGAGTGACACTCATCTTACACCGTGCTTCAAGGAGTTTCATATATACTCCAGCATTTCTAAAACATTGCTGGGACCTGGCAAAAAAGGCTTATTTAAAAACCCATAACAAATAAATTGGGGTGGTTTTTTTTGGGCTGGAATGGATTAATGGCATTTTAATTAATTTCAACGAGGAAAATTTATTTGATATACGAGCAAATTGAGTTACAAGCTGGGTCATGGAACGAATTAAACTCATAAGTCAAGGTACCACTGTATTTATTTCTTTGCTAAGGTTACAGTGTGTGTTTACATATCATAATATGACTGGAGCAAAGAAAGCCATAAAGGAGAGGTGTGGAATATTTACTGTTTGGAGGGACATCTGAGCTGTCGTATCTTCATGCCTCTGATAAGACAGTGATAGTGTGCCTGATGGTAAGAATATTATATATACAGTAGGGCCCCGCTTTACGACATTTTGCCTTATGGTTTCCACTACTATGGATATTTAAAATCTTGACCAAAACTCGCTATACAGCTCCCTCACCATCTGACTTTCTAATACGGTCTCCACACCCCCACCCAGTTTGTTTACATTCTCTGTGAGCTCCGTGAGCACCATGTCTCAACATTATGTATGGAAACTTTCCAAAATTTCAAGCATTTAAAGTTATTTCATGTTTTATTTATATGTACACTGATAATTATACTTATGTATACCAGTACCTAAATAAACTTAAACTCTGTGCTGGCATGCAGATACTCATTAAAATCACTTAGAGCATCATATTAGTCTTGAGGACACCATATTAACCTTTAAATGGTCCAAACGTATATATATGTTCACTTGTAGTTCTTGTCATTTTATAACCAATCTTTGTTCTGACACTAGTATTAGGTGCTGGAATTGTACTCAAATTGTCACAAATACACTGACATGTGGACATTTACACCTGCCTTAGCCATTTACTATTGTCTTGGAATATATACAAAGTATTTATATATCCCAGCAATGTTTTGGATATGTGGAAGTATATTATTCCATGATATATTGAAACTAAGTGATTTGTGATCACTTTCCCCAAGCTCATCATTAACCTCAAGATTATTAATTAGTGAATCTTTGTTGGCAAGAACCAAGTCAAGCATATAGTTTCCTCTAGTTGGTTCTCTCACAACCTGTTCTAAAAAGCAATCCTGAACCGTATCAAAAAAGTCACTAGACTCAAGATTTCCTGTCATTTGTTCCAATCAATCTGTCTAAAGTTAAAATCTCCCATTATCACAACATGTTCATATCTCGATGCCTTATGAATTTCGTCCCATAACAGCTTACTGTTCATAATGTTTATAAAAGAAGAAAAGGGAAAACTTTAAAGAATGTAATAATTATAATGGAATAAGTCTGTTGACCATACCAGGTAAAGTATATGTCAGAAGTATGATTGTTGAAGTGATGGAAAATACAAAATATATGTAACAACGAAGAGTGTGAATTGAGAAAGTGAAAGGAATATGCAGATCATGTGTAAACACTGGTTTTAAGTTGGAAAAATTCGGATTGTAGACTCAAAGCCTTAAATCTCCACTCTATGGAGAGGCGTAGAATGAGGGGAGATATCATTGAAGTGTATAAGTGGATGATGGGTATAAACAAGGGAGATATTAATAAAGTATGCTGAGGGTGTCGAACCAGGTAAGAACCAGGAATAATGGATTTAAGTTGGATAAATTTAGATTTAGAAAGGACATAGGTAAGTACTGGTTTTCTAACAGAGTTGTAGATGCGTGGAACAGTCTTCCCAGTGGGGTGATAGAGGCTAGGACCTTGGGTAGCTTTAAGAAGAGACTGGACAAATATATGAGTGGGAGGGGCTGGGTTTGATTGGTGTCATTGGGTACGGGAGTTATTTCTTGGGAAGCTTTAGGTAGTAGTCGTTTTGAATGAACATTAAAATGGTATAAAATACCGACAGATTGTTAGGTAAGACACATATGCAACAGTTAGGTATCTTTATTTCGAAACGTTTCGCCTACACAGTAGGCTTCTTCAGTCGAGTACAGAAAAGTTGATAGAAGCAGAAGATACTTGAAGACGATGTAATCAGTCCATCACCCTTAAAGTTTTGAGGTGGTCAGTCCCTCAGTCTGGAGAAGAGCATTGTTCCGTTGTCTGAAACAACAATGCTCTTCTCCAGACTGAGGGACTGACCACCTCAAAACTTTAAGGGTGATGGACTGATTACATCGTCTTCAAGTATCTTCTGCTTCTATCAACTTTTCTGTACTCGACTGAAGAAGCCTACTGTGTAGGCGAAACGTTTCGAAATAAAGATACCTAACTGTTGCATATGTGTCTTACCTAACAACAGTAGTCGTTTTGATAAGGACCTGCCTCGCATGGGCCAGTAGGCCTTCTGCAGTGTTCCTCCATTCTTATGTTCTTATAATAACAGTGAGGAGGAGGAGGAGAAGGAGGAGGAGGAGAAGGAGGAGGAGGAGGAGAAGGAGGAGGAGAAGGAGGAGGAGAAGGAGGAGGAGGAGAAAGAGGAGGAGGAGAAGGAGGAGGAGGAGAAGGAAAGGAGGGGAGGAGGAGAAGGAGGAGGAGGAGAAGGAGGGGGAGGAGGAGGAGGAGAAGGAGGAGGAGGAGGAGGAGAAGGAGGAGGAGGAGGAGGAGAAGGAGGGGGGAGAAGGAGGAGGAGGAGAAGGAGGAGGAGAAGGAGGAGGAGGAGAAGGAGGAGAAGGAAGGAGGAGGAGAAGGAGGAGGAGGAGGAGAAGGGAGGAGGAGGAGGAGAAGGAGGAGGAGGAGGAGAAGGAGGAGGAGGAAAGAGGGAGGAGAAGGAGGAAAAGAGGGAGGAGTAGGAGGAGAAGGAGGAGGAGGAAGGATGAGGAGGAGGAGGAGAAAGAGGAGTGGGAGGAGGAGGAGGAGGAGAAAGAGGGAGGAGTAGGAGGAGAAGGAGGAAAAGAGGGAGGAGAAGGAGGAGGAGGAGAAAGATGAGGAGAAGGAGGAGGAGAGAAGAAGGAAGGGAAGGGAAAGGGGGAGGAGGAGGAGGAGAAGGAGGAGGAGAAAGAGGGAGGAGTGGGAGGAGAAGGAGGAAAAGAGGAAGGAGGAGGAGAAGGATGAGGAGGAGGAGGAGGGGAGAAGAAGGGGAGGAGAGAAGGGGAGAAGGGGAGGAGAAGGAGAAGGATGAGGAGGAGTGGAAGGAGGAGGAGGAGAAGGAGGAGGAGAGAAGAAGGAGGAGGAGGAGAAGGAGGAGGAGGAGGAGGATAAGAGGAGGAGGAGAAGGAGGAGGAGGAGAAGGAGGAGGAGGAGGAGGAGAAGGAGGAGGAGGAGAGAGGTGGGAGGACAAGAAGGAGGAGGAGAAGAAGGATGAGAAGGAGAAGGATGAGAGGAGGAGGAGAGAAGAAGGAGAAGAAGAAGAAGGAGAAGGGAAGAAAGAGGAGAAGAAGAGGAGAAGGAGGAGGAGAAGAGAAGGAGGAGGAGGAGAAGGAGGAGGAGAGGGAGGAGAATGAGGAGATGAGGAGGAGGAGAAGGAGAAGAAGGAGGAGGAGGAAGGAGGAGGAGAAGAGGAGGAGAAGAAGGAGAGGAGGAGGAGAAAGGAGGAGGAGGAGAAGGAGGAGGAGAAGGAGGAGAAGAAGGAGGAGGAGGAGGAGGAGAAGGAGGAGGAGGAGAAGGAGGAGGAGAAGAAGGAGGAGGAGAAGGAGGAGGAGGAGGGGAGGGGGTAGAAGGAGGAGGAGAAGGAGGAGGGGAGGAGGAGGAGGAGAAGGGAGGAGGAGGAGAAGAAGGAGGAGGAGGAGGAGAAGGATGAGGAGGAGGAGAATAAGGAGAAGGAGGAGGAGCAGAAGGAGGAGGAGGGAGAAGAAGAAGGGGGGAGGAGAGAGGAGGAGGAGGAGGAGGAGGAGAAGGATGAGGAGGAGGAGAAAGAGAAGGAGGAGGAGAAAGAGGAGGAGGAGGAGGATGAGAAGGAGGGGGGGAGGATGAGAAGGAGGAGGAGGGGAGGAAGAGGAGGAGGAGAATGAGAATGAGTAAGGGAGGAGGAAGAGGGAGGAGGAGAAGGAGGAAGAGAAGGAGGATGAGAAGGAGGGGGAGGAGGAGGAGAAGGAGGAGGAAGAGAAGGAGGAGGAGGAAGGAGAAGAAGAAGGGGGAGGAGGAGGAGGAGAAGAAGAAGGAGGAGGAGGAGGATGAGGAGGAGAAGATGAAGGAGGAGAGGAAGGAGGAGGAGAAGAAGAAGAAGAAGAAGGAGGAGAGGAGAAGGAGGAGGAGAAGGAGAAGGAGAAGACAGAGGAGAAGAAGCAGAAGGAGAAGGAGAAGAAGGAGAAGGAGAAGGATAAGGAGAAGGAGAAGGAGAAGAAGGAGGAGGAGAAGAAGGAGGAGGAGAATAATAATACATAATAATAATAATAGGTAATAATAAGTTCCCTTGAAGCATGAAAAACAGAGTCTACCCCTGACAGTGACATGATGAGATAACAACTGATAAGAGCTGACGTTTGATGAGCATACACGAGGGTGGGAGAATGTGCAGCCGGTAAGAAAAGATTAGAGGTGATATTTGATGAGCATCGCCCTCACTTTGTTTTCGCTGGTACACAAACATGTCTGTCAAGCTCCCTGTCTATCTGTCTATCCGTCTAGCTCTCTGTCTCAGAGAGCGCCATAAGACTGCGTCGTCATCACATTTACTCACATCTCGAAGCAGAGTATAGCACTTTGTCTGGATTTTTTGGGTTATCCTAGGTAATTTACACTATGTATGCTTGTATTTACGTGTACCTGTGAGACAGAGATAGACAGATAGAGAGAAGATTGAAAGAGATACAGAGACAGACAAAGACAGATAGAGACAGACAGAGACAGACACAGATAGAGACAGAGGTAGACATAGACAGAGATAGACAGACAGACAGAGGAAGACAGAGGTTAGCAGAGATAGACCCTAAACTTGGGGTTAACATCACTTTCCTCTTAAAAGAGGAGTGTTAATATGACATTACATCAGTGAATCCTTGGTGTTTGCCGCACTGTTTGCTCTAGCTGGCGCTCAATTTAACTGGCGCTCCCACAAGGTACTAAGTGGTCCCAAATTTTTTAGTATTGTGCACATTGAGTGTTAGGACCCATTCTATGCTGACAAGGCATCTCAGGTCAATAGTGGGGCGCTATGCATAAGAACGTATACACATGTATATACGTTTGGGCCGTTTAAGGGTTAATAATAATAATCACTCTGAGGCACATTAAATATATATATTACATTAACCCTTTGACTGTTTTGGTCGTATATATACGTCTTGCACACCACTGTTTCTGACGTATTTATACACCTAAATTCTAGCGAAACATATAAGTGAACAGTATTTAGATAAGGCTAAAGAGGTTTTTGTGGCATTTATGGATTTGGAAAAGGCATATGACAGGGTGGATAGGGGGGCAATGTGGCAGATGTTGCAGGTGTATGGTGTAGGAGGTAGGTTACTGAAAGCAGTGAAGAGTTTTTACGAGGATAGTGAGGCTCAAGTTAGAGTATGTAGGAAAGAGGGAAATTATTTCCCAGTAAAAGTAGGCCTTAGACAAGGATGTGTGATGTCACCGTGGTTGTTTAATATATTTATAGATGGGGTTGTAAGAGAAGTAAATGCGAGGGTCTTGGCAAGAGGCGTGGAGTTAAAAGATAAGAATCACACATAAAGTGGGAGTTGTCACAGTTGCTCTTTGCTGATGACACTGTGCTCTTGGGAGATTCTGAAGAGAAGCTGCAGAGATTGGTGGATGAATTTGGTAGGGTGTGCAAAAGAAGAAAATTAAAAGTGAATACAGGAAAGAGTAAGGTAATGAGGATAAAAAGATTAGGTGATGAAAGATTGGATATCAGATTGGAGGGAGAGAGTATGGAGGATGTGAATGTATTCAGATATTTGGGAGTGGACGTGTCAGCGGATGGGTCTATGAAAGATGAGGTGAATCATAGAATTGATGAGGGGAAAAGGGTGAGTGGTGCACTTAGGAGTCTGTGGAGACAATGAACTTTGTCCTTGGAGGCAAAGAGGGGAATGTATGAGAGTATAGTTTTACCAACGCTCTTATATGGGTGTGAAGCATGGGTGATGAATGTTGCAGCGAGGAGAAGGCTGGAGGCAGTGGAGATGTCATGTCTGAGGGCAATGTGTGGTGTGAATATAATGCAGAGAATTCGTAGTTTGGAAGTTAGGAGGAGGTGCGGGATTACCAAAACTGTTGTCCAGAGGGCTGAGGAAGGGTTGTTGAGGTGGTTCGGACATGTAGAGAGAATGGAGCGAAACAGAGGGACTTCAAGAGTATATCAGTCTGTAGTGGAAGGAGGCGGGGTAGGGGTCGGCTAGGAAAGGTTGGAGGGAGGGGGTAAAGGAGGTTTTGTGTGCGAGGGGCTTGGACTTCCAGCGGGGCATGCGTGAGCGTGTTTGATAGGAGTGAATGGAGACAAAGGGTTTTTTTAATACTTGACGTGCTGTTGGAGTGTGAGCAAAAATAACATTTATGAAGGGATTCAGGGAAACTGGCAGGCTGGACTTGAGTCCTGGAGATGGGAGGTACAGTGCCTGCACTCTGAAGGAGGGGTGTTAATGTTGCAGTTTAGAAACTGTAGTGTAAAGCACCCTTCTGGCAAGACAGTGATGGAGTGAATGATGGTGAAAATTTTTCTTTTTCGGGCCACCCTGCCTTGGTGGGAATCAGCCAGTGTGTTAATAAAAAAAAAAATAAATTCTAGCGGCTTCAAATCAAGCAGGAGAAAGCTGGTAGGCCCACATGTGAGAGAATGGGTCTGTGTGGTCAGTGTGCACCACATAAAAATAAATCCTGCAGCACGCAGTGTGTAATGAGAAAAAAAAAAAACTCTGACCATTTTTTTGGATTAACCCTTTATCGGGCAAATGACCATAAAATTAGAAATTTGAACTGAACTCCCTATAGTGGATAGAGTAACTCAATATAAGGTCAATGAGCCCGTATAAATGGAATTATGATGGTTAGTTTTCAAGCAATTGTAAATCTCCGAAGCGCGAAAATTTCCGCCCTTGCCCGACATAGGGAGTATAAATCTGAATGTTGCAAACTTGCAGTTGTTAATAAAACACCCAATAACTATTTTTTAAATTTATTATACAAACAGACAATATCAAAAACATAAATGGAACTTGTATCAAAACAGTTTGTATGTATTAGAAAAATATAAAAATGAAACAAATAGCAACATGGACACATTACAAAGGGATAAAATTTTCAAGTCCCATATTCCTGAGATTTGTGAGGAAGACCAATTATTCTATATTGCTAATTGATAGTATGGTAGTCACTGAAGCAATTTCTATTACTCTTTATGCACAGATTTACTTTGCATACAGAACACTGGAATGAGGATGTGACATATTTCTTAGAATTGCTGCAATACTTGCAACTAAATGGCTTTTTCCCTGCCAGTGGCAAGTGGTTTAGAGTTCTGTCAAGCCTAACACTGTCATCAGGCCTTTGTGCACATTGGCTCTGCACAGCTTTCACTATGCTGACACCATTGCAAGTATATGGTGAATTACTTGGTGAAGGTCTTGTAGATGTTCTTAGGGTTCTGCCTCTAAACTTTTGTCCTTTAGACCTTGCAGTGACAGAGATATCATTCCTGAAATACTTCAGTGCCATACACTTGGTGTTTAGTGCTCGAGAATCATGGCAGTAAAGAAGCCATGCATTCACAACAGCAAGATCAAGAACATAGGCAAACAGCCGCATGTACCAACGTTTAGATTTCATTGGTGTTCTGTACAGATGCACCAACATGTTACTTTTGTCAATACCTCCCATGTTTGCATTGTAGTTCTTGATGACTGCAGGGCACTGTAAGTGGTCTTTGTTCTTTGTAGCCTTGTTATATCTTTCAACAAGACTCACAGGATTGACCCCAACATCACTTGTCACTAAAGTCACAACTTTCTTGTCCTTCCATCTTACAACAAGGACACCATCATTGTTTTGAAGCTAAAAGTGCCCCTGTCCACAGTGTTCCTTTCCATTTGTTTGACAGGCATCAGATCTGGCTTACCACATCTATTTTCACGTACTGTTCCAGTGTATCTGCAGTTATACTTATCTCTTAGTAGCTTGACCAAAGGTAGACTTGAAAGAAATTGTCAGCGTTAGATTGCTGATGTGTTGGTCTTTTCATAGTTGCTGCAAGTACCCAGAACAATCTTTGTACTTACTGGAAGTTTAGTTTTTTCCCTGTGGAAGCTTTATGGGATGGCTGTCAAAAGTTGGAGTGCCTTGATACATGAGTATATCATGTATGATTCCATCTTCACTTGCACGACAAAAAAGTTTAAAAACCCCACTTACCTGGTTTGGTTTTGATGTGCTGCCTTAGATTTCCAGCGGGTTTTACCCTTGAACCAACCATGACTTCATCAATAAATTTGCCGGGGTGTAGCTGGAACTTTCAAGCAAGCATTAGTTAGTGCAGTGTAAAGAGCCTTACCTTGTGGAATCTGTCATTATCCTTTTCTGTGTTGTCATTGAAATGAATAGTACGTCTAAGTAACCAAAACCTCTTAGACCCATGGCTTCTGCAACCTGGGTTGGATCCCCAAATGCACTTTTTCAAAAGTCTTCGAGTGTGGTAATGGAACAATACCCATGAAACAAAATAACCTATGAACCTTTATGATCTCTTCAGAATCTGTTGCAAAATTATTATTTATGTTTTTTGCTTGGCATACAAATTTGTTTGATATGCTATGTTATCTACCATGTCTGCAGTACAGAAAATACGAAAATACTCATATGGAGACCTAATTGAAAAAGGCTTTTCATGTTTATATGCCGGCAAAGGATCATTTTTGAGGTCAACCTGGGACCACTGAGATGGACCTTGAAGAACAATATCTTCATAAATATCTTCCTCATCAGGGTACTCCTCGATCGTAATACCTTTCTTTTTCTTCACTAATTTCTGCTTTTTGGCTGGCCTTTCTTCCTCCTCTTCATCACTTGACACCTCTGCATCCAGTGGCAAGTATTCATCACCCACTATCCAGCAATTCTGGGTCATCTACCTCCGGTTCTGAGTCACTGTCCTCCAAAATCAGACATATTTTGACCTGTTGCTGGAGGGCTCCCCATAAAACAATTTCTCATTGATCTGGAAGGACAATAAAAACCTTCTGTATAGATCCAGACCACTACAGAATTCTTATATGCAATACAAATTTTTTTATAAATATTTATTTTACTGAAATTGTACTATGTCACTTCTAGGGCAGCAACAAAAATTTTTGTGCTTCCTTTGTTGAACTTTTTTCAACTGCATGCTACACTCACATTATGCTTCACACAGACTTTATGTATATATCAAAATATGCCTAAACTATTCATGTACGCGCTAAACATAACAATTAATACTTACTGACATTATGGAGGGTAAAATTCGAGAGTATATTAGTGACACTGGATGCAAAAAACCCACACTGGGCGACGCCAAGCCACAAGTGTTCATGTTTTGTTCTCTCAACCAATGGGAAGGCGGCAAACGCCATCACCACTTAGCTGAAGCGACTCAGGGAAGGCTTGTGATTGGTTAGAATTAAAGAACGGGAATCCAGATGCGGGGCGCGTGTAGGATGACATGCGCAAACTTGCACGTGTTTAGCCACGAAAATTTTTGCCGCTGCGCGACAAAGGGTTAAAACGCCGATTTTGAGATGTATTTTCGTATAGTATTTATTGCTGTATTCTCGTTTTCATGGTCTCACGTGATAAAACGTTAAACATGTTACAGAAATAGAGATGATTTTGATTAGTTTCACGATGAAAACGACCTTGAAATTGAGCTCAAAGTAGCGGAAATGTTCGATTTTTACCAGTGTTCAGGAGTAAGCAAATCACACCACATGTCCAATACACTTCAACTGGGAAGTCTGATATTCTTTCACTAGTGCATTGATATTATTTATACCATTTTTACAATAATGCAGTAGTCTGCATAACAGTAAATTTTGTATTTTTTTGTATGAATAAAAAATAAAAATAGAAAGCAATAGTAATATAAGAGGGGCCTAGAGACATGACTAATGAACAGAGGATATGTTATTTTAGTGCCAAGAATGTCTACATTGTTTATTCTGGACCCTATTTTGAAACTGGCATCTTTTTTAATTTGCGTGAAATTGGCCAAATTGCCAATTTCTGACCACTTTATTGGGTAGTTCAAATTGATAAATGGGCAGTTTCTTGTACTCAACAGATAGAAAAAATGGAGTTCTAAAGAAATAGCTGTGAGTTTGGTCAACTGGAACAACGGAATTGGCCAAAAACAGGGCTCAAAGTCGGCGAAGTTGCTGATGCGTATATGTTGCCGAGACCACTAACTTTGCGGGAGTGTAATTCCGTGAGTTTTCAAACAAATTTCATACTTTTGGTGTCATTACCAACGGGAAAAGATTCTCTATCATTTCGTAAGAAAAAATAGTTTATTTTTTTTTTCCAAAAATTTATCGACATAGAATGACAGTTTCAGAAAGGGGCCTGCGACAGTAAAAGGGTTAATACAGTGGAATTTCTGCTTACGAGTGCCCCAACGTGAGAGTTTTTCAAGATACGAGCAGTCGCTCAGTCGATTTTGTGCTTCCAGATGCAAGCGAAATTTCAAGATGCGAGCGGGCCTCGAGGGAGGTTCCTTGACACTGGTGAGGGGCTCTTGCTCCTGATCTAGGGAATTGGATCTCAGTTGTTTGTTGAACTATCTTATTGAAACTTGGGCAATGTATGATGGAAAGATGCTTCTTAACGTACACAAAAATGTAAAGAAATCGGTCCATAAATAACGGAGCTCACTTCTCAGCCTTTAGCCGCCCCTTAGCGGTATATTTTCATATGGTTTTTATGGTTGTATTCTCAAGTTTTTGGTCTCATTTGATAGAATGGAAGATACATTACAGAAATAGATATGATTTTGATTGCTTTCACAACGAAAAGTATCTTGAAATTGAGCTCAAAGTAGCAGAAATGTTCGATTTTTGCCAATGTTCAAGAGTAAGCAAATGACGTCACCATCCAATACGTGTCCACCTGGCCAGTCTCATACACAGTCACGAATGGCTTGACATTATTTACACAATTATTACAATAATTCAGTAGTCTGCATAACAGTAAATCTTCTGTTTTTTGTGTGAATAAAAATTCCAAATGGTAAGCAAGAATAATATAAGAGGGGCCTGGAGCTGTGACCGATGAACAGAGAAAATGTTTTTTTAGTGCCAGGAATGTCTGCAGGGTTTATTCTGGACCATATTTTGAAATTGGCATCTTTTGAAATTTGTGTGAAATTAGCCAAATTGCAAATTTGTGACCACTTTATTGGGTAGTTGAAATAGGCGAATGAGCGGTTTTTTGTACTCGGTCAACAAAATAGAAGTAAGTAAGTTTATTCAGGTATACACAAATACAGTTAGATAGATTATCATACATAGCAGCACATGTATAGAGAACTGAGAATAACCCAAAAAAGTCAGACAGTGACTTATTTCCAGTACCTGGCTTGGGCTTGCCATATATGATCTTTGATAAATATTTTTTTCTCAGTTGTTTGTTGGGCTGTCTTATTGAAACTTCGGCAATGTATGATGGAAAGATGCTTCTTAACGTACACCAAAACTGAAAGGAATCAGACCATAAATAACGGAGTTCACTTCTCAGCCATTTGCTGCCCCTTAATAGTACATTTTCGTGTGGTTTTTATGGGTGTATTCTCGTTTTTTTCTCACTTGATAGAATGGAAGATATATTACAGAAATAGATATGATTTTGATTGGTTTCGCAATGAGAAGTACCTTGAAATTGAGCTCAAAGTAGCAGAAATGTTCGATTCTTTGGCGATGTTCAAGAGTAAACAAATGACGTCACCATCCAATACCTGTCTGACTGGCCATTCCAATATGCAGTCATGAATAAGTTGACATTATTTATACAATTACATGTATTACAATAATGCAGTAGTCTGCATAACAGTAAATCTACTATTTTTTTTGTGAATAAAAATTCCAAATGGTAAGCAAGAGTATTAATATAAGAATACGTATGTACTAATAAACAATAATAATAATAATAATACAGTGGACCCTCGACCAATGTTGGCATCGTCTAACGTTAAATCTGACTTGTGATACATTTTAACGCAAAAATTTTGCCTCGACTAACGCTAAAAAACCTGACCAACGCTATTCGTTCCCGTTCGAGACGCGTCCACTTGTGGCCTGAGCATGCCTCACTTGTCCCATGGGTGCCAGTGTTTACAAGCCAGCCAGCCACCGCGGTCCCATCCAAACATACAATCGGAACATTTCATATTATCACAGCGTTTGTAGTGATTGCACCTGCAAAATAAGTCACCATGGGCCCCAGGAAAGCTTCTAGTGCCAATCCATAGTAATTCTCACCCTAAAAAGGGTGAGAATTACTATGGATATGAAGAAAGAGATCATTGCTAAGTATGAAAGTGAAATGCGTGTCTCCGAGCTGGCCAGGTTGTACACAAAACCCCAATCAACCATCGCTACTATTGTGGCCAAGAAAACGGCAATCAAGGAAGCTGTTCTTGCCAAAGGTGCAACTATGTTTTCGATAGAAGATGTTGAGAGACTGTTATTGGTGTGGATAAATGAAAAACAGATAGCAGGAGATAGCATCTCTCAAGCGATCATATGTGAAAAGGCTAGGAAGTTGCATGACGATTTAATTAAAAAAATGCCAGCAACTAGTGGTGATGTGAGTGAATTTAAGGCCAGCAAAGGTTTGTTTGAGAGATTTAAGAATCGTAGTGGCATACATAGTGTGATAAGGCATGGTGAGGCTGCCAGTTCGGACCACAAAGCGGCTGAAAAATATGTGCAGGAATTCAAGGAGTACATAGACAGTGAAGGACTGAAACCTGAACAAGTGTTTAATTGTGATGAAACAGGCCTGTTTTGGAAGAAAATGCCAAGCAGGACGTACATTACTCAGGAGGAAAAGGCACTCCTACGACATAAGCCCATGAAAGACTGGCTTACTCTGTTGATGTGTGCCAATGCTAGTGATGATTGCAAAGTGAAGCCTTTATTGGTGTATCACTCTGAAATTCCCAGAATGTTCAGGAAAAACAATGTCCTCAAGGCTAATTTGTGTGTGCTGTGGAGGGCAAACAGTAAGGCATGGGTCACTAGGGACTTTTTCTATGACTGGTTACACCATGCATTTGTCCCCACTGTAAAAAATTACCTCCTGGAAAATAAATTGGACCTTAAGTGCCTCCTGGTGTTAGACAATGCTCCTGGTCATCCTTCAGACTTGGCAGAGCAACTTTCTGCGGACATGAGCTTCATTAAGGTGAAGTTTTTGCCTCTTAATACCACTCCTCTCCTGCAGCCCATGGACCAGCAGGTTATTGCAAACTTCAAGAAACTGTACACAAAAGCTGTGTTTGAAAGGTGCTTTGTAGTGACCTCAGAAACTCAACTGACTCTAAGAGAGTTTTGGAAAGATCATTTTACCATCCTCAATTGTGTAAACATTATAGGTAAGGGTTGGGAGGAAGTGACTAAGAGGACATTGAACTCTGCTTGGAAAAACTGTGGCCAGAATGTGTAGACAAAAGGGATTTTGAAAAGTTTGAGGCTAACCCTGGGAATCCTATGCCAGTTGAGGAATCCATTGTGGCATTGGGGAAGTCCTTGGGGTTGGATGTTAGTGGGGAGGATGTGGAAGAGTTGGTGGTGGAGGACAGTGAAGAACTAACCACTGATGAGCTGCTAGATCATCTTCAACAGCAAGAGGCCAGACCTGAGGAAACTGCTTCGGAGGAGTGGATAGAGAAATTGAAGAAGTTGCCTACTTCAAAGATTAAGGAAATGTGTGCAATGTGGCTTAAAGTGCAAACCTTTTTTGATGAAAATCACCCTGACACAGCTACTGCAAGCCGTGTTGGCAACCTGTACACTGACAATGTTGTGAAGCACTTTAGGACTGTCATAAAGGAATGGGAGGTACAGGCCTCTATGGACAGATATGTTGTACGACAGAAGTCCAGTGACTCTCAAGCTGGTCCTAGTGGCATTAAAAGAAGAAGGGAAGTAACCCCGGAAAAGGACTTGCCACCTCAAGTCCTAATGGAAGGGGATTCCCCTTCTAAACACTAACACCATCAACACTCTCCCCTCCTCCCATCCCATCAATCATCACCCGATCTTAATAAAGGTAAGTGTCATGTAACTGTGCATGTCTTCTTCAGTTTGTGTGTATTAAAATTAATATTTCATGTGGTAAAAAAATTTTGTTTCAATACTTTGGAGTGTCAGGAACGGATAAATTTGATTTCCATTATTTCTTATGGGGAAAATTAACTTGACTAACGATAATTTTGATTAACGATGAGCTCTCAGGAACGGATTAATATCGTTGGTTGAGGGTCCACTGTATGTATAATATAATAATTATATAATAATATACGTAATACAATAATATAAGTTATTGTAAGAATACGTTCTTACTAATAAATAATAATAATAATAATACGTATAATAATAATAGTATAATATAATAATAATATAATACATATAATAATAATACATGGTAGTAGGTTTGTAGACAGCAACCACCCAGGGAGGTACTACCGTCCTGCCAAGTGAGTGTAAAACGAAAGCCTGTAATTGTTTTACATGATGGTAGGATTGCTGGTGTCTTTTGTCTGTCTCATAAATATGCAAGATTACAGGCATGGCTTGCTACTTCTACTTACACTTAGGTCACACTACACATACATGTACATGTTTATTTATACACACTCATCTGAGTTTTCTTTGATTTTATCTTAATAGTTCTTGGTCTTATTACTTTTCCTTTTATATCCATGGGGAAGTGGAATAAGAATCTTTCCTCCGTAAGCCATGCGTGTTGTAAAAGTCAACTAAAATGCCGGGAACAATGGCTAGTAACCCCTTTTCCTGTAAAGATACTAAAAAGAATAAGAAGAAGAAAATTGTCAAAGTGGGAAGTCTGAATGTGCGTGGATGTTGTGCAAATGATAAGAAAGAGATGATTGTGGATGTTATGAATGAGAAGAAACTGGATGTCCTGCCTTTAAGTGAAACAAAGCTGAAGGGGGTGGAGAGTTTCAATGGAGAGGAATAAATGGGATTAGGTCAGGGGTTTCAAATAGAGTTAGAGCTAAAGAAGGAGTAGCAATAATATTGAAGCAAAAAGCTATGGCAGGAAAAGAGGGACTACAAATGTATAAATTCAAGGATTATGTGGAGTAAAATAAAGATTGGATGTGAAAAGTGGGTTATAGTAAGTGTGTATGCACCTGGAGAAGAGAGAAAGTGTAGAGGAGATAGAGAGATTCTGGGAAATGTTGAGTGAATGCGTGGGGAGTTTTGAATCAAGTGTGAGAGTAATGGTGGTTGGGGATTTCAATGCTAAAGTGGGTAAAAATGTTATGGAGGGAGTAGTAGGTAAATTTGGGGTGCCAGGGGTAAATGTAAATGGGGAGCCTTTAATTGAGCTATGTGTAAAGAAATTTGGTAATAAGTAATACATATTTTATGAAAAAGAGGATAAATAAATATACAAGGTATGATGTAGCACATAATGAAAGTAGTTTGTTAGATTATGTATTGGTGGATAAAAGGTTGATGGGTAGGCTCCAGGATGTACATGTTTATAGAGGGGCAACTGATATATCGGATCATTATTTAGTTGTAGCTACAGTTAGAGTAAGAGGTAGATGGGAAAAGAGGAAGGTGGCAACAACAAGTAAGAGGGAGGTGAAAGTGTATAAACTAAGGGAGGAGGAAGTTCGGGTGAGATATAAGCGTCTATTGGTAGAAAGGTGGGCTAGTGCAAAGATGAGTAGTGGGGGGGTTGAAGAGGGTTGGAATAGTTTTAAAAATGCAGTATTAGAATGTGGGGCAGAAGTTTGTGGTTATAGGAGGGTGGGGGCAGGAGGAAAGAGGAGTGACTGGTGGAATGATGAAGTAAAGGGTGTGATTAAAGAGAAAAAGGTAGCTTATGAGAGCTTTTTACAAAGCAGAAGTGTTATAAGAAGAGCAGAGTATATGGAGAGTAAAAGAAAGGTGAAGAGAGTGGTGAAAAGAGTGTAAAAAGGAGAGCAGATGATAGAGTGGGAGAGGCACTGTCAAGAAATTTTAATGAAAATAAGAAAAAGTTTTGGAGTGAGTTAAACAAGTTAAGAAAGCCTAGGGAAAGTATGGATTTATCAGTTAAAAATAGAGTAGGGGAATTAGTAGATGGGGAAAGGGAGGTATTAGGTAGATTGCGAGAATATTTTGAGGAACTTTTAAATGTTGAGGAAGAAAGGGAGGCGGTAATTTCATGCACTGGCCAGGGAGGTATACCATCTTTTAGGAGTGAAGAAGAGCAGAATGTAAGTGTGGTGGAGGTACGTGAGGCATTACGTAGAATGAAAGGGGGTAAAGCAGCTGGAACTGATGGGATCATGACAGAAATGTTAAAAGCAGGGGGGGATATAGTGTTGGAGTGGTTGGTACTTTTGTTTAATAATGTATGAAAGAGGGGAAGGTACCTAGGGATTGGCGGAGAGCATGTATAGTCCCTTTATATAAAGGGAAAGGGGACAAAAGAGGTTGTAAAAATTATAGAGGAATAAGTCTACGGAGTATACCAGGAAAAGTATACGGTAGGGTTATAATTGAAAAAATTAGAGATAAGACAGAATGTAGGATTGTGGATGAGCAGGGAGGCTTCAGAGTGGGTAGGGATGTGTAGATCAAGTGTTTACATTGAAGCATATATGTGAACAGTATTTAGATAAAGGTAGGGAAGTTTTTATTGCATTTATGGATTTAGAAAAGGCATATGATAGAGTGGATAGAGGAGCAATGTGGCAGATGTTGCAAGTATATGGAATAGGTGGTAAGTTACTAAATGCTGTTAAGAGTTTTTATGAGGATAGGCTCAGGTTAGGATAAGATAAGAGATAAGATAAGAGATAGGGCATGTAGAAGAGAGGGAGAATACTTCCCAGTAAAAGTAGGTCTTAGACAGGGATGTGTAATGTCACCATGGTTGTTTAATATATTTATAGATGGGGTTGTAAAAGAAGTAAATGCTAGGGTGTTCGGGAGAGGGGTGGGGTTAAATTATGGGGAATCAAATTCAAAATGGGAATTGACACAGTTACTTTTTGCTGATGATACTGTGCTTATGGGAGATTCTAAAGAAAAATTGCAAAGGTTAGTGGATGAGTTTGAGAATGTGTGTAAAGGTAGAAAGTTGAAAGTGAACAATAAAAAAAGAGTAAGATGATGAGGGTATCAAATGATTTAGATAAAGAAAAATTGGATATCAAATTGGGGAGGAGTAGTATGGAAGAAGTGAATGTTTTCAGATACTTGGGAGTTGACGTGTCGGCGGATGGATTTATGAAGGATGAGGTTAATCATAGAATTGATGAGGGAAAAAAGGTGAGTGGTGCGTTGAGGTATATGTGGAGTCAAAAAACGTTATCTATGGAGGCAAAGAAGGGAATGTATGAAAGATATAGTAGTACCAACACTCTTATATGGATGTGAAGCTTGGGTGGTTAAATGCAGCAGCGAGGAGACGGTTTGGGGGCAGTGGAGATGTCCTGTCTAAGGGCAATGTGTGGTGTAAATATTATGCAGAAAATTCGGAGTGTGGGAAATTAGGAGAAGGTGTGGAGTTAATAAAAGCATTAGTCAGAGGGCAGAAGAGGGGTTGTTGAGGTGGTTTGGTCATTTAGAGAGAATGGATCAAAGTAGAATGACATGGAAAGCATATAAATCTATAGGGGAAAGGGGAAAGGGGGGGTGGGGGGGTCGTCCAAAGGGGGGTTTGGGAAAAGGGGGGGTTTAAAAGGGGTTTTTTTGGGGGCGAGGGGTTTGGAAATTCCAGCGGTGCTGGGGTGTGTTGATAGGAGGAATGGGGAAAACAATGATTTGGGGGGACCTGACGATCTTTTTGGGAGTGTGAGCGGGTTTAATTTTTTAAAGTGAACAAAATTCGGGGAAAAATTGGTTTTTTTTCCCATTTTAGTCAAAATTGAGTCCTAAAAAGGGGGGAAAAAAAGTTAAAGACCCCTTTTTTAAAGGGAAGGGGTTTTGGGTTTTTGGGCGGGTTTGGAGGGATATGTTGTTTATTTTTTTATACGTATTTTGCTTCAAAAATGTTGTATTTGGCACTCTGAAAAAAGCAGTGAAAATTTTTGTGAGCGTGGGGGAAAGTGTTGAAGAGATGAAAGTATTTTTTTTTGGGGTTTTTCTTTTTTTTTTTTTTGGGTCCCCTGCCTGGTGGGGCGGCCGACTTGTTTGAAAAAAAAAAAAAATTTTTAAAAAATTAATTTTGCTATAATTTTAATTATAATAATGGGTTGGGTTTGAAAGGTATCACTGGATGGCAGTGAATACCCCCCCCCCAATGGGGAGCTGGTATGGCCACCTCCAACTGTACATAAGGGACATACTTTATTCATTCTAGGTATATATTGATTTCTATTTTAAATTTATAGCCGGAAAGGGGAAAAATACATTTTTGGCCTTAGAAAGCTGGTACATAAAGGCTTTTTCCGAAGGGGGTTTTTTTCATCAAAATTTCATCAGAATAGAAAAAACCCACTTGTCAAAATTCGTTTGCCCCTTCTCTTTTTAAGTGTTGCCCTCAAACCTCTCAAAAAAAGGGTCTTTGTTTGCCTCCTTTACAAAATTTTTGGGGTTAAAATTTTCATAAAACCTGCAAGGTGGTAAGATCCAACACCCGGGGTTCCTGGAGTCTTATCTTTGACTTCGGGTTTAGCCGGATTTTAAGTCCTGATTTTAAAAGGAAGTTTTTTGGGATTTTTGTTTTTTAAGTGGAAAACCAAAACTATTGTATCTGCATGGCTTTTTGAAAAAGAGGGGGTGTTATTTGAAAAATGATGGGGGAAAAGTTTTTTTTTTTTTTGGGGTCCCCCTGCCTTGGGGGAAGACACCCCAAGTAGGGTTAAAAAAAAAAAAAAAAAAGACCGTTTTCAATACGGTAATTATAGAATTTTTTTGATGGTCCCAGTATTATTTACCTGTTAAATTTTTTATTTTTTAAAAGTTACAAAAACCGTTTTTCTTTTCTTGTAGGAGCTTGATGAGCCTCACCCAACCTTATCATAAGCCCCCGTTGTCAGCGGGGCCTGGTTTGGGGGGCCTAAAAAGCGCAAAAAGGCCACTTTTTCCCAAAAGTGTTCAGGGTAAGTGATTTTATGGGGTTTTTTTTGGGGAAATTTTTTTACTCTTCAAAAAAATTTTATTATTTTAATGTTTTTTTTCGTTGAAGCTTTTAAATTTGGCCCCCGCAGGTTTAAAAAACCCTTTTTTTGGGTGAAAAATTATAACCCCCGTTTTTAAATTGTTTTAAACAGTTTAGGGGCCCTTTTTTTTTAATTTCTTTCGGGAAAAGGGAAATCTGAAATTTTTTTAAATTTAAAGTTTTAAAAAATTTTTAAAAGGGTACAGAAATTAAAATTTTGTAATTACGCAAAAACAAAAAAAAAAAAAGGCAAAATTTAGGGTAATGGAACGAT
This sequence comes from Cherax quadricarinatus, assembly GCF_026875155.1. NCBI lineage: Eukaryota > Metazoa > Arthropoda > Malacostraca > Decapoda > Parastacidae > Cherax > Cherax quadricarinatus. The sequence goes on from NC_069420.1 coordinate 36,080,722, forward strand.
ACACAAATAACCCGCACAAGAAGAGAGGAGTACAATGATGTTTCAGCCCAAAACTTGGACCATTTTACAAAAGGCCCCGGGAAAAGTTGTTGTAGGCCCCCTTCTTCTATGTGGGGTTTTTTGGGTGTAGGGGGTTTTAATTCGAATTTTGATCTGTAGTCTGGGACTGTTGTTTAAAGGGGTTTTTAAACATTCCTAAAAAATTGAGTGTAAGATGGATATTTGAAAAAACAAAACTGAAGAACTTTGAAAAAAATTTGGGGTTTTACTTTCCCTTAGACCCCTAAAAAAATAAAAAAATTTTTTTTTGGGGTCTCAAAACCTTTTAAAAAATTTGATAATGTAATTGTGGTTCTCTGTCATGAATTATGCTTGATGCTTTCCCTTAAATTTTTAAGGTTTTCAAATGTTTACAGAAATAATATTTCCTTCCTTTAAACCCTTTAAATGTCCACACACAGATTACATGCATGCGCAGGCTCTGAACGTAAATCAAGGGTTTTTTTTTTTAAATTTTTTTTAAAATTTTCTGTGAGAGGCCTGAGTTTAAGTATAAAATGAAAGAATGGGGGCTATGCAATCAGTTTTGCGCCCGTAAAAAAAAAAATCTGGGGACAAATTAGTACCTTGTGGGAGCACCAGTTTTAATCGAGCACCCGGGGTTTTTAAACCCCCGGTTTAATTTAAAAAACGACCTGAGAATCATATGGGAACTCGTGTGTGGAACCCAAAGGGGACGTTTAATGTGAGTTTGGGGGGACGGGAGGCAGGGGGGGAAAGCCCTTAAAATTCCCCACTAGATGGGAGGGGGGGGAAAAACCCACAGTTCCAAAATCCAAATTTTTTTTTCCCCGAAAATAGCACCCGTTAGTCAAAATTTTTTTGTGTTATTTAAAAAAATTTTTGGCCCGTAATTTTGCAGTAGAGTAAAAGAGGCAAAATGTTAGAAAATGCGTGTTAATCAATTTTCTATTTATTTTTTGGGAAGGGTTTTCTGGGGGTTTTGAAATTTCTTTACCATCACCCAAAAGAGAGGCATGCTGTCTTTAGTGGGAAAATTTCTTACAGTGGGGGAAAACTCTGGTTTTTGAAATTTTAAATTTATTCCAGGGTCAATTCGAAACCCAAAAAAAGATGACAACCCAAAAAAAAATTTTTTCCCGTAAAAAATAATGCAGATAGGAAAATTTAAACCAAATTTTGGCCCCAAATGAAAAATTATAATTTAAATTTTAAAATTTAAAATGTTAAATGAATTTCTAAAAAAAAACCCAACTGAAATACTGTTCAAATTTAAAAGAAAATTTTTAAATGCCTCTTACCTGTCAGGGGGAAAGCAGGAGGTGGGGGGAGGGGGGGGGGTTTGTTATTTGGTTGGAAAAAGGGAGTCGTTCTATTTAAAATGTCGGCGCCGTCCTTCGAGAGTTTTTAATAAACTAGTGGGGGGAAGGCCCGGGTTTGGGGTTGGGGCCCAGGAAAAAAAGGGTTTGGGGGGAGGGCGGGTTTAAAAGGGGGTTTTTGTGTGCGAGGGGGGTTGGGCTTCCCAAAACAAAGGTGGCCCCTGTGGTGTTTTGGGCCCGTTTGCGAAAAGGGGACAAAGGTTTTTTTAAATTGAGTTTCTGTTTGGAGTGTAAGGGAAGGGAACATTTATGAAGGAATTCAGGGGAAAACTGGGGAGGCCGGAAATTTAGTCCGGTGATGGGAAGTTTCAGTGCCTGCACCTAAAGGAGGGGGTTTTTATGGTTGCCCGTGTTATTAAATGTAGTTGTAAAGCACACCTCTGACAAAGTTTTTATGGTTTAATGATGATGAAAGGGTTTTTTTTTTTCGGGCCACCCGCCTTGGTGGGGAAATGGGGCCCATGTGTTAACCCTTTGAGGGTTTTTGGACCCCAGTGTAAATAGTTTTTTTCGGCTTATGCGCAGGGGGGTTTTTTTTTTTTACTAAAATATGGGGATTAAATTCCCTTAAGCGCCCTTAAAAACTCGGGGGAAAAAAAGGGTGGTAGGCCCCAAAATGTGAGAGAAAAGGGTCTTTTGTGGTCAGTGTTTTGCCCGGTTTTGAAAAAAAATCTGGGACCCCCGTGGTGCATTGTGGGAACGCCATTTAATTTTTAAAAACAATGGTTCCCCCAAAGCCTCGCGGTAAGAAGTTTCTCACTCCCCGGCGGGAAATTGGGGGCACTTTTTTTCCCCCGTGACAGTTTTTTATACGTTGGAAGTCCCGTGAAGTTGGGTTTTTAAGGGGTTTTTGGGGAGGGGTTTTTTATTTTAAACTAATGACCATAATATCGGGAATTTGTGAAAAAAAAACCCAGACAAAACCCCCCAGCCCTTCCCACCTTGGTGCTGGGCCGTCCCTTTTTCAAGAGTGGACCAACAATTGCCAATGTATAAAAAACTTCCAAGACCCTAATTTCCAAAAAACCGCTATCTGACGTGTTGTTGTTAACAGCAAACAAACTCCCACCCACAGTCACCCAAGAGAACCCGCAGGGGACCCCCCCTACAGCTTACAAGGACCCCAATTCGGGCCCTTAAAAATACTAGTGATGACCTTTAAAAAATTGCAAACTGATTTGGGGTCCAAAAAGGGTTTAAAAAAAAATTTCTTTTTTAAAATTCCAAACTGCCTAAAAAAAAAACAACCTACTAAAAAAAATCCATTTTCTATGAAAAAAAAGTGTTTACATCAAAAGGTGCCCTTTCCCAAAAAAAGACCCGGAAACCCCTTTATTGGCCAAGAAAAACCCCCCCCCCCCCCCCCCTTTTGCCCCAAAAAACCACCGTGGTTTGGTTTAGGGATGGAAAAATCGCAGTTTTGGGGAAAAAGCCCCTTTGGGGGGAGTACTTCTTTTACAGAATATGACCTTAAAAAAATTTCCCCAAAACGAGGCTGGATTAAAAAAGAATCGAATTTAAGGGGGCGAAATTAAACCCCTGTCCACCATTGTGTTATAATGCCATAAATTTTGTTTCCCCCCCCAAATTTAAACTCCAATACCCAATACTTTTGGGAAACTCACTGTTGTATTCAATGACCAAATTTTACCTCATAGTCTTAATTTGTTTAATATCTACAGAATCTCTTTCCCATTTTACTTCTTACCACTCATTGTTTCTAAGTATTTTAAATTTAAACTAACCATAGCTTGTTTCCCCAGTTATTCTACCCCACTTTAAAAAATAAAACTATTGCCCAATTTTATTTTAAAAATATATTGACCAACCAATTGTAAACTTTTTTTTATTGCCCATTTTTATTTTACTTTTAGTGCACAATTTTAATGTAAACTTTTCATTTTAAAAATTGCACTATTCTAGCCTTTAAAAAACCCACTTTTATACTTGCTCATTTATACCAATATTTTATTCCCCAAATTTAAATTTTAAATTTTTTATTATTGCCCTTTTATCTGTAAAGTTTATTACCTTTTTTAATATACTTTTTTATTTTTCCCCCCCATCAATTTACTTTTCTTAACCTTTTGTTACCAATTTTTAAGCTTGTTATTCAACCCCAAAATTTTAATTTTAACCTTTTGTACCATTTTACTATCATATTATAACCAATCATTGCCATTTTTTTTTTTTTTTTTAATTTTTTTATTTTCTTTTACTCCCAAAAACTTTTTTATTTTGCTTGTCATTTAAATTTAGTTATACTCCAGTTATTGTTAAAAATTTATATTAACCTTATGCAATTACAAGTAGAGTCTGGTGCTTTTTTTAATTTTATTTTTATATTTTTAGTTTATACTTAGTTTTTACTTTAGCTCATTTCTAGCACAACACTTAGACAACACAACTTCTTTATTTTATTAGAACTATACTCAATATGACCAAAGTGTTTTTAGCTATATACTTCCCAAACTTTCCACTGCTACAGATTCAGTACAGAAATTAACCACAATTCAGGATATAAATAAACCAAAATTTTAAAACCTAAAGATGAATGATCACGGACCCTGATATAAACCTCCAAATCTCCCCAATCATAACCACTGAAAGTAACGCCTTTTTTTACACACATCACAAGCCAGCACTATCCTAAGCAGTGCTAAAAGTCTATCATTTTTTAACTAAAACATCAGTCCTTAAGCAAACAAGATAACCTCCTGGCCTCCTTGAGTCACTAAAACACCTTCTCCTGCATATTCTTACTGAACCTGCTTAACAGGCACATAGATATCTACCCTCTCCCAGAACACACAATCCACAACTGCAGACCTACCAAGTTGGGGGGGGTATTGCAATCTATTACTCTAACCAACTTATTGTATTAGCACCATTCTTTATGATAAATAGGGGAAAAATTTTTTGCAAATTTTTTAATGAAAAAACCCTTAAGACGCCTATAACAATCGTGCCATTTCGGGATACCCCACACAAACTCCCAAATTTCAATGAAAAATTTAAAAGGGGCACTAATAACAAACAGACAAAAACAAGCACCACCTTCCTTAGCTGGAGACTTAAAATAAAACCCTTTGGGGCCTCTAATTCAGCCTGTACTGACTTCATCAACAATATGAAAAACACATTTCTCAAAAAAATAACTAAACCAACCAGGCCACAGAACAAGTGCAACCAAAACCACAGTAGTGTAAACACCCTTCTGGCAAGACAGTAGGGAGTGAATAGGGTAAAGTTTTTTTTTTTTTTCGGGCCCACCCTGCCTTGGGGGAATCGCCGGTGTGATAATAAAAAAAAAATAAAAAATGACCAATATATACCCCCCCTTAAATCGGGAAAATCACGACAGCATACAGATCACTCCCTACCTTCCTCTTAACAAACATTGTAAACCCCCACGGAATACAACAAAGTTTCATTAGACTCCATACAGGCCTCATTAAGGAATTTCAAAGCAACCTAAACTGTTGACGGGCCCTAAAAAATTTTCCCCAAGGGCCAAAGGGTATTGATTTTGGCAAAATTTTTCTTAAAAATTTTACTTAGACATACAAAAACATTGCCCATAAAAACGAAACGATCACAATAAACGGCTGGGTTGCCCATGGCTAACCGCAGCTTTCTGAAACCATTGATAAGAAACACCAATATGAAAAGCAATAAACGGGGTTAATACATAAAGATATTTTAAAACACTATTCACAGTTCTCACAAAAAAAGTAATAAAGAAACCAAACAACTGTACTACTCCGGGAATTACTGACACAAGGGGAGACAAAAAAAAGACCTGAAAACATCTCTCAGAGTCGGGGGACCCACAAACTGAAAAAAAAAAAAAATTTGTCCTAACAAAACCCTAAGAAACACCACTGCATCCCACTAAAAACAGCAAACAAAAAACACTTCTTTCTCAACCATGGGATCAATCTTCCCATAAAATCCCACTCCAACGCCCCCCTCCGGGGATTTCTAGATGGGAATTTCCCAAATTCCTTCTATCTTTTCCAACGAACCCGCCAAAGTCACTGAGATTATAAAGCATTTAAAAATAACTCGGTGAACCTGTCCAGCCCACCTTTTAAGTAAAAGCAGGGGCCCTTTCCTTTCACAGCTATTTTTTATTTTTTAAAGCAAGTCAGTAAAGCTAGCACCTTCCCAAAACACTCAAGACAGCAAGGTTACCCCAAAAACAGAAGGGGTGACCCCAGATGTAAACAAAAAAGGGCCCAATATCAGTTTACCTTTGCTATCCAAATCTTAAAGAAACTCGTGCAAGGAGACTGTATTCATTATAACTGCACAAAACATACTCAACCCCTGCAATTTGGTTTCAGAAAATTAAAAGCACAATGATGCAATTGAAAAATTCTAGATCTGCTTTATCAGCATTGGAAAATAAGGAATATCTCTGGGAATTTTTTTATTGACCTAAAAAAAGCTTTTGACACAGTAGACCACGGCACCCTTCTCCAAAACTTGACCATTATGGTATAAGGGGCCCCATCGCTTGCATATTTCAAATCCTCCTTACTAATGGGTATCATATTCACCAAAAAAGACACAGCATCATCAACACAGCCATTTGATACTGATTCTGCAGGAAGTGCCCTTTTGACCCCGCCTTCCCCATTTACATCAGTGATCTTCCAAACGTATCCCATCACCGAACCCATTCTCTTTGCGCGACACGACTTATTATCCTAAAACCCAATTTTGCCCCCCAACACCATTGTTAATGGGACTGCCAAAATACAACTTGGATGACAGCCAATAAACTTACACTTAACATTGAAAAACCTACTAATTAGTTTGGTACAAGCAGGTCTGGGCAACTTAACTTTAAAATTGACGCACTCTAATTGCCAGACAAATGACAAATTTCTAGCTTTACCTCGACAACAACCAAAATTCAGCACCCATATCCAACACAATCAAAAAAAGTACCCAAAACATTTTGGATCCTCTCCAAGATAGATATTTCGTGCCGAAAAATCCCTTCTCACACTTACTATCACTCATTTATCCATACCCACCATTTTTTTGTGTTTGGGGGATCGACGCGCAATACACCTAAACCAATAATAACTCAACAAAAAGTGCAATAAGAATAACACTAATTCCCATCCCTGCAACACCCCCTCCTCCACTCTTCATAATCTAAACTTCTCCCTTTTCAGAAATCTGCACTTACACGTGCAACTACATCACGGGACCTTTAATTCCATTTTTAACCTTACCAAAAATGCTTTCTTGATATTTGTGACAGGCCCCACGGGCAAACACCAGACAAAACATCTCTAAACATTCCCCTGTCCAACTAAACCTTTTACAAAAACTCAATGTTTTTCAAAGGCCCTAAAATCTGAACACTCACCCTGAAAACCGAGAACAGCGACACTTTTCATCACCTTCAAAACTACTGTTAGAAAACATCTTATCTCCCATACACCCATCAACTAACTACAAAAAAATCCCTGGGGCCCAATTTACATTTATCACTCACCCATTGTTTTAAGCCCCGAAATACTATCCTAATTTTAAAAAATTTTCCCAAACTATCATAATTTTGCCTGTGATACCCCAATATGAAGCTATGATTGTGCCAAAAAAAAAGCATTCACATTGCTAAACCACAAACTAGTATTTGTCACAGTATTTTATAAACTACCCAAAATTTTGTTATAATTTAATTTAAGAATTAATCTAAGTTTCCCCCAAAATGCCTAGGTTTCTAGGGGCCCCCCCTGAATTATTATTTTACTACAATGAAACCTACAAAAACCAAAATCTGAAAACCCGCATTGAAATCCTTATAGAGAATAAACTTGATTTGATTTATTTGATATATAATGATTTTAGCTTTCTTATAATTTTTATTGCTTATATTTGCGATAATAGCTAAATCGTAAATATATTCTTTATATTATTATTTGATTTTGGAATATATTACCGGGATTTACCTGGAGAAGGGTTCCGGGGTCAAGCCCCCGCAGCCCGGTCTTGACCACCTCCTGGGGATCAACCTGAAAACCAGGCTGTTGCTGCTGGCTGCACCAAAAACCCAAACGAAAACGAGCCACACCCCCCGGCTGGTGGGGAACCGACTTCAGGTGCTTGTCCAGTGCCACTTGAAGACCCCGGGGGTCTTTTGGAAATCCCCCTTAGTATGCGGGAGGCATTTGAACTCTGGGGCCCCTGACATTTATTTTTTGGCCTTAATGTCAGTGACACCCCTTTTTTCATTGGGGGGGGTTTTGCATCTCTCCCAAATCTTTTGCTTTCGAGTGAGTGATTTCGGTGAAGTTGGGTACAAATCCCCTGGGATTTTCCAGTTATATAATCTTATCTGTCCCGCCACTTCCGGGGAATGCAGTTTTAGAACCTCAAGCGCTCCCATAATTGAGGTTTTTTAAATCCCGTTATGCACCCCGTGAAGGTTCTCTGTACATTTTCTGGGTGGGCAATTTCCCCTGCCTTAAAAGGGTGCGTTAGTGTTTTAAGGGGCTAAACCCAACATGTATTTATAAATAACAGTTACTTTTAAAAAACCCTAAAAATTTTGAATGAGGGAATTTTGCCTAAAGTCAAAGGGACTTAAACCTTATGATGAGGGGCAGCTGGGTAAAACCTTTTTTTCCCCTCAATTTAAAAAGGTTATACTAAGACACATAAACACACAATTTAAAAAGTATTTATAAAGTTGTATTTCTTTTGTAAAAAAAAAAATTAAGAGGGTAGAATTGGGGGAACTGGAAATTGTGCTTGGCAACATTTTTTGTTTTGGTGGGAGGAGTTTGGGTGGGGCTTTTTTCCCTCTCCCCTACTGACTCCTGTCTCTGTGGTGACCTTCAACCGGCAGGATCTCTGGGCCTTCCCTTTTTTTTTGGGGCATCTTGTGTCTCCAGGGGTAGTTTTTATAATTTAAGTTTGGCCCACCATCCCGGGGGACTAAAGTGTGTCAAAACACGGTTACCCAAGTTATGTCAAGGAGAAAAAGGGAAGAGTGTAAACACCCCATGTGGAGCACAGGATGAGTGTGTAGATTTTTTTTTAAAATGGAGGCTGTGATTGTATATTTCTGTACATATCTAGAAAATACTTTTTATTTTTTTAAAAATTATTTACATAACCGTAAAGAGGGCGGGGAAAAGGTACAAGACACTCAGGATACACCATGATTAAGTTTTAAACCCCCTAGACAAAAAAGGGCCATTAAGTAAAACTACCCCACACAAGAACATGTATGAAAACCCTTTAAACCATCCAAGAAAAAAGGGGGAAACCAACTTTAACATGGAGCTTGACCGGAAGTTATTGACTGCTAAAATAACTCAAAACATTCTTTGAACAATAGTGTTTTGGTTGGGTAAAACATTCATGTTTCGGGAAAGTTTTCCCAAGGTGGGTGTCAGGGAAGTGTTGTTTCATAATTAGTTTACAGGTTGTTTTTTCTCCTAAGTGGGGGGAAAAGGGGGTAACACATTTTGTTGGGTTATGGTAATGCTATGTGCATAGTTTACATTTATTTGTGTTATTTATGTGCCGTGGGAAAAATTTTCCACTATAGTAAGAGGAAGCAAGTTTTTTAAAGATAAAACTAGTCAGAAGATGAGTCTTTAGATTTTTTTGGGTTCCCGGGAAGAAGGTAATAATTCATCAGTAAAATCCTTTAATAGTGAAGAGAGGGAAACACCCACTCCAGGGGATAGGAAAAGGAGGAAAAAGACTGAAATTACTGTACTAAGGCTAAATGAAATTAATAAAGCTAAGGAGAAAGAACTCAAAGGTTAGGGGGTTCAGAAAAGAGCCTGAGCATACTTTAACTAATAAAGCTCAAATTTGTCCCAAGTTTTTCAGAGATGACCCCCAAAAGGTATTTTCCTTTTTTGGAAGATGCTTTTGAGCAAGGATGGCCCAAACAGAAGTGGGCACCCTAGTTCGCACACAACTTTTGGGGAAAGGGTTCCAAGAGTAGAGACTCTGGAGGGGGAAATTTTTTTTATTATGAAAGATTAAAGAGGAATATTTTTTGCATACCAAATGATACCTGAAAATATAACAAAAGTTCGGGAAACAAAAATTTTCAGGATGGGGAACCTTAACCGAGTTTGGGGAAAGAAAACTGTTCCTTTTTAAAAAAATGGGGTTTGTTCTAAAGGAGTTTTAAAAAAGACTATAACAAATTAGTGATCATGGTTTATGAGGGAATTTTACAATACAATCCCGTTTGACCTCAGAGAATATTTGGGGGACAAAAAACCCCGATAATCTTTCAAACCTGGGTCTAGGTGACCGTTTTTGGCTCGCAGGAAATGTAAGAAAAAACATCATGCTGCTTTTTAAAAATTTCCCACTCATTTTTAAACCTTATTCCCCAAACCTATGGTCAAAAAGGAAGTGGGGCAGAATTTTCAGGGGCAAATGAAGCTGAGGTGCCCTCTAAAATAGAAGGAAAAGGGAATCCTGGAGTTTTAAATTTACCTAACAATCAATATTTTAGGGGCCTCGAGTAAACATACCCGTCCCACACCAAATGGGAAAATACCTTTAAAATTTTTATCTGTTACTACTGTAAAAAAAACTGGCCACACAAAAGTTTTGCGGTCAAGGGGGGCGGATCGGGGAAAAGGGGGGAACCCCCCAGAGGACTCTAAATGCAAGATACATCCAGTTTCCGGGATTAGGGCTTCAAGGCAAGGGGAGGAGGAACCTTTGGATCTAGCCCCCAGGGTGCAGGTATATTTTCTAGTAGGCCCATTGGTTTGCAAAAGAAGGGCAGATTGGGAACAAATTTTTCCTTGAAGATGATGTACCCTACCTTTCTACGTGCGGAGTGCTACCATGCTAAGGATACCTATACTGGGGTAATATATTGTTGAAGGGTATTACGGGGTTTAACCCCAAGGACACCGACCAAATTATGGGGAAACTGCATACCAAGTTGGCTATCTCCCGTAGGGATCTCCGGAAATTCCCCCCGAAGGGTCGACCTCTTTTAGGGAATAATGTTTGGGCCTTTAGACAGTGAGGAAAAAACTAGTTGGGGGAAACCAATTTCCAAATGTTGGGAGGAATGGCTAGGAAAACCCCGCCAAACCTTCTCCCTGATGGTTCCACCATGAGAAGTATGGCCTATCATGCTACCAACAGTCTTTATGATATTTTCTAGGTGGTGAGGGCTTTAAATTTGGTAAACCCGCTTTTTGATGTTAACGCAGTCACGAAAAAAAAGGATGTTCCAGCCCGAGTGAGCATGATTTGGAGAATGGGTGTTAAATAGTGTAGAGAGGGGGCACCCGCAGGGGCAATAATTTTCTGTGGGGAGGAAATGCGCGTTGCTGAGGAAGAGATTTTTTCAGTTAAATAATTTTTTTCATTCGGGAGGAAACTCTTATAAAGAATTCACCTCGTTTGCAGTATTATGGAAGAGAACAAGGGCTTTGTCCCCAGGGGATTCCAAGTTTCCCGGCATTTCTTCTGGGCCACGTGGGAGACTGTCAGAGAGCTATTGAGACCTATCATGCCTTTCAAAATTTTAGGGAAACCTAGTCGAAATATTAAAAACCGTTCCCCTTCAGCCATTTTTAGCACCAGGTGAACCCCTTTTAGCAAGCTGGGAGGGATGTCGTTGCCCACTCCCCCCAAGGGCCAAATGGGGGAAAAAAATTATTTTTTAACAAAAATTTGCTCCACTACCAAATACCTGGAAGGCCCCCTGCAAAAAAACCTCATGTAGTCTTAAGGTTTTTATGAAATTCTTTTGTCATGTTTTTTTCTTTAAGCAGCACAAACAGATCAAGGATCTAACTTTTCCTCTAAATTTTTTTTAGAAAGTTTTAAGGGGCAAAATAGAGGCCCATTTCAACTGTTACACCTCCATCTAAAGGGGAAATAGAAAATACATCAAACCCCCAAGACAAGATGCAAGCCTATGGTATAGAAAACTAACAACGGGATGAATGATCCCTTTCTTTGTATTTGCTGATGGGGAACCTCGGGAAACTCTGATTATTGCTTGGGATGATGAGATGCTCCCCCCTCGGGGCTTTTTTTTCCCGTTTTTAGATACTTTTTGGCTCTAGAGGGTGGATGGGACCGTGAACGTGCCATCAACCAGACCAGGATGGGTATTGGGACCATATATGGACCTGATACCTGGGGCTGGAGAGGGAATCTGATACGGACCAATTCATGTGAAAACTGTATACAAGTTGCGTGAGCTGAACATGTTGTGGGGGAAGTTCCCCGGGGTTTAAAATAAAACCCACACCCCTGACAGAAAAAGAATGAGTATAAGTACACATAACCCGTTTAAAGGGTTTGAAGTTGTGTCAAAAATTCAAAAAAACCAAGTTTTAAAAAAAGAATTAAAGGGGTGAAAACCAAAAGCGTATTTAAGAAATAAAAGTTGGGGGAAAAGATTTTGGGAAATCATGCTTGGGGGGTTTAAAGAGAAAAATGTTGGGGAAGTTGGGTCAGCCACCTTGGGGAAATTTATAAAAGTTTTTGGGTTCAGTAATGGGGAAAAATTGAAACTCCAGAGGGAAATTTTTAAGGAAACTGACCAATTTAACAATTTTTGTGTGGGAAAAAAACTGTATAAAAATTTGGAGATGGAGGAAGAAGTAAATTCTTCCAACACCAGTTTTTTAGTGCTTAGTGAGGTCGTGGGGGTTCCCAGCTTCATGGTTCCCAATAGATGGCACCCTGGGCATAAACACGACTACCACAGGACGTTTTAAAAACAAGGTTACAGAATTAGAAAGATTGATACTTTTTGCACTAAAAGATGCAAAAATTTTTTTAAAAAAGCAAAACATGGGAAAATTGAATTCCATGGTCGTGTTTTAAGCCCATTTTAATGTGGAATGCAAATTGGTTATTGGTTTTAAAAATTTGGTGTGAGATGGGAACGTGATGTGTTTGTTAAAATTTTGTATCCAACCTGGGGGCAAAGAGATGTCTTTTGGGGTTTGTGTTGCACTGCAGAGGTTCGAACTCTTTCTGTCTATAACAACCTTTTAAGTTAATTCAATTTTTACCACAGGAAAGAAAAATTTTTATTTTGGGGGTGGGTATTTAGCATTTTTAACATGTTCAGGGTCTCTTTATCCTGTTCCTGTGTATAGGACTAAAATAACCTTTAAAAAGGCTTTGTTCCTACAGCCTTTTAATTTTGGGAAATCAAAAAAATAAAAGGGTCAGAGAATGTGGGGTTCTGATCTCTCTCTAGATGTTTTATGTAGAACATGGTGCGTCTTTTTTACAAATGTTTGTCGGGGTGACCTTGTTTTTTTGCAGTGGGGAACTCTCACGAGCCTGAACCTCTCCAGCCAATTTACTGTGAAGGATCGATCAAACCCAAAAGTGGACAGGTCGGGTTACTTAAATGTAGTTGAGGCCCGTGGTTGACAACCTTCGGGAACATGAGACTTCAGGAAGTAGTGATGTTTTGTCTTGGGGTGCTCTATATACAAAAACGGGGCCCCACGGGTTTTCCTTTGGGTCCCTGGACCCCTCCATATTTTATGTCACCCCCTCTTCATAAGTTTTGGAGACTGTGGGAGTGGGACCTGGAAGATGGGCTTTAGTGCCTGACCATGTTTAAAATCGGAGTGTTTACTGGGAAACTCACTGTTTGGTTTGGGGCCCCCAATAGAACACCTTTACAGTTTTGTGAAGTTTCCTGCCTGGTGACACCTGACGCTCTGGGTTTGGCTCTACTTCTCCCTGATCAGGAAATGCCCCCCTGGGGTACCATTGCTTGCCGGGTTACCTACAGAGGACAGGGCCCGTTTGGGCGGCTTTCACTGGATTGTGTGCAATTTTTTCATTGGAATTTATTTTTAAAAGCATAAAATTTAAAAAGTTACACCCTTGAGTAAGGGGATTTTAAAATCTTTTTTTAAAAAATTCTGCAATCTGTTGAAAAAAACAAAAGTGAAGAGTGTTATGGTCTAGGAAAAATTTAGAAATTTCTAGTAGCTTGTTTTCCGCCTTCAGACTTAAGCAATAACTTTTTTCTACCGTATCCTGGGGGACCGGCTATTTTTTTGAGACTTCGTCTGGAGGTGGGGGTGTATGGGCTATAGACCCAACATGTATTTATAAAAAACAGTTACTAAAAAAACCTAAAAATATTAATTGATGGGGAAATTTTTCTAAAGTCAGAAGGACTGATCAACCTTTAAACGAAGGCGCGGGGGCAAACCATTTTTTTCAATATAATGGTTATACTATAGACACATAAACACACAATTTAAAAAGATTTATAAAGTTGATTTTCTTTTGTAAAAGTAAAATTAAAAGGTGGGAGAATTGTGGGGAACTGAGAATTTTGCTTGGCAACAGTCTTTTGTTTACCAAAGAACAGTGTGCAGCAATTTCCAGCCTAGATAGAACAGTGACCTGAAGGTTGTCATCATGGGTTGGGGCCTCCCAGTTTTGAAGGTTCTCATTATCCACCGTCATTTTTTCTAGCAGATGGATTGATACAATGTTATGGTCTTGAGGTGAGATCCTCCGACATTGATCACTCCCAGGTCTTTGACGTTGGTGTTTCGCTTATTTTGTGGCCAGAATTTGTTTTGTACTCTGATGAGATTTAATTCCTCGTGTTTTACCTTATCTGAGTAATGAAATTTCTCATCGTTGAACTTCATATTGTTTTCTGCAGCCCACTGGAAAGATTCGGTGATGTCCCCCGGGAAAGCTTGCAGTGTCTGCAATGGAAGACACTATCATGCAGATTCGGGTGTAAATTGCAAAGGAAGACACGGTGCTGTGGCTGACATCCTTGTCTATGTCGGATATGAGGATGAGGAACAAGATGGGAGCGAGTACTGTGCCTTGTGGAACAGAGCTTTTCACCGTAGCTGCCTCGGACTTTACTCTGTTGACGACTACTCTCTGTGTTCTGTTAGTGAGGAAATTATAGAACCATCGACCGACTTTTCCTGTTATTCCTTTAGCACGCATTTTGTGCGCTATTACGCTATGGTCACACTTGTCGAAGGCTTTTGCAAAGTCTGTATATATTACAGTTAGTTTAATATGTTTATTATGCACCCCATACCCATCCTGTGGGCAGTAGTCAAAAGATTACAGAGGTACATAATTGGTCCAGGGACTGGACTCCAAAGTTTTGATAGCTGAGCAAGTTACAGAAGTAATGAACTCACAATTTACAAAGGTAATGAACTCACAATTTACAAAGGTAATGAACTCACAATTTACAAAGGTAATGAACTCCAGGTAGGTCTGGTCACAATCGTGACAAGTTACAAAGGTATTTACAGATTACAGAGGTACGTAATGGGTCCAGGGACTGGGCCCCCAAAGTTTTGATAGCTGAACTAGGTACAAAGGTAATGAGCTCACAAGTTACAAAGGTAATGAATTCTGTAGAATGGTTACTTACGTTTATACATGGCTACAATCATGAACAAATTATAGAGTAATGAGCAATTCACACTTCCACACCCGGTGCAAATATTGATTGTTGAGACACAACACACACACACACACACACACACACACACAACACACACAACACACACAAAAACAACACACACACACACACACCCCACACACACACACACACAAAAACACACACACCACACCACACACCCACACACACACACACACACACACACAACACCACAACACACACACACACAACACACACACACACAGAGAGAGAGAGTAATGCTTTATTTACAGCTAGCAAAGTCAGGGTATTTCTCCAGAATGGTCTGCAATATACCACTGTGGATAAAATACTTTGCCATTTCTTGAACATTTCTGAGTGATTTGTTTCTAAATTCATTAATTTGATCACACTCCAGTACATAATGACGCAAGGTGTGACAATAGTCCATCTGGCAAAGTTTACATTTCGTTTGGTCTACATCTGTTGGTGGTGATTTAACCTGCCACAGATACTTGTAACCCAGCCAGAGCCGGGCACTAGTGACATCCAAGAGTCTGCTTATCTTGTTGGATGCACCATAGACATGTGGCTCCTCCTGCATGATGGAATGATATTTGATGGACTTTACTTGTGTCAATCTCCCTAAGTCTTAAGTTCAAAAAAGTTCATTTGAAGTTCTTTTCGTATTATTGTCTCAAACTGCTAACTGACAACCCAAGATTGTAATCTACCCCTCTTTGAAAGCATACAGCTTAGCCAATTTATCAGTTCTATCATGCATCTGAAGACCAATGTGAGATGGAATCCACAGCATGTGCACTCTGTCCACAATCTTACTATATCTATGTCTGGCTTCTGACACAAGCATGCACAATTTATATTAATGAGTTGAGAGCATTTATGGATGACAGAGAATCAGTTACATTAAAGTGTCAACCTTAGATACATGGACACATTTGAGTGCAAGGAGTATGGCAAACAGTTCTGTTTGAAGGGGTAGAGGCCAGTTGTTGATTCGCGTGCTCCAATTTCTTTATGAGAGCATCATCTGTGTGACAACAGCAGCACTACCAGCTGCACAGTGGATTGGTGAACAGAAACCATCGACGTAAATAATTTGTGAAAGAGTGTTCTGTGTGACTAAGGTTATCAATACAGCTTTAAAGGCATCATGTCTGGTCAAGACGAAGCTTTGGTTGTGATTTATTTAAGAAGAGTTTTGGGGGAATGGAGGAATGGTAGTTTGGAATGGGGTAATATCCATGGAGCAGGGAAATTGTCTCTGTTGTCTAACTTGATATAGATCATGTAGCTGGTTCATGCGGAGGTCGGTTCCAGTTTTTTCGATCCCATCTGGAAGGATGTTCACCAGTGACTGAGGAAAGTTTGGCAGGGTTCTGTTCAGGGGTTTGAATGGCGCTATAGCCTAAGCATTAGTGACCCCACAATAAGGATATTTCTTTCAGTAACACGATCTCTAATGCTTGGATATAAAGTTCTTTCCGCCTATTAAAATTTTGGGCAGTACGGAGGGCATCCTAGGATGATTCCTCATTGCTTCGTTTTTTTGCAGTTTTTCCAGCCCTCCAAGCTTCCAGTCAGACACGAGTGCAAGTAGTTGGCGCCGCATAATCAACCAATGATCTAATATAAGCAAGATACATAATTTTCACAATTTTAACATTAGCACCATACCTGGTGATTGAAAAAACCTGCACAACTCTAAAGTGCTTCTCAGCCTTTCTTTTGTATTGCGACCAAAAGCTTGTTACAACAGGTCCAAGTCAGTGGAACCTTCAAAGCCTAGATACCTGTATCTGTTACATATTCTAAGAAGAGACCCATCATGCAACTGGATCTGACGAAAATTGTGCCCTCTCTGCCGAAGAGGACGCCTGTTGAGTATCTTTGTTTTATTCCCTGAGATTATTAACTCCTGTCCTGACACAAGGTCTAGTACATGATTAAAGAATGTTTTGGGTTGTTGGAGGAATCCGGTAGTGTGATTCATTATGTCAATCAGCAAAAACTAACCATATAATGATGGGGCTGGTACGCAATGCATTAAGTAAGGCATCAATCAAAAATGTTGAAAAGGGTGGGACTAAGCACCACCTCCCATGTGGGGTTCTAATTCAATAATCTTTAGCTTACACTCTATGTCCCTGAGAACAACACAGACGACTTCTGTTGGACAGGTATCCTTTAATCCAGCGGAGATAAACAGAAGCATCCTCAAATCCATTTCGGCAAGTTCATAATGATTACACTGTCTGGTTGGCTACATCAAAAGCGGATTTAAGGTCAAGGAAGTAAGTGTATATGAGCTGTCAGTGTGCAGAGTGAGAAAGGTATTGGTAATGCAATGATGCCACACTCCTTCCATGATGAAGCCATGCAACCAGGGAGGACAAAAATTGCTTAATACTTTGGGTTTCTTTCGATTTCATTTCTGGCTTTTAGTTCTTCCCGCGATTCCTGACTCTATAAGATTCCTTTAGCTTGAGTTCGATAGCTTTGCTATTTATCTGACCAGTGTCTCCCTAGCATTTCAGATATATGCCCTCTTTAGCGCCTCTGTTATTCTTTTCCGTCTCGCCTGGTAAAGGGATGCGCCTGTATCTTTCTATTTTACATCTACTCCTCCTTTTCTTAGAGGAATAAGCCTTGTGCAAACATCGAAGTAACCACCAAGTTAATCTGTTCTAGGATAAGTTGGGGTCTGTATTGCTTAGTATATCTTTCCCAGCTTATATCGGTTAGGACTTGGTTTACTTGGTCCCACTTTGTTTTGTTTATTGAAGTTGAATTTGGTGAAATGCTCCTCGTGACTGTCTCCATTATGCGGTTCCTGGGGCTCCAGCATAATGTCTGAACCTTCAATTTACGTTGTATCTGGACATATTGTTTTGATATGGTGACATTTCTTATCAGATCATCATTGTTAGTGAAGATGAGGTCTAGTGTATTCTCCAGTCTAGTAGGCTTATTATTTGCTGGTTTTTAAATTGAATGTTGTGCAGAGATTTAAAAAGGTTTGTTGTGAGTGTGAGTTTTCACAGAGCTGCCTCCTGGTGTTTTATTATTGCAACAATATTATTGCTATATTCCTCCATTTAGGTACCTTATGTTGAAATCCCCCAGGAGCAAGTGTGGGTGCATGGAGCTGGAAGATTTTTCAGACCAGTGGTTAATTTTTAACAGCCTGTTCCTGGAATTGCTGGGATGTTGCATCGGGAGGCTTGTTGACTACCACAATGACTAGGTTTTGGTTCTCGTACCTTTACTGCTAATAAAACTTCCACTAATCATTTGAGGCATTTAGAAGTTCTGTGCAAAACAAGTGATTCTGCAATGTACAGGCAACCCCCCCCTTTTTCCTGTTCACTCTGTCACATCTGTATAGGTTGTAAACCTGGGATCCCATATTTCGTGTTGTCCCAAGTGATCCTTTATGTGGGTTCAGTGAAAGCCGCGAAACATTGCCTTTGCCTCTGCAAGCATCCCGGAATGGAAATGAAAGATATTTTGTTGTTTGTTGCTGGCTTTAGACCCTGTGAATTTGCAAAGAAGAATGTCATCGGACTGGTGGTATTGTTGGTATGGGGGGGGTGGGGGATTTTTTTTTTCCGGCATTAGTATCTGTGTATCTGTTGGTTTGTGAGTGGAGGCCATCGACTGTGTTCCACTCCAGGAATGACTGGATTTTGGTGTACTGATTTCTGCCATTTACTGCCAGTTTTTTTTCCCTTCCTGGACTAAAAACCTCTCCCTCTTGAGTGGCTGTGGCTTCCAAGGTTTTCCAGGGCCGGATGTTTTGTATCTCTTGTACCCTTTAGATGGTGTGCCTTGGTAATTTTGTTATAGCACAGTCTTTCCTGACTTGGAAGAGGTACACATTTCAGGCGTGAAAAGACTTACAGGAAGGGAGTTTGCATTTTTCCATTGTCATATGTAGGCACATGGCATTTTTAGGGTGGTCATAGTTGCACGTCACCGTCTGTTTTCCTGATTTCCATGTTGCAGATACAAAGTGCATAGTATGTGCACAGGCTTGGTTTCCGTTTGCCTTGTGGTTTCTGTGACTGTATTCCCTACACAAATAACCTGGCACATAAAAGACGAGAAGCTTACGACGTGTTCTCGGTCCGATTGGACCATTGACCAAAGTCACACTAACCAGAGGTGGAGCGGACGGCTATATATAGGCGGAAGAGGTGGTGGTAGTAGTAGTAGTAGTTAGTGTACAAGTGGTTGTATATAAATACCGAATGATGGAAATTAAGAACCATGCACAACACCTGGCATCCCCCATCATAGATCCGTTTCGCCATCCAGCCAGCCACTGGATGGCGAAATGTCCACAACAAAGGACAACCAGACACCGGCCCATGTGTCTTAATTTCATCAGTAGTTGTAGTAGTTTGTAGAAGAAGAAGATGGTGGTATTAGTGGTTTGTGGTAGAAGTGGGAAATAAAAAGGACGAGCCAGTCAAATACAAAGGAAAGTGGGAGAAAACCACTGAAGAGAGCTAGATGCCCACAGAGGGAGAGCCAGCGCCAGAGGTGCGGTGAAAGGGAAGTGGCTTGAAATAAATGAAGAAGGAACAGAAACACGAGACATGAGAGAGGGAAAGAAAACCCAGAGGAGCAAGGAAAGAGGAAAGGGGAAGAGGAAGAAGAAGAAAAAGAAAAAATGAGGATTCAGGTTAAGTCACGGGTGTTCTGAAGTTTGGAGCATTTTACAATGTAGTGGGAGAGGAAGGCATCTACAGAGACAAAGCCAGGGCTAAGGTTCATACAAGGAAAGTTGTGTATTAAAGAGGATTCAACTAGACAGCGACTGTTCGAGTTGGAAGTAGGGAAGACAGTTTTAGCAGAAGACCAGTCAATAGTGTTAGGCTTGCCGACACTAACAATGCTCTTTTCTGTCACGTCAGAGATCATAGCCATCCTATTGACTGGTCTTCTGCTAAAACTGTCTTCCCTACTTCCAACTCGAACAGTCGCCGTCTAGTTGAATCCTCTCTAATACACAACTTTCCTTGTATGAACCTTAGCCCTGGCTTCGTCTCTCTAGATGCCTTCCTCTCCCACTACATTGTAAAATGCTCCAAACTTCAGAACACCCGTGACTTAACCTGAATCCTCATTTTTTCTTTTTCTTCTTCTTCCTCTTCTCCTTTCCTCTTTCCTTTGCTCCTCTGGGTTGTCTTTCTCTCTCATGTCTCGTGTTTCTGTTCCTTCTTCATTTATTTCACCACTTCCCTTTCACGCACCTCTGTGCGCTTGCTCTCCCTCTGTGGGCATCTAGCTCTCTTGCAGTGCTCCCCTTCCTTTGTATTTGACTGGCTCGTCCTTTTTATTTCCCACTTCTACCACTACCACTACTACTACTACCTCTTCTTCTTCTACTACTACTACAACTACTGATGAAATTAAGACACATGTGTGGCGTCTGGTTGTCTTTGTTGTGGACGTTTCGCCATCCAGTGGCTGGCTGGATGGCGAAACGTCTATGATGGGGATGCCCGGGTGTTGTGCATGTGTCTTAATTTCATCTTGTCGGTATTATATACAACTCTTGTACTACTACTACTACTACTACTACTACTACTACTACTACTACTACCACCACCACCTCTTCCTGCCTATATATAGCCGTCCTGCTCCACCTCTGGTTAGTGTGACTTTGTCAATGGTCCAAGTCGGACCGAAACATCGTCGTAAGCTTCTCTCTTTTATGTGCGGGTTATATGTGTATCGTTCCAGTCACGGTATTGTGCCTTATTTGTTATTTACTGTATTCCCTGTTGGTGCATGTTTCCCTGTCTTATTCCTCTCCTCCCTAGCACCAACAATGGAGCTCCCACCAGTTGTTTTTGGTAATATATCCTCACTATAGCTAGTGGAGTCCTCTTGTTTGCTATTTCCTGTGGTATTTCTAGTTTGCAATATTGGTTTTATCTTATCTTTGACTACACTTGTTTCCCCACTACGGCTCCTGTCCCCTATGAGGTCATTTATATGTATTCCTTCCTGCGTATAATTCCCGACTACCTGGACAAAATCTCCCAGCTTCCACCATTACTGTCTCCCAGGACAGCACCTCCAGCTTCACCATTACTGTCTCCCAGGACAGCACCTCCAGCTTCACCATTACTGTCTCCCAGGACAGCACCTCCAGCTTCACCATTACTGTCTCCCAGGACAGCACTATCAGCCCCACATTTACTGACTACCAGGACATCACCTCCAGCCTTACAGTTTCTGACTACATGGCCAGTATCAAGGGCAGTACCATTCAGCCCAGACTTTTTATGTTCCCATCTGTTGTAGAAAGCTTCCAGGTTGTCTATGAAAGCAGCTTTGATGTTATCCTCTTTTAATACCCTTGTGATTTTAGTCCACAGATTTTCCTCATTTGGGCATACCCAAAAACACTTCCCTGTTTTATACTGCTTGTAGCTAGTTCTTGGATATCTGCACAAGGGGCGTGACACCAATTTCCACAAAAATGACAATTTATCCATGTGGAAGCCCATTTGTTTGATTGACTGCAGACTATACAGAGCTTCATAATGATTTGAATGGTTGATTTACTGTAATTCTACTAGCAACCTCTTGAATACTCTATTAATAACCTCCTTAAATGAAGCTCTAGCTATTTGTATTTCTATTTCTAACTGTACTTGTATATTGGACAGCTTACCGTGTACGTTCCTGATTTATATTTATTGTTTGTGTTTGATAAGGGCGCCTACAACCCCATCTGTTTACAGTCTGCTTTATTGTCCAATGAATCCATTTGAAACCAGTCAAGGGTTCGGACCATCAAGGGTTCGAACCAGTCGAGGGTTCGGACCAGTCGATCTGATCTGATCAGTGGGTCACTTATTTAAAACATACTAGTCGGTGATTTGGGCTAACACATGAAGGATCTTCTTGAAATTATCTACCTGAGTAATATGTGATTTGATTGATACAAAAGTATAACTTGTGTGTTGAAGAGCCGGTGATTGCTGGCAGCTCCTACAGTGACGAACGGTCGAGCCTTAACCCTTGTTTATCAATTGCTGTATCTAGCTTTTCTAGTTTTTTTTTCGTCTCCACCACAATAAATGCTATATTATCACTATAGTTGACTGGTGGAAATTTTGGAGGAAGGATGCTTTTTCTGTAGTAATAATTGCTTCTCGTTGTGTATATTCAGACCGCTTGTAACTACAGGTTATATGAAATTCACAGTATACGTCTTGTATTTCAAGAAAAAAGAAACTAATGAAAGTCACTCCACTCCACTAAGTACCATTATAATACTGGTTAGTTGCTACTACAACACTGTATTCTGCTATTCAGTACTGATCGAATTTGTTCCCATAAGGAATATTGTGAAGTAGATTAGTCCATTTCAGACCCCCAAACATACACGTACAAATGCACTTACATAAATACACTTACATAATTGGTCGCATTCGGAGGTGATCGTTATGCGGGGGTCCACTGTATATTATTCAGTGCTCATAGTTCAAGTCTTGATTGTCTTACTACTAATTCCACTTGTTTCCCTGCTGGCTTCTCTGTGTTGCTGGGCAGCACACTTCACCTGGGTGAGACTGTCTTGCTATGACTTGCCCTCTTTTCTGTTTTGGCTTGGCTTCCGACAAGACGTGTCTTCCTTGCTGGCCCATGTTGGAAGATCGTCTCTGTCGCTTTCTTGTTGTTGGTTCTGTGGAACTCTGTTCACAGAACATTGCTTAGACTTAGTGATTTTTGACGTTGTACTGAGGTTGTGTGTTGCATAGACACTCTGAGAAACTCAGGTCCTGAGCTGTAGCTTCTGACCTAATTTGTACTGGAATCTGTGTACTGTCACAGTCGGGGATTTTCTAATGCTGAACTTAGATTCAGTAGTATGGGAGTTTTGTGACTTTTGTGGAGGATCTGCAGATGGTCCCTACTTAGTGTCGTTATATTATCTCCTTGTTCCTGATTCTGTGTCGCTGTTGCTTGTTATATTGCTGTTCGGCTTATCAGTCGTTTTATTGTTCAAGCAAGCTGTTCTGATTGCCAGGTTGGTCAAGAAGTTAGTTTATGCGAGGACTTTTAGTCAGTCACTGGTTAAGTCTAGTCGATTCTTGAGACATAGCGAACTATTTAGAGCACTTACACACATACACACAAACTTACTTGTATATATTTGTATTATGTTATTAATTGCTAACAATGTGCCAGACGGTACTTAAAAGCCATAAATATGTGATATGTGCCTTCAGCACAATAATACTGTACACGAGAGAATTGTAGGAACTTGTATCCTATATTATATTCAATTGATTACTATAATTTACTTTGATAATATATGCCTAGACAACTATTTTATTATTAATGAACTTACTAAATTTTAATTTCTTTAGTTAGTAGCCTACCATTTGTAATCCTGAAGCACTATTGAATCTTACTAAATTCTTACTAAATTCTACTTGTTACAAAAACCTAGTAACAGGCTGGATGCTAGAGGGGCAGTCCTTTCTAGTATTCACTGGAGATCTCTATCATTATTAGAAATTGCGTTTTTTGTAACAATGCTAATATCATCTCTGCGGCTTATTTATCTATCACAATTCATCTAATATGACATTATAAACAATATTAATAACATAGAAACATGATATATACTCTAGAATGAATAAAATATGTCATAATGTATGAGAGGAGTAAATGGTGTAAGTGTTATTGTTGGGTTTAAGGGCCACCACTGAGAGAAGCTGTGTTGGTGGCAGTGGAGGCTTCTGTCACCAACACTATCACACTTAAACAGTGTATGCAATTTATAAATAAGAAATATTTACATTTTAATATCTTAGAATCAGTGAAGCACTGCAGAAGGCACAGTCTCCCCTCTCTCTTCCTCCTCCACTTTGGTACTTTACTACGAGTTTTTTCTTGAATTTTATTGTGTTTCCTTCCTTCTTTTTCACAGGGCTGGCACTAGAAACCTTCTTTGGGCCCATGGTGGCTTATTTAGCAGTTACAAGCACTAAAAACACTGGAATAATACAAAATATATCGCAGGTACACGTGGAATCAACGGAAACGGCTTGTAAACACTGGCACACTGGCTGTACATGGAGTCTTGGACACGTTCGGGTTGAAAGCCTTTTGACGAGTTTTTCGCCATTGGTAGAGCCAACTTTTTTATGCCAAAGAGCGCCTTTAGTCGATTTTGGCATTAGTCGATGCTGCCGTTGGTTGAGGGTCCACTGTATTTTATTATTATTATATGTGTAATTATTATTATGTGTTATCATTATTATTAGTACATAAGTACTATTATAATAATAATTATTATTATTATTAATTTAGGGACCTGGAGCACAGATCCAATTCCCTAGATCAAGAGCCCCTCACCACATACGTACGTACTACTACTACTGCATGTACTGATAATAATAATAATCATTATTGTATAACAATAATAATACAATATAATAATAATAACAGTAAGGAGAAACTTCAAAAGGCTGCCAGTAGTTGGTGCCACCATCAGCAGAACATTGGTAACCACTACTAGTACACTTTTCACCTGTCTAGACTTAAGTACACCTACCATCTGACTTACGACCTACTCGACTTACGACCACTCGACTTACGACCACTCGACTTACGACCGTCTTTTTTATGCCAAATTTCTGGGAAATAAACAACTATTTGTGTTGTATACAGTGTTTATCCTAAACCTTACAGTATAAAATACAGTACTAACAACATAAAAAGTAAAGTAAAATATGAAATACCAAAATAAAACAATAAAATAGTCATTACAAAAATGTTTTGTTGATATTCAGTAGTAAAGTTCAAGTTACAACCATTTCGACTTAGGACAGGTTTCTCGGAACCAAACTTTGTCGTAAGTCGGATGGTAGGTGTAGCCTTAAGTAGGCATTTCTGCCTGAAATGCCTCGGCATGATAGTGGCTTTCTTTGCTCCAGTCATATTATGTAAACACACATTGTAACCTTTGCAAAGAAATATATATTTTATTAATTTATTTATTTAAGGAACCTCCTGTGAGGGGGAAGTTCACATCCTGAAATTTCTTTCGTATCTTGAAGCAAAAAATCGACCAAACGACGGTTCGTATCCTGAAAAATTCGCATGGTGGGGCGTTCATAACCCGAGGTTCCACTGTATTACTGTTACATTGTATTACTATTATTATTGTTATTATTATTGTTGTTGTTAGAATTATTATTATAATTAGTATGTACGTGGTGATGGGGTCTTGATCTAGGGAATTGGATCTGTGCTCCAGTTCCCTAAATTAATAATAATAATAATAATAATAATAATTATACGTAATATGTATGCATTAATAATTATAATGCATATGTACTAAGAATAATAATAATTATAACAATAATAATAATACAATATAATAATAATAATAATAATAATAATAATAATAATAATATTTTGTCATTTTTAGACATTTTTCGTATTTTTTTTTTTTATGTTTTTGTGCCAAATGCTTCAAAATAGAAATTGGTAACCCTCTGGGTGGCTGTAGGTACAGCTGCTATGACCACGGATATCTCAATGCCGACCAAGTGTCAAAAGGAAGGGGTGTACCACTCTGAGTGACCGCAGCAGACCTTGGGATGCTTCACCTATATATACATCTATCTGTCTTGACCACACCTGGGGTTACATATCTGACAACCTCACCACTAATCATAGATAAACACAAGTTATGTGTGGGGTTATGGACTGGGCTGGGAAGATACTAGAGTGGGAGAGTAAATGGCGGATGCTTTCTGCCGCTGCCAACATCGCCATCACTTGCCATATTACAGTATATCCTATTTTATTCATTCTACAGTATATATCATGTTTGTGTTATTAATATTATTTATTATGTCATATTAGATAAATTATGATAGATAACTAAGCTGGACAGATTAATTGCATTTCAGTTAATTTAAATGAGGAAAATTGACTCAGCATACGAACAAATCAGGACACGAACAAGGTCACAGAACGGATTAACCCTTTCAGGGTTGAGAGGCCCTCTCCTAAACTCGTTCTCAGGGTCGAATATTTTTGGGGAAAAAAAATTATTTTTTCTTATAAAATGATAGAGAATCTTTTCCCGATCATAATGACACCAAAAGTATGAAATTTGATAGAAAACTTACGGAATTATGCTCTCATGAAGTTAGCGGTCTCGACAATGTTTACGCATCGACGATTTCACCCACTTTGAGCCTTATTTTCGGTCAATTCCATTATACTATTTGACAAAAATCATAGCTATTTTGCTAGAGCTCCATTTTTTCTATCGAATGAGTACAAGAAACCACCCATTTACCAATTTCAACTATCCAATAAAGTGGTCAGAAATTGACAATTTTGCCAATTTCACACAAATTTCAGAAGATGCCAATTTCCAGATAGGGTCCACAATAAACAGGACAGACATTCATGGCACTAAAATAACATTTTCTCTGTTCATTAGTCACGTCTCCAGGCCCCTCTTACATCTCTTTTGCTTTCCACTTTGAATTTTTATTCTCACAAAAAATAGAAGATTTACTGTTATGCAGACTACTGCATTAGTGTAGAAATTGCGTAGACATGGTATAAATAATATCAGCGCACTTGTGAAAGAATATTAGACTCGCCAGTTGATGTGTTTTGGACGCTTGGCATGATTTGTTTACTTTTGAACTTTGGTAAAAATTTAATATTTCTGCTACTTTGAGCTCAATTTCAAGGTACTTTTCATTATGAAACCAATCAAAATCATCTCAATTTCTGTAATATGTCTTCCATTCTATAAAATGAGACCAGGAAAACTAAAATACAACCATAAATACCACATGAAAATACACTGCAAAGTCAGTTTTAAACCAAAAACACGGTCGGAGTTTTTTTTTCTCATTATGCACTGTGTGCTGCAGGATTTTTTTTATACTGTGCACACTGATCACATGGACCCTTTCTTTCATATGTAGGCCTACCAGCTTTCTCTCACTAGATTTGAAGGTGCTAGAATTTAGGCATACTAGCACGTCAATAACCCTGGTGCGTAAGCCGTACTAGTACGTCAGAAACCCTGTAAGGGTTAAATTCATAAGCCGAGGTTCCACTGTACATAGTTTCAGTGTGAATAGTGTTGGTAGCTTCCTCTGCTGCCTCCACTACCACTAATATGTATATCTTCTCTCAGTGGCCCTTATAAACCCAACACCACCACCACCACCACTACCACTTACTACTCTCATATGTTATGACATATTTTATTCATTCTAGAGTATATATCATGTTTCTGTGTTATTAACCCTTAAACGGTCCAAACATATACAATGGGCCCCCGGTATACGACATTAATCCATTCCTGTGAGCTCATCGTATGCCAAAATTATCGGAAGGCAAATTAATTTTCCCCATAAGAAATAATGGAAATCAAGTTAATCTGTGCAAGACACCCAAAAGTACTATGAAAAACTTTTTACCACATGAAATATTAAGTTTAATGCACACAAACTGAAGAAGACATGCACAGTTAGTAGTACTCTACTAACAATAGAATACATGACACTTACCTTCAATGAAGATCTGGTGATGATTGATGGGATGGGAGGAGGGGAGAGTGTCGAACTTATTGTTTAGAAAGGGAATCCCCTTCCATTAGGACTTGAGGTAGCAAGTCCTTTTCTGGAGTTACTTCCCTTCTTCTTTTAATGCCACTAGGACCAGCTTGAGAGTCACTGGACCTCTGTCGCACAACAAATCTGTCCATAGAGGTCTGTACCTCCCGTTCCTTTAAGCTTTGTCTAAAATGGGCCACAACACTGTCAATGTAATAGTCACCAGCATGGCTTGTAATAACTGTGTTAGGGTGATTTTCATCCATAAAGGTTGCAGTTCAACCCACTTTGCACACATTCCCTTAATTTTTGAAGTAGGCACAATGGATTGCACAACTGGCATAGTCTTTTCAGGGTTAGCCCCAAACCCTTCAAAATCTTTCTTAATTTCCATACTAATTCTCACCCTTTTTACCACAGGGTTGGCACTAGAAGCTTTCTTGGGGCCCATGGTGACTTATTTTGCAGAAACAAGCACCAAAAACACTGTGATAATATGGAATGTACTGAATGTATGCTTAGATGCGAGCACACTGGCTGGCTTGTAAACACTGGCACGCACGGGGCAGTTCAGGCCACATGTGGACGCGTCCCGGACGAATCGCGTGTGGCGTGTTTTTTAACGAGTGACAAGGCAAAATTTTTGTGTTAAAATGTATCGTATACCAGATTTAACATATACCGATGCCATCAAATGCCGGGGGTCCACTGTATATATGTTCTCTCGCATAGCACCCCAAATTTTTTGAGGGAAAAAAAAATTGTTTTTTTAATAGGAAAAAAGAGCATATGGTACCCAGGAGTCCCCAATTTTTTTCATGTGGTGCACAGTGAGTGCGCACACTCATTCTCTCATGTCTAGGCGACTCAGGCTTGTCGTGCCAATGTTGAATGAATGACAAAGGAAACATACATATGTTTGGGGCGCTACACGAGAGAACGTATATATATGTTTGGACCGTTTAACCCTTAAATGGTCCAAAGAGATCGACGTTCAAATTCGTAGTGCTACAAAAGTAGATCTACTTTTTTTTACATATTTTCAAATATAAAAAAAAAAATGTAGATAAAAGTTTTTTTTACACATTTTCAAATGTAAAACAAAAAAGATGATCTACATTTTTTTACATACTTTCAGATGTTGAAAAAACGTATATATACGTTTGGATCATTTAAGGGTTAAGGGTTAATATTGTTTATTATGTCACATTAGATGAATTATGATAGATAAATAAGTGGTAGAGATTATATTAACATCATATTGAAGCATAATAAACTCACCTCCCTCTCCCCTCCTACCTGTTTGCCATACACCAACAAGAGTCTTTAATAAAGGTAAGTGTGACGTTAAATGTTCATTTATCCATTTTATTAGTGCTTTGTATTTATTTGTCATTGTTTTCTTTATGTAAACCTATATTTAATTTTTAAAAAAAATAGTTTTTGTTAATACTTTTGGGTGTCTGAAACAGATTAATTAGATTTCCATTACTATTTCTTATCTGGAGATCTGGAGAGAGTTCCGGGGGTCAACGCCCCCGCGGCCCGGTCTGTGACCAGGCCTCCTTAGGTCAGTGTCCCAGGATGCGACCCACACCAGTCGACTAACACCCAGGTACCCATTTTGCTGATGGGGAACATAGACAACAGGTGGAAAGAAACACGTCCAATGTTTCTACTCTGGCTGGGAATCGAACCCAGGCCCTCACCGTGTGAAGCGAGAGCGTTAACCACCAGGGGAAAATATTTTCGCCATTCATGAATTTCGCCATTCAGCAGACTCTCTGGAACGGATTAATCACGAAACTCTGGTGTCCACTGTATTAGCAAAATGCCATAAAGCAAGGCCCTCCTGTACATACACACAGATTTATCAGCCTTTTATACACTACCCTTCTTCAGTCTTCCTTGTTATGTTATCTTAACAATTCCATTTTCAAATGGGTTGCCTTGATACAGGTGAAAGGCTCTTGTTCCAAGGAGTTGGAGCTACCGTCTTGTATCGTCGAAAGATTGCGTGTATGTTTGGTAGCGGGGATCAGTGATAAGGCTTTGAAGGCTTCTTACTTTATTTGGGTTCGTGGTACACAGGCAGTGTGTTTAAGTGCCCTGGGCAACCCAGAGGGCCATGCCCACAAGGGAGTGAGGAGTGGAGCTGTTGACTCTAGGTTGAGTTGGCAGCAAGTGAGAACAAGGCAGGTCTGGGTGTACCTACCTCGAGACCTGCCCTCTGGTGGAAACTTTGGAAACTAGCCATGTAGGCTTATTGTCTACATTTTGCTCAGCCACCTATCTATGGTCATCCTCGACCATGCTTGACTGAAAAGAAACTCGGTCTCTCTCTCGCAGGAAGAGGTCACAGAAAACCTAAAATCATATACAGTGGAACCTTGGCTTACAGTGCCCCAACATACGAGTTTTTCAGGATACAAGCAGTCGCTCGGTCAATTTTTTGTTTCTGGATATGAGCATAAATTCAGGATGCGAGCTTCCCCCTCAAAAAACTTTTTTTTTAGACCTCGAGATCTTACAAAACTGAAAGTGAATATATAATTGTAGTTCATTGTCTTGATGTATTATGTTGTTTTTACTGCTTAAGACTATAACTGCAACAGAAATAATAGTATTTCTTACCTTACGTTGTGGGTGCTGGTGTTTGTGGATGATTGTGAAGAGAGTGGAGAGTTATGTTGTGGTCCTACTGGGCTGAGGTGGATGGTAGAGGTTCTGGTAATGAAGTCGATGGTTGTACTGGAGTGTGCATAAATTCTCTAATGAATTTCTGTTCTATTTTACTCTGCAGTACATTATACAACTGACGGTAAGGCATCAGCTGCTCTAAACACCATTTCAGGATCTTCTTCAGTGAAAAAGTCTAACTTAAAGTCATTCAGTAAGTCAGTCAAGTAAGTCAGTCAGTTAAGTCATTCAGTCAGCCAATTAAGTCATTCAGTCAGCCAGTCAAGCCATTCGGTCAGTCAAGTCAGTCAGTCGGTAAGTGAAGTCAATCAAGTCAGTAAGTCATTCAGTCAAGTTAGCAAGTCATTCAGTAAGTCAGTATGTCAGATGCTGTGCCCAACATCTCTTCTCCATCATCAACCTTTGCCAGCATCTCTTCTCCACCATCAACCGCCAACATTTCTTCTCCAAGGTAAATGCTGCAATACGTACTACATAATTTCTTTACATTGTTTATTATGTCATATTAGATGAATTGTGATAGATAAATAAGCTGTAGAGTGATATTAGCAAAATATTGAAGTATTTGTTGTGCCTGGAATTCCTCTGGAATAGATTAATGCCATTTCAATTAATTTAAATGAGGAAAATTGACTCAACATACAAGCAAATTGGGATACGAGCAAGGTCACAGAACGGATTAAACTCGTAAGCCAAGGTCCCACTGTATATACATGTGGACATGGACAGAAAAAAAATTCTAACAGGGAAGGAAGAAAAAAAAGATGGGGTGCGCTAAACATTGTGGTCCAAGACTGAGCCTCAGCGGGAGTTACTGCATGCCTTCCTGCGTCTGGACAGATATTGCAACACAAGAGACATCACTGCAGCTGAGCTGTGACATAACAAGGTACGGTCTCCTCTGGAACGGTGAAGCAGTCATTGTGGAGTAGTCGCTGCAGGGTTCACTCAACCTGGGGCACTGTTGGGAGGGTTCGTGGAGATATGATGGTTGGAGTTAAACACAAGTTGTTGGGTGTTAATGCTTATATTGCAGACTGTGATAAGGAAGAGCCCAAACTGCCTGTCCTGTCACCTGCTAGGACTACGGGGAACTGAGCCCTAGGGCCGGGAGCGTAGCGCTCACATCGGCATCACGCGACGTCACACAAGCTAGTCACTGAGCCTAGCAAGGGGTCGTGTATGTAAAACATATGGATGGTACTAACTACGCTACTCAGATAACATATGCATATACAGGGGATCAGCAACTATGCTGACAGCACAACCTGTTGGTGCCCTCGAGTGAGGTGTCGTCAGTACTTGGCAACTGGGCAGGACTTCTTCTGGCAAGCAACTTAGGAGGACATTTGTTGACTGTTACTGTTGCTGGGGATGTCACTGCCAGCAAGAGCTGATTAAGCCGTGGCAGGGACAACTCAGGTGAAACATCTGGGAGTCATAGCAGCATACACTGTAACTGGAGTGAGCAGGCTAGCAGTCAAAGTGACATCATATTTTGTGCAGGCTGCTCACTGAAGCTGTGACACAAGTCAGACAGTTGCCTGCTGGCAGGGCTACTGCGGCTTGACGGTGTCATCCTCTCGACAGAGTTCGAGTCATAGCAGAGGTTCATCTAAGCGTCCTCAGACTGGTTTTCTACACATTACTGCACTCTGATGGTCATGAGGTGGAGTGAAACGAGTCTCAACGGGGAGTCGTAATGAGAACGACTCAGACATGACATCTACAAACAGCAAGCATAAGAGCTTCTCAGACACTCGTAAACTGACACCTGGACTGACTAATGTCAGCTGTCAATGGTCACAACGGGTGACATGTAACACAAGGGTGCTACTAATGGTCTGGCCTCAGACCACACTGTGATCTACATACACATCTGGGTCCTGATCACACATCAGGACACACGGAAAACTGCACACACCCACTGCACATGCGGTTACTGCATGGCTTGCACTAGCAAATGACACTTTTGTG
The DNA here is from genome assembly GCF_026875155.1 of Cherax quadricarinatus. Classification (NCBI taxonomy): domain Eukaryota; kingdom Metazoa; phylum Arthropoda; class Malacostraca; order Decapoda; family Parastacidae; genus Cherax; species Cherax quadricarinatus. The sequence continues at coordinate 36,112,899 of NC_069420.1, forward strand.
TGCAAAAATCAACCCTAACACATAAACAAACATGTAAGAACACTGAGTGAGAGGAATTAACACGTGAAATATCTTCTTTCAATCTTTCTCGACAATACTAGAACAGATTGCTCACTGTGAAACTATAACATTGTCGATGTGATATCATGTAGTGATGTCAGGCATGACATCGTGAGGGATGTCGAGGGGTGACTTCAGGCAGATGTCCAGGGTGACATCAGAAGATGAAGTCAGGCAGCATTGTGGGTGACGTCTTGGAGTGACGTTGGGTGACGTAGCAAGGTGACGTCGGGCAGATATCCTGGGGTGACGTCACAAGGTGGCATCAGGCAGCATCCTGATGTCAGGGGAGTGATGCGGGCAGCATGGTGACATCATGGATGATGCCAGGCAGCAACATGTGGTGTTGGACATCTGGCTTGTTAATTCACATGGCTCACTCCACATGGCTTTATCCACACGTGGCTTTGTGATCCACACGGTTTTGAGTGACCTCGGGCACTCAGATACACAGCTGTGGCGAGAATTCACACTGAATTCAAAGAGAAACAGCAAAGAGGGTATGAGTGTAGTGGTGTATAGTGGTGGTGGTGAGATAAGTGCGGGTGGTGTATAATGAGGGAGGAACTCCAGCTGCTTTCTTTCACCCCACATATCCACTTGGAGAATCAACAACACTGGACACAGGGGACCACACAGCTCACCTCTGACTTGCTGAAATAGTCGTGCTGAGCTGAATAACAACAGCAGAAACATACAGGTGATGCTGAACACATGACTGAAGAACAGCATGGGATACTGTGAAGACCTAGGGTGACGCCACAAAGATTTCTCGAGGAAAATTCAGCAAATTTCGGCCTGGATCCTGCTGATCCTGTATCTGAATGATGAATGAACATTTAACATCACACTTACCTTTATTGACTTATCTTTACTGACTCGATTTGTTGGTTTATGACAGACACGTAGGAGGCAAGAGGAAGGCAAGTTTATTATGCTTCAATATGATGCTAATCTCATCTCTACAGCTTATTTATCTATCACAATTCATCTAATATGACATTATAAACAATATTAATAACATAGAAATATGATATATAATCTAGAATGAATAAAATACAGTAGACCGTCATTTAGCACGAGTTTATTTGGCACGATTTGATTATAGCACAATTGAAGAATTGCGGCACAATTTTACGTAACACGTTGTATGATAAATTTAACACGGTTCAGTTTGTGGGAAGTAAAAAAAAAAAAAAACTTCCTTTTTCCTCGAGTGGCCGCCTTGTTGTGGTTCAGCGGGGGAGACCTCCCGCCATCCCCAGCCACCCCCCAACACCACCCCACCATCAAACATTCATACTTCATACGTATCCAGTCCAACTTCTCTGCTACAAGCGTGTGATTGTGAATTGTGTTTTGATTTTTTAAATGCTATATCTTGTATCTGCCAAGCAATCATGACACCCAGTAAGCATATCAATGTTGCTCAAAGTGGCAAGAAAAGGTGTAAGCATTTGAGTCTTAGAATTAACGAAGGAAACAAAAATATTAGACAAGACATCGTGTGGCCATAATGAAGTATTACTTTGTACACATAAAAAAGAGGTAAACATAAGTTTGTATGACTGACTGACTGACTTATAGAATCACTTGACTGACTTACTGAATCACTTGACTGACTTACTGAATCACTTGACTGACTTACTGAATCACTTGACTGACTTACCGAATCACTTGATTGAATGACTTAAAGTTAGACACTCCAGTACAACCATCAACCTCAATACCAGAACCTATACCAACCACCATTAGGGCCACAGCATAACTCTCCACTCTCTTCACAATCATCCACAAACACCAGCACCCACAATTTAAGGTAAGAAATACTATTATTTCTGTTACATTTGTAGTCTTAAGCAGTAAAAACATAATACATCGTAACAATGAACTACAATTACATTTTCATTTTTATTTTTGTAAGATGTGGAGGCCTAAAAAAAAGTTGTTTGGCCTTTTTTGGGGCTCTCAGGAACGTAACCTTATTTTTCCCATAAGTTCTTCAGTTTATCTAACACGGTTTTACCTAACAGAGTGTTTTCAGGAACGTAACTACCATGTTAACCCTTTGAGGGTCGACAGGCCCTCTCCGAGACTCGTTTTCAGGGTCGGCCAAATTAAAAAAAAAAAAAATTCTTATGAAAATATAGAGAATCTTTTCCTGATCATAATACCACCAAAAATATGAAATTTGATGGAAAACTTACGGAATTATGCTCTCGCGAAGTTAGCGGTCTTGGCGATGTTTATGGATCTGCGATTTTGCCCATTTTGAGCCCCATTTTCGGCCAATTCCACTGTACTAGTCGACAAAAAACGTGAATATTTCGCTAGAACTCCATTTTTTCTATTGAATGAGTGCAAGAAACCACCCATTTACCAATTTCAACTATCCAGTACAGTGGTCAGAATTTAGCAATTTTGCCAATTTCACACAAATTTCAAAAGATGCCAGTTTCCGAATAGGGTCCAGAACAAACAAGAAATACATTCCTGGCACTAAAATGACATTTCCTCTGTTCATTAGTCATGTCTCAAGGCCCCACTTACATTCTTTTGCTTTCCACTTTGAATTTTTATTCTCACAAAAAAATAGAAGATTTACTGTTATGCAGACTACTGCATTAGTGTAAAAAATGGTATGAATCATATTGGCGCACTTGCAAAAGAATATTAGACTCACCAGTTGACGTGTATTAGACGCTTGGCATGATTTGTTTACTTTTGAACTTTGGTAAAAATCGAACATTTCTGCTACTTTGAGCTCAATTTCAAATTCAAATTCAAAGTTTATTCTCTATAAGGATTACAATGCTGAGTTTACAGAATTTGGTTATTGTATTGTTTACATGTAGTAAAATAATAATTACAGAGTGTACCACTAGAACACCTAGCATGGCTAGGCATTTCGGGCAGACTTAAATTAAATCTTAAGTTTAAAATATTACAAAATTATGAGGTAAGTTGGTATTATGGCTAAGTGACTAAATACTAGTTTGTGAGTTTAGCAATGTGAATGCTTTTGTTTTGGCACTATACATAGTTTCAGTATTGGAGTATCACAGGCCAACTTATGACTAGTTAAGATTCATTATTTTGAGATTGAGATTGATATTTCTGTTTATGGTCAAATGGGTGAGTGAGTGTAAGTGTTAACCACCAGGTGGTATTCGTGTAATTAGTTGACAGGGTGTATCAGGGAGATAAGATGTTTTCTGATGGTAGCTTTGAAGGTGATGAATGTGTCTGCAGTTTTAGAATTTTCAGGTAGGGTGTTCCAGATTTTAGGGCCTTTGACATACATTGAATTTTTGTAAAGATTTAGTCGGACACGGGGAATGTCATAGAGATGTTTGTGACTGGTATTGTGCCTGTGGGTTCTGTCGCAACTATCAAGAAAGCATTTTAGGTCAAGGTTAATATTGGAATTTAAGGTCCTGTAGATGTAGATTGCACAGTAGTAAGTGTGGATGTACTGAACAGGGAGTAAGTTTAGATCTATGAAGAGTGGGGGGGGTGTGTTGCCAGGGATGGGATTTAGTGATTATTCTTACTGTGGCTTTTTGTTGGGTTATAATTGGCTTTAGGTGTGTTGCTGCAGTTGAACCCCAAGCACATATAGCATAGGTGAGGTATGGATATGTAAGTGAATGGTATAGTGTGAGAAGGGCAGTTTGCGGCACGTAGTATCATATCTTGGAGAGGATCCCAACCGTTTTGGATACTTTTTTGGTTATGTGTTGGATATGGGTGCTGAAGTTCAGGTTGTTGTCGAGGTATAGGCCTAGGAATTTGCCCTCATTATGCCTGGCAATTAGAGTGTTGTCAATCTTAATGTTAATTTGTGCATCTCCTGCTCTGCTACCAAACATAATGTAGTAGGTTTTGTCAGTGTTAAGCGTAAGTTTATTGGCTGTCATCCAAGTCGATATTTTGATCAGCTCCTCATTAACAACGGTGTTGAGGGTGGCAAGATAAATGAATGTAGTCTCCTGTGCACGAGTTTCTCAAAGATTTTGGATAGCAATGGTAAGTTTGATATTGGCCTATAGTTGTTTAAATCTGTAGGGTCACCACCTTTATGTATTGGTGTAACAAGGTACTTTTCATTGTGTTGTTAGGTAAGACACATATGCAACAGTTAGACAACTTTATTCCGAAACGTTTCGCCTACACAGTAGGCTTCTTCAGTCGAATACAGAAAGTAGGCAGGAACAGTAGAGATGTGAAGACGATGTAATCAGTCCATCACCCTTGAAGTCGTAGAATTTGAGGTTGTCAGTCCCTCGGCCTGGAGAAGTTCAGTTCCATAGTCAGGAACTATCTGAAGATCAAGCGACAGTGCGGAGACTTAAATACTGTCGGAAGGAGAGGTGCAGAGTAGTAGTAGTAGTAGTGAGAATGTAGCCACTGAGAGGTCATGTCCCTCTCAGATCTAACACTTCTCACTTGCAAAGCTTGTCAAAGGTGTTTTCTGTACCAAGATGCCATGTGTTGCAGTGTCTGACAAGATGAACATCAAAATGGTATACAATACCGACAGGTTGTTAGGTAAGACACATGTGCAACATATGTGGCATATGTGTCTTACCTAACAACCTGTCGGTATTGTATACCATTTTGATGTTCAACTTTTCATTGTAAAACCAGTCAAAATCATCTCAATTTCTATGATATGCCTTCCATTCTATAAAATGAGACCAAGAAAACTAGAATACAACAATAAATACCATACGAAAATACAGTGCAAAGTCGCTGTTTTATTCCAAAAAAACGGTCAAAGGTTTTTTTTTCTCATTATGCACTGTGTGCTGCAGGATTTTTTTTATACCGTGCACACTGACCACATAGACCCATTCTTTCATATGGAGGCCTACCAGCTTTCTCCCACTAGATTTGAGGGCGCTAGAATTTAGGTGTACTAGTACGTCAAAAACCCTGGGTCGTAAGCCGTACTAGTACATCCGAAACCCTCAAAGGGTTAAATGACGGTCTACTGTATGTCATAGTGTATGAGAGGAGTAAAAGGTGTAAGTGTTATTGTTGGGTTTAAGGGCCACCACTGAGAGAAGCTGTGTTGGTGGCAGTGGAGGATTTTGCCAGCACCACCATCACACTTAAACAATGTATGTAATTTATAAATAAGAAATATTTACAGAATGTAGAATTGCAGATGAGCAAGGAGGTTTTAGAGTGGGTAGGGGATGTGTAGATCAAGTGTTTACATTGAAGCATATATGTGAACAGTATTTAGATAAAGGTAGGGAAGTTTTTATTGCATTTATGGATTTAGAAAAGGCATATGATAGAGTGGATAGGAGAGCAATGTGGCAGACGTTGCAAGTATATGGAATAGGTGGTAAGTTACTAAATGCTGTAAAGAGTTTTTATGAGGATAGTGAGGCTCAGGTTAGGGTGTGTAGAAGAGAGAGAGACTACTTCCCAGTAAAAGTAGGTCTTAGACAGGGATGTGTAATGTCACCATGGTTGTTTAATATATTTATAGATGGGGTTGTAAAAGAAGTAAATGCTAGGGTGTTCAGGAGAGGGGTGGGATTAAATTATGGGGAATTAAATACAAAATGGGAAGTGACACAGTTACTTTTTGCTGATGATACTGTGCTTATGGGAGATTCTAAAGAAAAATTGCAAAGGTTAGTGGACGAATTTGGGAATGTGTGTAAAGGTAGAAAGTTGAAAGTGAACATAGAAAAGAGTAAGGTGATGAGAATATCAAATGATTTAGATAAAGAAAAATTGGATATCAGATTGGGGAGATGGAGTATGGAAGAAGTGAATGTTTTCAGATATTTGGGAGTTGACGTGTCAGCGGATGGATTTATGAAGAATGAGGTTAATCGTAGAATTGATGAAGGAAAAAAGGTGAGTGGTGCATTGAGGTATATGTGGAGGCAAAAAATTTTATCTATGGGGGCAAAGAAGGGAATGTATGAAAGTATAGTAGTACCAACACTCTTATATGGGTGTGAAGCTTGGGTTGTAAATGCTGCAGCAAGGAGGTGGTTGGAGGCAGTGGAGATGTCCTGTCTAAGAGCAATGTGTGGTGTAAATATTATGCAGAAAATTCGGAGTGTGGAAATTAGGAGAAGGTGTGGAGTTAATAAAAGTATTAGTCAGAGGGCTGAAGAGGGTTTGTTGAGGTGATTTGGTCATTTGGAGAGAATGAATCAAAGTAGAATGACATGGAGAGCATATAAATCTGTAGGGAAAGGAAGGCGGGGTAGGGGTCGTCCTCGAAAGGGTTGGAGAGAGGGGGTAAAGGAGGTTTTGTGGGTAAGGGGCTTGGACTTCCAGCAAGCGTGCGTGAGCGTGTTAGATAGGAGTGAATGGAGACAAATGGTATTTGGGACCTGACGATCTGTTGGAGTGTGAGCAGGGTAATATTTAGTGAAGGGATTCAGGGAAACCGGTTATTTTCGTATAGTCGGACTTGAGTCCTGGAAATGGAAAGTACAATGCCTGCACTCTAAAGGAGGGGTTTGGGATATTGGCAGTTTGGAGAGATATATTGTGTATTTTTATACGTATATACTTCTAAGCTGTTGTATTCTGGGCACCTCTGCAAAAACAGTGATTATGTGTGAATGAGGTGAAAGTGTTGAATGATGATGAAAGTATTTTCTTTTTGGGGATTTTCTTTCTCTTTGGGTCACCCTGCCTCGGTGGGAGACGGCCGACTTGTTGAAGAAAAAAAAAATTTACATTTTAATTTATAAATAAGAAATATTTACATTTTAATTTATAAATAAGTAAGGTTATTCAGGTGTACACAAATACAGTTACATAGATCATCATACATAGCAGCATATGTGTAAAGAACCTAGGATAACCCAAAAAAGTCGGAGTGACTTACGTATTTTCATTGTAGTCCTTTTATATTTACACTTAATATATTTACTTTTATGCTTACACTTTTATATTTACACTTACCTTGGAGGAGATGTTAGTTTAATTAGTTAGTTTGATGGAGGAGATGCTGGCAGAGGTTTAAGGTAGTGGAAGATAGCAGGCTGACATATGCTCATCAGATGTACATAAATCTAAGAACATTGAAGAGTTACTTTTGTGTCGTTTTTCTATCGCTTACTCGCTTAACTTACTTGCTACACTGTTAATTCTACACTTTATCGCTGGCTGGCACTATAGCCTTTATCGATACTTGCTGCTTTAGTATCTACATATCGTAGAATCAGTGAATCACTGCAGAAGGCACAGTCTCCCCTCTCTCTTCCTCCTCCACTTTGGTACTTTTTTAGGAGTTTTTTCTTGAATTTTACTGTGTTTCTTTACTTCATTATCACTGGGCTGGCACTAGAAACTTTCTTTGGGCCCATGGTGGGTTATTTAACAGTTACAAGCACTAAAAGCACTGGAATAATACAAAATATATCACAGGTACACGTGGAATTGACCAAAATGGCTTGTAAACACTGGCACACTTGCTATACATGGAGTCTTGGAGTGGCTGGGCCCACTCAGGCCACGCTCTGGTCCCATGGACAAGTTCAGCACAAACATCGTTAGATGAGTTTTTCGCTGTTGGTAGAGCCATTTTTTTTTACACCAAAGAGCACCGTTAGATGAATTTGCCATTACTTGATGCCACCGTTGGTTGAGGGTCCACTATATTACTATTGATTTGTGTCCTGTGCATGCCAGGGATGAATGATAAGGCTTCGGAGGCTTCTTAATTTATTTGGGTTCGTGGTACACGGGCATTGTGTTTAAGTGCCCTGGGGAACCCAGAGGGCCATGCCTGCAAGGAAGAGAGTGGTGGAGCTGTTGACTAAGTTGAGTTGGTGGCAAGTGAGATTGAGGCAGGTCTGGGTATGTCTACCTAGAGACCTGCCTTCTTGTGGAAACTTTGGAAAGTAGCCATTTAGGCTTACTGTCTTCACCTCTTCCTTGTCCTAAACCTGATTATCTCCTATTGTCCAGGTGCTGTACAATGCCTTTGGGTGTAGCACTTCCTCATGAATCATCATCTTTTCTTCCTTCAACAAACCGGCCGTATCCCACCGAGGGAGGGTGGCCCAAAAAGAAAAACTAAAGTTTCTACTTTTCAGTTTAGAAATACATACAGGAGAAAGGGTTACTAGCCCCTTGCTCCTGGCATTTTAGTTGCCTCTTACTACACACATGACTTACGGAAGAAGAATTCTGTTCCACTTCCCCATGGAGATAAGCAGAAATAAACAAGAACAAGAACTAGTAAGGAAATAGAAGAAAACTCAGAGGGTTATATATATATATATATACTTGTACATGCATGTGTAGTGTGACCCAAGTGTAAGTAGAAGTAGCAAGACATACCTGAAATCTTGCATGTTTATGAGACAGAAAAAAGACACCAGAAATCCTTCCATCATGCAAAACAATTGCAGGTTTGCATTTCACACTCGCTTGGCAGGACGGTAGTACCTCCCTCAGAGATTGCTGTCTACCAACATACTACCTAGGTTCCTCATGAATATAATGATAATACTACTATAGTAGTAGTAATAATAGTAACAGTTATGCCATCTAAGTAGTGCTTGTCTTCCTCGCCTGTTTTTCTCATGAAGCAGCAGTCAGTCTATGTCTTTAATGTATAGGTGTCCCTTGTTTTATGCAGCAGAGGTGTTCCAGGCCCACATCAGTTGTAGTAAGTTCAGTCAAGTCATCAACACTTAATTCCACACAACAAAAATTTTTTTAAATGTTTTGCAAACAATACCGATTCAATAAAGTGAGTGTGTGACTTCACCTATGAATTACTGATTGAAATTGAGCATTGCATAATAGCACATTCACATAAAGCAGACCCACATTTTATGAAATATTTTAGTTGTGGTTTATTAATGAAAGTTTATGAAGTACATTCTAATTTAAATTGTAGTTGCCACATATTTTCTCTTGTTATTGATATGAAAGAGTCAGGTGGTGTGAAAATAAAGACAATACAATGTTTTATAATTCTTATCCTAGGTGTGAGGAACGTAGTCGTGCCCTGGAGCTGTGCTCGTGGGGGTTTGAGAACGAGACAGTACTTAATAGCTTCTTATCACAGTTAGAAGCTACTGGAAATCACACTCGAGCTGCAGCAGTTGCAGTTTTTAATCAGCGTTTAAAACAAGCCATACTGATATTACAAAGAGGAGCATCTAGTAAGAAGTTGCCAGCTCTAAACTCAACAGCAATGGCTCTCTCAGGTACGTTATAGATAAAGTATGGCATAACCGACAAGTGGTAAAAAGGTACATACAGCAAAAGGAAACTTTATTAGTTCAAAGTTTCACCTGTATGAGGATTTATCAAGCCTTGTGCAGGTAAGACATTATGAGGGACTCTTGACCTAAGGAACTATATCATTGTTCCCTTCCTTAAATCACACCTGAATGCCTCCCAGTCTCTCAGGTGCTGCATGACCTCCATGGGTTTAGAACTCTCCCCTATGAATATAATAATAATGTACTAATAAAAGCCTTTATTTTGCTCTGTGCCTTTTTTACCAAGTACTTTATAGAGTACTTGGCATTTTTGGAGTAAATGATTGTCTTTTTTTCAGGCTGATGTTGCTGAATCATCTTCATATTTTGCAATGTACGTTTATCATTTTATCCTTTACTAAATAAATGAGTCTGTCATTTGTTAGACTGTACATGTTACTAGATCCCTAGCCAGATGTGAAGGTGTGCTTGTGAGGTCACTCATGCAGTTACTGGGCATTCTTAGTTACTGTCAAGAATGAACGTCACATACAGTACTTTATATCTTTTCAAACTTACATAATTATGATATTATACTATTAATATTATAGCTTTTTGTACATCTGGTTAAATCCCTTTTGCATAAGCCTTTATGTGTTGAATAACAGTCGAAATTCCTTGGATGGAGCAATTCACAATTAACCCAAAAATTGGAAATGAAAACAGTAACATTTTGGACTATTATCAAGTTATTCATATGTGCCAAACAGCAGTTACATATTCTTTAAATTCCTATGCCATCTCAGCTGTGTGTGTTTTAGTACCTCTGTTGGGAACATGAAACCCTTATGTCAATTACTGAGATTTCCTTATTAGCTATGGATTATTAGCCTAACTGAGTGAGTATCAAATCATACACAACATCTGTTGGATATGTTTCATATCCAAACTTCTATCTTTTAATTTTTTTGATGCATTGGCTGTCTCACACCGAGTTAAGGTGACCCAAAAAAAAGAGGAAACACATTCACCATTACTCGTTCAATCACTGTCTTGCCAGAAGTATGCTGTCATCATAGTTCAGATGATCCACCAAACTACAACATATCCTCCCCTCCTTCAGAATGTAGGCACTGTACCTCTCACCTCCAGAAGTCCAGCTAATTGGTTTCCCTGAATTCCTCTACAAGTGTTACCTTTCTCACACTCCAACAGCATGTCAAGTTATTAAAACCACTTGCCTCCACCTGTCCCTATCCATTGTGCTCATGCAAGCATGCTAGACGTCCAGACCTCTAGCACTCAAAACTTCCTATACCCTCTTTCTCCAGCCTTTCCTAGGATGACTCTACCCATCTTTCCTTGCCTAGTCATTCTGTTTTGATCTGTCCTCTCTAAAAGTTCAAACCACCTCAACAGTCCCTCCTCAGCCGTCTAAATAATTCTTTTGGTAACCCCACACTTTCAAATCTTCAAGCTGTGAATTCTCTGCATAATATTCACACCATACATTGCTTTCAAACACAGTATCTCCACTGCCTTCAGCCTCCTCCTCACTGCAACATTTAAAACCCATTCTTCACACCCATTTAACAATGCCAGTACCATTTTACTCTGGTATACTTCCCTTTAGAATATACTAATACTATAATGTACTATAATAGTGAGAGGCAAAACAATGAGTATACATGTACTGTATGTTTCAAAAATAATAATCACCAAAATGTAATTGCCCCAATATTGTCTCGTCTAGGTTTCACAGAGGAACGTAAAGGCTTGTGGAGAGAAACGTGTGTGAACCTACGTACCCAGTTAACAGATCCTTATCTTCGTGCAATGTTTGCATTCCTCACTGATGATGCGGATTCATATGATCCAGTACTAGTAAGTGTTAATTACTACATTCTTCATTCATGTTCTCATTTTTTTAAGTGGACACTGAGAGCAATATTTGGGGGTCTGGACAATGAAAGGGTTAAGAACACGTTTGCATTGTTTGATGCATTGTGCATAAAAGTTTGACTGTCATTGCATTGATAATTTAGATTTAGCTTGAGTTACTCTTAATAAATTGTTGACTTTTGCCAGCAATTAATTATAATTATATCACCCATAGGGAGAAACTGAAATGGCAATTGAAGATAGAGTGGCTTTTGCTTGCACATACCTCAGTGATGTACGTTTGATGGAGTACTTAGAAAAGTTGAATACACAGCTCACAGAGGAAGGCAACTTGGATGGCATCCTACTCTCAGGTATTGTATCTGTCAGTATAGTACATGTGTATGGCTTCTGTATGTTATGTTTGTGTGTTATGTTTATTTACTGCATATTATTAAGCTGATGGTATTCACTGAGGTGAGACTCCTTTTCCCCTGCCTCCCTCTTTCCCTTCATCCCTCCCCTCCCCTCTCCTTCCCTATTCCTTCTCCTCCCCTATTCCCTTCCTCTTCCTTTCCCTCCTCCTCCATTCTCACCATCCACAAATATTTAAGAAACAGCACAGTAAAAGTAATTAGTCAGTAATACTTATTATGGGTTTTGTGATTTCTGGACTTGAGTCCTGGAGGGAGGAAGTACAACACCTGCACTTTAACCCTTAAATGGTCCAAACGTATATATACGTTTTTTCAACATCTGAAAGTATGTAAAAAAATGTAGATCTTCTTTTTTGTTTTACATTTGAAAATGTGTAAAAAAAACTTTTATCTACATTTTTTTTTGTTATATTTGAAAATATGTAAAAAAAAGTAGATCTACTTTTGTAGCACTACGAATTTGAACGTCAATCTCTTTGGACCATTTAAGGGTTAAAGGAGGGGTTAGGGATATTGGCCATTTGGAGTGACATCTAAACTGTCTTATCTGGTGTTACGCGCCCCTACTTCACTCCATTGTATACAAAAATAAAAGGCCTGGTTAAAATAAGTTCTGTAATAATATGTCGTGAACCACTTTATTACTAGCTAGATAAAGCAGGTTCGACTATATATTATTATCGGGTACGGTATGAATCATCAACAGTATATTTTATTTTATTATTTTATTATCACACTGGCCGATTCCCACCAAGGCAGGGTGGCCCGAAAAAGAAAAACTTTCACCATCATTCACTCCATCACTGTCTTGCCAGAAGGATGCTTTACACTACAGTTTTTAAACTGCAACATTTACACCCCTCCTTCAGAGTGCAGGCACTGTACTTCCCATCTCCAGGACTCAAGTCCGGCCTGCCGGTTTCCCTGAACCCCTTCATAAATGTTACTTTGCTCACACTCCAACAGCACGTCAAGTAATAAAAACCATTTGTCTCCATTCACTCCTATCAAACACGCTCACGCATGCCTGCTGCAAGTCCAAGCCCCTCGCACACAAAACCTCCTTTACCCCCTCCCTCCAACCTTTCCTAGGCCGACCCCTACCCCGCCTTCCTTCCACTACAGACTGATACACTCTTGAAGTCATTCTGTTTCGCTCCATTCTCTCCACATGTCCGAACCACCTCAACAACCCTTCCTCAGCCCTCTGGACAACAGTTTTGGTAATCCCGCACCTCCTCCTAACTTCCAAACTACGAATTCTCTGCATTATATTCACACCACACATTGCCCTCAGACATGACATCTCCACTGCCTCCAGCCTTCTCCTCGCTGCAACATTCATCACCCATGCTTCACACCCATATAAGAGCGTTAGTAAAACTAAACTCTCATACATTCCCCTCTTTGCCTCCAAGGACAAAGTTCTTTGTCTCCACAGACTCCTAAGTGCACCACTCACCCTTTTCCCCTCATCAATTCTATGATTCACTTCATCTTTCATAGACCCATCCGCTGACACGTCCACTCCCAAATATCTGAATACATTCACCTCCTCCATACTCTCTCCCTCCAATCTGATATCCAATCTTTCATCACCTAATCTTTTTGTTATCCTCATAACCTTACTCTTTCCTGTATTCACCTTTAATTTTCTTCTTTTGCACACCCTACCAAATTCATCCACCAATCTCTGCAACTTCTCTTCAGAATCTCCCAAGAGTACAGTGTCATCAGCAAAGAGCAACTGTGGCAACTCCCACTTTATGTTTGATTCCTTATCTTTTAACTCCACGCCTCTTGCCAAGACCCTCGCATTCACTTCTCTTACAACCCCATCTATAAATATATTAAACAACCACGGTGACATCACACATCCTTGTATAAGGCCTACTTTTACTGGGAAATAATTTCCCTCTTTCCTACATACCCTAACTTGAGCCTCACTATCCTCGTAAAAACTCTTCACTGCTTTCAGTAACCTACCTCCTACACCATACACCTGCAACATCTGCCACATTGCCCCCCTATCCACCCTGTCATACGCCTTTTCCTAATCCATAAATGCCACAAAAACCTCTTTAGCCTTATCTAAATACTGTTCACTTATATGTTTCACTGTAAACACCTGGTCCACACACCCCCTACCTTTCCTAAAACCTCCTTGTTCATCTGCTATCCTATTCTCCGTCTTACTCTTAATTCTTTCAATAATAACTCTACCATACACTTTACCAGGTATACTCAACAGACTTATCTCCCTATAATTTTTGCACTCTCTCTTGTCCCCTTTGCCTTTATACAAAGGAACTATGCATGCTCTCTGCCAATCCCTAGGTACCTTACCCTCTTCCATACATTTATTAAATAATTCCATACATTTATTAAATAATTGTAATAATATATCGCGAACCACTTTATTACTAGCTAGATAAAGCAGGTTCGACTATATATTATTATCGGGTACGGTACTCTCATTGTACTATTATATTGTATTATATTATATCTTTCCCCATGATTATTATAATTATAATATTATATTATATTATTATTAGGTTAGGTATTACGAATGTGTAACCACTACTGTAGTGACCAATTGGTGGTTCTAGAATTGACGCCACGCGTCGCTTTCTGGCCGAGCTGAAGTCATACTATGAAGTAGTTGAGGGAGTCAGTCAGCTCGTAGCTCTGATTCGGTACGGGTCTTCAACCCAAAGCTCCTAGCTTAAACTAAAACTTTATACCAAGTCTATTGTCTTGCCTTTGCCATTAGTTACCTGAAGTCTGGTAATTCATGTCACTTATGAAAGATAACTATTTCATTACCCTAGACCTTTCTAAAAGAGTTAAATGGTGAGATTAGTAGATTATTAATTGAAATTATTGTATCATACTCTGTTAATGAGAATTTGAACGTAAGATTGGGTTCCTTGCTGTATAGTATTTCATTTATAATTGCTTGTGGTTATTTTAATTCACTAACCAAATACCAATGAAGCTAAACGATTGGTAATAAAATAAAACTAACAAAAGATTGGAGTTATTTGTGCCCCTATTGTTACGGTGAAGATTAAGTCGTAACATCTGGGCACCTCTGCAAAGACTGATTATATATGAATGATAGTGAAAGTGTTTCTTTCTTTTTTGGGTTACCCTGCTTCGGTGGGAGATGGCCAGCATTTTATAAAAAATATGTACATCTGTAGTATGTACTGTACTGTAGTTATTTTAGTCATTAGTCTATAAATATATAAGAACTCAGGTATGATGAACCCTGGATTCAACTACTGTGCAAATAGATTAGCAAATCTATAAATCTCAGCTGCTAAAAAGAGTCATCTGGCAAAACAAAATCTGTTTAGAGCTTAAACTCTTCATTCCCATTTCATGGACTTGCCATCAAGAATTAGCAGAAGTAGTGTTATACAGGGTGTCTCACAAGTCTGTACTATTCTTCAGGAGCATTCAAACATATTGTTTAAGAATTAATACAGTTTGTATATGGCTGTTAATGGCAATCAATTTGAATCATGAATAATGTGAATTGTGTATGTCCCTTTTAGTCCAGTGTTCTGGGACACCCCATACACTGTACTGGTATGTATGATGGCTTGAAGGATGAACCATATTGAGATGTACTACACTATATTCATTTCTACAGGTCTTTGTTCAGAAGGAATTGATCTGTTGCAGCGTTATGTAGATCTTACTGGAGATGTACAGACAGTGGCACTGGTCACTATACACACCCTCCAGCATGCTATGACTAAAGATTCTCGCCTTTCTCATTGGGTCCAGAGGTAAGTACCAGAGATGTACAGACAGAAGCCATAATTACTATACACACCTAGGATACTGTTACTAAAGATTCTTGCCTTTTCTCATAGGTCCAAAGGTAAGTGTTTCCTTCTATTATCAGACTTGCTGCAATACTGCTTATATTGACAGCAGATTAGTGAGTCTTCTTTTAGAGAATAAAAAGGCACAATTCCATGGTAGGAACAATACATAAATAGCATGCACATACGAGACTGAAACTCATGATGACATTTCAGGCTGACTGGGACCATTAACTAGTTACTCAGTTAATAGTCCAAGTTGGAAGAGGAGAGAGAGATTTTGGGAAATGATGAGTGAATGTGTGGGGAGTTTTTAACCAAGTGTGAGAGTACTTGTGGTTGGAGATTTTAATGCTAAAATGGGTAAAAATGTTGTGGAGGGAGTAGTAGGTAAATTTGGGGTGCCAGGGGTAAATGAAAATGGGGAGCCTTTAATTGAGCTATGTGTGGAAAGAGGTTTGGTAATAAGTAATACATATTTTATGAAAAAGAGGATAAATAAGTATACAAGGTATGATATAGGATGTAATGAAAATAGTGTGTTAGATTATGCATTAGTGGATAAAATGTTGATGGGTAGGGTTCAGGATGTACATGTTTATAGAGGGGCAATGGATATATTGGATTATTATTTAGTTGTATTAGTAAAAGTAGGTCTTAGACAGGGATGTGTAATGTCACCATGGTTGTTTAATATACTTATTGATGGGGTTGTAAAAGAAGTAAATGCTAGGGTGTTCGGGAGAGGGGTGGGATTAAATTATGGGGAATCAAATTCAAAATGGGAATTGACACAGTTACTTTTTGCTGATGATACCGTGCTTGTGCTTATGGGAGATTCTAAAGAAAAATTGCAAAGGTTAGTGGATGAGTTTGAGAATGTGTGTAAAGGTAGAAAGTTGAAAGTGAACATAGAAAAGAGTAAAGTGATGAGGGTATCAAATGATTTAGATAAAGAAAAACTGGATATCAAATTGGGGAGGAGGAGTATGGAAGAAGTGAACGTTTTCAGATACTTGGGAGTTGACGTGTCGGGGGATGGATTTATGAAGGATGAGGTTAATCATAGAATTGATGAGGGAAAAAAGGTGAGTGGTGCATTGAGGTATATGTGGAGTCAAAAAACGTTATCTATGGAGGCAAAGAAGGGAATGTATGAAAGTACATGTATAGTAGTACCAACACTCTTATACGGACGTGAAGCTTGGGTGGTAAATGCAGCAGCGAGGAGATGGTTGGAGGCAGTGGAGATGTCCTGTCTAAGAGCAATGTGTGGTGTAAATATTATGCAGAAAATTCGGAGTGTGGAAATTAGGAGAAGGTGTGGAGTTAATAAAAGTATTAGTCAGAGGGCAGAAGAGGGGTTGTTGAGGTGGTTTGGTCATTTAGAGAGAATGGATCAAAGTAGAATGACATGGAAAGCATATAAATCTGTAGGGGAAGGAAGGAGGGGTAGGGGTCGTCCTCGAAAGGGTTGGAAAGAGGGGGTAAAGGAGGTTTTGTGGGCGAGGGGCTTGGACTTCCAGCAAGCGTGCATGAGCGTGTTAGATAGGAGTGAATGGAGATGAATGATACTTGGGACCTGACGATCTGTTGGAGTGTGAGCAGGGTAATATTTAGTGAAGGGATTCAGGGAAACCGGTTATTTTCATATAGTCAGACTTGAGTCCTGGAAATGGGAAGTACAATGCCTGCACTTTAAAGGAGGGGTTTGGGATATTGGCAGTTTGGAGGGATATGTTGTGTATCTTTATACGTATATGCTTCTAAACTGTTGTATTCTGAGCACCTCTGCAAAAGCAGTGATAATGTGTGAGTGTGTTGAATGATGATGAAAGTATTTTCTTTTTTGGGGATTTTCTTTCTTTTTGGGTCACCCTGCCTCGGTGGGAGACGGCTGACTTGTTGAAAAAAAAAAAAAAGTATTAGTAAGAGGTAGATGGGACAAAAGGAATATGGCAACAGCAAGTAAGAGAGAGGTGGAAGTGTATAAACTAAGGGAGGAGGAAGTTAGGGTGAGATATAAGCAGCTACTGGCAGAGAGGTGGGCTAATGCAAGTATGGGTAGTGGGGGGGGGGGGTTTGAATGGGATGGGATACTTTTAAAAATGCAGTATTAGAATGTGGGGCAGAAGTTTGTGGTTATAGGAGGGTGGGTGCAGGAGGAAAGAGGAGTGATTGGTAGAATGATGAAGTAAAGGGTATGATAAAAGAGTAAAAGGTAGTTTAGGAGAGGTTTTTACAAATCAGAAGTGATATAAAAGAGGCAGAGTATATGGAGAGTAAAAGAAAGGTGGAGAGAGTGGTGAGAGAGTGCAAAAGGTGAGCAGATGATAGAGTGGGAGAGGCACTGTCAAGAAATTTTAATGAAAATAAGAAAAAAATTTTGGAGTAAGATAAACAAGTTAAGAAAGCCTAGGGAATGCATGGATTTCTCAGTTGAAAACAGAATAGGGGAGTTAGTTGATGGAGAACTGGAGATATTGGGTAGATGGCGGAATATATTGAGGAACTTTTAAATGTCGATGAAGAAAGGGAGACAGTAATTTCATGCACTGGCCAGGGAGGTATAACATCTTTTAGGAGTGAAGAAGAGCAGTATGTGAGTGTGGGGGACGTGCGTGAGGCTTTACATAGAATGAAAAGGGTAAAGCAGCTGGAACTGATGGATCATGACAGAAATGTTAAAAGCAGGGGGAAATACAGTGTTGTACAGGTCCTCCATCACAAATCTGGCATCATTGGGACCTGTAGTGTGCCAGATTACTGAGTTTGCCGAATTACAGAGTGATTAAGTTAGAATACACTTAATAAAATTAACCAACCTGACTTACACAGTTCATTGAACATCGGCAAAAATCGAACATTTCTGCTACTTTGAGCTCAATTTCAAGGTACTTTTCATCATGAAAGCAATCAAAATCATCTATATTTCTGTAATATATCTTCCATTATATCAAATGAGTCCAAAAAATGAGAATACAACCATAAAAACCATACGAAAATATACTGCAAAGAGGCGGCTAATGGCTGAGAAGTGAACTCCCTTATTTATCGTCCGTCATTTTTATTTTTGTTGTACGTTAAGAAGCATCTTTCCATCATACATTGCCCAAGTTTCAATGAGATAGCCCAACAAACAACCGAGAAAAAAGATATTTACCAAAAATCATATATGGCAAGCCCAAGCCAGGTAATGGAAATAAGTCACTTTGTCTGACTTTTCTGGGTTATCCTAGGTTCTCTATACATACACTGCTATGTATGATAATCTATGTAACTGTATTTGTGTATACCTGAATAAACTTACTTACTTCTAGTCTGTCAACTGAGTACAAGAAACCGCCCATTCACTTATTTCAACTACCCAGTAAAGTGGTCAGAAATTGGCAATTTGGCCGATTTCACACAAATTTCAACAGATGCCAATTTCAAAATAGGATCCAGAATAAACAATGTAGACATTCCTGGCACTAAAATAACATTTTCTCTGTTCATAAGTCACAGCTACAGGCCCCTCTTATATTACTCTTGCTTACCATTTGGAATTTTTATTCACAAAAAAAAAAAAAAAGATTTATGGTTATGCAGACTACTGCATTATTGTAATAATTGTATAAATAATGTCAATCCATTCTTGAGTCCGTACTGGAATTTAGACTGGCAGGCGGACAGGTATTGGACGGTGATGTCATTTGTTTACTCTTCAGCTTCGCTAAAGAATAGAACATTTTCGTTACTGTGAGCGCAATTTCAAGATACTTCTCGTCATGAAAGCAATCAAAATCATATCTTTTTTGAAAAAATATTTCCCCTTTCTTTCCCCCTTTAATAAGATAACCCCAAAAAAAATTGAGAAAAAAATAAAAAATCTAAAAAAAAATAAAAATAATTAAAAAAACGGGCCCAAAGGTAAAATTTGAACTCCGGTTTTTAAGGGTCTAAATTTTTTTTAAAATTTTTGGTGGTACGAAAATTTAATATCTTTCTTCCAAAATACATTGCCCCCCCCCCGGAAAAAATTAACCCAACCCCAATGAAAAAAAATTAATTAATTTTTAAGGGGTTTAAAATTTAATTAATAATTAATTAAATATTTTTTTTGGGGTTATAAAGTCATGTCCCAATTTCGTCCTGGCTTGGAACATATTTGAGGAAAAAAATTTCCCCAAAAAGGGGGGTTTGTTATTTTTTACCGGTACCCCTTAAAAATAAAAACAAAAATTTTTAAGAAAAACCAATTTCGGGTGGCCCCCAAAACAAACCCCTCCAATTTGCCCCAATTAAAGAATTTAAAATTATTTAATCCCCTTCGAAATTTTTTGGGAGTCTAAAATAATTTTCTTTAAATATTTTTAAATTGGGAAAAGGGGGGGGGGGGTGTATTGGCACTGAAACTTTATTCCTCAAGGAAAAAATTTTTAACCTTCCCCACCATTATATTTTTTCCTGGTATCCCTTAAAGACGGAAAAAACAACCCACCCGGCATTAACCTTTTCCTTCCCCCCTCCCCAATCCTTATCCATAACTAAAAAAGGGTTATTAAGTTGGGGGGATAGCCACCCCCCAATTTTTCCCCACTAATTTTTTTTGGGATTGAAAGGTTTTTTTTTAAACCGGAAAAAGGAAGGGGGTGGTTTTTCCAGGTTTTAAAATGGTATTTCCCCCAAAAAAAAAATTTTCCCAATAATCCCAACCCAAAAACCCCAAAAACCGGGTGCCCCCAAACCGGGGAATCCACCCAAAACCCTTCCTTCAACAACAAACTCCATTAAAGTTCCCCCATAATTTAAAAGGTTTAATTTTTTTATTTTTTTTTTTTAATTTCCACCCAATTCCCCTTTAAATTTAAAATTCCCGAAAACCGGGACACCGGCCTTTTCCCAAAATCGGGGGTGGGACCCGGGGTTTCCCATTTAAAAGTTCCCCTCCATAAAAACCCCAAACTATTTAACAAAAAACCCGGGTTTTTAAAAACCCATTGCCACAAAAAAAACCCCCGGGAAAATCACCAACCCCCCCCTTCCTTCTTAGGCAATTTTTTTTTTTTTTTTAACCCAGACCCGGGTTCCCTCCGGCCTTTTTCCCGAAAAAAAAAAAAATTTTTTCCACACATTCCCCCATAAAGTTTAAAAAAATTTTAACCATTTTTCTCCATTCACCCCCTTCAAAACACCAATTTACCCCATCCTCCGGGAAACCAACCCCCTTGCCCCCTTGTTCCCTTTCCCCTTATAAATTTCCCCCTTTTTCCCCCCAAACACCCTTTCGGGTTTAAAAACCCCCAAAACCCCCTTCCTTTCCTTTAAAAAACACGACGATCCTCCGGGAAGCCCAAAGCCCCTCCACCCACAATTCCAACCCCCTCCCCCCAAAACCCTTCCTCGCCCCTTTTTTTAAAACCCCCCGACCTCCCTCCCCTAATTAAAAATTTTTGAAGCTTTTTGTTTGCTCCAATTCTCTCTTAATTTTCCAACCACCCCAAAAAAAACCCCTTCCCTCCCCCCTCTTAAAACGGGTTTTGGGTAACCCCCACCCCACCAACTTCCCAACCCCCAAATTCTTCCATTTTTTCAAAACCCACCCATTTTAGCTTGGAAAATTTTCTCCACTCCTTTTCCCCCTTTCCTCCGGCAAATTTTTTTTCCCCCCCTTTCCCAAACCAAAAAGGGCAAGGTAAAACTAACCCCCAAAAACCCATTCCCCTTTTTTTTTTGCAAACTTTTTTTTTTTTTTTTTTTTTTTAAACCCCTTTTTTTTTTTCCCCTCATCAATTCTTTTTTTTCACCTCATTTTTCATAGCCCCCCAAACCCCCCCCGCTGACACTCCACCCCCCCAATATCGAAAAAACTTTTCACCCCCTTTTCCCCCTACTCTCCCCCCCCCAAATTTCTGATATTAAATCTTTAAATCACCTAATCTTTTTTTAAATTCCTCATAACCTTATTTTTTCCTGTTTTTTTCCACCCTTTAATTTTCTTTTTTTTTGAAACCCCCAAACCCAAATTCCACCCAAACCAATCCCCAACATTTCCCTTCAGAATCTCCCAAGAACAGGCCCATCACAAGGGGAAGCTTTTGACAACTCCCACTTTGTGTGTGATTCTTTATTTTTTAAAACCCTCCACGCCTTTTTTGCCAAGCCCCTTTTTGCATTTTCCTTCTTTTAAAAAACCCCACCCTATAAATATATTAAACAACCACGGTGACATCACAAAAATTCCTTGTCAAAAAGGCCCTTTACTTTTTATTTAAAAAAAAAATTTCCCCTTTTTTCCCTACATACCCCAAACCTTGGGGCCTCACAAATCCCTCGAAAAAAAAAACCTTAAAACCCCCCTTTTTTTCAGTAACCCTACCTCCCCCCAAAAACATTTTTAACACCCCCCAAAAATTTCCTTGCCCCATTTCCCCCCCCTTATCCCCCCCCCTTTTTCAAACGCCTTTTTTTCCAAAATTCCAAAACCCACAAAGACCTTTTTAAAATTAAACCCTTTTTCAAAAACTGTTCCCCTTATATGTTTCACTGTAAACACCTTCCACACCCCCCACCCCCCCAAAACCCCTTTTCCAAAAAAGCCCCTTGTTCATCTCTATCCTTTTTCCCCCGGAAAAATTTTTAATTTTCTTTAAATTTAAACTCTCCCCTAAAACATTTTATTTTAAAACCATTACACTAAAAACACCCTTTTAATTTTTGAACTTTTTACCCCCTTTTGGGGTTTAAAAAAAAGGTAACTTTTGCACCCCCCGAACCCCTGGCCCCCTTTTAAGGTACCTTACCCTCTTTCCTACATTTTTAAAAAATTGAAAAACCCCCAACCCAAACCCCAAAAAACTAAATCCCCCCCCCTTTTTAAAAAAACCCATTTCAAAACTTTAAAACCCAAAAATTTCCCGGCTCCCTTAAACCCCCCTTTTCATTTTCCTACGCCCACGAATTTTTTCCCCCAAACATTCCCAAAACGTTTATTCCTCATTTCCTACAAGATTTTTTTATTCCCCCCCCCTTTGCCCTAAAAACCGAAATCACATTCCCAAACTTCATAAAACATTTAACAATTCCTCAAAAAAACCCTTTCCCCCATTTTCCCCAAAAAACCCTAACTCCCCCTTTTAAATAACTCTCCCCCCTCCCTTTTTTTTAACTGAAAAATTTCCATTTTTTTCCTGGGGCTTTTTTTAAAAGAAGGTCACTCCCATTAAGATCTGAGACCAAAGAGTGAGGTTTAAAAACTCAGGGAAATTTTTCCCCTCCCCCAACATTCCTTTGGAAAAGCGAAAAACACCCTCACCCCCCGTCCCCCCCTAAATTAAAATCCACCCCCAAAACCTCCCCAAAAACCTTGTCACGTAAAAACCCCTTTTTCCCCCACCCCTTTCCACCAGGAACATTACAAAAACCTTCCTATTGGGAATTTGGAGGCCAAAATTTTAAAATCCTTGGGCCTTCATTTAAAAGCTAATTTCCTGTTTCCCATGTTTTCAAAAGCCTCCTCACTTAAAATTCAAAACACTGCCCCCTTTTTTAAACCCCTCCCCCTGGTCGACCCCCCCGTCCCCCCCGAAACATCCCGCGGCGAAAGGTAAACCCCCCGGTTGGGTTTTTCCAAACTCAAAATAAAAAATACATTTTAAACGCAAATAAAAACCCCCTTTAAAAAACACTTATTAGGCACTATATTTTTTAAAAATTAAAATAATTTCCACAGAAAGTAAGTAAGATTATTCAGGTGAAACACAAATACAGTTCCATAAAATTAAATCATACATGGGAAAGCATATGTGTAGAACCCTTTAGGTTTAAAAAAAAAAGGGAAAAAACCAGACACGTGCCCTTATTTCCCTTTTTTGGGGCCCTTTTTAAAAACCCTTATTATTATAATATTAAAATTTTATAAATATTTTTCTTATTATTCTATAAGGGAAATAACATCTTTTTGTCATACAAAAAAAACTATCTACTACACATTCATTAAAAAAAGGGAAACATCAACAATACGAGGGTCATTACTACAAATACAAGTGACATACAAACTGTATAAAAAAGGCACTTTTTAGCTGATTTTTCAAAAAAAAATTAGGTCAGGGGCCCCCAGGATAAAAACCCCCCAAAACTGGGTCACTAAAAAAACCCCCCAGGAAACCCATTTACTGATGGGAAAACCATAAAACAACAGGTGAAAAGGGAAACAAAACCAAGTTTCAAACCCCTGGCGGGGAATCGAAAAAATTTTCCAAAAAAACATATTTTGGCTAATCCAACCCCAGGAACAAAAAAAAGGGCCTTGTTTGATTTTTTTGGGGTTATCCGGGTTTTCACAAAATGCGGCTATGTGGGGATAATCTAAAAAAGAGAAAAAAAAAAACTTTTTTGTTTCTGTTTTTTGGTGGATTTACGAGTGTATATCACATTTATTTCCGTGCTATACTCCGTTTTTTTTCTAAAAAAATAAACCCACCAAAAAGGGAAAAAATTTGAATAAAAAAAAAATGGGTATTTTTTTTACCAAATTCCTTTTTCCATAACTCTGTCGAACGGGCCCTCGGTTTTTAAATGGGCCAAAAAAAATTATTCATTCTGGGGATTTTAAAAACCTTTTTTAATTTTATTTATATTGTTTCTTATTTTAAATTAATTAGTTTCACAAAAACCAAGCCCAAAAAAAAAACTTTAATTTTTGTCAATCCTAACCGGGCCTGATAAAAAGGGTTTTAAAAAAAATTGTATTATAAAACCCAATTTTTCCAACTTTCCCGAGGTGTAAAAAAAAAACCTGGAAAAAAAAAACCCCTATTAAAAATTTTGGGAACAAAAAAGATATCACGAAATAGCAAAAAAATTAGCAAAATCAATAAACCCCCCCCCAACTCCCCCCAACCCCCAGAAACAGCAAACAGATTAAAATGTTTTTCTTTTTTCCCACTATGGGGAAAAAACCCTTTGGGCCAATAAAATCCCAACTCAGATCCCCCAACCAAATGCCCTACCTCACCGGCAAAACTCCCCAACACACTGTTCCTACCCTCCGACAAACCCCCAAAAGAATTCCCCCCTTTATTATAAACCCACACTAAAAAAAAAGGCAGGAGTTTTAAATACTGTACCTTACCCCCCCTTCCCCTTTATAAAAAAAAGTTCAATGTGCAATCACCAATCATTGCAACCCACCTTAAAACCAAATCCTTTAAAACCCCCCCCACCTTCCCTAAAAGGACTAAAAAATAAAAGGGGGTCAACCCGGGTTCACAAAGGGGGAGACCAAAAAGTAAAATTTTAAACTAAGGAAAATTTCCAACTTACACCCCCCCCCTTCCAAAAAAATCTTCGAAAAATTAATTAAAAAAACGAACCCAACAAAACTCCTACCCCTTTACTCCCAAAACATACTAAAAAACCCCCCCCCAATTTTGGGAAGGAAAAACAGGGCCAAATTTAAAATACAAAATGATGCCTTTTTAAACACATTCTAAACATATTTTACACCCCAATAGAGAAAAAAGAATCCCAGGGGGGATCTTAAATTGATTTACGTAAATTTTTTGTTTACAGTTGACCATGTTTTTGCTCCACGTAAAATTGTCACACTTTTGGAAAAAGGGAGGGCACTCCCCAACTACCTCAAAGTCAAAAGGGCCCTCAGCAACAAACCAATAGGTTTTAAAACAAAAAGGGGGCAAAATTTTTCGCACAAACCAATTACATTTGGTGTCCCACAGGGAATTTCCTTTTGGCCCTCTTCCTTTCCCAATCCCTAAAGGACCTACCAAATGCTTCACAATTACTCAAACCCCCCAATTTTTTTGGGCAGAGAAAACTAAAAAACGTTTTCCCCACCCTGGGCCCCGGGTAAACGCTAGCCAATACTGTAAAAACCGAATTCCCAAAAAAATATTTTACCGGGAAAGAGGACTAAAAAAACTTACACAAAAAACATTGAAAAAAACCCCTTTGTTAAATTTTCATTTTTGGTAACAGAGCTACAGATGTCCCTTTTTAACAAAAAGAAAAAAGGGATCACCAATCACAAAGCAACCCAGGGGGAAAAAAACCCTTTGGGAAAATCCCCGTTGATAAATAGACTAAAATTTCAAAACCCAAAAAAAAAACAAAAAATTTCAAAAGAAAATTTCCAAGACTGTAGCATACTATCGAAAAAAAACGGTAATGCCCACAGCAGCCTCCGGGCCCTAATCACTCCTTTTTTTTACCCCTATCTCACCAAAGGGAATTTGTGAAAGGGGGCTCAAAAAAATTAAACCCAAATCTAAACCATTTTTTTAAACCCAAAAAAAAAGGTTTTCATTTTAAATGATAACAAATTCCCCACGGCAGGAGCACATTTCCACCAAATTTTAAATTTACACTAAAAAACCTCCACCATAAAAAAAATCCATACTTAAACTGCACCTTTTCCCAAAACATAAACACTTAACTCTGATATAACCCCCCCCTCAAAAAAACTCCTTGCCAACCCCCAACAAAAACACAGCCCCATAACAAAAGGGCACAAGTAAACTCTTTTGATGTTCCCCCCCCCCGTGTCCACTAAACACTAGGGGAAAAAAAAAACTCAATCACATAAAACCCCCTAAAACCCTGGAATTCTTAAACCTGTAAAATAAAAAAAAAAACACTACCTGTTTAAAATTCAATTTCCCCCTTCTCAAGAGAAACTTACTCAAAACCCAAAACCAAATAAATACTGAATAACTAACCTTATAAATTATTTTTTTTTATTTTATTATCACACTGGCCGATTCCCCCCCAAGAAAGGGTGGCCCCCAAAAAAAAAAAATTTTTAAACCATCTTTTCCCCTCCATCATGCCTTGCCAAAGGGTGCTTTACACTACATTTTTTAAAACCTAAAAACTTTAAACACCCCCCCTTTCAGATTGAAAGGCACTGTACTTCCCATCCCGGGATTTCAAGCCCCGGCCTCCCGGGTTTCCCCTAAAACCCCCTTTCAAAAATTTTACCTTTGGCTCACATTTTTCCAAACAGAAACGTCAAGTTTTAAAACCCATTTTTTCCCCTTTCCCCCTCCAAAAAGAAATTTCTTGGAAAACCAAAACCCCTAAAAAACCAAAAAAAATAAAAAATCCCAAACCCCCTTTCGAACAACAAAATTTTTTCCCCCCCTTTTCCCCCCCTTCCTTCCGGCCCCCCCTTTCCTACCGACCCCCCCCCGGGCCTTTCCCTTTCCCAAATACAGACTGTTTCACTCTTAAGTCATTCTTTTTTCGCCCCTTTCTCTCTACTTTTCCCAAACCCCGACCTCAAAAACCCCTTTCCCCTCACCCCCTCGGGACAAACTTTTTGACCCCCCGCACCTCCTCCTAATTTTCCAAAACCCAAAAACTAATTCCCTGCTTTATTTTCACACCACAATTCCCCTCAACAGAAATCCCCCCACTGACCCCACCTTCTCCTCGCTGCAACATTCACACCCATGCTTCAGGGGGGGGGGGCCATATAAGGGGGGAGGGTTGGGGGAAAAACAATACTCTCATACATTCCCCCCCTTTCCCCCCAAAGGGACAAAGTTCTTTTCCCAAAAATCCAAAATGCAAACCATTTCCTCTTTTTTTTTTTTTTCCCCCCCCATAAATTCTTGAGTTTCACCTCATCTTTCATAGACCCATACCGCTGAAAAACTTCCCCCGTCCCAAAAACCCTGAAACATTCCCCTCCCCATACTCTCTCCCCCCAAATTTTAATATTCAAATTTCATCCCCAAAATTTTTTTGGGTTATCCTCATAACCTTCCTTTTCCAAAATTCCCCCCTTTTTTTTTTCCCTTTTTTTGCCCCAAACCCCTAAAACCAAATTCCCACCCAAAAATCTCTGCAACTTCTCTTCAGAAATTCCCCCAAAGAAGCACAGTGCCCTCAGAAAAGGGAGCACTGTAAAAACCCCCCCTTTTGTTTTTGGGGATTCTTTATCTTTTAACTCCACCCCTTTCTTGTCAAACCCCCCGCATTTATTTCTTTTTTTGGGACAACC
The DNA here is from genome assembly GCF_026875155.1 of Cherax quadricarinatus. NCBI lineage: Eukaryota > Metazoa > Arthropoda > Malacostraca > Decapoda > Parastacidae > Cherax > Cherax quadricarinatus. Next base: position 36,140,335 of record NC_069420.1, read on the forward strand.
CCCCATCTATAAAAAATTTTAAAACCAACCAGGGTGACATCAAAACTTTCCCTTGTCAAAGGGCCCTACTTTTACGGGAAAAATTTTCCCCCCTCTTTCCTCCCTACTCAAAAACTTGACCCCCACTACCCCTCGAAAAAAAACCTTCACTGCTTTCAGTAACCAAACCTCCCACCATATACTTGCAACATCTCCCAAATTTTTTTTCCCCCCCTAACCCACCCTTTTCAAAAACCCCCTTTTTTCCCAAATCCATAAATGCCACAAAGACCCTTTATTTTCCTTACAAAAATTACTTTTTTCACTTTAAAATTTTTCCCCCGTAAACACCGGGTCCCCCAACACCCCCCCCCCTTTCCTAAACCCCAAAGGCCTTTTTTTCCCCATTTTTGCTATTCTATTCTCCCCCCTTATTTTAAATTCTTTCAAAAAATAAACTCTACCATACATTTTTAACCGGTTAACTAAAAACAGACTTTTTCCCCCAAAAATTTTTGAAACTCTTTTTTTTCCCTCCCCTTTTTTGGCCTTTTTATAAAAAGGAAATTTTCACCTTTTCCTCTCGGGGCCAATCCCCTGAAAACCTTACCCTCTTCCATACATTTAAAAAAATTTTTCCCACCAACCACCCCAAAAACCCCCTAAAAAAATCCCCACCTGTTTAAAAACCTTTCATTTTTAAATCCCATTCCCCCCCATCCCTTCTCCCTTAAAACCCCCTTTTCTTTTCCATTTTTACCTACAGCCTCACGAACTTCCCCCACCCTCAAAATTTTCTTTTCCCTAAACCTCCTACAAGGTTTTTCCCCTCCTTGCCCTATACACAAAATCAAGTTTCCCCAAACTTCCCCCAACTTTTTAAAACTTCCCTTCAAAAAAACCCCCCTCCATTTTCCCCAAATAACCCCCAACTCCCCCCCTTTTTAAATAACTCTCCCCTCCCTTTTTTTAAAACCCTGAAAAATTTCCATTTGTTTCTCAAAAGGGTTTTTCTTAACTTTTTAATCTCATTTTCCCAAAACCCATTTTCTTATTTTCAACAAAATTTTTGAAACTTTCTCACCCCCCTCTCTCTTTTTGCCCCTCTTTTTTACCATTGTTTTCAACCACTCTCTTAACCCCCTTTTTTTCTTTTTTTCCCCCCTCCAAAAACCCTTTTTCCCCCCCTTGCATCATTTTCTACTATTTGAAAAACCTTTCTAAAAATCTAATTTTTATTTTTTTCTCCCCCTTTACTACTCCTCTTTCCCAAATCTTTTCTTTTTTCCACCAATCCCCTCCTCTTCCCTTTTTTCCCCGCAGGGGGGCCACTTTTCCTTTAAACCCCAAACTTTCTGAACACCCTAACACAAACATTTTTAAAACCTCCCCCCCATACCCTTCAAACCCCAAAAATTCCTATGCTCTCATTAGCCCACCCTATCCCCAATTAGCTGTTTATATTTTACCCCTAATTTGGGCCCCTTTTTTTAGTTTTATAAACCTTCACCTTCTTTTTTCCCGATGCTTCTATTTTTTTTGCTTGAAACCCATCTACCTTTTTACTCCGGGGAGCAAAAAAACAAAAAGTGATCTGATATTTTCCGTGCCCCTCTATAAACAGTAAAATCCTAAAGTCAACTAAAACAGCCCTTTTTACCTACCAATACAAAACCAACAAACTACTTTCATTTTCGCCCTACACATAACTTGTATACTTATTTTTCCTCTTTTTTTTTAAAAATATTTTTAAACCCTAAAACAAAAACCCCCCTTCTAAAAAAAACCCAAATTTCAAAAAAGGGGCCCCAATAAAATTTACCCCAAAAAAAACCCCAAAAACCCAAACCACCAAAAACCCTCTCAAAACCCCAAAAGTTTTTTTCCTATTTTTAGCTTTCGGGTTTCCCCTTTACCACAATTATTTCTCCCCACTTGGTTAAAAGGGGCCCCTTTATACATTCATTTAACATCCCCCAAAAATCTCTCCCCCTTCCTCCCCTCTCTTTCCTCTCTTCCCAGGTGCATAAAACCAAAATTTTTTGACCCACTTCCCCCGCTTTAAACCTATCCCTTTAAAATCCACAAAATTTCCCTTGAATTTACCATTCATTTTCCCTCTTTTCCCCTTTTCCTTTTTTTTAAACGATCATTTAACATCAACTTTTTTACCCCTTTCCTTTGGCCAATTTTCTCTCAATACCCAGTTTAACCCCCCTTTTTAATTTCCCCCCACTGTGAAACTTTTCCAACCCCCTTTTCACTTTTTTTTCGTTTAAGGGCCAGACATCCAACTTTTTTTTCATTCATAAAAACGCAATAAAATTCTTTTTCTTGTCATCGCACTAAAACCCCCCGCACATTTAACCCATCCCATTTTTAAAAGTTTTTTTTTCCTTCTTTTTTTTGGGTAATTTTTACAGGAAAAAGGGGTTTACTAGCCCATTGCTCCCCCGCTTTTTTGGGGTTTTTTTCCCTCTTTAACCGCCCAACCCCCGGGGGCTTACGGGAAAGATTCTTTTCCCCATTTCCCCCAGGGGAAAATTTAAAGAAATAAAAGAAAAAAAAGGAGCAAATTTAAAAAAGGAGAAAAAAACCTAAGAAAGTTTTATATATATTTTATGCTTTGTGCGGTCTTGAAGTGTGACCAAAGGGAAAAAGTGGGAATTTAAGCAAGTTTACCCTGTTACTAGCGTTTTTATGAAAACAAAATTATATCACATAAATTTTTAAATTAAAACCCAATAAAAATTTATTTTTTTTTTAAAATAAAAAAAGGTAAACCCCTAAAAACAAAATTTTACTCCATAGACTAAAAGAAACAAAAATGCATCCCAACCCCATAGGACCTTCTTTGTAATATTTTCACTTTGGGGTTCTTTAAAAATTTTAACTTTTTTTACTTTAAATGTTTTTTTTCACTGATTCATCATTTGCTTGGGTAAATCAAAAAATTTTTAATTTTTAAAAAGCCAGCCCGTAATGCTTCATAGTAAAAGGGTGGTTTTGGGCATGCCCCTTTTTATCTGAAATTTTTTTTGTCCCCCCCTGTATGTGTGCTCAAATTGTAAAAATAAATAAAAAATAAAAAAATTTTGTGATGGGGAAAAATAACTTTTAGTTTGATTTGGGCGTAATAATAAACCCATATTTTTCCGAAATCAAGCCCCGAGTTCATGCACCCGCAGTGGCTTCCAAAACCACCTTATATTTAATGATAATGTACTTTTTTCATGCTTACATAATGAGAAGCATTTCTTTTAATTTTTTGGAACTATTGCCCAAAGGGTAAAATAAGCATTTAAAAAAAAAATAAAGGAGAAAAAAGAAATTTGGGAAAGACTTATGCAGGGAAGTAGCACCACCAAAAAATTTCCACAGGTTGGGGTTTTTTTCCCCTTTGGGAAAATTTGGGAAATTTTGCTAGGGCCAAAAATTATGCCGAATTTAACGAAAGGAAACCCCCAAAAACGATTTGCCGGGGTTTGGGATGGCCCACCTGTATTTTTTGAAGTTTTTTTCAGTAAATGTATAAAAAAAGGGGGGAAGGTTTCCTAGGGGTTGAAGAGCATGGGGATATTTTTTTTTTAAAAAAAGGGGAAAGGGGAAAAATTTAAATTTAAAAATAGATAAGATTTAAGGGGGGATGAGGGGTTAAACAATTTTAAAAATAAAGAAAAATTCATATCACATTGGGGGAGAAGGGGGGCGTGGAAGAATGAATGTTTTTAGATTTTTGGGAGTTGACTTGTCAGCAGATGGGTTTTTTGAAAATGAGGTTAACCTAAATTTTATAAAAAAAAAGGGGAGTGGGGGTGTTTTTAAAGGGTTTCTGTCCCTGTCTGAAAAGGGCCAAAGTGGGGTTTAAAAATTTTGCAAAAAAATTTTTTAGTGTTGGAAATTAAAGGGGAGGTGTGGAAATTGGTAAAAAATATTAAATCAGAAAGGCTGAAAAGGGGGCTTTTTAGGGGGGTTTGCATTTATAAGAATTTTAACAAAGTAAAATTACGTGCAACGAAAAACCCGAAGGGGGAAAGGAGGGGGGGTTTGGGGGCATCCTAGAAAAGGTTGGAGGGGGGGGGGTAAAAGGGGGTTTTGGGGGGTGAGGGGCCCTTGGGCAATTTAAACAACAATCATTTATGAGCAATTTTAAAATAAGTGAATTGGGGACAAAAAAAATTTTCGGGACCTAAGAGGGTGTTGGGGGGTACATTTAATATTTTTTGAAAAAGATTTTGGGGAAAAATGGGTTTTGGGTGGGCCCTTTAATCCTTGGAAAAGGGAAAATACAGTGCCTCACTTTAAAAAGGGGATTTTTGGGGTAATTTGGGGAATATGGGGGACTTTTGAAATGTCGCAACCCGAGGGGCCTTTTGCTGGAAAAGGATAATTTGAAAAGATGGTGAAATTTAGAAAGAAGAGAAATTTTTTTTTCTTTTTTCTTTTCCCCAAAATTTTTTTTTTTTTTTTTTTTTTTTTTTTTTTTTTTCCCCCCCATTTCCCTCCCTTTTGGGGAAAAGGCCAGTTTTTTTTTGAAAAAAAAAAAAAAAAATATTTTTATAACAGGGTGACCCCGTTAAAACCCCCCCCATAAAAAATTTTTAACTCCCAAAAAATTAGCAGGAGCAGTAACTGACCGAAAATTTTTCCCCTAAGAAAATATTTTGGAAAATAGATTAAGGGCCCCTTTCAAAAACCCCCAAAAAAACAAAGTACAAACGGGACTTACATAAAAAACACTTTCATAATTGGGTTTGCATTCGGATTTTAAAAAGTTATGCGGGGGTTTCCCCTGTATATTTTATATATAACAGTGGGGCCCCCGCAAAGCGAACCGCCTTGCTTAAACGAACAAACCGAAAAGGGAAACCCCTTTGGGTTTGGGGTAAAATTTTTCCCCGCATATTTGGAAAAAAAAAAAACCCGCTTTAGGGGACCTTCGTCCGAGACGCGTCCAAAAGTCCCCTCAGCCAGCCCACATTTTTGCCGGGCCCCCCTTCCCATTGTTTACCCCCGCCAAACCTTTTCCGCGGTAACATTTTAAGCCAATCACTGGGAAAAATTTCGATTATTAAAAGTGTTTTCCCCGGGGCTGGGTTTTTTTTGGGAAAAAAAGTGACCATGGGGCCCCCAAAAAACTTCAAATGCCAACCCAACACCTCCCAAAGGTTTAAAATAATTCCCCCAAAAAAATGAAGAAAGAGGGTCCTTGATAAGTAAAAAAGTTTTAGTACTTTCCCCGACCCTGGTCAGGTTTTTACAAGAAACCCCAAAAACAAAAACCCTCGCTTTCTAAAAATGGGGGAAGAAAAACCGGGAATCAAGGGAAACGTTGTTCCCAAAGGTTTTTAAATTTTGTTTTCAAACAAAAAATCGGGAATGAAAGGGGAAGTTTTTTGAAGACCTTATTGGTGTGGAAAAAATAAAAAAAAAGCTAGCAGGGGAACGTCTCTCAAAAAAACGATTTATATGGGGAAAAAACAAGAATTGCATTAAAAATTTAAAAAAAAAATTCCTGCAACAATGATGAAAAATTAAAAATTAAAAAAAAGGCCACAAAAATTTTGGGAATTAGAGATTTAAGAAGCTAGTGGCATCCAAAAGTGATACGGCATTGGTGAGGCTGTTCCATTTTGGGCCACAAAGGCCCGGGGAAAAAAATTTCATTAAAATTTAAGGAGTACATAGAAACTGAAGGACTGGAAAAAATGAACAAGTTTTTTAAAATTGTGATAAAAAAGGGCCTTTTTTCTGGAAGAAAAATTTTCCAAGCAGGGCCTTTCAATTTCTCAGGGGGGAAAAGGCCTCCCCCGGACAAAGCCTAAAAGACAGGCTTTTCTTTGTTTAAGGTGCCAATGCTAGTGGGGATTGCAAAGTTAAGCCTTTTTTTAGGTTTTATCACCCTGAAACCCCCCAGACCCGGGGGTTTAGGAAAAGAATGTCCCCCAAAAGGGTAAAATTTGGGGTGTGCTTTAGGAGGGCAAAAAAGTAAGGAATTTGGGGCACTAGGGGGAATTTTTTTTTTCCCCCCAAAAAACTGGTTACACCTGGGATTTTTCCCCCAATTTTAAAGATTACCTTAAAATGAAAAAAATTTGACCTTTAAGGGGGCCCCCTTGGTTTGACCCCTTCCCCCAGGTCACCTAAAGACGTGGGAAAAAGCGACTTTTTGGGGGGGGAAAGAGCTTTAAATTTAAAGGGGGAAGTTTTTTTTCCCCAAAAAACCTCCTCTCCCTGCAAACCCATGGACCAGCAGGTCATTTCCAACTTCAAAAAAACGTAAAACAAAACTCGTTTAAAAAAGCTTTGAAAATGGGCCACCAACACTGATTGACTCAAAAAAAGTTTTTGGAAGGATCACTTTAAAAACCTCAATTGTTTTAAACCTTATAGGTAAGGTTTTGGGGGGGAGTACTAAAAAAGAACCTTTAACCTGCTTGGAAGGGAAAAGGTTTTCCAAAATGTGTAGACAAAAGGGATTTTTAAGGGTTTTTGGCTTAAACCCGAAAAGGGGTATATCCCAAATTGAGAATCAATTTTATGGAAATTGGGGAAATCCTTGGGGGTTGGGGGTTTTGTGGGGGGATGTGGAAAGTTGGTGGGGGGAGGGACAATGAAGAACTAACCACTGATAGGGGATAGATCAACCCTTTAAGAGCAAAAGGCCAAAACCCGGGAAACGGTTTCCCAAAAAGGGAGAGGGGAAAATTTTTAAAGGAAAATTTCCTACTTCAAAAGGGTTAAAAAAAATGTGTGCAAAAAGGCTTGAAGTGCAAAAAACCCCCTTTTTTATGAAAATCCCCCCCTCACAAAAGATATTGCAAAGCCGTGCGGGGGAAAATTTACAAAAAGGAACCCCTGTTTTGAACCCCCTTTAAACCCCAAAAATTCACGAAGGGGAAAAGGGCCCCCAAAGGAAAAAAAAGTTGTGCGAAAAATTCCCTGACCCCAAAATTCCTGTGGCCTTAAAAAAAAGGTGTAACCCCCCCGAAAAGGACCTTTCTTTCCCCAAAACCTATGGAAGGGATTCCCCTTCCCCCAAAACAACACCCATCTCTCCCCTCCTCCCCTTTCCCCCCCTTTTCCGTCTTTAACCCAAAATCCTTAATTTTATCCCAAAGGGGTTTTAAAAAAAAAAAATTTTTTTAAAAAAAAACCCCCTTACTTTTTTTCCCCGGTTAAAAGGGAAATTTTCCAACCCGCCCAAACAACCCCCCCCAACAGGGGCCCCCAAAAAAAACCCCACCCCCATTCCCCCCCCCAACCCCCCCCTTCCGAACCCTTTCCCCTACAAAGGATTTTAAATGCAAAAAAAACCCCCTTTTTTTAAATTTTAAAAAAAAATTTTTTTCCCCTACCCAATTTTTTTTTGGGGCCTTTACCGGTTTTTTTTTTTATAATTTTTTATTTTCACAAAACCCAAACCCCCCCAAAGGGGGTTTAAAAAAAAATTTTTCCCCTCAAAACCATCCAAAAACGCTTCCCCGGGAAAGGTGCTTTAACCAAGTTTTCGCAACAAAACCCCCCTTTTCCCCCCCCCCCCCCCTTCCCTAGGGGGCCGAAAACCCCCTACCAACCCGGGCCCCCTTTTCCCACCTGAACCCTTTTAAAGTTATTTTTTTACCAACCCTTTCCCCACCAATTCCGAAAAAACCTTTAAAAAAAAAACCCTTTTTCCCCCCCCCTTCCAAAAAGTTTTGGTAACCCGCCCCTCCACCAAAAATTTTCAACCCCCCCCCAATTCCTGGCCAATTTTTCCCCCCCCTTCCCTCAGACTGAAACTCCCACTGCCTCCCCTTCTCCTCGCGCAACCCCCTCAAAACCCTTCCCCACCCCTTAAAAAGTTTTTGGGGAACCCCCCCCGGAACCCCCTTTTAATTCCCCCTTTACAAATTTCCCTCCAAACAAAAGGCCCTTTGCCCTCCCAAAAGAAAATCCCAAAAGCCCCCAACCTTTTCCCCTAAAAAATTTTTAATTTAAACCCACCCTTTTTAACCCCCCCTGAACGAGGGAAAATAAAAATCCCCAAAACTTTCCCCCTTTTCCCCCAAAACTTTTTTTTCCCCCAAATCCCAATTCAACCATCACCCAATTTTTTTTTTCCCCCTAAACCTTTTTCTTTTGGGATTTACCTTTTTAAAATTTTTTATTTTGACACCCCTCCCAAAAAATTTAAAAACCACCCCCTTTTCCCCCAACTTCTCCCCCTTTTGATATTCCCCAACCTTTTTATCACAAAACCTTTTTTTTACCTCCCACCCTTTTTTTTGATTCCCTTTTTTTTTTCTTTTTTAACACCCAAACCCCCTTCCCAAAAACCCCCCAAATTTAAAATTTCTTTAAAACCCCAAACCCCCTAAATAAAAAAACGAGGGAAAATACAAAATTCCCCTTGTTGGCCAACCCTTTTAAAATAAAACCCTCCCTTCCAAACCCTATTTTTATTTCCATAAAAATTAATTTATTAAAAAAACCCCTGCATAAAACCCTCCCTTTTTTGGGGCCACTTTTTTGGGTTTTTCCCTTTCCACTAATTTTTTCCCAAACTTATGGGGGAAAATTAATACCCCCTAAACGAAAACCCCCTAAAGGGAACCCCCCTTTTTTTTCCAAAAATATTTAAAAAAACATTCCGGCTGGGGGACAATTTTAAACATAACATTTTTTTTAATTTGGGGGTTAACCCCGCTAAAAACCCTAAAAAAGGAAAACCAAAGGACCCCCCTTTTTAAAGTTGGGAACAAAAAAAAAAAACAAAAACAGCCCGGGACAACCCCAAAAAAAACAAACAATTTTTTTTTTAAATTTTTTTCCCCAAATTTTTTTTTTTTATCTTTTTTTTTTTTGGGGGGGTTTTTTGTTAATTTTTTTTTTTTTCCCTTTTTTTTTTTTAGTTCAAAGCCCTACCCAAAAACCACCCAAAAAAATTTTCACAAATAAATTTAAATTTAAAATTTAAATTAGGGATCCCAAAAAAAAAAAATAAAAAAAAAATAACCCAAATTTCACTCATTACTTACCTTTAAAAATTTTATCCAAGGGGGGGCAAAAGTGTTTTTAAAAAAAGAAAACAATTTGGAGAGGGAAGAAATTTTTTTCCCGGGGGGACCCCAACCCAAATTAAATTAAAAAAACCCGGCCCCCAAAGGTAAATGTAAAACGAATTACACCTTGGGTTTGGGGTAAATTTAAAAAAATTGGTGGGGAAGGGGTTGTTTTAAGAACCCGGGTAAATAAAGGAAGGAACACCCCCTACCATTTAAATTTTAAATTTTTTAAAAAAAATGAGCCGAAAAAAATGGAAATAATTTACTCAAAATTTTTCCCTTTATTTTAGTTTTTACAATGAGTTGTTTAAAAGAGATAAAAAAATAAAAAAAGGGGAAAAGTTATCCTGGGGAATAAAATTATTAAAAAAACCCAAACCCAAAAAGGAATAATTTTTCTACATTTTTTCCCCAAATTTCAAAATTTTTTCTCTTATTTAAGAAAAATTTAAAAAAAAACTTCACAGACCCCCTTTCTTTTAACATCTTTTTTAGGAAATTTTTTTCTATTGAAAGGGTGTAAAAAATCATCTTTTTTTTAATTAGGGGTTTTAAAAATTTTATTTTGAAAAAATTACTGAATTTTTGGATTTTGAAAATTTTAATTAAAAAAAATAAAAAACTTACATTTTAAATTAAACCCCGTAAAAATACCCCCTTAAAAAATTTACCTTTGAAGGGGAAAAAAAAACGTCTTACTTTTAAAAATTTTCCCCCCCAAAATTTAAAGGAAGTTTTATTGAGGGGTTAAAAAAACCCTCGTTTTTGTTAAGACAGATCCGTTGACAAATAAATTTTTAAAAAATATATATTTTAAATAAAAGTTTAAACCCCTTTGACCCCAAAAAGAAGTTATTTTAATCCAAATTTACTAAGCCCTTCCTGGAGAATTAAAACCCAATCCCTTTACTGCCGAAAAATAAACCGAAACCCCCAAAAACCCGACCCCCAAATCCCCTACCCCCGGCCGGGGTGAACCCGCGGGCAAGGGGTCCAAAACCCGGGCCCGCCCCGGGGGGGGGTTTTAACCCCAAACCCAATTTAAAAATTCTTCCAACTTTAATATTTTAAATTGTTTCCCGGCATTTTCCAGAAATGAAAATTTTTTTAAGTAACCTTTATACTGGGGAAATTATCAATTTTTAATTAAAAAAACAATAAATTTTTAAAATTTGAAAATTTTATTTCCCAAAAAAATTGGAGAGCCGGGGTTAAGCTTAATGAGCCCCACAAGAATGTAAACAAACCCGGGGGGGGGTTTTTTTCCCAAATTTTTTGAAAGGGGAAATGGGGGGGGGTTGGGGGTTTTTTTTTTGGAAAAGGGGTTTGGGGGTGCAAAAGTAAATTTTTTTAAACCCCCTTTATTTTAATGTTTACCGAGCCAAAGTTTGAAGTTTTTTTAATACAAAATAAAATTTAATTTAAAAGAAGGGTAAAAATTGGGAAATAAATTTTTAAAAAATTTGTATTTTTTTGGGGCCCCAATAAAAAAATTTGGGGACTTGAGTCAAAGAAGAAAAAAACCGACCTTTTTTTTAAAACCCCGGTTTTGGGGGTGTAATAAGTTTTTCAAATTTTTTAAAAACCGTTTAGGGAATCCGTAAAAAAAATGGAAAACATATTTTACAGAATGTTTTGATTTTAAAAAGTTTTCACGGTTTTAAACAACCGGGGAAAGGGGGCCCAAAGTTTGGGAAATTGGTTTTTTTTTCCCGTGTTCAAAGAAAAAAACCAACCCATCATAAAAGGGGAAAAATAAACCTTTCCGGCCCCTTTTTTTTTTTAAAACCCATTTTTACATAAAACAGTATTTTCAAAGTAAAATTTTTTTTTTTTGTTTTAAAAAAAAAAAATTAAAAAAGAATAATTTTTAATTTTTTAAAGAAAAACCTTAAATTGACCAAATTTCGGGGAAAATTTGTTTATTTTAGTGCCCAAAAGTCTAAAAATTTATTAATTTTGGGGGTCCTATTTTTAAATTCCGATTTTTTTTTACCCTTTTTTAAAAAAATGCCAAAAAGGCCCGTTTTAAAAAAATTTTTTTTTTAAAGGGTAAAAAAAAAAATGGGAAAAAAAAAAAGGGGGCCCGAGATACCAAATTTAAAGAAAAATGGTTTTTATGAAGAAAAAGCTAAAAGATTTGGTCCAATTTTTAAACCCCCTTTTTTTTCGGAAAATTGGGCCCCAAAAAAAGGGCTCCCCAAAAAGGCCAAAATTTTTTTTCCCGAAAAATTTCGGGGATGGTTTTTGGGGCCCAAGGACCGGGGGTAAACCTTCGGGGGGGAGCAAATTTAGATTTCCGTGAGTTTTTAAACCCAAAATTTTTTACTTTTTTTTGTCATTACCATCGGGGAAAAAATTCTCTTTTCATTTCATAAGATTTTTTTTTTTTTCCCGAATTTATCGAAAAAAGGGAAAACAGTTTCAAAAGGGGCCTGTTACAATTTAAAAGGGGTTTAAAGGGCCCGCAAAGAAATGGTTTTTAGAGATTTAAAGGGAATGTTAAAACAATTTCACATTTTGGGGAGACATGGCAAGGGTTTTATTCGACAAAAATGGCTTTAAAAATATTTTAGGAATTCAAGGGGAAAATAAAGCTAAAAAATTCAAACCCCAACCCCCTTTTTTCAATTGTGACAAACCCCCCCTCTTTGGGAAAAAATGGCCCAAAAACCCACATCATTCATGAGGAAAAGGCAAATTTCCCGGACCAAGCCTATGAAAACCGCTAACTCTCCCTGTTCTGTAGCAAAGCTAATTGGGGTTTCAAAGTGAAAACCTTTACGTTGTAACACTCCCGAAAATCCCAGAGTGTTCAAGAAAAAAATTTTTGCCAGGGGCAAATTTTTTTTGGGTTTTGGGGGCAAACAGTAACATGGATCAAAATTGGACATTTTCCTTAATTTGGGTTTAGTGAAGTGTTTTTGGGCCCCCGGGTGAAGAAATAAACCCCCTGGAAAATAAATTGGGAAATCAATCTTCCTGGAAAGGATAAAGGGGCCCAGCCATTCCTCCCCGACAAAGGAAACAAATGGGTGAAGGAGTTTCAAATTTATCACAGTGGGAAATTCTTGCGATTTTAGGGAAACCTCATTCCCAAAAAGGCCCGGTTGGTTTTTACTCAGAACTCTCGACCCGGGACAGGTCATAGCAGGGTCTCCTTACTTGCACAGTAACCCCCACGATCCCCGTTTTGGGGGGGGTAACCTCAAACCCCTCCACGAAGTCTCATCTTGGAGAATTAAGCCCAAAATCTGCTTTTCGCAAAGGCGCCAACAAGCTTGAGCTTGCAGCTTCTCCAACACTTTTATTCAGCAAAGTTTTTCCAAGAACACGCACTGAAAAAAAAAATTTTATCATCACTTTTTTCGAAAGAAAACTGAAGCTGACAAGGTGCTTCCCCCTTTCTCCATGAAGACCTTAGAAAACCCAGGTTTTTCCAAACTCTACACAACCCTAAATCTTGCAAAATGTTCATGTTTATGAAAAGCTTGACAAGCGATCACAACATTGGGCCCTCCAGGAAAAATTTTCCCACATCACTTGAAGACCTCAACACCCGGGGGCCCCAAAATTGACCCAAAGTAGTAAGTTTCCCCAACCTCCCCAAAAGCTCAAGTCACATTCCTGGACGTTTTTTCCATGACGACCAGGGGGCACGTTTTGGGCCTTGGGCCCTCTTTTACTACTACATCAACCCCCACAGATTGAACCTGAACCCCTTCACATACATAAAAAAACCCTTTCTGGACATGTTTCTCATCCCGCCTCTATGGGGCCCCTGCCACGTGAAGAAAAAGAAGATTTTCCCCTGTGGGGGCTGGGGGACAAAAATTTTCGTTCTTTCACTTCCACTGCTGCTCCCACTTCATCAAATTTTAAGATTTATCACCATACTCTTTCACCAAGTTCCCCGGCGAAAGGGTATCCTTTCTAAGAAACTAAAGGGAAAAACAAGAAACATCTGGAACCCCCTCCTACATACCTGCAATTGCCAAAATTCAAACTACAACATCCAAGATTCTTCAAGCTAAATCAACAAATCCTCCCAAGAAAACATCAACATCTACTCAGCCCCCCTCCACCGTCCCCTTTACCTTTTCCCCAACATTGAAAGTAACCAAGATCCCCAAATGTTTTTTTAACGGGTCCACATGCAGAAATGGGGTGTAAAATGGATCATTTTTTAAATTCAAACCATCAACGAGTTTTTTTTGCATTTAAAAAACATGCCTTCATTTACTTTCCCGCCAAACTCCCCCTTCTAAGAAATTTTCAAAATTTTCCAAAAACTTAAAACGCCAACTCTTTTGGCAGAAGTTCCATCAACACCACCAAATATTTACGTCAATCCAACAACGCCCCAAAGAGAAGCCTCCACTGCCACCCAAACCCTCCGAAACCCCCAAACCAAAACAAAGCCTTTCCACCAAAACCTCTTTTAATTCGTCTAAGAAGTTAAAACGAAGCAACACCCCCCTTTCCCCTACCCACCACCGCCTTTTCTACTTAGCTCACGTCATTTAAATGGAAAAACCAAAGCTTTTAAAAAATAAAGGACTCGAATTTTACAAACCCCGAGGCTATACCCTGCAAGCATACTCGCCCCCAAACTCATCCCCAAAACCCCCAAGACAACACTGAAACGTACCCAAAAGGGGAAAAAAGAAACCCCCTCCCTACCACAAAACCCAAAACTCCACCACCCCCCAAACCAAGAAGACTACTTAAAAGGGTCTCCCATAAGTGTGATACAACTCCCCAAAAAAATATACCCCCACTGGTAAACGGTTTTTTAAAACCATAACCAAAACCCCCTCTTTCTGCCTTTTTGGGCACTCCCACTCCTACCACTGCCTCGCCACCTCTCCTTAAAGGAAACCAAGGGAATGACATCAAACAAGCCCTCTCTATCTACGTCTCCAAAAACTTTTTTACCACATGTCCCAAAGTGGGGTTGGGGCCCCTTGCCCCTTTATTCCCCCCTCTTCCCCTCCTCCCCCCCTTTTCCAGTTATTTCCTCCTTTTTTAAACCCCTTTTTCCCTTCCCATCTTTCAAGCCTTTTCGTCTCCGATCCGGGTCCCTTTTCCCAATTTTCCCCCTAATACCACTCCCTCTCCCAGCCCAAGACCACAGGTCATTTCAAAATTCAAAAAAAATGTACACCAAAGCCGTTTTCGAAAGTCTTTTAATGACCTCAGCACGAATTTTACCCCAAAGAGTTCTGGAACATCACTTCAAAAATTTTCCCCCATTGCATAAACCTTATAGGGTAAGGCTTGGAGGGAGGGACTTCCAGGGCTTGGAACTCGGGGGAAAATTTTTGGGAACAGGGTACAAAGAGGGGGTTTTTTAAGGGGTTTTTTGGGGACCCCTGGAAAGAGGCCTAAGGGCCCGTTTTTGGGAAAGGGACTGTGGGATTTGGGGAAGGTTTTATGGGGTTGGGGGTGAATGGCGAGGAGTGGAAAGTTGGTGGAAGACCTCAGGGAAAGCTAAAAACTGAAGAGGGTTTTTTTGAGTTTTTCACCTGGGGTAGCAACAACCACAACTCAGGGAAAATTTCTTTAAGGAGGAAAAGAATTGAGGAAGGTGCCTTCTTTAAAGATTAAAAAGGGCAATTTTTGCAAATTTCAAACTTTTTTGGATGAAGTTCACCCTGACAAAGCTGTTGGCAGGGTGTGTTACAGCATGTACAAATGACATGTTGGGTCCCCCCTTTTAATTGACATTATAAAGAAAGGCCCGATACAACCTCTCTGGGAAAAGTTTTTTTTTTCGACAAGGGGCCAAGGGCCTCAAGCGGTCCAATGGTATTAAACCCCTAAACGGTCCCAAAATTTTAAAAACAATGTTTTTAAAAAAACCCTTTTTTAAACCCCTAGGGCCCCAAAATTATTTACGTTTCAGTGTCCTACATTAAAAAATGCCACGATAAGCCTGAGTCGCCAAAAAAAGTGAGAAGGGGGTGACACTCACAGTGCACCATATTAAAAAAAATTCGGGGGCCTGGGTACCATATTCTCTTTTTTTCCTATTTAAAAACCCAAAAATGTTTTTTTTTTTCCCCAAAAAAATTGGGGGAGTACGGTAGTGAACGTATATATACGTTTGGACCGTTATTTTTGGTTTAAAAAAAAAAAGGGGAAAATAACCCCAGAAAGGACTTGCTACCTAGAGTCCTTATTTTTCCTGCATGGTGTCCTCTCTTCCCCATCAAATTGGGAAACAAAGATAAGTAATTTTTATAGGTAATTATTACAGCATTGAGGAAATAAGTTATTATTAAATTATAATTTTTTTAATACACTGGCCATCTCCCACCATGGCAGTGGGACTTTGAAAAAGAAAAACAAAAGTTTTCCTTCTTTCCACATTCAGTAATTTATGAAGGAGAAGGGTTACTAGCCCTTTTTCTTCTGGCATTTTTTGCCTCTTATCACACACTTTTTACAAAAGAAAGATTCTTCTTTGCCTCCACCATGAGTAAATGATAATATTAAGATCAGATATGGTAACCATTTTTTTTGGTTTATAAAAATAAAAGTGTATATTAACTTGTACATTTACACTTAAAGTACAAAATAATTTTATTCCATTTCACACATTTATCGAAACTGCCTGGACAGTTGCGTCTGTGGAAAGAGCGTGCTCAGTTGGATGTTATAATGAATGATAACAACACCATGCAGAGCGACCCACCTCAGCATATTTACATCACATGCAACTTTTGTAAGAAAGCATTTCTGCATACATCCAAGCCCGGACGACCAAGAAATCCATATGCTAGAATTTGGCACTGGATCAGCAAATAAATCTAAGGTAATAAAATATTTTAGTGCTTTCAAAATCTTCATTTCATTTGCATGTTTTTGTAATGTTTGTAATTTTATCCCAAAAACAATATCATTTTTATGATTTCCATTCGTTTTTGGGGTGAATGTAGAGAGTAAAATTTATCTGCCATTCTGACAAAATAAATGTGAGAAATTGTTCTCTTATTAATAACCTTCCTTAGCTGGAGACTTCACATCAACCTTGGCCTACCAGATGATCAGCCTGTAACTGATTTCATCAATAATATGACAACACACATCTCATACCAACAATAACTAAACCAACCAGGCTGACGAGACAAGTGCAACTATAATTGAACCACATACGAACCAAATACAAAGCCCCATATAAGTTCATGGATAATCACAGACAGCACTACAGACCACTACCGGCCACCTTCCTCTTAAACAAACATAGTAAACCACCACTGGAATACAACAAAGTTTCATTTAAACTCATGAACGAGCCTCAAAAGTAATTTCACAGCCACCTAGAGACTGTTTGAACTGGCCTACAGAATTCTCCAAGTCAATAGTATTGATGATTTGACAGACATTTTTCTTAATAAATTACTTAGACTATACAACAAACATAGTCCTGTAAAAACAAAACAATCACGAATAAACGCTTAGCTTCCCATGCAACCAGCAGCATTCGAATCCAATTGGTTAAGAATCACCAATATGAAAGCAATATAGACAGGCTTAATACACAAAATATCCTTGAACACTGCTCAATCAGTTTCACCAAACTAATAAAAAAAAGCCAAACAGTTGCACTACCCACAGATTCACTGAAACAAGAGGAGATATAAATAGACTGGAAAACACACACCCAATTCTGGGACCCCAAAACTGAAAAAAAAAAAAAAAAGAATATGTCCCTACTAAACCTAATAAACACAACGCATCCCAATGGGGGGGGGGGGGGGGATACAGTTTAACAAGATACGCTTCTCAACCATAGAATTCTGATCTCAGCCATAAAATCCCCAAGTAACCAACGCTCGTGCCGGTGACTACCGAGATGGAATTTCCCAAAATTCCTACTGTCTTGCCAACTGAGCCCATGGAATCACCACGATTATAAAAGTCACTTAAAAATAACTCAGTAATCTGTCTCACGTCCCACCATTATTGTACAAGCGAGCGGCCCATGTCCTTCCATTGCTATTACATTATTTTTTTAACAAGTCACTAGAAACTAGCACTTTCCCGACACTACTCAAGACAGCAAGGTTTACAACCAGTACATAAAGGTGGTGATCTTACTGATGTAAACAACATGGCCAATATCAAACTTACCATTGCTATCCACAATCTTCAAGAAACTCATGCACAGGAGACTTCATTATAACAGCACAAAACATACTTCAGAGCCCCTGCAATTTGGCTTCAGAAAAAAAAAAGCAACTAATGATGCAATTATAAAAAATTGCTAGATCTGCTTTAACAAGCATTGGAAAATAGGAATATCCACTAGGACTTTCTATTGACCTAAGAAAAAGCTTTTGACACGTAGACCATGGGCATCCTAACCCATAAACCTGACCATTATGGTATAAGAGGCCATGCGCTTGCATATTTCAAATCCTACCTTACTAATAGGTATCAGTAATGTTCACCATAAAGACACCGCCTCATCAGCACACGGCACTTGATACTGAATGCCACAGGGAAGTGTCCTTGGTCCCCTGCTCTCCTCATGTACACAGTGATCTCGCCAATGTATCCCAACACCTGAAACCCATTCGGTCTCTTTGCTGATAATACGAATTATGTCATCTCCCCACCCAAATCTTGCCCACCCTCAACACCATTGTTAACCCTTTTGACTGACGCAACCCCCAATCCTGAGGTGTCTCCTGGTGTCGCAAAATTAAAAAAAAAAAAAATTATTTTTTCTTATGAAATGATAGAGAATCTTTTCCCGATTGTAATGACACAAAAAAACAAATTTGATGGAAAACTGACGGAATTATGCCCTCGCGAAGTTTAGCGACCTCGGTGCTGTTTACAAATCGGCGGTTTCGCCCAATTTGAGCCCAATTTTCGGCTAAATTCCATTGTTCAGTCGCCAAACTCATAGCTATTTCTTAACTCCATTTTTTCTATCGTTTGAGTACAAGAAACTGCCCATTTACCGTTTTCAACTACCTAATAATGTGGTCAGAAATTTGCAATTTGGCCAATTTCAACGAAAACCTAAAAAATATGACAATTCAAAATAAGGTCCCAGAATGAACAATGCAGACATTCCTGGCCTAAAAATAACATTTTCTTTGTTTCTCAGTCCATGTCTCCAGGCCCCTCTGATCTTACTGTTGCTTTCTATTTTGAATTTTTATTCAAACAAAAAATGATAAGACTTACTATTATGCAACATACTGCAATACTGTAATAATTGTATAAATAACATCCAACCATTTCATGACTGCATATTTAGAATGGCTGTTGACATTTAATTGGACAATGGCATCATTGTTTACTTTTGAACATTGGCAAAAATCAAACATTTCCCCTCTTTCCTCCATTTTCTAGGTTCTTTTTATAGTAAAATCAATCAAATTACCTCTATTTCTATAATAATGTTTTCCATTCTATCAATTGAGACCAAGAAAACGAGAATACAACCATAAATACTAATACGAAAATAGACCACAAAGTCGGCATTTTTATTAAAAAAAATGGTCGAGTTTTTTTTTTTCTCATTATGCACTGCGTGCTCCAGATTTTTTTATATGGTGCACACTGACCACACAGACCCATTCTCTCACGATGTGGGCCTACAGCTTTCCTCCCTGCTGATTTGAAGCCGCTAGAATTTTATGAGTATATATTACGTCAAACAACGGTACCTTCGTAAGACTTATATATACGGCCGCGACAGTCAAAGGTTAACAAGGAGCTGCTCAAAATATCTACTTGGATGACTGCCAATAAACTAACACCTTAACACTGACAAACCCTACTATTATTATGGTTGGTAGCAGAGCAGTGTTGCACAAACAAACATTAAGAATCAACAATACTCTAATTGCCAGACATAAATGAGGGCAAATTCCTAGGGCCTGTACCTCGACAACAACCTAATTTCACACCCATTCCAACACACAAACAAAAAA
Organism: Cherax quadricarinatus; assembly: GCF_026875155.1. Taxonomy (NCBI): domain Eukaryota; kingdom Metazoa; phylum Arthropoda; class Malacostraca; order Decapoda; family Parastacidae; genus Cherax; species Cherax quadricarinatus. The sequence continues at coordinate 36,159,320 of NC_069420.1, forward strand.
AAGTATCCAAAACGGCTGGGATCCACTCCATAGATATGATACTACGTGCCACGATCTACCCTTCTCACACTATAACCATTCACTCCTTTATCCATACCTCCCTCTTCAAGGGCTTCCTTGGCGTGGGGGGTGGAAGAGCTCTTGTCGAGGAATCAGACCCTTCGTCTCCTGATCCACAGACCGAACCTAATTACCCCCCAATCCCCCGTTTCCCTATCCCATCCTCCCCATCCTCCCCTTTTTCCTTTCCTCCTCCTCATCCCCACCCCTCCCTATTTGCCCTTCCTTTTTTTTTTTTTTCACGAGGCCACGCTAGTTCCTAGTATGGGAAAGGGTACCGGGGTCCATCCATTCCGTTGAGGTTCTTTGTGGTGCGTAGTTTGCTGTGGAATCTGGATGCCTGGGGAGTCCCGATCCCTCCCCCGGTATCCCGGAGGGTGGCTTTTGGGTGGGTCTCGGGCGACGGTGTATCTCTGGAAGCCTCCTTTCGGATTCCGGGGGTGGTGGCCGAAGGAGTATGCTTTGTGGCATATTTTCCGGCCGCCCTCTCTTTTGTCCACCGAGGTAGCTCGGCAGATGTGAGGTGCTATCCCGGATTGCTGGTTTACAGCATGATGGGTAGGGTATGGCAAATGGGTTTTCCATGCTGCATCTTCTGCGCTACTTGCGGTGGCTGAGGTCCTCTGGGGCGGGAGGGAGATTTCTGTCCCTTTCATTCCTCCCTAGGAACTATCCCTCCCCGGTCCCCCCTTTTTTTTTTATTCTTTTTTTATTTCCTTTCTTCTTTCCTTTTTTTTTTCTTAAAACAAACCAAAGAAGTAACCTAACCAAGGCAGCCCTAGTCCAAGAACTGCTACCCCCCCCGGGGCCCCTTCTGATACCGCACCCCGTTCTGACCCCCGCCTCGTCTTTGGACCACTCTTCGGGCACTCCTCATGCTTCTGTAACCTCTTGCCGGTGCTGTTTCCTCACCCGCTTCGGTACTGAGCCTTCGACTGACTCCTTTCGATTTATCTGACCTCACTCTCCTCTGAACTATGCTTCCCGGATCCCTCTCCCTTCTCCCTCTATCTGTGCGGCAATTTTCGACTCGCCAACCCGTTCCACGTCAGACCAACTCTGGTCCCACGCCTAAACGCCAACGACAATTACCTGCAGATGATACTTCTCCACCTTCTCGTTCTTCACAGAAAAGAACGACACGTCCTTCATTACTTCCACACTCAAGTTTCAGACTGCACAATGGACTAAATTCTTCATCTTTACGACCGACTTCCTTCTACTGGCCTATCTTTTTCTGACCACAAGTATTGGCAAGGCACTCCTAACGCCATGTTGGTAAGATATTTCTTTTTCATGCTCTAAGGGAGAGGTACGACACATCATCACCGTACAGAATGCTACCCAGGCTCAGAGCTTCTCGTCCTTTCCCCATATCGATACTGTTTTCCTGTCACTCATTGAAAAACATCATTCCCTCAATTCTGTAGTGGTACCGTCATTCTGCCCCATACCATAGTTCAACAAAATTTCCAGACATTTGCACTGACATTCTTGAAAGCTGGAACTCCAAGATCTCCGCAATCCTCAAGGTAGACACTTATGTTCTTCTGCCCACGGCGGAGACGATACCCTAGCAATGGGCCTCATTTAAATTTTACAGCCGTTGAATCTCCACATCCTCATTTATGTAGCAGGACATCGGTTTACAAGTTTCGAAAGGTGATCCCTACAACCGCAACAGTTGTAGAAATTGCTGGCGATTGGCCATCCCAGGCGAAATATTGCAGATCTATCGCCGAATGCCAGTCTGTGGTCCGATGACCATTCTAATACGTCTTGCCAATCGTACCTCCCTCTTGCCTTAATTGTCATAGGCTCACCCTTTGTACTCTCGCCGTTGTCAAGGTCTACTTAAATCGAGCGGGGGGAAATTTCCGTACCTCAAAGAGCAGAAGTCCCCTTATCCATGGCAGTTTCTTCTCATCTCCCCGACTCCAAGGGAGACTAAATACCCCGCTCTGTTTCTTATTCCCCGTGTTTTCAAAACGACCCCCCACTCTGGTAATCCCTCTTCTGCACCCACCTGTGGTTACCTCTCCCATAGTCACTCCTGTATCTAATTCTTTGCTGTCCTCGGCTCAGAACGCCCTACTTCAACGCATTCATCGATCTCGCTTCTTCGTGTTCTCCTCACACACAAAGCCTCAGTAGCGACGAGATCTCAATATGACAACTCCTCCTCCCCCCAATCGTCCCCTCTACTTCTCAAAAGTCAAAAAAAGGTCCGTTAACAACCTCCTAGCCCATCTTGCACCTCCTCATTTTACCTTCCCTGTCTCTGTAAACCTGGTTCTCCCCTCTCACTGGGCTCTGTTAACAAGTGTAGAGGTTCACCCTCCTCCTCATACTGTATCTTCCTCCCCTGTTTTCCCTCCCAAGTTTTCTTCCTCTCTGCCACCTCCCAGTTTTCTGCCTCTTCTGTCCCCTTCCACTGCTTCTCCATTTTCCCTCCACCCTTCCGCCCTCCCCCCTTCCTTGGTAGAGTTCCAATACATTCCAATCTTTAACTCATCCCTCACCCCTAACCATTTCCAATATGTCCTCCCATACGACGTCTCTGAATTCCGAAACATTGAAGCAATCTCTGATATATTGCAGAGACAAACCTCAATAGACACTGATCCACCCTCCACTCCTCTCTCCTCCCTCTGCTCCATCTGCGCAACTCCTTTCTTCAGCAGTGCACCGTTCCTTCACTTGCTTGAACGTTTTCCACTGCTCCACATGTGGACTTTTCTAACCCCTCTAGTCCTAGAACCCTTACCTGCAGATTTCAGGATCTTTATCATGCCAATCATGCCTATTTACAGTGGAATATACGCGCCTCAGGGGTCCTCGGGGTGAGCTTCAGATTTACTCTCCCAGTTTTCCCCTGTTGGTGTTTAGCTTACAGTAACCAGATTACACTCTGCAGTTATCTCTCCCCCAACTCCAGGCTATAATTTATTATTTCTCAGATCCTTTTCCTGATGGACTTTAATGAAAGTGCCCTTCCTTCTATATGCACTGATATCCATACCATCAGCTATTTGTTCGTACTTCGCTTCATTTACACAGCAGCCCGTATCCACTTGCATAGGTGGAATACGCTCTGTTCTTTATATCTCTCTCTTCTCGGGCATTATCTATTCCCAGATATTGCCTTGTTTCATCATTACCGCCACCGGATTTCTGGTTACTTGGTGATTTTAATGCCCACCATTTCCTCTGGGGGGGGGGTCTTACTGTGATTCCCCGTGGCATTCAGTTAGAGGCTTTTTCTTGCCACCCACCCACTCCATGTTTAAATACAGGTACTAGGACTCACACCCATTTTGATCCTCGACTCAACTCTCTCCTTGCATCGATCGTCTCAGTCTGCTCTTCCTCCACCGCATTAGACTTCACTTGGTCTGTTCTCCCAGACATACATGACAGTGGATCATTTCCCCAATCATTCCTTACTTCCTTCCCCTTACATATTCACCACCTCTTCGCATCCCACGCTGGCAAGTTTGATCAGGCAAATTGAACCACCTTTACTCTCACCTAACTGTTTTTAGAGAGGGTCCTTCTTCGTCCACCATCGATGAGCTTTTACAACCTCTTCCTCGTCTCCGTTTTAACAGCTTCTCATTCTATACCCAAAACTTCGGGCAGGCATTCTCCAGAAATGCATGCCTGTGGTCTCCCTGCTTGTGCTCGTACAGTACGTTTGCAACGCGCTGCATGGGGCGTACTCAGTACAATAAGAACCACAGAGAGACTTCTTTATTTAAGCAGAGCGTGCCATCGCTCGCCGTGTCATCCCATGCCGCTAAACGCACTTGCTGGCGAGATTATGTCTCCCACCATCACCTCTACTTCCTCGATGAGTGCAGTCTGGAAAAAAGTAATGAAACTGAGTGGTAAATATTCCTCATGACCCATCTCCTGTTCTGCGGGTTTGCCGGTGTTGAAATCGCAAACCCACTAATGTTGCCAATGGAAATTGGCATCATCTGGTCCGTATTTCTCCGGGACTCCATCTATCCCATCATTTCTTTCCTCAAAGTCTCAGAGGTTAGCACCCTTGGCTTTTTTCTTTCTCTCAGAGAAGACAGTATAATGTGCCTTTTTAAACTTCAAGAACTGGAGGGCAACACTCTCAGCTTGCCGATCATCGCAGCTGGGCCCGACGACATTCATATTCGTATGCTACAACATTTAATCAGTCAGCCCTTGCAGTCCAATTACGCCTTTACAATCTTTATTGGTTCACAAGGAGTTCTTCCACAGCTGTGGAAATCGCCATTGTTCTCCCTTCCGCAAACCAGGCACTATCGGGACATGAAACCTCCCACTATCATCCCATTGCTCTTATCAGTGCATTTGCAAAAGTAATGGAACGCCTAGTAAATAGACATTTAGTGTGGAATTTAGAGACACACAACAGTCCTCTCCACTCGTCATATGGCTTTCGTAAGGGACGTCTACCATAGACCCCCTACTACTCATGGATTACATATGTTTCCGTAATACCTTTGCGAATAACCACTCCAGTTATGCCATATTTTGACCTTGAGAAGGCAAATGACACATCTTGAGGTATAATATTTAGCCCAAGCCCACTCCTAGGCCCTTCGAGGCAATCTACCATCCTTCCTTAAAGAACTTTAACTGACAAGGCATTTCCAGGTTTTCAGGTTAATATGGCTCTTCCCGGACTTTATCCAAGCTGAAGTGTCCCCCCAGGATGTGTTCTGAAGCACAACACTTTTTCCTCATTGCTATAATGATTGACCTTAGTCTTCCATCAAATATTGGTCATCCTCTATGTTGATGACTTCACTATTGCCTGTGCAGGCGCTTACTGTCAACCTCATTACAGTTTCTCTCCAGCATGCAGTCGACCTGTAGTTTCCAATTGGGCCACCACACGTGGGTTTAAAATTTTTCCAGTAACTAAAACCCACCAAATTACTTTCACTAGAACGCCTGTCATCTCCGATCATCCTTTGTACCTCTATGGTCTCCCGTATCCCTGAACGTGATACAGTCAAGTTTTCTGGGCCTCCCTCTTTGATCGTAAGGTTATCCGGAAACCTCACAATTACCTCTCCTGAAGCAACTTGTCACACCGGCTGAACCATCTTAAAACCCTCATCTTTCAGGGGGAGCTGATCGTCGAACCCATCCTTCACCTACCAATTCCACCCTTTTTTAATCGAAACTTGATTATGGTGACCAGATCTATTCAGCGGCATCTCCTGCTACTCTCTCTAGCCTTAACCCTATTCATCACCAAGGTTACTTTAGCCTTGGGCTTTTTCCGCTCCTTTCCCCAGTCCGAAAGCCTCTATGGCAAAGCGAACGTTCCATCCTTATCCGATCGCCGTGATTCCCCATTGCCTGCGCTACTAGTAACGCTCTCAGATCACCCAAATCCTTCCATTATAGAATGGTCACTGATATTATTAACATTCTTTATTTGTCGCCGCCCCTGCTTACTCCGTCCTTCCTCTCTTCGCCTTCATCGCCCTCTTGTCTTCTCTTCAACTACCACCTTTCTATGTACATGTAAGCATCTCACTTTTCCCTACCCTCCTGGAAGTTCCAGCTGTTCGAGTCTGTTCATTCTCCTCCCTTGCTCGAAAGCCCAACTGTCTACGTCGCTTCCCCTCTCTATTCTGACCACTTCACTCTCATTCACAATGCCATTGCTGTTACACAGATGGCTCTAAGCTCTGACGGCCGTAGAATCGCAGCAGTGTTTCCGGAAAGCGTCGTACAGGGCAATTACTATCTCGGCTAGTATTTTTACTGCTGAATTATATGCCAAAGCCTTACAGCACTTATCCGTAATGCATCTATGCCTGTGTCATCATTGTTGTTGTCTCAGAATCAGACTCCCTTAGTGCTTTACCAGGCTATACAAAAATTTGATACACCTCACCCTTAGTCCTCCGTATCCAACTTTGCTACGCCGACATCTTTACCAGCATAAAGATATTGTTTTTTGTTGGGTCCCTGTCCTGTTGACGTACAGGGCAATGAACAGGCAGAAACACAGCTTGTGCGTCAGCAGTACATGACCGACCAGTGTCTAAGAGGTATTCATTACGGAACTATTTTGCTGTAATATCTTCCCACCTTCACACCCGTTGGCAACAACGTTGTCTACTATGCTCGGCAACAAACATTCAGTCTATTAACCGAGTATAGTTTCTGGCCGTCTTCTTATCACCAGTGGTCGAGGTTGGGAGACTACTCTCCCCGTCTTCGCATGGCCATACACGTCTACTCATGGAATATCATCATGAGAGGCGTCTTGCTCCTTCTCAGTGAGAATTGCCAAGCTCCATTATCATCAGCCACATTCTGTTTGGACTGCCCACCCTTTAATATAACGAGCACGCAGAATTTACCTCTGACGTCGTCTTCTCGCCCCACTGCTCCTCTCTTTACCTTCCCTTCTCGCTGATGGACACCACCTTCATAATCCGGACTCTCTCATTGACTTTTGACAACGACTGACTTATCTACACAAATTCTGATACTTTCAGCCCTTTCTACTTGAATCTCTTGCTACCCTCTACCCCCGTACTATCCCCTGCCCCGCTGTTTTCTGTAACCTGCTGATCATCCCCCCTCCCTTCTGCCATCCAATTCCCTTGCTTCCTTCCCTACCCTGCAGCACTGTATAGCCCTTGTGGCTTAGCGCTTCTTTTTGATTATAATAATAATAATAACAAACTTCAATCTATTAAACCAAGTATAGGTTACTGGCCGTCTTCTTATCACCAGTGTCGAGGTTGGGAGACTACTCTCTCCCATCTTCGCATCGGCCATAATCGTCTTACTCATGGATATCTCATGGAGAGGCGCCCTGCTCCTCTCTGTGAGAATTGCCAAGCTCCATTATCAGTCAGTCACATTCTGTTGGACTGCCCACTTTACCAACGAGCACGCAGAATTTACCTCCGTCGTCGTCTTCGCTCCGCTGCTCTCTCTTTACCTTCCCTTCTCGTGATGGACCCACCTTTCATCCGGACTCTCTCATTGACTTTTTGACAACACTGACTTCACAAATTCTGATACCTTCAGCCCTTTCTACTTCAATCTCTTGCTACCCTCTACCCCCGTACTATCCCCTGCCCCGCTATTTTCTGTAACCTACTGATCATCCTCCTCCCTTCTGCCATCCAATACCCTCGCTTCCTTCACTACCCTGCAGCGCTGTATAGCCCTTGTGGCTTAGCGCTTCTTTTTTATTATAATAATAATAATAATATCCATACCTCACCTATGCTATTTGTGCTCAGGGATCAACTACAGCAACACACCTAAAGCCAATAATAACCCAACAAAAAGCCGCAGTAAGAATAATCACACCAATCCCATCCCAGGCAACACCCCCCCCCCCCCCTCTTCATAGATCTAAACTTACTCACTGTTCAGAACATCCACACTTACTACTGTGCAATCTACATTTACAGAACCTTAAATTCCAATATTAACTCTAACCTTAAATGCTTTTTTGGTAGTTGCGATAGGACCCACAGGCATAACACCAGACACAAACATCTCTATGACATTCCCCGTGTCCGACTAAGCCTTTACAAAAATTCAATATACGTCAAAGGACCTAAAATCTGGAACACCCTACTTGAAAAACTCTAGAACTGCAGACACATTCATCACTTTCAAAACTACTGTTAGAAAACATCTCCCTAATACACTCCATCAGCGAACTACATGAAAACCACCTGGTGATTCACACTTAGACTCACACATCACCAAATTGACTATAGGCACAGAAATACGAATCTTAAAATAATGAATCTTAACTAGTCATAAGTTTGCCTGTGATACTCCAATATAGAAACTATATATTGTACCAAAATAAAAGCATTCACATTGCTAAATTTACAAACTGTAATGTAGTTACTTAGCCTTAATACCAACTTGTTCCATAATCTGTAATAATTAAGAGTTATGAATTAATCTTAGCCCGAAATGCCTAGCCATGCTAGGTGTGAGAGTGGCCCCCTCTGTAATTAGTATTTTATAACATATAAACCACACAATATCCTAAAATATGTAAAGCCCTCATTGTAATTTTTATAGAGAATAAACTTGATTTGATTTGATTTGAACTAAAATTTTGGATTAAAAAACCTTAACAGATGCAAGCATGTCCAAACTGTAGGAAGCCACTCCCTCGTTGTTCTCTTTGTCTGGTACACATGGGAACACCTTCGGGGTGGGGAAGCTCAATACCTAAAAGTTCTGGTGGTGAAGATAATGCAGAAGGTGACTCCAGTACTCCCACCTCAGACACTGCTGTGAGGAGGAGAAAGCTCAGTAACTTCACATCATGGTTTACCTGGTGCCAGACATGCAGGCATGGTGGACATGCACATCATTTGATGGAATGGTTCAAGTAAGTGGGTTTTTAAACACCTTTTTTTCTTGAGATAGATGACCTAAAGAAAGAAAACACATCATTACTCTTTACTAGCTATTATAATGGAATTAATCCAGTAGTCATTCTAAATTAAACTAAAACCAGCAGAAAACATACTTAGAAAACCCTCTCTCATTCTAAGGGAAAAAAAGAAAAACATAGATGATTCAGATACTTTCTCAGCCTGTGATCTTTTCTTTCAGTAAACTGGCTGTATCCCACTGAAGCAGGGTGGCCTAAAAAGAAAAACAAAAGTTTCTCTTTTTAACTTTAGTAATGCATACAGAGAAGGGATTACTAGCCCCTCGCTCCTGGCATTTCAGTTGCCTCTTACGACATGCATGACTTATGGAGGAAGAATTCTGTTCCACTTCCCCACAGAGATAAGAGGAAATAAACCAGAGTAAGGACTAGTAAGAAAATAGAAGAAAACACAGAGGTGTGTAATTTTTTTTTTTTTTTAACAAACCGGCCGTATCCCACCAAGGCAGGTTGGCCCAAAAAGAAAAACGAAAGTTTCTCTTTTTAAATTTAGTAATTTATATAGGAGAAGGGGTTACTAGCCCTTGCTCCCAGCATTTTAGTCACCTCTTACAACATGCATGGCTTATGGAGGAAGAATTCTGTTCCACTTTCCCATGGGGATAGGAGGAAATAAACAAGAACAAGAACTAGAAAGAAAATAGAAGATAACCAAGAGGGGTGTGTATATATATGCTTGTACATGTATGTGTAGTGTGACCTAAGTGTAAGTAGAAGTAGCAAGACGTACCTGTAATCTTGCATATTTATGAGACAGACAAAAGACACCAGCAATCCTACCATCATGTAAAACAATTACAGGCTTCCATTTTACACTCACTTGGCAGGACAGTAGTACCTCCCTGGGTGGTTGCTGTCTACCAAACTACTACCTACCTCAGCCTGTGATAGCTTTTATTAATTGGAATCAGCTAGCAAGTGACAGCCCTCAAACCCAGTCCAATATTAATAATTCTCTTACAGGTCAATCCCCTAATTTCGTGTCGTTACTGCCATTCACTGCCTCAGAAGAGACTCCATAACAAAATCACTCACTTGAAGCAATCAACCTCATTTTTTCCTTTCAGGTACAGCTATTCTGTGTAGTACTGTAATTTATTATAATGTAATATTGTACTCTAGTTTATTCTTGGTAGGGTGCGTAACAATACAGCAGACTAAGTCTGCATCATTGGGCGTTTGTTAGTGTCTGGTAGTCGAATGTCTACTTCATTAAAACTTTCAACATGACAGATTTTTGCTAAAGTGGACACCCCCCACCCTCCATCTTACATAACACACACACACAGGCCTTCATATTAAACTCGTGTAGTGCACAGTGGCTTTTCAGACCTGTTAATGGAAGTGACTGTAACCACCACTTTCTGAACTCCTCAGGTTCATCAAATATTTATAACTGATCTTTTTATACTTATTGTTGCATTATGTCTAGGGCAATTATTGTTTCATAGAAATGAAGTCCTGTTAAATAATAAGTGGATAACAAACTTAGGAAATGAAAGATTGGATATCAGATTAGAGGGAGAGTGTGTGGCAGAAGTGAGAATATTCTAATATCTGTGAGTAAACTTGTTAGCAGATGGGTTTATGAAAGACTAGGTGAACCATAGAACTGGCAGGTGAGTGGTGCACTGAAGAGTCTGTGGAGACAAAGAACATTATCCATGGAAACAGAGGGGAATGTATGAGAGTATAGTGGTACCAACCAACACTCTTATATGGATGTTAAGCATGGGTGGTGAAGATTGTAACAAAGAAAAGGCTGGAGTCAGTGAAGATGTCATGTTTGACACCAATGTGTGGTGTGAATATTATGCAGAGAATCCATAGCTTGAAGATTAGAAGGAAGTGCAGGCTTACTAAAAGTATTATCCAGAAGACAAAAGGGTTTTTATGAGGATAGTGAGGCTCAAGTTAGAGTATGTAGGAAAAAGGGAAATTATTTCCCATAAAAGTAGGCCCTTTGAAAAGGATGTGTGATGTCCCTGTGGTTGTTTAATATATAAAAAATGGGTTGTAAGAGAAGTAAAGCGAGGGGCTTGGCAAAAGGTGTGAGTTAAAAATAAAGAATCACACATAAAGTGGGAGTTTCCCGTTACTCTTTTCTGAGACACGTGCTCTTGGGGGGGTTCTGAAGAAAGTTTTCAGAGAAGGTGGATAATTTGGGAGGGTGGCAAAAGAAAAAATTAAAAGTGAATACAGGAAAGAGTAAGGTTATAGGAAAACAAAAAGATTGGGGATGAAAGATTTGGGTATAGATTGGGGGGAGAGGTATGGAGGGGGTGAAAGTATTCAGATTTTGGGAGTGGACGGGTTTTACAGATGGGTCTATGAAAAGAGGTGAAAACTAAATTGATGAGGAAAAAGGGGGGCAGTGCACTTAGGATCTGGGGAGACAAAAAAACTTTGTCCTTAGAGGGAAAGAGGGGAATTATGAGAGTATAGTTTTACCCAAAGCTCCCTTTTATGGGTGTGAACATGGGGGATGAATGTTCAGCGAGGAAAGGGTGGGGGCATGGAATTCATGTCTGAGGCAATTGGGTGTGAATAAATGCAGAGAATTCTAGTTTGGAATTAGGAGGAGGTGCGGGATTACCAAATCTTTTGCCGAGGGCTGAAAAGGGTTGTTGAGTGGTTGGGACATGTAGAAGAAGGGAGTGAAACAGGCGCCCTTAAAGAGTGTATCACTGAAAGGAAGGAAGGCGGGTAGGGGGGGCCTGGGAAAAGGTTTGGAGGGGGGGGGAAAAAGGGGGTTTTTTTGTTGCGAGGGTTCGACTTCCAGCAGGCATCTGAGCGTGTTTGATAGGATGAAGGAACAAATGGTTTTTAATACTTGACGTGCTGTTGGGAGTGTGAGAAAAGTAACTTTTATGAAGGGTTCAGGAAACCGCCAGGGGGGGCTTGAGCCCCGGGAGAGGGGAAGTACATGCCTGCACTTTGAAGGGGGGGTTTAATGTTGCATTTTTAAAAACGTAGTGTAAAAAACCCTTCTGGCAAGACAGTGATGGAGTGAATGAGGTGAAAAATTTTCTTTTTTTGGGGCCCCCCTGCCTTGGTGGGAATTGGCCGTGTGATAAAAAAAAAAAAAAAGGGGGTTTTTAACCCTTTCAGGGTCCAAGGCCAAATTTCTAAGTGCACACCAGGGGCCAAGAATTTAAAAAAAAAAAAAAATTATTTTTTTTTATGAAATGGAAGAACTTTTTCTGAAGGTAAAACAAAAAGTACAAAAATTTTATGGGAAATTTGGGGAAATTATGCACTTGCAATTTTTAAAAATCACGATATTTACAAATCGTATTTTTGCCGACTTTGACCCCTTTTAGGGCCCAAAACATTTTTTCCCGTCGACCAAAATTTTTAGCTATTTCACTAGTATTACTTTATTCTATCAATTTAGCACAAAAATCCCAAGTAAAATGTTTTTAAATACAAAAAAAGTGATCAGAAATTGGAATTTGGCCAATTTAATTCAAAGTTTAAAATTTCAAATTTCAAAAGTAGGGCCAGAAAAAAAAATGTAGGTATTCCGCACTAAACTAACATTTCCTCTGTTCGTTTGTTTGTTTTTAGGCTTTAAAAAATGAATCCATTTTATTTTTTATTCACATAAGAATTTTTATTCAAACCAAGAAATAAAGATTTACTGTTATACAATATTTAATAAATGTATAAATATTATCACCACATTTGTGAATGTATATTTGACCCACCACTGGGATGTATTAGACTGTGGGTCGTTTGTTTACCTTAACATTTGCAAAAATTTAACATTTCCGTTACTTTGAGTCAGTTTCAAGCTATTTCCAGTGCTAAAACCAATCAAAAAACATTCTATTTCTGCAATATGTCTCCCCTTCTATCAAATGAGACCAAGAAATTGCAAATACAACTATAAAAAAAAATATGAAAAAGTACTGCAAAGTCGCTGTTTTAATAAAAATCACTGTCTCAGTTTTTTTCTCTCATTATACATGTGCTGCAGGATTTGTTTTATGTGGTGCACACATACCACATAGATGTATTCTCTCATATCTAGGCCAAATGTACCACTCACAGCTTATCAGAGTGAGCTGAGCTCATGGCGTAGATCTACGGTTTGGACCCTGAACGTAAAGCCGTAGATCTATGACACGAAACCCTGAAAGGGTTCATATTGGAGAAGAGAGTTATTAACCCTTTCAGGGTTGGTGCCGTACTAGTACGGCTTGCACGCCAGGGTTGGTGCCGTACTAGTATGCATAAATTCTAGCGCCTTCAAATCTAGTGAGAGAAAGCTGGTAGGCCTACATATGAAAGAATGGGTCTATGTGGTCAGTGTGCGCAGTATAAAAAAATAATGAGAAAAAAGAACTCCGACTGTGTTTTTGGTTTAAACAGCGACTTTGCAGTTGTATTTTCGTATGCTATTTATGGTTGTTTTTTGGTCTCATTTTATAGAATGGGAGACATATTATGGAACTTTAGATGATTTTGTTTGGTTTCACAATGAAAGTACGTACCTTGAAATTGAGCTCAAAGTAGCAGAAATGTTCGATTTTTGCCAAAGTTCAAAAGTAACAAAACATGCCATGCATCCAATACATGTCAACTGGTGAGACTAATATTCTTTCACAAGTGTTTACCTGGAGAGAGTTCCGGGGGTCAACGCCCCGCGGCCCGGTCTGTGACCAGGCCTCCTCCTATGATACTATTATACTGATACTATTTATACCATTTCTACAGTAATGCAGTAGCCTGCATAACAGTAAATCATCTATTTTTTGTGAGAATAAAAATTCAAAGTGGAAAGCAAAAGAAATGTAACAGAGGCCTGGGGACATGACTAATGAACAGAGAAAATGTTATTTTAGTGCCAGAATGTCTGTCTTGTTTATTCTGGACCCTATTTGGAAATTGGCATCTTTTGAAATTTGTGTGAAATTAGCAAAATTGCCAATTTCTGACCACTTTATATGGATAGTTGAAATTGGTAAATGGGTGGTTTCTTGTACTAATTTGATAGAAAAAATAGAGTTCTAGCAAAATAGTAATGATTTTGTCAATTGGTACATTGGAATTGGCCAAAAATAGGGCTCAAAGTGGGCAAAATCGCCGATGCGTAAACATCATCGAGACCCTAACTTCGCGAGAGCATAATTCCATAAGTTTTCCATCAAATTTCATACTTTTGGTGTCATTATGATCGGGAAAAGATTCTCTATCATTACTTTTTTTTTTTTTTTTTTTCAACCTTGAGAACAAGTTTAGGGAGGTCTGCCAACCTGAAAGGGTTAAATGGAGAGTTAGAGGTACGGGAAGATGGAGGGAATATTTGAGGAATTGTTAAATGTTGATGAAGATAGGGAAACTGTGATTTCGTGTATAGGGCAAGAGGAATAACATCTTATAGGAGTGAGGAAGAAACCGGTTGTGAGTGTGGGGGAAGTGCTGTGGGCAGTGAGTAGAATGAAACAGGGTAAAGCAGCTGGATTGATGGGATAAAGATAGAAATGCTAAAAGCAGGTGGGAATATAGTTTTGGATTGTTAAGTGTTTTTATTTAATACATGTATGGAAGAGGGTAAGGTACCTAGGGATTGGCAGAGAACATGCATAGTTCCTTTGTGTAAAGGCAAAGGGGACTTAAGAGAGTGGAAAAGTTATAGGGGAATAAATCTGTTGAGTATACCTGGTAATATGTATGGTAGAGTTATTATTGAAAGAATTAAGAGTAAAATGTTTGGCAGGATACAGATGAACAAGGAGGCTTTAAGAAGGGTAGGGGGTGTGTAGACCAAGTGTTTGTAGTAAACTTAAAGGCAAACAGTATTCAGATAAGGGTAAAGGGGTAAAGAGGTATTTGTGGAAAAAGCATATGATAGGATGGATAGGGGGCAATGTGGCAGATTTTACAAATGTATGGAATAAGAGTGTAGGTTTATTGAAAGCAGTGAAAAGTTTTTACGAGGATAGTGAGGCTCAGGTTAGAGTATGTAGGCGAGAGGGAGATTATTCCTCAGTAAAAAATAGGCCTTAGACAGGGATGTGTGATGTCACCATGGTTGTTCAATATATTTATAGATAGAGTTTTAGAGAAGTGAATGCTCGGGTGTTGGCAAGAGGTATGGGGTTAAAAGATCAAGAATCTAACATAGAGTGGGAGTTATCACAGTTGCTCTCTGCTGATGACACTGCTTTTGGGAGATTCTGAAAAGAAGTTGCAGAGGTTGGTTGATGAGTTTGGTAGAGTATGTAAAAGAAGGAAATTAAACGTGAATATAGGAAAGAGTAAGGTGATGAGGATAAAAAAATTAGGTAATGGAAGATTGGATATCAGATTGGAGGGAGAGTGTGGAGGAGGTGAATATTTTCAGATATTTGGGAATGACATGTCAGCAGATGAGTCTACAAAGGATGAGGTGAATCATAGAATTGACAAGGGGGGGGAAAGGTGAGTGGTGCACTGTGGAGTCTGTGGAGAAAAAGAACTTTATCCATGAAAGCAAAGAGGGAAATGTATGAGAGTATAGTTATACCAATGCTCTTGTATTGGTATGAGGCATGGGTTGTGAATGTTGCAACAAGGAGAAGGCTGAAGGCAGTGGAGATGCCATGTCTGAGAGCAATGTGTGGTGTGAATATAATGCAAAGAATCCATAGTTTTGGAGATTAGGAGGGGGTGTGGGATTACCAAAACTATTATCCAGAGGGCTGAGGAGGGGTTATTGAGATGGTTTGGACATGTAGAGAGGATGCAACAAAATAGAATGACTTTGAGAGTGTATAAATCTGCAGTGGAAGGAAGGCAGGGTAGGGGTCGGCCTAGGAAAGGTTGGAGGAAAGGGTAAAGGAGGTTTTGTGTGCGAAGGGCTTGGACTTTCATCAAGCGTGTGTGAGGATGTTAGATAGGAGCGAATGGAGACAAATGGTTTATAGACTTGATGTGCTGTTAGAGTGTAAGCAAGGTAATATTTACGAAGGGATTCAGGGAGTCCGGCACGCCGGACTTGATTTCCTGGAGATGGGAAATACAGTGCCGGCACTCTGAAGGAGGGGTGTTAATGTTGCAGTTTTATAACTGTCATGTAAGCATGCCTCTGGCAAAACAGTGATGAAGTGAATGATGAAAGTTTTTCTTTTTCTGCCTTGGTGGAAAACGGCTGATGTGTTAATAAAAAAAAATACATGATTTTTGTAACTATCCAAGTAATCCTCTTGTTTATTTTATTTTCAGGGAGCATACAGAATGTCCTGTCACCTCTTGCAACTGCAAGTGTATGTCATTAGATACGGTAAATAAAGTAGCATCCTCCTCGGTGTCTGTCATGGCCAAATAGTCATACCATTCTCATATTGGTCATGTATGTTTTGGTGCTAAATTTAATTTATGAAATATGTTGATTTATGATTATGACAAACTTATTGGAATATTGTCTTTCAACAGCACATAAAAATAAAAATAGTTGTGGTGCATGGGAAGTGAGAGATTTTAAATTAATGTAAAGAGTTAGGAGTAATCATTTTGTTTACCTTACCCAAGACATGTTAAACATTGCAGTAGACACCAGTTAATTCACAGTTTTAAACTCCTGAACTCACCATGTTTTAGACAATCATTAATTATACAGGTACTGTACTTAGACATATATAATGGAAAAGGGATTAAGGTCCTGAAACAACCTTCAACTCTCTCTCCACACTAAAGAGATCACTGTTGGGCCTAAGAAAACTAGTGATTTTATATTACTTGAATCTGTCTAGGAAACCTTTAAAAGAGGCAGTAATTATTCTGTGGCACAGAGGCCTGGTAGATTTCATTGTATTTATTCTACCTTTTAAATGTTAATCCACTGTAGAAAGGAATTCTCATAGCTTGTGTTTGTCCTCAAAGTAATCAAAACCCTTTAATTTTCTAAATAACTGGGCTTCCTCACCTCTTTACTCTGTGTTATTCCTCTTTGTTTGTTTTTTTCAAATCTGTATAGGTTTCCTTCTCTTTATGTGGTTTTGTATTGTGTGAATTCACTTAGGTTCTGATCCCATTTCCACCAGGAATTTTCTATGTGTGATATAGATCTTATGCAGTCACCAAAGCCCATCATCACTTGATTTTTTTTACACTGTAACTCCTGCCTTGGCGGGAGACAGTCGTTGAGTTGAAAAAAACTCTAAATTTCTCAAAACTGGTTTATAATATATGAGAGGGAATGATTAGAAAGAAAGAAAGAAATCAGATTTCTAAACAAGTCAGATTAGGAAATGGAAATATCCATTGAACATCTTTTGAATGAAATACAGTATGTAGTACCTTGACTTACGAGTTTAATTCGTTCTTTGACCGAGCTTGTAACTCAGTTTGCTCATATATCAAATCAGTTTTCCTCACTGAAATTAATCAAAATGCTATTAATCCATTCCAGCCCCCCCACTCCACCAAAAAAAAAAAAAAAATTTTTATGGGTTTTTAAATAAGAAAATGTATTTATAAATAAAAAATGATTTTTGCCTTTTTCTTCATGTCCCAGCAATGTTTTAGAAATGCTGGATTATATATGAAACTCCTTGAAGATGAGTGTCACTCCACTGCTGACAGTGCAGCGGTGGAGTGACATTTGATGATCGTGCACTGCCTTGGCTTTATTTTTCACTGTTACACATAAACATGTCTCTGTTTCTTTCTGTCTATCTGTCTGTTTCTGTCTGTCTAGCTCTATGTTTATCTCTGTCTCTGCTTATCTGTCTTTGTCTTCCTGTCTCTCTACTTGTCTCTCTGTCTCAGAGAGAGAGCCGCTCATGAACCAACGGGTATTACGCACAATGCAGTTGGTCATGTCTGATTCCTGAACAAGTGAAAATGTGTATTACTTGCCAGTCATGCTTATTATGCCTTATATCTACAAGCACAGTATAGCACTTCGTCTGGATTTTTTGGGTTATCCTAGGTAATTTACACTATGTATAACTGTATTTATGTGTACTTATGGGTCTGGACTAAATTGCTTCACTAAACAGGAAGTTCAAACCTAATTCGTCGGATATTTCTAATGGCTGTTGAATATCCACATTTTTAGAGATTTTAGCCATGGCTCTGGTGATCACATTAAGGGGGAATAAATCTAGCCCTGCCTCAGAAGCTTCTAATGCATAATTTATATCGCAGGGATTATCTAAAACCAGAGGCTCTTTGGGTATCTCCAATTGAACAATTTCATTCCCGATTAATAGATCTCTGCCAGCAATTGGGAAAGGTTTATCTGAAAGTCCCACATTGATCCAGCCTACATATCCAGGCAGTTCTACATAAATCCTTACAATGGGGACCTTTATTATTGTGCCTCCGTATGCCTCTAATAATACGTCCAGCCGGGGTTCGTTACTACTAGGTAACTTTACAAGGTTTGATCTTAACAAAGAGAGATAGCTGCCAGTATCTCGAAAGGTCGTGATGTTTACTAACCTCTCTTTACAGAGTCCGAACTTCCCTTTGGAAAAGTAGGGTTCCATAGCTGCTCGGACCTTTTCTTCTGAAGTACTATCGTGGTAAAGTCATCTATTAGACGGTCTGCTAGACGAGGCCTGTAAACGTAAAGATTCATCATCCAGGGTTTTATACTTCTGAGAGGAATTTATTACCTGAGTAGGATATCTCCCTCTTGGTTGGGTTTTATCTTCCCGCTGTTTATGTCAACACTGGAACTGCCTATGCCCCCAACTTATTACAAAAAAGGCACAGTGGTAATTGATCTTTAGGGTAATGCCTGGAAAAAGAGCCATTTGTCACCTGTTTTTTTTTCTGAAAACACCTTCAAAGGTTTGACAGCTGGAGCTTTCCTAGTAGTCAATCTTGAACTAAAAACCTTGGGAGGCAAATTTCTTTTCCAGGGCCTTAGCCATTTCTACGGTTATAGCATGTGAAATTTCAAAATGATCTGCGTGGGCAGCAGTATCTAACAAGTTAGTAGTAGGAAATGTCAAAAGATATGTATGAATCCTCTCCGGGAAATATTTAAAAAGGTCTTCATGTAATATCAGCTGGGAAAGTGACTCTACTGAGGAGGCTCCTGTGGCCCTACGCCAACGCTCAAAAGCCAAGAGCTTTTCTCTAGCAAAGTCCACCCAAGATTGCTGAGGATATTTCCTCAGAGTTCTAAACATCTTTAAGTAACTAACAGGTAACAGGTCATAGGCTTTCAAAAGACAATCTTTTACCTGAGTATAATCAGAATATTGTTCAAAAGGTAAGTCTGCAGTTATGGTTTGGGCTTTTCCTATTAACGATGAATGTATTAAAGCAGCCCAATATTTAGGAGGCCATTGCATCACTTTCGCCTGATTTTCGAATGCCTCAAAAAATGAATCTACATTATCTTCAGTAAATTTAGGCATTAAAGAGGCTGCTTTACTAAGGTTGAAAGAAGGGATTGTATGCTTATTACTCGATTCTCTTTTCTTTCTCAGTACTTCCCGTTCATAAAGCAAAGATTCGCGTTCAAAATTCTCCCTTTTTAGTTTTATCTGGGCTTCTACAAAGGAGGTTTGAGGCGATAAAATACGTTCCAGACGTTCGAAATTCTCCTTTGATCGAGTAGTAGTCAGAAGAGCTAAAGAGATTTGAAGTGCAACCTGTTCATCATCCAATAGGACTTTCTCTTGTTCCATTTCTAAAACATCTGTAAAGGGTTTACCTGGAACTGTTTCCTTAGCCTGATGGACTTCTGTTCCCCATTTAGTCCTTGGAGAGGGAATTGGTGTTGTTGTAGCAGCGTCATCTTTCCGAGTATCGGGAAGTTGATGTCCATCATCTCCATAGGGGCTGTTAGCGTCATAGTTCCGGCTCGGGTGTCTGTAGTAAAGAATTCAAAAGAGGAATATCTACTTCTCCGTTCTCAGTCTCTGGATCCTGCTCATCTAGAAAAAGGACATTCTGTATCATACATCTGACTGTCTGGGCAGTAAAATGCCTGTCATATTTTATGCCCAA
This sequence comes from Cherax quadricarinatus, assembly GCF_026875155.1. NCBI lineage: Eukaryota > Metazoa > Arthropoda > Malacostraca > Decapoda > Parastacidae > Cherax > Cherax quadricarinatus. The sequence continues at coordinate 36,178,812 of NC_069420.1, forward strand.
GCTTCGTGCTAATTGCCAACAAGACTGAAGCTTCAATTTCTGTAATCTCTCCCTTGTTATTTCTTCAAACCTCTCTGCCATTTCTGCATTCATTTCAAATAACTTTCAATGGTATGCTCCTGGACACAGGCCCCCACTTGTTACACTCCATGGGTTGTAACCACTCAGTTTCCTTCTGGTTAGAGCATAACAACATTGGTCAGAGAGGTTGGGGTAATAATAGTAATCCTCCGGAAATCTTATTTTAATGAAGTATATTTATAGTGCAACATAAAGCCAATAATAATAATATACGAATTATCGTATATAAGTTAAGAATGCTTGTTTGTTATATATTGTCCGAAATATATATATACATATGTATAAGACTTTCATAACACATGATTAGGATTGAGATCCTAACACTAACATATATATACAGAGATTACTTTAGTGAATAGGGTTTTTATTTCCCAATGGGAAGCAGTCAGAATACAACAGAATAAGTCCAGGCCGGATAATCAACCTTAGCCAGTTACCAGAGACGAGCAGGAGTATTCTCGTTGGCTGCTACTTCTTCATTGCTCGTCCCTCAACCTTGAGCATACAGGTCAGGTGGGTCACGTGATGTGACTCACCCACACCTGGTAGAGTAGTTGACCAAAAGGGGGGAGAAGGGGGGGTATGACCATTGAACACCACAGCTTTAGCCATACACTAGTACACAGAGTGGCAGGCATGTTGCTATACCTTCAATTTAACTAATCATGGCCATGTACATAAATAATAATAATAAGAATAAGCCTTAATAATACAAGGACGTTCATTTCCAATTTAGCTATTAAAGGAAATGACTGCAATGTAATATTAAAGAAAGGTTAAGAATAGGGGCATGACACACACAAACATGTCTCTCTTTCTGTCTATCTGTCTGTCTGTTTCTGTCTGTCTATTTGTCTGTTTAGCTCTATGTTTATCTTTGTCTCTGCTTATCTGTCTTTGTCTTCCTGTCTCTCTGTCTCAAGAGAGAGCCGCTCATGAACCAACGGGTATTACGCACAATGCAGTGGGTTTTATGTCTGATTCCTGAACAAGTGAAAATGTGTATTACTTGCCAGCCCATGCTTATTAATGCCTTATTCTACAAGCACAGTATAGCATTTTGGGTCTGGTTTTTTTGGGGTTATCCAGGTAATTTACACTATTTTAACTGTATTTATGTGTCCCCTGGGGAGATAGAGATAGACAGAGACAGAGATAGAGGCACAGAGACATAAGGCAGAGATAGATACAGACAGACTGAAGGAGATACAGACAGCCAAAGCAAATCAGCCACCAATCAGCCACTGGCCAACCACCTGGCCACCCATCCAGCCGGGCCTGCCGAACATGTATTACACGTTCCAGAATTGGTTTCTCTTTTCTTAGGGCATACATTATAAAAACATTCTAGCAAGATGACACTACCAGTGGTATCAAAATTGAAAGGATTTTTACACATTGGTTATTATCGAGGTTTTTGATATTTCCTCTCTCCTGTGAGTGGCAGCATATCTGAAGCTTGCTCAAACTCCCGGGTTTTGGCTCACCCGCTCAAGTAAAAAATCGACCGAGCAGTGGCTCGTAACTCCCGGGAAAAATCGTAAGTTGGGGCACTCATAAGTCAAGGTACCCACGTACATGGTTGATTTTTCAACCTGAGTGTCTTGCACCTAGTCCAAAGAATATGGACACCGACCATACTAAGCTGGGGGTTTTGCAGGGACAAAGTCAGGACTAGGAGTGGAGAAGGGTAGGAAAGAGTAGTAGCGATTTTGTATGTACACGTTCATAATGTGTACACTTCAGACCAGATGAAGACAGGCTAGTTAGTTGGTGGTGGAGGGAGGGTAAAAAGGAGGATTAAAAATAAATTTAGGATTTTAAATTTTTTTTCATTATTTCATGACCAGGTTCATTTATTTTTGGTATATGGCTATTTGGACCCTATAAAGGGTTTAAAATAAGTAAAGAATTGTGGGATGTTTTTTTCCAGTATTGTATTGTCCGACATACTTTTTTTTTTTCCTTCAAATGACCATTTGAAACATGTGTGATAAAACAACAATTTTTTTTTTTGGTAAGCATTAGTCTTCTTTCATATGGACACAATATTGATGGTTCTTCCCCTGGGGAGAGGAAGGATTTGTGTAAGATAGAGCAGTGAAAAAAGATTGTGGGTAGACAGGAAAAGAGAAGTAAGAAAAATGAAGTGACCTGGCAACTTCAGATGGATTTTTAACCTTCAAAGTGTTTCCAACGTATGCCATGCAGGGATCAGTCCATGTCCACTGTACATTGCATGTTGTATGTCTTCAAATGCTGCATGTTGCTATTTTAGGTCTCAGCTCAACTGTTTGAGTTGAGACTTACCACCTTCTCACACCTGAGAAAAAAATCTTGAACCAAGCAGGTCCATGCACTACATCATGGGAAACACTCTGTCAGTAGCACCTATAAACAACAAACAGGATCTGTTGTGCCACCACCGGCTTCCCTGTGAGCAAACAGGGTATGGAATTGGCAGGAAGATACACTATTTGTTCTAAATTTATTACAATTTCATGATGCTAATAATGGAATTCAGCTTAATACACTTACATAGATTTAACCAAGGATAATTAAATAAAGTCAAACACTGTGACTTTCATGTTTTGAGGAGTGCTTCACCCTGAAACAATTGTGTTATCATATGATTTTTTCTTGTAAATAGTGTTAAAAAAACAACTGTCAAAAGAAAATATGAAAAAAATATTTAATTGTATTAATTTACATTATATAAACCGCAAATGGGGCTCTGGAGCACTTAGTGCTCCAGAGTATTGCTTATAATTATACTAATAATTTGGAGTGTTAAGCATTTTCCATGTTTCCAGTTCTATAACACCTTGAAATACACCTGTTATCCTAACAAAGCAATGTACATAGTCTTAACCCTTTCAGGGTCCGTGCCGTAGATCTACGGCTTTACGTTCAGGGTCCAAACTGTAGATCTATGCCATGAGCTCAGCTCACTCTGATAAGCTGTGAGCAGTAAATTTGGCCCTAGATATGAGAGAATACATCTATGTGGTATGTGTGCACCACATAAAACATCCTGCAGCACACAGTGCATAATGAGAGAAAAAAACTGAGACTGTAATTTTTTATTAACCCCTTCAGGTCCAAGGCCAAATTCTGAAGTGGTGCTCCAGTGTCCAAGAAATTTTGAAAAAAAAAATTATTTTTTCTTACAGAATTAAAGAGTATATTTTTGTGAAGGTAATAAGACAAAAAAAAAAAAATTCTGATCAGTACTTACTGAGATACAGTGCCGAGAAGTTGACCCCAAATGACGTGGTGGCAGCAACATCAACATTTCCACATACGTGCATTACTTTAACGTTTTTTGTAGTTTTTTTCTTTTCTTTTCTAATTTTTTTTTTCTTTTCCTACTAACACTTTGGGCCTGAGAGACCAATACTGTATATAATGTATATACACCTACCATCCGACTTACGACCTGCTCGACTTACGACCACTCGACTTACGACCGTGTTTTTTATGCCAAATTTCTGGAAATAAACAACTATTTGTGTTGTACACAGTGTTTGTCCTAAACCTTACAGTATAAAATACAGTACTAACAACATAAAAGTAAAGTAAAACATGAAATACCAAAATAAAAACAATAAAATAGTCATTACAAAAATGTTTTGTTGATATTCAGTAGTAAAGTTCGAGTTACGACCATTTCGACTTACGACCGGTTTTCTCGGAACCGAACTCGGTCGTAAGTCGGATGGTAGGTGTATATAAACTCACTGTATTGAACACAATAACCGCACTAAAGTTATTATCATATTATTGTTTACCACTGTTGTTTATTACAATAAACATGCACAAATCTTGTATAATACTAATGTTCTATCATATATTTACATATTTACAATCACTGGACATGGTTTTAGAACTGCTGGAGCTTGTGGAACTCATTGAAACAAAGCACCATGCACAGAGGCACATTACATTCCTCACACATAAACCGAGTGTCTTTGCGTCTTTGTTGCTGTCGTTTTGTTTGTGCACAGACGATGCATCTCTTCTGAGCAAATTTCTTCTGAGTTGAAGGAAGCTGTATTATGAAATGATCACCTTCCCTCCTCAAACGCTTGGGTATATCCTGAGGAGGTTCGAGGACCTGTTGTATAGCAGGTGTTGTCACCTGGTACTTCATTACGAGTTGTCTGACAACAGACAAACAAAATTCACCATATGGTGGTCTCTTGCCAGTCTTCATTTGGTACATATTATATGCATTGAGCATCAAAGTGTCCATGAGATGGAAGAAAAGTTTCATGTACCACTTGTAACTCTTACGAACACAATCAACAAAACCAATCTGCATGTCACATTTGTCAACCAAGCGCATATTTTGTGTATAATCAATCACTGTCACTGGTTTTCGAATACGTTCATTAGTCACGATCAACTTTGCCACTGTCTTGCATTTCATTACGGTGAATGGTTGTCAACAATGTGACATCTCGTTTGTCATGCCACCTTAATGCCATGATGTCATTGGCAGTAAACACCTGCACGTCATCACCACGAGCACCTGCGTTGAGCCTGGGCATATGTTTACGATTAGAACGCATTGTGCCACACACATCTGTCTTGTTCACCTCGCAAGAAATCACTGAGTAATGGGCTTTGGTACCAGTTATCGGTATATATAATGTATGCCCCTTACCAAGATAAGGTGCCATCATGCTTCTCACTACGTCACCTGAGATACCCAATAACATCTTGGTATCTTTCATGTTTTACTTCCCGTGTATACAACAATATCCAATACCAGGCCACTGTCACAGTCACAGAGTACAAACAGTTTTTATACCAAAGCGTTTCCTCTTGCTCGGTATATACTGCTTGAATAGACAGTCTACCTTGAACAAAATCAAGGACTCGTCAATTACAAGATTCTTGAATGGATAAAAGTACATGCTGAACTTTTGTTTTGAGATACATAAAAAGATTTCTAATCTTGTATAACCTGTCACTTCTGTCAGGCCTGGTTTTGTCAGAGAAGTGCAACATACGTAACAGTAAGATAAACCTGTTCACTGGGATGATTTCCACTGAAGACCGGGGTAGAAATTAGCCAATCTGTGGGCCAGTAATGCTTTTATAATTATGCTTATAGACATGAGGCATAAGCATTATTGTTGCAAAAAGCAAATACATTTCTGCAACAGTCGTCTCTTCCACCGGTGTAGTCTTGACTGTGTGATATGATCGTATTTGCCATGGTGTACTCAAAATACTTATTACTTTCCCTGACAATAGTTTCCATCAATGGCTGGTCAAAGATTAGTTCAAAGAATTCCAGTTTATTTGCAGTGTTTTCCAAGGGGACAAGTTAGTAGAATTTCACTTTCAGAGTCATCAAAGTGGTGGGGCTTGGGAACAAAATTGGGATTTTGCTGCCAATCCCAATACGGTTTGCTGGTGGATACTGGACATCATAGGCTGGTTGTGCGGGTAGTTGCGGTGGGCTGGTGGCTGACGCTCCGCTTTGTCCTTGAACTGCGGAGTCAGCAGCATGGGTCCCAGCCTGGGCTGGCGAGTCATGCATGGCCGTGGCACTGCCATCACCACTACCACCATCTACTGATGCCTGTGGTCTATCCATGCCAAGTGTAGCCCACATCATCCTCACTATCACTACCTATACCTGGTGTAGGCCACGGATGTACTTCGTCCCCTGGGCATGGCATAGGGTACACTACCGAGCGCATGCGGCGGCATACATACCGACGCGTCACTGGTGAATAGGTTTCCTCTCTATCACTACTCGAATGATCGTCAAGAGCAATAAAATCACAATCCACGTCACTATCATTATCATTACTGAAGTCAGAGGCCTGGCCACGCGAAAATAATAGTTTTCTCTTGCGTTGAGGTACAACTGACCATGACTGACGAGTGCCCACACCAGAGGTAGAAGGTTGAGGATCGTCAGGGTTTTCTGCACTATTATCGATATCCTGGTCATTCCTTTCGGTCACTAACTGATCAAAGCCTAAGAATTCGTCTTCATTTCCACTTCCATCACTGTCAGAACTATCAGATAGGAAGAGGAGAGTCCCAATTCTCCTTGGAGTGAGAGCTGCCTTGCGACGAGGCATAGTGAACAAGGGTAACTGAGCCAGCGTTCCCACAATGCTATTGCGGGCGCCTAGATTTTTTGTTTATGATGCACACCCACCACGCAGACCAGTTCTCTCACATGTAGGCCTATGAGCGTTTTCGCGCTAAATTTTGACGGCACTAGAATTTTGGCATAGATCTACAGTTTGGACACTCAACATGAAGCCGTAGATCTACGGAACGGACCCTGAAATGGTTAAAACAGCGAGTTCGCAGTGTTCTTTCGTATGTTTTTTATAGTTGTATTTGCAATTTCTTGGTCTTATTTAATAGAATGAAAGATATACTACAGAAATAGAGATGATTTTGATTGGTTTTAATACTGGAAATGGCTTGAAATTGAGCTCAAAGTAGCAGAAATGTTAAATTTTGCCGATGTTCAAGAGTAAACAAATGACTTCACAAGTCTAATACATGACAGCTGGTGGGTCTAATATACATTCACAAATGTGGTGATATTATTTATACAATTATTACAGTATTGCATAATAGTAAATCTTCTATTTTTGGTTTGAATAAAAATTCATTATGTGAATAAAAAATCAAAATGGAATTCATTAGTAAAGCCTGAAAACATAACTAATGAACAGAGGAAATGTTAGTTTACTGCCAGGAATGCCTGCATTGTTTATATTCTGGACCATATTTGAAATTGGAATATTTTGAACTCTGCATTAAATTGGCCAAATTACCAATTCCGGTCACTTCATTTTGTTGAAACAGTTTGACTTGGCAATTTCTTGTGCTCAATCGATAGAATAGAAGTAATTCTAGTGAAATAGCTAAGAATTTGGTTGACTGGAATACTGTAATTGGCCTAAAATGAGAGTCAAAGTTCGTATAATCGCTGATGCATAAATATCGCCGACACATCAAAATTCGTGAGAGCATAATTTCGCCAATTTTCCATCAAATTTCGTAATTTTTGTTTTATTACCTTCAGAAAAAGATTCTCTACCATTTCATAGGGAGACTACTCTCTCCCTTCTTCGCATTGGCCATACTCGTCTTACTCATGGATATCTCATGGAGAGGCGCCCTGCTCCTCTCTGTGAGAATTGCCAAGTTCCATTATCAGTCAGGCCACATTCTGTTGGACTGCTCACTTTATCAATGAGCACGCACAATTTACCTCTGTCGTCGTCTTCGCTCTGCTGCTCTCTCTCTACCTTCCCTTCTCTCTGATGGACCCACCTTTCATCCAGACTCTCTCATTGACTTTTTGACAACAACCGACTTACTTCACAAATTCTGATACCTTCAGCCCTTTCTACTTCAATCTCTTGCTACCTCTACCCCCGTACTATCCCCTGCCCCGCTGTTTTCTGTAACACTACTGATCATCCTCCTCCCTTCTGCCATCCAATACCCTCGCTTCCTTCCCTACCCTGCAGCACTGTATAGCCCTTGTAGCTTAGCGCGTTCTTTTTGATTATAATAATAATAATACCATTTCATAAGAAAAAATAACAAAATTATTTTTTGAAAATTCTTGGACCCTGGTGCACACTTTGAAATTTGGCTCTGGACCCTGAAAAGGTTAAATATACTCTCTCCTCACTTAACAACGTACTCATTTACTGATGACTCAGACTTATGACAGGCTCTCTGACCAGTATGCATACCTAAATAATGTATATTACAGCTGATTTCCTCTATTCTGTTTATTTCAGTAGTATACAGTACACTACTGTATAAACATTTAAAAATATACCAGAAATGTTATAAATGGTGCAGAGGTGACATTAAAACAATATCAAAGATGGTTGACACAAGCCCACTATGATTATAATATGCTCCTCACTTAGCGACGAATTCATTTACCGACGAGGTCTCAGGAACGGAACTCTGTCATTGAGTGAGGAGAGGCTGTACAGTGGTACCTCGGTATAACGTCCTTAATTCGTTCCAGGACCTTAGACTTGTAACCAAACAGGACGTTATACCAAATGAATTTCCCCTAAGAAATATAGGGAAAATGATTAATCCGCCCATGAAAAAAATTCCTATTGTTATTGGCATATTATACATTGACAGGGTTGTATAAAATAATTTAAACACTTCTTAATACTAAAATATATAATTTAAACACTGCTTAATACTAAAATACATACATACATAAATACAAACGAATTAGAAATAATGAAAATTTAACCTCACTTTTACTTTGCTGAAAAGAATCTAGTGCCTACTAGGATAGTGCTGAGAAGGAAGGAGGAGGAAATGTTATTGTTTGGAAGGAGAGTCCCCTTTTCTTTTCTCTCTCTCTTCTCTATTTGGACCTGGTTGAAGCTCACCAGGTTTGACTTTTACTAAAAATCACTGAATGTAGCAATGGCATACTGACATTAGTGGGCAGTCATGGCTTTGTCTCGAGAGAGAGGTAAGCATGGGTAGCATGCAGTGTCATGACTCATTTTGAACCATGCAAGTTCTAGCACACGAGTCGTATTTCAAACAAGGGTCGTATGCGCCAAGCAAAAATTTTCATGTCCAAACAGGATATATACCAAGTTGGACTTATTCTAAAGCAGACGTATACTGAGGTACCATTGTATTAGAAAAAAAAACTAAAAGCAGTTATATAGTGGCATAAATAAATTGGAAACATAAATACCTCACCAAAATACCATGGTGCATGCTGTCATATGCATTTGTGCTGATTGTTGCCGAGAAGTGATTATGTTTTTGCCAACTTCAACACACCAAAAAAGTGCTTCTTCAGTCTGTAAGAAAAAATTATTCAAAATTCTAGGGAAGTTTTATTCCCAGTCTGCCACAGTTTAAGGTTAAGTGGTTTTGTCATATGGTGACAAGTATGATTTTGTTTACTAAGTTCAACATTAATCAATAAATGTGAAATTTGCAAAGTCTCAAAACAAATCTGTATTTTTACATGTTATATTGGGTTTGCTTTAATACCATGTTCCGGAAATACATCTTTTGCATAAAGCAAAGGAGACATATACTTTTCATTTCTACCCATCTCATGACCTACTTCAGCAGTTGCACCACCATTAGACATAGTCTGAAGCTGCCACTTTCTGCTCAATTTTCTAAAAAAATTTCTCTTCACACTGGGAGCACCAGACTACTGGTGTTAGACTTATGATATGCAGGGAGGTATGATAAATACAGGACATGTGCAACACTGGATATCATTACCAGTGAAAAGTTTTGCCTGTGCTGCAGGCTTCGTCTGTAGAATATGAGGATGAATTGCAATTTTAGAAGCAGCAGACAAAGTGGGTGGTAGTTTTAGATAATCATTCCTCAACCTTTGCAAAAGATAATAATCAGTCTCTTAGTTTGCTATGCTCAGTCTGATGGACTGATCACTTCCAACACTATTTCACATACTGTTTCCAGGATTGTACTTCATCCCTGGTGAAACTTGCAGTGGAGGTGAAGCATTTCATTAATAAAGATATCTAGTGCTGCACATGTATCTTACTCAACTTTTTAATATTGTGTATCATTTATAATACTGTATATTGCAGGGAGGTATGTACTCTAACTATGCACTATACCAAGTATGTCAAATATGAAACCAAAAATGAACCAGTGGGGAAAAAAACAGAAACAAACACAAACACACACACAACACACACACACACACACACACACACACACACATAATTCACTCACTCTCTCTCTGTCTTTTCTCAACTTTTTTACCGGGGTTTACAAGGTAAGGAGACTGGTTTATTGACAAGCATTTAAGTTTAAAGGTTTCCAACTTATTGGCAACAAGACCTTTACCTACTCAGCTCATTTGAAAGCATTTTTTTGTTATGAGACATACAATAGGGAACAGAGAATTTGGGGAGCCATCTGTGCCCCAGCATTTTCATTTGATAAAACATTTATCTCGTTACACTTAGCTTTTCGAATGTTTTTCCATACTCGAGTCATCCGGGTATATATACTCAGATGAGTATTTTCTGGAAAGGGGACGCCAGAGTGAAGTTGCTGTTTTCCCCCGTCTTGTGGCATAAAACTTTTTTCCCCGCTGTCCCGAAGTGGATCCAGGGGGGGTTTACTTTGAAAATTTTGGGCCTTGTACAAAAAAAGGGCCCCACCCACACCCCTCCTTTCTTAAAGGGCCTGCAAAATACTGATCTATCCAATGGGCCGGGCGGAGAAGACTCTTGCCGTTCTCCACCCTGTAAAGCAGTCGGATGAGAGGGGGGCAGGCAAACCAAGGAAGTGGGCATACTCAGGTGTGACGACCTGTCCCCTCGTAAAAATTTTGCAACCCCTACTGTAAAAGCAATCGGGATACGGCAAGGGCTGAAACCCCCTGCTGCCTTTTTGCTAGTTTTACAACAGGGGTTTTCATGGTTATTTTGGAGTCAAATTTCACCCCAAGGATACAACTTTTTCCAGGTCCCCAACACCCTCCCATTCATCCTTACTCTGCACCAGCATTCCCATCTGGGCCTAAATATCATTGCTTTTTTCCCCGGGTGCAAAGTTCTTGCCATCTATTTCCCCAAGCTGAATGCTCTCATTTGGTTTGAGTACTTAAGCACTGCATTTCTTCCTGGATAATAATGTCAGTGTACAGTCATCTCATAGCATGTGATTCTGGGATGAAAAGAAAAGGTCTTTTGAAGTAGATTTTCCTAACAGGGGTCCCAGCACGTTTCCTGTGGAACACTTCCCCCAAAAAAGGATTTTTTGCTGATTCCTTTCCATAAACACACTTAGAGATCTACCATGAAGGTAATCATATGAGACATGTGAACCCTCAATTCCCATGCTTGAATTTTGCTAAGAGGCCCTTGCCACCCGGCAAACACCAAAATGTCCATGTACCACCCTGACTTTGGATTAAACCAGTACTTTTTGCCATTTAAAATGAGGGGTTAAAACAACAGATGTAGCAATAAACCTTTCCTAAAGCCATATTGATACACAAATTAGTGAGTGTATCAAAAAACTCTGTCATTTGTCTTGAGATTATTGTCTCGGGGATTTTACCAGTGTTTGACAGGAGTGACACGGGTCTGTAGTTGCTGATTTCTGCCCCTCTTCTTTTTGGAACGGGGACTACTTTTCCTCTTTCCACAGAGGGGGCCCATTACACTGAACTAGGCAGTGCTGAAAGATCCGAGTTAGGGTGCTGCTAGCGGGTCTGCACATCCAAAAATCTTGGGGCCAACTTGTTTTGGGCCCACAGCCTTTTTTTGGGTCAAGCGTTTAAGAAGGAAATGCACCTCCTCCTGCCTTTTTTGTCACCACTGACATTTTTGACACAGTTCTTGCAGCTAGCCAAGGAGGGTCCTTGCGATCGGGGAACTTGAATTTTGGTAGAAAATTTTCGAAAAGGGGTCTCCCTTTCTCTTGACACTAAGAGGTGGTCCCACCTGTCGATTTAGAGTGGAAGATTTTCATCGGGCAGAAACCTTGCTCCCCTTTAACAAGGGACCACCGGGTTTTTTGGCCCTACCCTACCTGAGCTAGTTTTCTTTTTGTGTCCACCCTCCCATTTGAAATGGCCCATTTTGAACTCACCCATAGCCTACAGGCTTCCCTGTGCAAGTTCCTTTTTATAGTGGTTTAGGATGCCTTATACCTTCACCATGTTTTGTATTTACAGTAGCAGCCTCTTACAACAAAGCCAAACCAAGGCGATCTGTAGGCTTTGTGCAATTGCCGTGAGGAATGTTTTCTTGTTGTAGATTAAGGATGTGTCCATGAAGGCTTTCCGGGGTTGTCAACACCCCCTTGAAAGACTTTTCCAATCGGTGGGGAGCTCAAGCAAAGGGCGGCCAAATTTAACCTCTTTCCCATACCATTGGTGGTGGACCCCTCGCCTCGTTCTTTGGGGATCTTAAGTGTCGTAAAAACCCAGTGCAGACGACCAACGTGCCAAGGTTACAAGTGACATCCCTTCTGCCAACACCACTACGGGGTCAGGGAGAGCCAAGATGTGAGTGGGGAAATCAACAAATTTTCCATGCCAAAAATTTGCAAAAGGCTCAAAGTCCCTCTTTTAAAAGGGGTTTGGTTGGGGGCACCAACAATTAGAATTTTTGACAGTTGTGTTGTAGCAAAGGAGTCCTACTTTCCCTTTGGGAAAGTTAGGGGGTCGCATGTTGCCACTGAGGCTGTACATTGCACATCTATACAAGGTACAGTGTTTATGCAGACTTGAAGACATCTTTTAAAGATAGTAGGGTGGCAACGTAAATGTCCCCGGGGCAAAAACATTTTTAAGAAGCCACACAACACCCCCCTTCCCTTGCCTGTCTTTTCTCATCCAAGGTGTACCAGCAATTCTTGCAAAATTTTTCGGGAGTCCTGTCATCCAAAAATGTTTCAACAACAGCTATCATTTGGGGGACTCGAGTGTTCAAAAAACTGTTTTTTGGCTCTCCAAACTTTAAAAATGAAACCTCTAATGTTGGCCGATGGATGCTGAAGACGGCTCCTCATGATGTGGCACTTGAGGTGGTGGGGTGTAGGGGATGTAATGCCTGCCCTTGAAGAGGTAGGTACTGAGGCACTGAAGGGGTTTGGGCTGTGGTCTTGTATAAGGCACAATCCACCCCTGGGCAGATAGGAGTACTGAGTGGGGGACGTTTTTAGAGTGTTTCACCAATTCAGAGATCCTGCGGGTTTTTTCTAAACAGGTCTCTAAACAGATGGCAGTCGTCAAGTTCCTTTTCTTCCGACACTGGTCCTCCGAATCCTTTCGTGTACATAATTTTCACTGGATCTCGCAGGCTTTTTTGGGGGTGTGCCCCCTTTCCCGGGACAGCGAGAGACAGCCTAGGGCCTGGGAGGGTGACATGATTTGTTGCACCTCCTGTGTTTTGCAGATTTTCCTCAGGTTTTTGCCGCTGGGACGTTTAGGGGGGTGAGACGGCTGTAGTGTCTTCCTCCTCCACGTCCCTTCACACCCACATTTTGACAGTGGTTTTTTGCTGTTTGTCTTTGGTGCACAGGTATCAGGTGCAGTGTAGTTTTTCCCCGATTATTAACTGCACCAATTCCCGGTGGAGAAACCTGACAAGAACTTGCCCATGAAGCCTGCGCCAGATTCTAGAATAGTGTCGGCAGGGGTGCTGACAGGGGTAGGATCAGAGATGGTATGTGCACTGCTATGGCTGGCAGTGCTGAAGCAGAGATGCGATGTAGGGGGAATTAACAGATCCAAAGGGTTCCTTCATTGCGGGGAAAGGAATTGTTCCCTCTGTGGTGGCCAGAGGAATTGTTAAATTCCAATGTAGTTTTGAACCTTAAACTGGGGGCCTTAGCAAGACAGAATTCCACCATTTTTTACCCCTGGTTTAAACTCATAAGGGGCTTTGCTTTGTCAATAGTGTCACCATCAGCGACAGCTTTCGTCACTTGATGTAGGGTTCACTGGCCCTACAAAGCTTTTGGGGGTTATCTAATGATTTGAGAGCCATGAAGTGCTTCCCGTGATATTATCTTTTGCGCAACTTTACAACAAAGCCCCAAAAGGCAGTCTTTATCTTTTTACAGGATCCCCTGAGGTAGGACTTCTGATCTTTCCTCCTGTAGCCCGGCTTTATCCCAATACCACAGATTAGGATATCCTTCATTTTTTGAAAATTTTTAACCTGGGTGAAAAAAATTCTTCATCTGGGAAAGCAAAATGTTTTCGAGTTTTGGGAAGTAGCTTTCCAAAATCTAAGAAGAATTTTTGTCCCCTTTGGGATCCCCCCAAACCTGCAGTAACTACGGGACAATAGCCAGATAGCGAGATATTCTTTCTCTTGCGATAGAAGTCATCCCGAAAGGCTTGTAGGTTTGCTATAAATTCACAGAGAGAGAGAGTGGTGGGGTTTGTGGTGGGATGGGGGACGTGGTGGGGGTGTTTTTAGCGGGTGGGTAGTGAGGGAGGCAGTGGGGGCCGGGGAGCTAAAGTTGGCTTCTCACATCACTTAATAAAACGTTTAAAGTATCCACTTTTTCACAAAGGAAAATTTACACAAATCACTATGTTCATTGTACCATCACGTTTTATTTAAAACACCAGGTGCAGTACATACACAAACACTATAATGTTAGAGCTCACTGTGAAGGCAATAGTGACCACTCCTAGGCCTGCTGCTTTTCCCCCCACCACACCATATCGTTCACCAGCTACACTTAAAACACGATATTCTTATATTCACTTTATGGAGGAGTTGGCTTACTTGACTAATGTATTTTAGGGGAGTACTTCACACTGAACAGTTTTTTTTTTTCCCCACCAACCCCCCATGGGAATGAATTAAGAAAGTTTGGGAGCACTGTGTGACACGTCTTTACCTCCCCTCCCCCCCCCCCCCCCCCCCCCCCCTTCTCCCTCTCTCCCTCCTCCCTCTCCCTCTCCCTCTCTCGTCTCTCTCTCTCTCTCTCCTCCTTCTCTCTCTCTCCTCTGCTCCCTCTCCCCTCTCTTCTCTCCTCTCTCCTCTCCTCTTCTCTCTCCTCTCTCTCTCCTCCTTCTCTCTCCTCTCTTCCCCTCTTCTCTCTCTCCTCTCTCTCCTCTCTCTCCTCCCCCTCTCCTTTTCTCCCTTCTCCTTTTTCCCTCTCTCTCTCTCTCTCCTTCTCTTCTCTCTCTCTCTCCCCCCCCTTTTTTTTTTTTTTTTTTTTTTTTTTTTTTTTTTTTTTTTTTTTTTTTTTTTTTTTTTTTTTTTTTTTTTTTTTTTTTTTTTTTTTTTTACACAGATTTGACAAGGTTTAAGGGCCCCCCCACTTTTTTGACAAGCTATTTTCAGGTTAAGGATTCCTAACTTTATTTGGGAAGCTAAACCTGTTTCCTACATCACCATTTGAACATTTTTATTGTTATGAGACATACAAAGTAGGGAACAGGATGAATTTGGGGCCCCTCTGGGGGCCGGGATTTTCATTTGATCAAATGACTTTTTCTCTTGACATCATTAGCTGTACAAAAGGGTTTCCCTACTCGGGGCATCCGGGGGATATATGATCTCAGAGGAGTGATGTTCTGGAGAAGGGTACAGCCAGAGTGAATTGCTGCGTTCCTTTCCCTCTTGTGGGATAAAAGCTTATTTTACTCTGTCCTCGAAGTGGATCCAAGTGTGGTACTTTGACAATATTGGCCTTGTAAAATAGCAGTAAGGCCCACCCACATCCCTCCTATGTGAAGCTCTGCTGAAATGACAGATCAAATCCAGGATGGGTCCTGGCGAGAGATGGGGACGTCTTGGCTCTGTTCTCTACTCTGCAAGCAGTCGCAGATGAGAGGGGGGGCAGGCAAACCAAGAAAGTGGAGCATAACTCAAGGTTGCGAGCGTACTTGGGGCCTTTCGTACAGGATCTTGCAACCCCTACTGTCAAGCGGGATGGAGATACAGCGAAGGGCTGTAAGCTTCCTGGCTGCCTTGTTTTGCAAGATTTACAACATGGTTCTTCATGGTTAGTTTGGAGTCAATTTCACCCCAAGGATATCAACTTCTCTCCAGGTGCCAACATCCTCCCATTCATCCTTACTACCGCACCAAAATTTACCATCATGGTCCTAAAACCCGATCATCATTTGCATTTTCTCGGGTGCAAATTTTTTGCCATCTATTCCCCAAGCTGATATAGCTCCCCAGCTGGTGATTGATGTAGCTTAGAGCAGCTGGCATTTCTTCTCTTGGATAAGTGAATTCAGTGTACATCTCTGCATATGCAGTGTTTCTGGGATGAGATGAAGAAGGTCGTTGAAGTAGACATTCCATAACAATGGACCCAGCACGCTTCCTTGTGGAACACTTGCCCAATAGGATGTCTTGCTGATTCCGTTCCATTGAGAACAACACTTAGAGATCTACCATAAAGGGTTAGTCACTGAGGAGACATAGCGTAGAGCCTGCAATTCCCAGTGCTTGAAATTTTGCTAAGAGGCCCGTGCCAAAACCCGGTCAAAAGCGCCAGCAATGCCCCAGTGCAAACCACACAGCTGACTTTGGATTCATTCAGTACTGGTGCCACTTAGTGGAGAGGTTTAACAACAGATCAGCAGCAAGAAACCCTTTTCCTAAAGCCAATTGACGATCACAAAGTAGTGAGTGGTAGTCAAAAAACACCGTCATTTGTCTTGAGATTATTGCTCAAGGATCTTACCATGTTTGACAGGATTGACACTGTCTGTAGTTGCTGATTTTTTTGCTCTGCTTTTGCTCTGCTCTGCTCTGCTCTGCTCTGTCTGTCTGTCTCTCTGTCTCTGCCCTCTCTGTCTCTCTGTCTCTCTGTCTCTCTGTCTCTCTGTCTCTCTCTCTCTGTCTGTCTGTCCCTCTCTTTTCTCTCTCTCTCTCTCTCCTCTCCCCTTCTCTTCACCCCCCAACTCTCCCTCGTCCTCTCTCTCTACTTCTCTCTCTCTCTCTCCACTCTCACTCTCACTCACTGGCCCCAAAGACTGACACACAGGCCGTGAGCTCATCAGTTGATAAGACTCACCGGTATAACACTTAAACATTTAGCACACTATTGAAATTTGCTGAAGAAAAATTTTGGTTCATGAACTTTTAATACTGGCACCCTGAATTATCTAGTGTCTACTGTACTTATAAAAGGAGAGAATGAAAATATAGGTTGTAAACTATATAGGTATCTTATCAATTTTTTTCCCTTTTGTTGAAACTTGTGAAGCATAAAAACATTTTAGATAAAATTAATTTGATGTACTTTTAAGTTTTTTTTATGCTTCAATAAATTTGTATCATATATTTTTTATTACAGTCATGCCTGTTAATTTAAAGTAATAAATTTGTGTACCTAGTAAAAGGAAATGTTGGTATAATAAGAGGAAAATTTAAATTTTTCACACATAAATTTAATAGGAATTGATGCAGAGGCTTTAAATTTTTCAAAGTTTGTGCTAGTTACAATTTTCAAAATAGATTTTGGGAAATTTAAGTGGATCACCTGTTTGTCTTACCTAACTTGCCCCAGAAAAACCAAATATATAAACCGAATTATGTCAGTTTCTGGTGTCAGTGAATAACTAACAGATCCAAAATATCTGGTTGCCTCCTATACAGTTTTTATTGTCTTAGTATTTCTTTTGTAAGGCTAAAAAAAAAATATATAGAATATTTGCCAAATATTATTAAATATCTTCAAAATTATTAAAAATGTTTAATAAGAGTTTATATGATGTATTTTATTAAAAGTATTTGCCCCAATGTGAATATTTAACTAGATTTACATGTGTTTAAATGTATTTATCATTAATTTTGCTTTGCTCAATTAACACTGAAATGTGTTATTTCATTGTACTGTATGTACTTGAGGAATTCCTGATTCTCAATAAAATATTATGCATTTTTACTTTTCCACAAGTACTGTGGTATTACATTTGCCATATCTTCCATGAATATCAGTAGTAGAGTACTGCAATTTTTACATGATGTGCTGTATACTGAAACTGCAAACATCAGTATCAGAAACTTGGATAAAAATGGCTCTTCACGTTTAGTACTTAAATCGTATCTGCGGTAGTTGGTAGTAAAATTTACTTTTCGAAGAGGTTCGTTGCTGTGGTGAACAATGGTTCTTTAACTAAGAAATCCAGCTTTCCTCGTTCTTTGGATACAAACCCTAAATACCTCCACATATGGAATCTTCATTGTGCAATTGCTGTCTATGTCACTTAACCCTTTCAGGTCACCAGGCCCTCTCGGAGACTTGTTCTCAGGGTCGCCAAATTTTCAAAAAAAAAAAAAAAAAACATTTTTCTTATGAAAAGATAGAGAATCTTTTCCCAATCATAATGACACCAAAAGTATGAAATTTGATGGAAAACTTAGGGAATTATGTTCTCAACGAATTTAGCGGTCTCAATGATGTTTTACGCATCGGCGATTTGCCCACTTGAGCCCTATTTTCGGCCAATTCCAGAATACTTGTCGACAAAATCATAACTATTTCGCTAGAACTCCATTTTTTCTATCGAATGAGTACAAGAAATCACCTATTTACCGATTTTCAACTATCCAATACAGTGGTCAGAATTTAGCAATTTGCAATTTCACACTAATTTCAAACGGTGCCAATTTCCGAATAGGGTCCGGAATAAACAGAAAGACATTCCTGCACTAAAATAACATTTCCTCTGTTCATTAGTCACGTCCCCATGCCCCTCTTGGAGTTCTAGCGAAATAGTTTTGATTTTTTGTCGACAAGTATACTGGAATTGGCCGAAAATAGGGCTCAAAGTGGCAAAATCGCCGATGCGTAAACATCATCGAGACCACTAACTTCGTGAGAACATAATTCCGTAAGTTTTCCATCAAATTTCATATTTTAGTGTCATTATGATCGGAAAAAGAGATTCTCTATCTTTCATAAGAAAAAATAATTTTTTTTTTTTTTTTTGAAATTTGGCCGACCCTGAGAACAAGTCTCTGAGAGGGCCTGTCGACCCTGAAAGGGTTAATTAACCCCCCAATCCCTCCCTTCCCTCTCCCATCCTCCCCATCCCCTCCCCCTCTTTTTTCCCTTTTCCTCCCTCCTTCCAACCCTCCCCTCTCCCCATCCCGTTTGTAGTCTCTGGGTTCCTCCCCTCTGGCATTACGGTTTCCAGGTAGGGGTAGTGTGCTGGGGTTCATCCCACTCCATGGAGTCCCTCGGGGTGTGTAGTTTGCTATGGAATCTGAATTGTCTGGAGGTGTCCTGCTCCTTTCCTGTATTTCCGAGAAGTGGGCATGGTGTCCTGCAGATAATGGGTGTATCTCCAGAGGCTGCCTGTTGGTTCTGGGAGTGACAACCGAAGAAGATATGCTTTGTGGTGGGTTCCCGACCGCCCTTTCTTTGTCCGCCAAGGTGGCTCAGTAGATATGAGGTTGCTATCCCAGGGCACTGGTTTACTGGCGTGAAGGGTAGGATATGGCACGGTTTCCACGCTGCATCTGCACTGCTCGTGGACTTGAGGCCCTCTGGATGAGGGATGAACTTCCAGCCCTTTCATGCCTTCTAGTGACTGTCCCTTCGCTGTTTCCTTTTTTTTTTTCTTCTTTCTTTTTTCTTTAAAATAACAAGAAAGAAGCACCACTATCATGGAGTCTTCATTCTGTGATAACCCTCCTCCTCCTAGGCCCCTTTCTGATCCCACATCCTGTTCTGACTCGGCTTCATTATTGGACCATTCTCTAGATCCTTCCCATACCCTTATACCTTCTGCTGTGATGCACCATCACCTGGTCCGGTGCTGGGGCACCACCGTTTCTGTTACTGCCTCTGCTCACATGCCTTTAACAATAAATCCACTTCTCCAAATATGGTGCAATGGTTTTTGGATCGCCCACCTCCCTCAGGGTCAGGCCACCCCCGGTACTACTCAAAATGTTCTAGACAACCTTCTGACGACTGTTCTTCGATGTCTGCCCAAAAACGACCTAAGTGACACCCACTCCCTTTGCGCACCATGTTTACAAGTAAGCAGTTGACTAAAATCTTTTCCCTACAACCGATGCTCCAGCTGATTATCTTTCTGATCATAGTATTGGTAAAGCTCTTTTACGATATGTTGGCCTAAATATATCTTTTCACACTCTTCAAAACAGCACAAGTGTTGTTACATTTCAGAATTAAGAGCAAGCTCATGCTCTCTCCTCCCGTATAACTTCCATAGATAACATTCCAGTCACAGTTCATAAGCACGCTACTCTCAATTCTTGCAGTGGTACTGTGGTTTTACCGCGTACCATTGTACAGAGTGATTTTCTGTCTTGTGGCAGTGATATTTTAGAGCAGTTTATTCCTTCAGGACCTTCCTATTCTCAAAGTGGGTACAGACATCCTGCCCATTTGGTGGAGGAAATTTTCCAGTAACATTGCCACTTTAAACTTCAACTGCCGTGGACTCCCGTCCCCCTTTTAAAATTGCAGGCCATCGCCTAGAGGTCCGTAAAGTAGCCCTACTCCCCAACAGTGTCATAATTGCTGGTGATGTGGGCATCCCCAATCTGCAAACGTGGTGGAGTGCCCAGGGGCGATCATAAAA
>NC_069420.1:36199499-36232053 GCF_026875155.1 Cherax quadricarinatus
CGGCAAAAAACATTAACCCCCAACAATTTGTTTTTTAACTCCAACCATAAATCTCCACGAACCCTCCAACAGGCCCCGGGTTAGTGAACCCTGCCGCGACTACTCCACAATGACTGCTTCAACCGTTCCAGAGGAGACCGTACCTTGTTATGTCACAGCTCAGCTGCAGTGATGTCTCTTGTTTTTGCAATATCTGTCCAGACGCAGGAAGGCATGCAGTAACTCCCGCTGAGGCTCAGTCTTGGACCACAATGTTTAGCGCACCCCATCTTTTTTTTCTTCCTTCCCTGTTAGAATTTTTTTTTCTGTCCATGTCCACATGTATATACAGTGGGACCTTGGCTTACGAGTTTAATTCCGTTCTGTGACCTTGCTCGTATCCCAATTTGCTTGTATGTTGAGTCAATTTTCCTCATTTAAATTAATTGAAATGGCATTAATCTATTCCAGAGGAATTCCAGGCACAACAAATACTTCAATATTTTGCTAATATCACTCTACAGCTTATTTATCTATCACAATTCATCTAATATGACATAATAAACAATGTAAAGAAATTATGTAGTACGTATTGCAGCATTTACCTTGGAGAAGAAATGTTGGCGGTTGATGGTGGAGAAGAGATGCTGGCAAAGGTTGATGATGGAGAAGAGATGTTGGGCACAGCATCTGACATACTGACTTACTGAATGACTTGCTAACTTGACTGAATGACTTACTGACTTGATTGACTTCACTTACCGACTGACTGACTTGACTGACCGAATGGCTTGACTGGCTGACTGAATGACTTAATTGGCTGACTGAATGACTTAACTGACTGACTACTTGACTGCTTACTGAATGACTTTAAGTTAGACTTTTCACTGAAGAAGATCCTGAAATGGTGTTTAGAGCACTGATGCCTTACCGTCAGTTGTATAATGTACTGCAGAGTAAAATAGAACAGAAATTCATTAGAGAATTTATGCACACTCCAGTACAACCATCGACTTCATTACCAGAACCTCTACCATCCACCTCAGCCCAGTAGGACCACAACATAACTCTCCACTCTCTTCACAATCATCCACAAACACCACACCCACAACGTAAGGTAGAAATACTATTATTCTGTGCAGTTAATAGTCTTAAGCAGTAAAAACAACATAATACATCAAGACAATGAACTACAATTATATATTCACTTTCAGTTTTGTAAGATCTCGAGGTCTAAAAAAAAAGTTTTTTGAGGGAAGCTCGCATCCTGAATTTATGCTCATATCCAGAAACAAAAAATTGACCGAGCGACTGCTTGTATCCTGAAAAACTCGTATGTTGGGGCACTGTAAACCAAGTTCCACTGTATATGATTTTAGGTTTTCTGTGACCTCTTCCTGCGAGAGAGAGACCGAGTTTCTTTTCAGTCAAGCATGGTCGAGGATGACCATAGATAGGTGGCTGAGCAAATGTAGACAATAAGCCTACATGGCTAGTTTCCAAAGTTTCCACCAGAGGGCAGGTCTCGAGGTAGGTACACCCAGACCTGCCTTGTTCTCACTTGCTGCCAACTCAACCTAGAGTCAACAGCTCCACTCCTCACTCCCTTGTGGCATGGCCCTCTGGGTTGCCCAGGGCACTTAAACACACTGCCTGTGTACCACGAACCCAAATAAAGTAAGAAGCCTTCAAAGCCTTATCACTGATCCCCGCTACCAAACATACACGCAATCTTTCGACGATACAAGACGGTAGCTCCAACTCCATGGAACAAGAGCCTTTCACCTGTATCAAGGCAACCCATTTGAAAATGGAATTGTTAAGATAACATAACAAGGAAGACTGAAGAAGGGTAGTGTATAAAAGGCTGATAAATCTGTGTGTATGTACAGGGGGGCCTTGCTTTATGGCATTTTGCTAATACAGTGGACACCAGAGTTTCGTGATTAATCCGTTCCAGAGAGTCTGCTGAATGGCGAAATTCATGAATGGCGAAAATATTTTCCCCTGGTGGTTAACGCTCTCGCTTCACACGGTGAGGGCCTGGGTTCGATTCCCAGCCAAGTAGAAACATTGGACGTGTTTCTTTCCACCTGTTGTCTATGTTCCCCATCAGCAAAATGGGTACCTGGGTGTTAGTCGACTGGTGTGGGTCGCATCCTGGGACACTGACCTAAGGAGGCCTGGTCACAGACCGGGCCGCGGGGGCGTTGACCCCCGGAACTCTCTCCAGATCTCCAGATAAGAAATAGTAATGGAAATCTAATTAATCTGTTTCAGACACCCAAAAGTATTAACAAAAACTATTTTTTTTAAAAATTAAATATAGGTTTACATAAAGAAAACAATGACAAATAAATACAAAGCACTAATAAAATGGATAAATGAACATTTAACGTCACACTTACCTTTATTAAAGACTCTTGTTGGTGTATGGCAAACAGGTAGGAGGGGAGAGGGAGGTGAGTTTATTATGCTTCAATATGATGTTAATATAATCTCTACCACTTATTTATCTATCATAATTCATCTAATGTGACATAATAAACAATATTAACCCTTAACCCTTAAATGATCCAAACGTATATATACGTTTTTTCAACATCTGAAAGTATGTAAAAAAATGTAGATCATCTTTTTTGTTTTTACATTTTGAAAATGTGTAAAAAAAACTTTTATCTACATTTTTTTTTTATTTTTTGAAAATATGTAAAAAAAAGTAGATCTACTTTTGTAGCACTACGAATTTGAACGTCGATCTCTTGGACCATTTAAGGGTTTAAACGGTCCAAACATATATATACGTTCTCTCCGTGTAGCGCCCCAAACATATGTATTTTCCTTTGTCATTCATTCAACATTGGCACGACAAGCCTGAGTCGCCTAGACATGAGAGAATGAGTGTGCGCACTCACTTGTGCACCACATGAAAAAAAATTGGGGACTCCTGGGTACCATATGCTCTTTTTTCCTATTAAAAAAACAATTTTTTTTTCCCCTCAAAAAATTTGGGGTGCTATGCGAGAGAACATATATACAGTGGACCCCCGGCATTTGATGGCATCGGTATATGTTAAATCTGGTATACGATACATTTTAACACAAAAAATTTTGCCTTGTCCACTTTGTTAAAAAAACACGCCACAAAGGCGATTCGTCCGGACGCGTCCACATGTGGCCTGAACTGCCCCGTGCGTGCCAGTGTTTACAAGCCAGCCAGTGTGCTCGCATCTAAGCATACATTCAGTACATTTCCATATTATCACAGTGTTTTTGGTGCTTGTTTCTGCAAAATAAGTCACCATGGGCCCCAAGAAAGCTTCTAGTGCCAACCCTGTGGTAAAAAGGGTGAGAATTAGTATGGAAATTAAGAAAGATTTTGAAGGGTTTGGGGCTAACCCTGAAAAGACTATGCCAGTTTGTGCAATCCATTGCCTACTTCAAAAATTAAGGGAATGTGTGCAAAGTGGGTTGAACTGCAACCTTTATGGATGAAAATCACCCTAACACAGTTATTACAAGCCATGCTGGTGACTATTACATTGACAGTGTTGTGGCCCATTTTAGACAAAGCTTAAAGGAACGGAGTACAGACCTCTATGGACAGATTTGTTGTGCGACAGAGGTCCAGTGGGCTCTCAAGCTGGTCCTAGTGGCATTAAAAGAAGAAGGGAAGTAACTCCAGAAAAGGACTTGCTACCTCAAGTCCTAATGGAAGGGGATTCCCTTTCTAAACAATAAGTTTTGACACTCCCCCTCCTCCCAAACCCATCAATCATCACCAGATCTTCAATTGAAGGTAAGTGTCATGTATTCTATTGTTAGTAGAGTACTACTAACTGTGCATGTCTTCTTTTATTTGTTGTGCATTAAACTTAATATTTCAATGTGGTAAAAAAGTTTTTCATAGTACTTTTGGTGTCTTGCACAGATTAACTTGATTTCCATTATTTCTTATGGGGAAAATTAATTTGCCTTCCGATAATTTTGGCATACGATGAGCTCACAGAATGGATTAATGTCGTATACCGGGGGCCCATTGTATATGTTTGGACCGTTTAAGGTTAATAACACAGAAACATGATATATACTCTAGAATGAATAAAATATGTCATAACATATGAGAGTAAATAAGTGGTAGTGGTGGTGGTGGTGGTGTTGGTTTATAAGGGCCACTGAGAGAGAATATACATATTAGTGGTAGTGGAGGCAGCAGAGGAAGCTACCAACACTATTCACACTGAAACTATGTACAGTGGAACCTCGGCTTATAATTTAACCCTTACAGGGTTTCTGACGTACTAGTACGGCTTACGCACCAGGTTATGACGTGCTAGTATGCCTAAATTCTAGCACCTTCAAATCTAGTGAGAGAAAGCTGGTAGGCCTACATATGAAAGAAAGGGTCCATGTGATCAGTGTGCACAGTATAAAAAAAATCCTGCAGCACACAGTGCATAATGAGAAAAAAAAACTCCGACCGTGTTTTTGGTTTAAAACTGACTTTGCAGTGTATTTTCATGTGGTATTTATGGTTGTATTTTAGTTTTCCTGGTCTCATTTTATAGAATGGAAGACATATTACAGAAATTGGAGATGATTGATTGGTTTCATAATGAAAAGTACCTTGAAATTGAGCTCAAAGTAGCAGAAATATTAAATTTTTACCAAAGTTCAAAAGTAAACAAATCATGCCAAGCGTCCAAAACACATCAACTGGCGAGTCTAATATTCTTTCACAAGTGCGCTGATATTATTTATACCATGTCAACGCAATTTCTACACTAATGCAGTAGTCTGCATAACAGTAAATCTTCTATTTTTTGTGAGAATAAAAATTCAAAGTGGAAAGCAAAAGAGATGTAAGAGGGGCCTGGAGACGTGACTAATGAACAGAGAAAATTTTTATTTTAGTGCCATGAATGTCTGTCCTGTTTATTTTTGGACCCTATCTGGAAATTGGCATCTTCTGAAATTTGTGTGAAATTGGCAAAATTGTCAATTTCTGACCATTTTAAATTGGATAGTTGAAATTGGTAAATGGTGGTTTCTTGTACTCATTCGATAGAAAAAATGGAGCTCTAGCAAAAATAGCTATGATTTTTGTCAAATAGTATAATGGAATTGACCGAAAATAAGGCTCAAAGTGGGTGAAATCGTCGATGCGTAAACATTGTCGAGACCGCTAACTTCATGAGAGCATAATTCCGTAAGTTTTCTATCAAATTTCATACTTTTGGTGTCATTATGATCGGGAAAAAGATTCTCTATCATTTTATAAGAAAAAATAATTTTTTTTCCCCAAAAATATTCGACCCTGAGAACGAGTTTAGGAGAGGGCCTCTCAACCCTGAAAGGGTTAAATCCGTTCTGTGACCTTGTTCGTGTCCTGATTTGTTCGTATGCTGAGTCAATTTTCCTCATTTAAATTAACTGAAATGCAATTAATCTGTCCAGCTTAGTTATCTATCATAATTTATCTAATATGACATAATAAATAATATTAATAACACAAACATGATATATACTGTAGAATGAATAAAATAGGATATACTGTAATATGGCAAGTGATGGCGATGTTGGCAGCGGCAGAAAGCATCCGCCATTTACTCTCCCACTCTAGTATCTTCCCAGCCCAGTCCATAACCCCACACATAACTTGTGTTTATCTATGATTAGTGGTGAGGTATGTCAGATATGTAAACCCCAGGTGTGGTCAAGACAGATAGATGTATATATAGGTGAAGCATCCCAAGGTCTGTGCTGCGGTCACTCAGAGTGGTACACCCCCCTTTTTGACACTTGGTCGCATTGAGATATCCGTGGTCATAGCAGCTGTACCTACAGCCACCCAGAGGGTTACCAATTTCTATTTTGAAGCATTTGGCACAAAAACATAAAAAAAAAAAATACGAAAAATGTCTAAAAATGACAAAATATTATTAATTATTATTATTATTATTATTATTATTATATTGTATTATTATTATTGTTATAATTATTATTATTCTAGTACATATGCATTATAATTATTAATGCATACATATTACGTATAATTATTATATTATTATTATTATTATTAATTTAGGAACTGAGCACAGATCCAATTCCCTAGATCAAGACCCCATCACCACGTACATACTAATTAATAATAATAATTCTAACAACAACAATAATAATAACAATAATAATAGTAATACAATGTAACAGTAATACAGTGGAACCTCGGGTTATGAACGCCCCACCATGCGAATTTTTCAGGATACGAACCGTCGTTTGGTCGATTTTTTGCTTCAAGATACAAAGAAATTTCAGATGTGAACTTCCCCCACACAGGAGGTTCCTTAAATAAATAAATAATAAAATATATATTTCTTTGCAAAGGTTACAATGTGTGTTTACATAATATGACTGGAGCAAAGAAAGCCACTATCATGCCGAGGCATTTCAGGCAGAAATGCCTACTTAAGGCTACACCTACCATCCGACTTACGACAAAGTTTGGGTTCCGAGAAACCTGTCCTAAGTCGAAATGGTTGTAACTTGAACTTTACTACTGAATATCAACAAACATTTTTGTAATGACTATTTTATTGTTTTATTTTGGTATTTCATATTTACTTTACTTTTTATGTTGTTAGTACTGTATTTTATACTGTAAGGTTTAGGATAAACACTGTATACAACACAAATAGTTGTTTATTTCCCAGAAATTTGGCATAAAAAAGACGGTCGTAAGTCGAGTGGTCGTAAGTCGAGTGGTCGTAAGTCGAGTAGGTCGTAAGTCAGATGGTAGGTGTACTTAAGTCTAGACAGGTGAAAAGTGTACTAGTAGTGGTTACCAATGTTTCTGCTGATGGTGGCACCAACTAACTGCAGCCTTTTTGAAGTTTCTCCTTACTGTTATTAATTATTATATTGTATTATTATTGTTATACAATAATGATTATTATTATTATCAGTACATGCAGTAGTAGTAGTACGTACGTATGTGGTGAGGGGCTCTTGATCTAGGGAATTGGATCTGTGCTCCAGGTCCCTAAATTAATAATAATAATAATTATTATTATAATAGTACTTATGTACTAATAATAATGATAACACATAATAATAATTACACATATAATAATAATAAATACAGTGGACCCTCAACCAACGCAGCATCGACTAATGCCAAAATCGACTAAAGGCGCTCTTTGGCATAAAAAAGTTGGCTCTACCAATGGCGAAAAACTCGTCAAAAGGCTTTCAACCCGAACGTGTCCAAGACTCCATGTACAGCCAGTGTGCCATGTTTACAAGCCGTTTCCGTTGATTCCACGTGTACCTGCGATATATTTGTATTATTCCAGTGTTTTTAGTGCTTGTAACTGCTAAATAAGCCACCATGGGCCCAAAGAAGGTTTCTAGTGCCAGCCCTTGTGAAAAAGAAGGAAGGAAACACAATAAAATTCAAGAAAAAACTCGTAGTAAAGTACCAAAGTGAGGAGGAAGAGAGAGGGGAGACTGTGCCTTCCTGCAGTGCTTCACTGATTCTAAGATATTAAAATGTAAATATTTCTTATTTATAAATTGCATACACTGTTTAAGTGTGATAGTGTTGTGACAGAAGCCTCCACTGCCACCAACACAGCTTCTCTCAGTGGTGGCCCTTAAACCCAACAATAACACTTACACCATTTACTCCTCTCATACATATATGACATATTTTATTCATTCTAGAGTATATATCATGTTTCTAATGTTATTAAATATGTTTTATAATGTCATATTAGATGAATTGTGATAGATAAATAAGCCGCAGAGATGATATTAGCATTGTTACAAAAAACGCAATTTCTAATAATGATAGAGATCTCCAGTGAATACTAGAAAGGAACTTGCCCCTCTAGCATCCAGCCTGTTACTAGGTTTTTGTAACAAGTAGAATATTAGTAAGAATTTAGTAAGATTCAATAGTGCTTCAGGATTACAAATGGTTAGGTCTACTAACCTAAAGAAATTAAAATTTAGTAAGTTCATTAATAATAAAATAGTTGTCTAGGCATATATTATCAAAGTAAATTATAGTAATCAATTGAATATAATATAGATACAAGTTCCTACAATTCTCTCGTGTACAGTATTATTGTGCTGAAGGCACATAATCACATATTTATGGCTTTTAAGTACCGTCTGGCACATTGTTAGCAATTAATAACATAATACAAATATATACAAGTAAGTTTGTGTGTATGTTGTGTAAGTGCTCTAAATAGTTCGCTATGTCTCAAGAATCGACTAGACTTAACCAGTGACTGACTAAAAGTCCTCGCATAAACTAACTTCTTGACCAACCTGGCAATCAGAACAGCTTGCTTGAACAAAAAACACTGGATAAGCCGAACAGCAATATAACAAGCAACAGCGACACAGAATCAGGAACAAGGAAAATATAACGACACTAAGTAGGGACCATCTGCAGATCCTCCACAAAAGTCACAAAACTCCCATACTACTGAATCTAAGTTCAGCATTAGAAAATCCCCGACTGTGACAGTACACAGATTCCAGTACAAATTAGGTCAGAAGCTACAGCTCAGGACCTGAGTTTCTCAAGTGTCTATGCAACACACAACCTCAGTACAAACGTCAAAAATCACTAAGTCTAAGCAATGTTTCTGTGAACAGAGTTCCACAGAACCAACAACAAGAAAGCGACAGAGACGATCTTCCAACAAGGGCCAGCAAGGAAGACACGTCTTGTCGGAAGCCAAGCCAAAACAGAAAAGAGGGCAAGTCATAGCAAGACAGTCTCACCCAGGTGAAGTGTGCTGCCCAGCAACACAGAGAAGCCAGCAGGGAAACAAGTGGAATTAGTAGTAATACAATCAAGACTTGAACTATGAGCACTGAATAATATACAGTGGACCCCCGCATAACGATCACCTCCCGAATGCGACCAATTATGTAAAGTGTATTTATGTAAGTGCATTTGTACGTGTATGTTTGGGGTCTGAAATGGACTAATCTACTTCACAATATTCCTTATGGGAACAAAATCGATCAGTACTGAATAGCAGAATACAGTGTGTAGTAGCAACTAACCAGTATTATAATGGTACTTAGTGGAGTGGAGTGACTTTCATTAGTTTCTTTTTTCTTGAAATACAAGACGTATACTGTGAATTTCATATAACCGTAGTTACAAGCGGCCCTGAAATATACACAACGAGAAGCAATTAATACTACAGAAAAAGCATCCTTCCTCCAAAATTTCCACCATCAACTATAGTGATAATATAGCAATTTATTGTGGTGTGGAGACAGAAAAAAAAACTAGAAAAGCTAGATACAGCAATTGATAAACAAGGGTTAAGGCTCGACCGTTGTTCGTCCATCCTGTAGAGCTGCCAGCAATCACCGGCTCTTCAACACACAAGTTATACTTTTGTATCAATCAAATCACATATTTACTCAGGTAGATAATTTCAAGAAGATCCTTCATGTGTTAGCCCAAATCACCGACTAGTATGTTTTAAATAAGTGACCCACTGATCAGATCAGATCGACTGGTCCGAACCCTCGACTGGTTCGAACCCTTGATGGTCCGAACCCTTGACTGGTTTCAAATGGATTCATTGGACAATAAAGCAGACTGTAAACAGATGGGGTTGTAGGCGCCCTTATCAAACACAAACAATAAATATAAATCAGGAACGTACACGGTAAGCTGTCCAATATACAAGTACAGTTAGAAATAGAAATACAAATAGCTAGAGCTTCATTTAAGGAGGTTATTAATAGAGTATTCAAGAGGTGCTAGTAGAATTACAGTAAATCAACCATTCAAATCATTATGAAGCTCTGTATAGTCTGCAGTCAATCAAACAAATGGGCTTCCACATGGATAAATTGTCATTTTTGTGGAAATTGGTGTCACGCCCCTTGTGCAGATATCCAAGAACTAGCTACAAGCAGTATTAAAACAGGGAAGTGTTTTTGGTATGCCCAAATGAGGAAAATCTGTGGACTAAAATCACAAGGGTATTAAAAGAGGATAACATCAAAGCTGCTTTCATAGACAACCTGGAAGCTTTCTACAACAGATGGGAACATAAAAAGTCTGGGCTGAATGGTACTGGCCCTTGATACTGGCCATGTAGTCAGAAACTGTAAGGCTGGAGGTGATGTCCTGTAGTCAGTAAATGTGGGGCTGATAGTGCTGTCCTGGGAGACAGTAATGGTGAAGCTGGAGGTGCTGTCCTGGGAGACAGTAATGGTGAAGCTGGAGGTGCTGTCCTGGGAGACAGTAATGGTGAACTGGAGGTGCTGTCCT
The DNA here is from genome assembly GCF_026875155.1 of Cherax quadricarinatus. Taxonomy (NCBI): domain Eukaryota; kingdom Metazoa; phylum Arthropoda; class Malacostraca; order Decapoda; family Parastacidae; genus Cherax; species Cherax quadricarinatus. Next base: position 36,209,797 of record NC_069420.1, read on the forward strand.
GGGAGACAGTAATGGTGAAGCTGGAGATTTTGTCCAGGTAGTCGGGAATTAACGCAGGAAGGAATACATATAAATGACCTCATAGGGGACAGGAGCCGTAGTGGGGAAACCAAGTGTAGTCAAAGATAAGATAAAACCAATATTGCAAACAGAAATACCACAGGAAATACAAACAAGAGGACTCCACTAGCTATAGTGAGATATATTACCAAAAACAACTGTGGGAGCTCCATTGTTGGTGCTAGGGAGGAGAGGAATAAGACGGAAACATGCACCAACAGGGAATACAGTAAATAACAAATAAGGCACAATACCGTGACTGGAACGATACACATATAACCCGCACATAAAAGAGAGAAGCTTACACGATGTTTCGGTCCGACTTGGACCATTGACAAAGTCACACTAACCAGAGGTGGAGCAGGACGGCAATATATAGGCAGGAAGAGGTGGTGGTGGTAGTAGTAGTAGTAGTAGTAGTATAGTAGTAGTATAGTAGTACAAGAGTTGTATATAAACCCGACAAGATGAAATTAAGACACAGCACAACACCCGGGCATCCCATCATAGACTTTCGCCATCCAGCCAGCCACTGGATGGCGAAACGTCCACAACAAAGACAACCAGACGCCACACATGTGTCTTAATTTACATCAGTAGTTGTAGTAGTATAGAAGAAGAAGAGGTAGTAGTAGTAGTGGTAGTGGTAGAAGTGGGAAATAAAAAGGACGAGCCAGTCAAATACAAAGGAAGGGAGCACTGCAAGAGAGCTAGTTGCCCACAGAGGGAGAGCAAGCGCACAGAGTGCGTGAAAGGGAAGTGGTGAAATAAATGAAGAAGGAACAGAAACACGAGACATGAGAGAGAAAGACAACCCAGAGGAGCAAAGGAAAGAGGAAAGGAGAAGAGAAGAAGAAGAAAAAGAAAAAATGAGGATTCAGGTTTAAGTCACGGGTGTTCTGAAGTTTGGAGCATTTTACAATGTAGTGGGAGAGGAAGGCATCTAGAGAGACGAAGCCAGGGCTAAGGTTCATACAAGGAAAGTTGTGTATTAGAGAGGATTCAACTAGACGGCGACTGTTCGAGTTGGAAGTAGGGAAGACAGTTTTAGCAGAAGACCAGTCAATAGGATGGCTATGATCTCTGACGTGACAGAAAAGAGCATTGTTAGTGTCGGCAAGCCTAACACTATTGACTGGTCTTCTGCTAAAACTGTCTTCCCTACTTCCAACTCGAACAGTCGCTGTCTAGTTGAATCCTCTTTAATACACTACTTTCCTTGTATGAACCTTAGCCCTGGCTTTGTCTCTGTAGATGCCTTCCTCTCCCACTACATTGTAAAACTGCTCCAAACTTCAGAACACCCGTGACTTAACCTGAATCCTCATTTTTTCTTTTTCTTCTTCTTCCTCTTCCCCTTTCCTCTTTCCTTTGCTCCTCTGGGTTGTCTTTCTCTCTCATGTCTCGTTTTTTCTGTTCCTTCTTCATTTATTTCACCACTTCCCTTTCACGCACCTCTGTGCGCTTGCTCTCCCTCTGTGGGCATCTAGCTCTCTTGCAGTGCTCCCCTTCCTTTGTATTTGACTGGCTCGTCCTTTTTATTTCCCACTTCTACCACTACCACTACTACCACCTCTTCTTCTTCTACTACACTAACAACTACTGATGAAATTAAGACACATGTGCGGTGTCTGTTGTCTTTGTTGTGGACATTTCGCCATCCAGTGGCTGGCTGGATGGCGAAACGTCTATGATGGGGATGCCAGGGTGTTGTGCATGTGTCTTAATTTCATCTTGTCGGTATTATATACAACTCTTGTACTACTACTACTACTACTACTACCACCACCTCTTCCTGCCTATATATAGCCGTCCTGCTCCACCTCTGGTTAGTGTGACTTTGTCAATGGTCCAAGTCGGACCGAAACGTCGTCGTAAGCTTCTCTCTTTTATGTGCAGGTTATTTGTGTAGGGAATACAGTCACAGAAACCCAAGGCAAATGGAAACCAAGCCTGTGCACATACTATGCACTTGGTATCTGCAGACATGGGAAATCAGGAAAAACAGACGGGACGTGCAACTATGACCACCCTAGAAAATGCCATGCCCATATGACAATAGGAAAATGCAAACTCCCTTCCTGTAAGCTTTTTCACCCTGAAATGTGTACCTCTTCAGTACAGGAAAGACTGTGCTATAACTTAAATTACCAGGCACACCATCTAAAGGGTACAAAGAGATACAAAACATCCAGGCCATGGGAAAACCTTGGTAGCCACAGCCACTCAAGAGGGAGAGGTTTTTAGTGCCAGGAAGGAAAAAAAACTGGCAGTAAATGGCAGAAATCGTACACCAAATCCAGTCATTCCTGGAGTGGAACCACAGTCGATGGCCTCCACTCCAAACCAACAGATACAGATACTAATGCCGGAAAAAAAATCCCCCCCCCCCAGTACCAACAATACCACCAGTCCGATGACATTCTTCTTTGCAAATATACAGGGTCTAAAGCCAGCAACAAACAACAAAATACCTTTCATCCGTGGACTGCTTGCAGAGGCAAAGGCAATGTTCGCGGCTTTCACTGAGACCCACATAAAGGATCACTTGGACAACGAAATATGGATCCCAGGTTACAACCTATACAGATGTACAGAGTGAACAGGAAAAAGGGGGGGGTTGCTGTACATTGCAGAATCACTTGTTTTGCACAGAACTGCTAAATGCCTCAAATGATGTAGTGGAATTTTAGCAGTAAAGGTCGAGAACCAAAACCTAGTCATTGTGGTAGTCAACAAGCCTCCGGATGCAACATCCCAGCAATTCCAGGAACAGCTGTTAAAAATAACCACTGTCTGAAAAATCTTCCAGCTCCTGCACCCAACATCTTGCTCCTGGGGATTTCAACTTAAGGCACCTAAAATGGAGGAAAAATAGCAAATAATATTGTTGCAGTAATAACACCAGGAGGCAGCTCTGATGAAAACTCACACTCACACGAGCTTTTAAATCTCTGCACAAAATTCAATTTAAACCAGCAAATAATAGAGCCTACTAGACTGGAGAATACACTAGACCTCATCTTCACTAACAATGATGATCTGATAAGAAATGTCACCATATCAAAAACAATATGCTCAGATCACAACGAATTGAGGTTCAGACATGTATGCGTGAGCCCCAGAACCGACATAATGAACTAGTCACGAGGGAGCATTCACCAAATTCAACTTCAATAACAAAAACAAAGTGGGACCAAGTAAACCAAGTCCTAACCGATATAAGCTGGGAAGATATACTAAGCAATACAGACCCCAACTTATGCCTAGAACAGATTAACTTGGTGGTACTCGATGTTTGCACAAGGCTTATTCCTCTAAGAAAAAGGAGGAGTAGATGTAAAATAGAAAGAGACAGGCGCTCCCTTTACAGGCGACGGAAAAGAATAACAGAGCGGCTAAAAGAGGGCAATATATCTGAAATGCGTAGGGAGACACTGGTCAGATAAATAGCAAGCATCGAACTCAAGCTAAAGGAATCTTATAGGAGTCAGGAATCGCGGGAAGAACTAAAAGCCATAAATGAAATCGAAAGAAACCCAAAGTATTAAGCAATTTTTTGTCTCCCTGGTTGCATGGCTTCATCCATGGAAGGAGTGTGCATCATTGCATTACCACCTTTCTCACTCTGCACACTGACAGCTCATACACTACGTTCCTTGACCTTAAATCCGCTTTTGATGTAGCCAACCAACATGTAATCATTAGTGAACTTGCCAGAATGGATGTTGGAGGATGGCTTCTCCGCTGGATTAAAGGTTACCTGTCCAACAGAAAGTCGTCTGTGTTGTTCCAGGGACATAGAAGTGTAACTAAAGATTTTGAATTAGGAACCCCACAGGGAGGTGTGCTTAGTCCCACCCTTTTCAACATTTTGATTGATGCCTTACTTAATGCCATGCGTAGCCAGCCCCATCATTATATGGTTAGTTTTGCTGATGACATAATGATTCACACTACCGGATTCTCCAACACCCAAAACATTCTTAATCATGTACTAGCCTTGTGTCAGGACCTGGAGTTAATAATCTCAGGGGATAAAACAAAGATACTCAACAGGCGTCCTCTTCGGCAGAGAGGCACATTTTCGTCAGATCCAGTTGCATGATGGTCTCTTCTAGAATATGTAAGCAGATACAGGTATCTAGGCTTTGAGGTTCCACTACTTGGACCTGTTGTAACAAGACTTTGTCGCCAATACAAAGAAAGGCTGAGAGCACTTTAGAGTTGTGGCAGGTTTTCATCCCAGGTATGGTGCTAATGTTAAAATTGTGAAAATGATGTATCTTGCTTATATTAGATCATTGGTTGATTATGCGGCGCCACTACTTGCACTCGTGTCTGACTGGAAGCTTGGAGGGCTGGAAAAACTGCAAAACGAAGCAATGAGGATCATCCTAGGATGCCCTCGACTGCCAAAATTTTAAATATGCGGAAAGAACTTAATATTCCAAGCATTAGAGATCGTGTTACTGAAAGAAATATCCTTATTGGGGTCAATATGCTTAGGCTAGCCCATTCAAACCCCTGCACAGAAGCCCTCCAAACTTTCCTCAGCACTGGTGAACATCCTTCCAGATGGATCGAAAAAACTGGAACCGACCTCCGCATGAACCAGCTACATGATCTATATCAAGTTAGACAACAGAGACATTTCCCTGCTCCATGGGATATTACCCCATTCCAAACTACCATTCCTCCATTTCCCCCCAAAACTCTTCTTAAATCACAACCAAAGCTTCGTCTTGAAGCCAGACATGATGCCTTAAGCTGTATTGATAACTTAGTCACACAGAACACTCTTTCACAAATTATTTACGTCGATGGTTCTGTTCACCAATCCACTGGTGCAGCTGGTAGTGCTGCTGTTGTCACACAGAGTGATGGCTCTCATAAAGAAATTGGAGCACGCATCAACAACTGGGCCTCTACCCTTCAAACAGAACTGTTTGCCATACTCCTTGCACTCAAATGTGTCCATGTATCTAAGGTTGACACTTTAATTGTAACTGATTCTCTGTCATCCATAAATGCTCTCAACTCATTAAATATAAATTGTGGCATGCTTGTGTCAGAAGCCAGACATAGATATAGTAAGATTGTGGACAGAGTGCACATGCTGTGGATTCCATCTCACATTGGTCTTCAGATGCATGATAGAACTGATAAATTGGCTAAGCTGTATGCTTTCAAAGAGGGGGTAGATTACAATCTTGGGTTGTCAGTTAGCAGTTTGAGAACAATAATACGAAAAGAACTTCAAATGAACTTTATTGACTTAAGACTTAGGGAGATTGACACAAGTCAGTCCATCTATCATCATTCCATCATGCAGGAGGAGCCACATGTCTATGGTGCATCCAACAAGATAAGCAGACTCTTGGATGTCACTAGTGCCCGGCTCTGGCTGGTTACAAGTATCTGTGGCGGGTTAAATAAACCACCAACAGATGAAAGACCAAACGAAATGTAAACTTTGCCAGATGGACTATTGTCACACCTTGCTCATTAGACTGGAGTGTGATCAATTAATGAATTAGAAACACCACTCAAAATGTTCAGAAATGGCAAAGTTTTTACCCAAATGGTATATTGCAGACCATTCTGAGAAATACCCTACTTTGCTAAGCGTAAATAAAAGCATTACTCCTCTGTGTGTTGGTGTTGTGTGTGTGGGTGTGTGTGTGTGTGTGGTGTGTGGTTGGTGTGGTGGGTTTTGTGTGTGTTGTGTGTGTGTGTGTGTGTGTGTGTGTGTGTGTGTGTGTGTGTGTGTTGGTTTTTGTGTGTGTGTGTGTTTTGTGTGTGTGTGTGGGTGTGTGTGTGTGTGTTTTTGTGTGTGTGTGGTGTGTGTGTGTGGTGTTTTGTGTGTGTGTGGGGTGTGTGTGTGTGTGTGTGGGGTGTGTGTGTGTGTGTGTGTGTGTGTGTGTGGTGTGTGTGTGACTCAACAATCAATATTTGCACCGGGTGTGGAATGTGAATTGCTCATTACTCTATAATTTGTTCATAAATGTAGCCATGTAAAAAACTAAGTAACCATTCTACAGAATTCATAACCTTGTAATTTGTGGCCTCATTACCTTTGTACCTAGTTCAGCTATCAAAACTTTGGGGCCCAAAGTCCCTGGACCCATTACGTACCTCTGTAATCTTTTAAATACCTTGTAACTGTCACGATTGTGACCAGACCTACCTGGAGTTCATTACCTTTGTAAATTGTGATTCATTACCTTTGTAAATTGTGAGTTCATTACCTTTGTAAATTGTGAGTTCCATTACTTCTGTAACTTGCTCAGCTATCAAAATTTTGGGAGTCCATCCCTGGCCCAAATTTAAATGTACCTCTGTAATCTTTTGACTACTGCCCACAGGATGGTATGGGGCATAATAAACATTTAAACTAACTGTAAAATATACAGACTTTGCAAAAGCCTTCGACAAGTTGACCATAGCGTAATACGCACAAAATGCGTGCAAAAAGAATAACAGGAAAAGTCGGTCGATGGTTCTATAATTTCCTCACTAACAGAACACAGAGAGTAGTCGTCAACAGAGAAAAAGTCCGGGGCAGCAACGGTGAAAAGCTCTGTTTCCACAAGGCACAGTACTCGCTCCCCATCTTTTTTCCTCATCCCATATCCGACATAGACAAGGGATGTCACCACAGCACCGTGTCTTCCTTTGCAGATGACACCCCGAATCTGCATAAAAGTGTCTTCCATTGCAGACACTGCAAGGCTCCAGGCGGACATCAACCGAATCTTTCAGTGGGCTGCAGAAAACAATATGAAGTTCAACGATGAGAAATTTCAATTACTCAGATATGGTAAACACGAGGAAATTAAATCTTCATCAGAGTACAAAACAAATTCTGGCCACAAAATAGAGCGAAACACCAACGTCAAAGACCTGGGAGTGATCATGTCGGAGGATCTCACCTTCAAGGACCATAACATTGTATCAATCGCATCTGCTAGAAAAATGACAGGATGGATAATGAGAACCTTCAAAACTAGGGAGGCCAAGCCCATGATGACACTCTTCAGGTCACTTGTTCTATCTAGGCTGGAATATTGCTGCACACTGTTACGTTGGTAAACAAAAGACTGTTGCCAAGCACAATTCTCCAGTTACCACAATTCTACCACCTCTTAATTTTACTTTTACAAAAAGAAATACAACTTTATAAACTACTTATTTAAATTGTGTGTTTATGTGTCTATAGTATAACCTATTATATTGAGAAAAATAGGTTTGACCCAGCTGCCTCTCAGTCATAAGGTTGATCAGTCCTTCTAAACATTTAGAGCAAGTTCCCATAAATTTTCAATAAATTAGGTATATTATATAACTGTTATTTATAAATACATGTTGGGTCCTATAGCCCCATAAACCACCCCCACCTCCAGACGAAGTTCCTCAAAAAAGCTAGCCGTGTCCCTCAGATACGCTAGTAAAAAGTATATTGCTTAAGCTAAAAGGGGGTAAAAAAGACTACAGAAATGCTACATATTCCTAGCACCATAACACTCTTCACTTTACTGTTATTTACAACAGATTGCAGAATTTTTTAGAAAAGCATTTTAACCATACCCATAAAACTCAAGGGTGTAACTATTTACAATTTTGATGACTTTTAAACAATACACATTACAATGCAAAAATTGCACACAATGCCCACTGTGAAAAGCCCGCACCAACAGGCCTGTCCTCTGCTACGGTAATCCGGCAAGCAACTGGTACCCAGGTGGCATCTTCCTGATCAGAGACGAGAGTAGAGCCAAACCCAGAGCAGTCGGGTGTAACACCAGGCAGGAAACTTCACAAAACATGTCAAGGTGCCCCTCTCATTTGGGTGGCCGAACCAAACAGTGAGATTTCCATCAACACTCACGATCCTTAACATGGTCAGGCACTCAAGCCCATCTTCCGAGGTCCCACTCCACACAGACCCCAAACTTATGAAAGGAGCTGACATAGAATATGGAGGGGTTTCCAGGGACCAAAAAAGGGCAAACCGTCGGGCCGTTTTGTATATAGAGCACACCAAAAACACAACATCAAAATTACCTTCCTAAACCCGTCTCATGTTACCAAAGGGTTTTGTCAACCACTGCCTCAACTCAAAATTTAAGTACAACCCTGACCCTCTCACACTTTTTTGGCTCTGACTCGACTTCCTTCACAGTCAGATGGCTGGTAGAGAGTACTCAGGCTCGCTGAGAGTTCACCACTGCAAAAACAACAAGGTCAGCCCCAAGACAAACACAAATGTACAAAGTACGCACCATGCATCTACATGAAACATCTAAGAGAGCATCACAACCACATTCTCTGAGCCTTTTAATTTGACTTCCAAATTAAAAGGCTGTAGGAACAAAAGCCCATTTAAGAGTCTGATTTTAGTCACTATACACAGGAACGGATGAAGAGATCCTGAGACATGACAAATGCTGAATAGCCAGCCCCAAAATGAAAATTTTCTTTCCTGTGGTAAAATGTTGACATTTAAACTTAGAAGGTTTTCATAGACAGTAAGAGTTCTGCAACCCTCTCGCATGCAACAACAAACACCAAAAGACATCTCTTTGCACCCAGGTTGGATACATCAAGTTTCCCACAAACACCATCACGTTCCATCTCACACACAAATTTTAAACACACAATGAACAAAATTTTGCATTACACACATTAAATGGTGCTTGAACACAGACCAGGAAATCACATTTTCCATGTTTTAGCTTATTTAAAATGTTTGCATCTTTTAGTGCATAAGTATCAACCCTTTCTAATTCTGTAAACCTTAGTTGTTAAACGTACTCTGTGGAGTCAGTGTTTATGCCCAGGGTGCCATCTAATTTGGGAACCATGAAGCATGGAAGCCCACTGACTCACTAAGCACTACAAACTGGTGTTGGAAGAATTTCACTTCTTCCTCCATCTCCAATTTTTCATACAGATTTTTCCCACACAAAAATTGTTGAATTGGCTCAGTTTCCTTAACAATTTCCTCATGGAGTTTCAATTTTTCCCCATTACTGACATCCCAAACTTTTATAAAGTTCCAAGGTGGCTGAGCCAACTCTCCAACATTTTTCTCATTAAACCCAAGCATGCATTTCCCAAAATCTTTTACACACGTTATTTCTTAAATACGCTTTTGGTATTTCAGCCCTTTACATTCCATTAAAACATTGGTCTCTCTGAATTTTTGACACAACCTTCAAACCCTTTGACCGGTATACTGTGAAACATTATACTCATTCTTTTTCTGCTCGGGGGTGGGGGTTTTATATCTAACCCCTGGAACTTCCCCCACAACATGTTCAGCTCACAGCAACTTGCTATACAGATTTTCACATGAATTGGCTCCAGTATCAGCACTTCCTCTCCAGCCTCCAGAGTATCATGGTCCATATATGCCCCCACATCACATCCTGGTCGGGTTTTGATGGGCACGTTCACTGGTACCATCCACCTCATACGAGCCAAACAGTATCTGAAACTGAGAAAAAGCTCCGAGGGGGGAGCATCATCTCATCCCCAAGCCAATAACTCAGAGATTCCAGAGTGCTTCCCCACTCAGCAAATACAAAGAAAGGGATCATCTCATCCCAGTTGTTAGTATTGTCTATACCATAGGCTTGCATCATTGTCTTGAGGGTTTTTATGTAATTTCTCTATTTCCCCTTTAGATGGAGAGTGATACACAGTTGAACACTGAAGGCTCTACTTTTAGTCCCTTCAAAACATTTCTAAAAGAATTAAGGTAAAGTTTAGATCCTTGATCTGTTTGTGCTGCTTTAAGAAAACCAACATGACAAAAGAACTTCCCTCAAAACCCTTAAGACTACATGAGCAGTTATCTTATGCAGAGGACTGCTTCCAGGTACCTGGTAGTGGAGCAAATTATTGTAGTAAATAATTATTTCCCATTCTGGTCCTTGGGAGTGGGCCAACGACATCCCACTACCACTGCTGAAGGTTTCACCTTTGCTGAAATCGGGTGAAGGGGAACAGGTTTAATACTTCGACTAGGTTTCCCAAAAATTTGAAAGGCATGATAGGTCTCAATATGCTCTCTGACAGTCTCCCACAGCTGAGACCAGAAGAAAATGCCTGGAAACCTTGGACATCACCTGGGGGCAAAGCCCTTTTTCTCCCTTTCCCTCAATACTGCAAACAGAGGAATTCTTTATAAGAGTTTCCCCCTGAAATGAAAACACTATTTAACTGTAAAATCTCTTCCTCAGCAACAGCGACATTTTCCTGCACAGAAATTAATTGCACCCTAGCAGGGGCAGCCTCTCCCCACACTATTTAACGATCCATTCTCCAATCATGCTCAGCTCTGGCTGGAACACCTTTTCTTCAGTTGACTGCAGTTCAACATCAGAAAGCAAGTTACCAAACTTAAGCCCTCACCATCCTCATGAGAAATAAACATAAGACTGTTGGTAGCATGATCATGACCATACTTCTCATGGTGGAACCATCAGGAAAAGTCCCGGCAGGGTTTTCCTAGCCATTTTCCTCCCAACATTTCGGACTTGGTTTCCCCCAAACTAAATGTTCCTCACTGTCTAACAGGCCCATAACATTAAATTTCCCCAATAAGAGGTCGACCCCTTGAAGGGAATTTCATCGGAGATACCTACAGGAGATAGCCCAAAATTTTGGGATGCAGATTCTACCCATAATTTTGTGTACAGGTGTCCTTATGGTTTTAACCCGTAATACCCTTCAACAATATATCTACCCCCGTATAGGTATCCTTAGACACTGGTAGCACTCCCAGCACGTACAAAGATAGGTGCTACATCCATCTCTCAAGGACAATATGTTCTCAACTCTGCCTACATTCTTTGCAAACCAACGCGGACCTACTAGAAAATATAACTGCATCCTGGGGGCTAGATCCAAAGGTTCCTCCTCACCTTGCCTTGAATACCTAATGCCCGGCAACTGGATGTATCTCTGCAGTTAGAGGTCCTCTGGGGTGGTTCCTCCCTTTCCTGATCTCGCCGCCTTGACCAGCAAAACTTTTGTGTGTGTCCATTTTGTTACAGTAGTAAAAAGATAAAACTCTTAAGGTATTTTCACCATTTGGTGTAGGACTGGTACTGTTTACTTTGAGGGCCTAAAATTATCTGATTGTCTAGTAAACTTTGAACTCCAGCTGAAATTACCTTTTCCTTCTATTTAGAGGGCACCTCAGCCTTCATTTGTCCCTGAAAATTCTTTTCCCACTTACCTTTATGACCATAGGACTTGGAATAAGGTTTAGAATGAGTGGGGAAAAATTTTAAAAGCAGCATGACTGTTTTTACTTACCAGTTCCCTGCGAGCCAAAAATCGGTCACCGATCCAGTGCTTTTGAAAGATTATCTGGGTTTTTTGTCCCCCCAAATATTCTCTGAGGGCAACAGGGATTGTATTTGTACAATCCTCATGAACCATCAGATCTACTAATTTTGTTATAGTCTTTATTAACTCCTTTAGAACAAAACCCCCTTTCTTAAAAAGAACAGTTTTCTCATTCCCAAACTCGGTAAGGTCTGCCCCTCCTGAAATTTTTGATTCCTGAACTTTTGTCTATATTTCTCAGGTATCATTTTGGGATCAAGCAATACTTCCTCTTTAATCTTATCATAATCAGAAAAAACTTGCCCCTCCAGAGTCTCTACTCTCTGGAATCCTTTACCCACAAGTTGTGTGCGAACAGGGGAGCCCACTTCTGCTTGGGCCATCCTTGCTCCAAAGCAGTCTTCTCAAAAAAAGGAAAATACCTATCTGGGTCACTCTCTGTAAACTTAGGGACAAAATTTGCAGCTTTAGTTACGTTAAAGTACTGCCAGGCTCTTGTTCTGAACCCCCTAACCTTTGACGTTCTTTCTCCTTTCTTATTAATTTTTATTTCAGCCTCTAGTACAGCTAATTTCAGTCTCATTCCTCCATTTCCATATCACCTGGAGTAGGTGATTCCTCATCTTCACTATTAACAGGCATGTTTACTGATGAATTATTACCTTCTTCCCTGAAGCCTAAAAAATCTAAAACTCATCTCTGACATAGTTTTATCTTTAAACACTTGCTTCCCCCTTACAGTATCAGTGGACAAGTTTTCCCACAGGCACATAAAAAAAACACAAATTGAATGTAAACATGCACAAAGCACTTACCATAACCACAACAAAAATGTGTTACTCCCTTCCCCCCCCCTTAGGAGAAAAACAACCTGTAAACTAATATATGAAAACAACACTTCCACTGACACCACCTTTGGTAAATCTTCTACCAAACATGCAACGTTATTACCCCATCCACACATATAGTTCAAAGAAATGTTTTGAGTTATTTTTTGCAGTCAAATAACTCTCCCGGTCCCAAACTCCCATGTTTCGTTGGTTTCCCCCTTTTTTTCTTGGATGGTAAGGTTCCCCACTACAGTTTCTAAAGGGGGGGTAGCTTTTACTTAATGGCCTTATTTGTCTAGGGGTAATACTTTCATCATGGCTGATCATCCTGAGTGTCTCTGATAACCTTTTCACCACCCTCTTCACAGGTTATGTAAACTACTACTATAAAAAATATAACTGTATTCTCAAAAATATGTACAGAATATACAATCACAGCCTCCATTTCAAAACAAATCACACACTCCATCCTGTTGCTCCACATGGTGTGTTCCAACACTCTTCCTTCTCTCTCCTTGACATAAATCGGCTAACCAGTGTTTTGAAAACACTTTAGTCACCCTGGGTATGGTGGCCAAAACTTAAATTATAAAAACTCACCCCTGGAGCAACACATGAGCCCCAAAAGATAGGAAAGGAAACCCCGAGATCCTGCCAGTTGAAGTCAGCCACAGAGACAGAGAGTCATTTAAGGGAGAGAGAGAGAAGCCTACCTAAATGCTCCTCCCACCGCTGATAAAACAAAAGACTGTGCCAAGCAACATTCTCCAGTTCCCGACAATTCTAACCACCTCTGAAATTTTACTTTTACAAAATAAATACAACTTTATAAACTACTTATTTAAATTGTGTGTTAAGTGTCTATAGTATAACCTATTAATTGAGAAAAATAGGGTTTGAAACCCCAGCTTGCCTCTCAGTCTAAAGTTGATCATCCATCTGACATTTAGAGGCAAAGTTCCCCATCAATTCAATAAAATTAGGTATTATTAAGTAACTGTAATTGTATAAATACATGTTGGGTACGAAAGTCCCCATAACACACTAATACACACCTTTCCAAGGCAGGTGAAATTTGGCCAGACCTAGAAAATGTAACAGAGAACCTTCACGGCGTGCATAACGGAGATAAAAACACTCTCAATACTGGAGCAGCTTGAGGTTCCTAAAACTGCATTCCCAGGAACGTAGGCGGGACAGATACATGATTAATACACCTGGAAAATCCAGAGACTAGACCGAACTTGCACACGAAATCCACTCACTAACGAAAGCAAAAGACATGGCAGACGATGCAACATCCCCCCCCAATGAAAAGCAGGGGTGTCACTAGCACATTAAGAGACCATACAATAAGTGTCAGGGGCCCGAGACTGTTCAACTGCCTCCCAGCATACATAAGGGGGATTACCAACAGACCCCTGGCAGTCTTCAAGCTGGCACTGGACAAGCACCTGAAGTCGGTTCCTCACCAGCCGGGCTGTGGCTCGTACGTTGGTTTGCGTGCAGCCAGCAGCAACAGCCTGGTTGATCAGGCTCTGATCCACCAGGAGGCCTGGTCACAGACCGGGCTGCGGGGGCGTTGACCCCCGGAACTCTCTCCAGGTAAACTCCAGGTAATAATATATCCAAGTCAAATAATAATATAAAGCAATATATTTACGATTTAGCTATTATCGCAAATATAAGCAATATAAAATTATAAGAACAGCTAATATACATTATATATCAAATCAAATCAAATCAAAGTTTATTCTCTATAAGGATTACAATGCAGGGTTTACAGATTTTGGTTATTGTATGGTTTACATGTAGTAAAATAATAATTACAGAGGGGGCCACTAGAACACCTAGGCATTTTGGGCAAACTTAGATTAATTCTTAACCTTAAATTATAACAAATTGTGGAGTAAGTTGACTAAATACTAGTGACAAATACTAGTTTGTGAGTTTAGCAATGTGAATGCTTTTGTTTTGGCACAATACATAGCTTCTATATTGGAGTATCACAGGCAAACTTATGACTAGTTTGGAATCATTATTTTAAGATTAGGATACGTATTTCGGTGCTTAAAGTCAAATGGGTGAGTGAGTAAGTGTAAATGTGGACCACCAGGTGATTTTTATGTAGTTAGTTGATGGGGTGTATCAGGGAGATAAGATGTTTTCTAACAGTAGTTTTGAAGGTGATGAATGTGTCTGTTTGTTCTCGATTTTTTCAGTAGAGTTTTCCAGATTTTAGGGCCTTTGACATACATGAGTTTTTGTAAAGGGTTTAGTTGGACACGGGGAATGTCGTAGAGATGTTTGTGTCTGGTGTTATGCCTGTGGGTCCTGTCACAACTATCAAGAAAGCATTTTAGGTCAAGGTTAATAATGGAATTAAAGGTCCTGTAGATGTAGATTGCACAGTAGTAAGTGCAGATGTTCTGAACAGGGAGTAAGTTTAGATCTATGAAGAGTGGAGGAGGGGGTGTTGCCAGGGATGGGAATTAGTGATTATTCTTATTGCAGCTTTTTGTTGAGTTATTATTGGCTTTAGGTGTATTGCTGCAGTCGATCCCCAAGCACAAATAAAATAGGTGAGGTATGGATAAATGAGTGAATAGTATAGTGTGAGAAGGGCATTTTGCGGCACGTAGTATCATATCTTGGAGAGGATCCCAACTGCTTTGGATACTTTTTTTGATATGTGTTGGATATGGGTGCTGAAATTTTGGTTGTTGTCGAGGTATAAGCCTAGAAATTTGCCCTCATTATGTCTGGCAATTAGAGTGCTGTCAATCTTAATGTTAAGTTGCGCAGCACCTGCTCTGCTACCAAACATAATATAGTAGGTTTTATCAATGTTAAGTGTAAGTTTATTGGCTGTCATCCAAGTTGATATTTTGAGCAGCTCCTCATTAACAATGGTGTTGAGGGGGGCAAGATTAGGTGAGAGATAAACATAATCGGTCGTCAGCAAAGAGAATGGGTTTCAGGTGATGGGATACGTTTGGAAGATCACTGATGTAAATGAGGAAGAGCAGGGGTCCAAGGACACTTCCCTGCAGAACTCCAGTATCAAGTGGCTGTGTTGATGATGCTGTGTCTTTAATTTTGGTGACATACTGATACCAATTAGTAAGGTAGGATTTGAAATATGCAAGCGCATGGCCTCTTATACCAAATGGTCAATTTGT
This sequence comes from Cherax quadricarinatus, assembly GCF_026875155.1. Taxonomy (NCBI): domain Eukaryota; kingdom Metazoa; phylum Arthropoda; class Malacostraca; order Decapoda; family Parastacidae; genus Cherax; species Cherax quadricarinatus. The sequence continues at coordinate 36,225,233 of NC_069420.1, forward strand.
GGAGAAGGAGGGCCGTGGTCTACTGTGTCAAAAGCTTTTCTTAGGTCAATAAAAATTCCTAGCAGATATTCCTTATTTTCCAATGCTGAGTAAAGCAGATCTAGCATTTTTACAATTGCATCATTAGTGCTTTTAATTTTCCTGAATCCAAATTGGCAGGGGTTGAGTATGTTTTGTGCAGTTATAAATGAATACAGTCTCCTATGCACGAGTTTCTTGAAGATTTTGGATAGCAATGGTAAATCTGATATTGGCCTATAGTTGTTTACATCTGTAGGGTCACCACCTTCATGTATTGGTGTAACCCTTGCTGTCTTGAGTAGTTTCGGGAAGGTGCTAGCTTCTACTGACTTGCTAAAAAGTAATGAAATAGCATGTGAAAGGACATGGGCCGCTCGCTTGTACAATAATGGTGGGACATGAGACAGGTTCACCGAGTTATTTTTAAGTGACTTTATAATCTCAGTGACTTTGGCGGGTTCAGTTGGAACAAGATAGAAGGAATTTGGGAAATTCCCATCTAGATAGTCCCCGGCATGGGCGTTGGTACGTGGGATTTTACTGGCAAGATTAGATCCTATGGTTGAGAAGAAGTCGTTTATCTTGTTAGCTGTGTCAGTGGGATGCAGTGGTGTTTCATTAGGTTTAGTTAGGACAATATTCTTTTTTTTTTCAGTTTGTGGGTCCCCAGACTCTGAGAGAGTGTTTTCCAGGTCTTTTTTATGTCTCCTCTTGTGTCAGTGAATCTCCTGGAGTAGTACAGTTGTTTGGCTTTCTTTATTACTTTGGTGAGAACTGATGAATAGTGTTTAAGAATATCTTTATGTATTAAGCCCTGTCTATATTGCTTTTCATATTGGTGTTTCTTATCAATGGATTTCAGAATGCTGTCGGTTAGCCATGGGCAACCGAGCCGTTTATTCGTGATCTGTTTCGTTTTTATGGGACAATGTTTGTTGTATAGTCTAAGTAATTTGTTAAGAAAAATGTCTGTCCAATCATCAATACCATTGGCCTTGGAGAATTTTGTAGGCCAGTCAACAGTCTCTAGGTCTGCTGTGAACTTCCTTACTGAGGCCTCGTCATGGAGTCTAAATGAAACTTTGTTGTATTCCAGTGGTGGTTTACTAATGTTTGTTAAGAGGAAGGTAGGGTAGTGATCTGTAGTGCTGTCTGTGATTATCCCTGATTTAAGGGGGGCTAGTATATTGGTCCATTTTTTATTTTTTTTTTATTATCACACCGGCCGATTCCCACCAAGGCAGGGTGGCCCGAAAAAGAAAAACTTTCACCATCATTCACTCCATCACTGTCTTGCCAGAAGGGTGCTTTACACTACATGTGGTCTATTATGGTTGCACTTGTCTCTGTGAGCCTGGTTGGTTTAGTTATTGTTGGTATGAGAAGTGTGTTGTTCATATTGTTGATGAAGTCAGCTACAGGCTGATCATCTAGTAGGCCAAGGTTGATATTGAAGTCTCCAGCTAAGAGAAGGTGGTGCTTGTTCATTTGTCTGTTTGTTATTAGTGCCTTTAATTTCTCATTGAAATTTGGGATGTTTGTGTGGGGTATCCAGTAAATGGCACCGATTGTTATAGGCGTCTTAAGGTTTTTTACAGTAAAATTAGCAAAAATGTATTCCCCATATTCATCACTAAAGCAAGTGGTGCTAATACAATATAGTTGGTTAGAGTAATAGATTGCAATACCACCCCCAACTTGGTATGGTCTGCAGTTGTGGATTGCTGTGTATCCTGGTAGAGGGTAGATATCTACTGTGTCCTGCTTAAGCCAGGTCTCAGTAAGAATAATGCAGGAGAAAGGTGTCTTTAGTGACTCAAGGAGTGCCAGGAGGTTATCATAGTGTTTGCTTAAGGACCTGATGTTGTAGTTAAGAACTGATAGACTTTTAGCACTGCTTAGGATAGTGCTGGCTTGTGATGCTGTGTAATAAAGGCAGTTACTTTCCAGTAGGTTATGATTGGGTGTTAGATTATGGAGGTTTATATCAGGGTCGACGTGATCATTCATCTTCTAGGTTTAAATTGTGGTTTATTTATATCCTGAATTGTGTGTTAATTTCTAGTACTGATATCTGTAGCAGTGGAAAGTTTGGGCAAGTATATAGCTAAAGCACTTTGGTCATATAGAGTATAGTTACTAATAAACATAATGAAGTTGATGTTGTCTAAGTGTTGTGCTAGAATGAGCTAAAGTACAACTAAGTATAAACTAAAAATATAAAAATACAAATTAAAAATAGCACCAGACTCTCACTTGTAATTGCACTAAGGTCTAATATAAGTTGTTAACAATAACTGGAGTATAACTAAATTTAAACTGACAAGACAAAATACACAAGTTAAGGTAGTAAAAGAAAATAAAAAATAATAATAAAAAAAATAAAAATGGCAATGACTTGGTTATAATATGATAGTAAGATGGTACAAAGGATAATATTAAATTTGGAGTTGAATATACAAGCTTAAAAATTGGTAACAAAAGGTTAAGAAAAGTACAATTGACTAGGGCAATAATAAAAATGTATATAATAAAATTGGGTAATAAACTTTACAGATAAAAAGGGCAATAATAAAAAGTTTAAATTAGATTGGGCAATAAAGTATTGGTATAACTGAGCAAGTATAAGAGTGGGTTATATAAGACTAGAATAGTGCAATAATAAGATGAAAAGTTTACAATAAAGTTGTGCACTAAAATGTAAAATAAAAATGGGCAATAATAAAAAGTTTACAATATGGTTGGTCAATATAGTTTAAAATAAAATTGGGCAATAGATTATTTTTTAAAGTGAGGTAGAATAACTGAGGACAAGCTATGGTTAGTTTCAATTAAAATAAGATAGAACAATGAAGTGGTAAGAAGTAAAATAGGAGAGAGATTCTGTAGATATTAAACACAATTAAGACTATGAGGTAGAATGGTCATTGAATACAACAGTGAGATTCAAAAGTAGTTGGGGTATTGGAGATTATTTGGGGGGAACAAAATTTATGGCATTATAACACTAATGGTGGACAGTGGTTATTATCTGCACCTTAATCTGATTCTGTTAATCCAGCCTCGCTTAGGAATGTTTTAAGGTCATATTCTGTAGAGATGAAGTATCTCTTCCCAGTGGGCTGTTTCCTAACTGCGATTTTTCCATCCCTCACAAAGCACTGGTGGATTTTTTGGGCACAACGTAATTTTCTTAGCCAATAAAGAAGGTTCTGTCTTGTTTTGGTAAGGCACTCATTGATGTAAACATCATTTTTCATAGAAATGGATGTTTTTAGTAGGTTGTTTCTTTGTAGGCTAGTTTGGAATTTTAACAGCACTGTTTTTTTACCCGTTTGGTAGCCCATCAGTTTGCAATCTTTTAGGTCATCACTACGTATGTTAAGGCGAAGGTGGTCCTTGATAAGCTGTAGGGTGGTCTCCATGCAGGTCTCTTGGGTGACTGTGGGTGGGAGATGTTTGCTGTTAACTACAACAGCGTCAGATAGCTGTTGTTGGTCATTATGGTCTTGGAAGTTGGTTATGACATTGGCAAGTTGTTGGTCCACTCTTGAACAAGACGGCCCAGCACCAGAGGTGGAAGGCTGAGGGTTGTCTGGGTTTTCCTCACTATTACCGATATTATGGTCATTAGTTTCAGTCAAAACCTCACCAAAACCTTGAAACTCATCTTCACTGGCACTTCCAACTGTATTAGAACTGTCACTGGGGAACAAAAGTGTCCCAATTCGCCGAGGAGTGAGAAACTTCTTACCGCGAGGCATGGTGGACATTGTGTAATAAGATGGCGTTCCCACAATGCACCACTGGGTCCCAGATTTTTTTCTACCGCACACACTGACCACACAGACCCATTCTCTCACATCTAGGCCTACCAGCCTTTTCCCACGAGATTTGACGGCGCTAGAATTTATGCATACTAGTACGTCAAAAACCCCTGCGCATAAGCCGTACTAGTACACGTCCGAAACCCTCAAAGGGTTAACACATCGGCCATTTCCCACCAAGGCAGGGTGGCCCGAAAAAGAAAAACTTTCATCATCATTCACTCTATCACTGTCTTGTCAGAGGTGTGCTTACACTACAGTTATAACACTGCAACCTTAACACCCCTCCTTTAGAGTGCAGGCACTGTACTTCCCATCACCAGGACTCAAGTCCGGCCTGCCAGTTTCCCTGAATTCCTTCATAAATGTTACCTTGCTTACACTCCAACAGCACGTCAAGTTGTAAAAACCATTTGTCTCCATTCGCTACTGTCTAACACGCTCACGCACGCTTGCTGGAAGTCCAAGCCCCTCGCACACAAAACCTCCTTTACCGCCTCCCTCCAACCTTTCCTAGGCCAACCCCTACCCTGCCTTCCCTCCACTAGATTTATATACTCTCGAAGGACGGCTGCCTGACATATTAATAGAAGCTGACTCTCCTTTCAACCAATAACATACCCCCTCCTCTCCCCCACCTCCTGCTTCCTCTGACAGGTAAGAGGCAGTTAAATTTTCATTTAATGAACAGTATTTCAGTTAGTTTCTTTTAGTATTCATTTATACAGTTTTATGTAGTAATTATTATATTGTCATTTGGGGTCTAGAATGGATTAATTCTATCTGCATTATTCTTTACAGAAAAAATTGCTTTGGTTGTCATCTATTTTGGTTGTCGAATTGACACCTGGAATGAATTAAATTCAACAACAGAGATTCCACTGTAAGTAATCACTAAGAGACAGCATGCTCTCTCTCTTGTGATAGGTAAAGTAATTTCTAAACTCAGCAAACATTACCAATATATAATAGACAATTGATTAACACGCAGTCTTCTAACATATTGTCTCTATTACTCTACTGCAAAATTACAGCATATTTTCAATGAACACTGTAAAATTTGACTAACATGGTGCTACTTCTGGGAAAAAAATTTGGAGTTGGACTGTGGGATTTTCCCCCCTCCATCTAGTGGGGGAAGTTTAGCTTCCTTCCCTGCCTCCCGTCCCACCACTCACATCTCACGTCTCCTTGGTCCACACACGAGTGTCCCATATGATTCTCAGGTCTGTGTTTTTGATTAACTGTGCTCTAGCTGGTGCTCGATTGAACTGGTGCTCCCACAAGGTACTAAGTTGTCCCAGATTTTTTTCATACTGCGCACACTGAGTGCATAGACCCATTCTTTCATATCTACGTGACTCAGGCCTCTCACAGCAAATTTGAAGGAATGAAAAATAAAACGTTGATTTACGTTCAGAGCACTGCGCATGTGCATGTAGATCTGTGTGTGGACAGTTTAAGGGTTAAGGTAAGGAAATATTATTTCTGTAACATTTGTAGCCTTAATTAAGATATGCATCAAGCATAATGCATGACAGAGAACCACAATTACATTATCAAATTTTTTAATGGTTTAGAGACCTAAAAAATTTTGTTATTTTTGAGGATCTAAGGAATGTAACCCTATTTTTCACATAAGTTCTTCAGTTTGTTTTACACTATCTCATCTTACACTCAATTTTCAGGAATGTAACTACCCTGCTAATCAACAGTCTAGACTACAGTATCAAAATGCTGTAATTACACAATACACAAATAACCTGCACATAGAAGAGAGGAGCCTACAACAACGTTTCGGTGACTTTGTAAATGGTCCAAGTTGGACTGAAACATCATTGTAGGCTCCTCTCTTCTATGTGCGGGTTATTTGTGTATCGTTCCAGTCACGGTATTGTGCCTTTTTTTTTTTTGTTATGCTGTAATTACAATTTGAATTTCTGTACCATTCAACATTTTAATACTTAAATTAAAAATATTTCAGAGTTCTTTCCAGAAAGAAATTAAAAAAATGCCACTAAACTGTTATACAATTACACGGAGTATAATTATCACAAAAAAAGGTATTTACACCTGCGGGTCATTTAGAGCTTCACTGAAACAAACATTATATAATAATTTTTTGAAGAGTAAATAGTTACCTAAAAACACTATAAATCACTTACCTGAACACTTTGGCAAAATGTGGCTTCTGCGCTTCGAGCCCAATCCATGGCCTGCTGACAACGTCTGATGATAAGGTGCTGAGGCTCATCAAGCTCCTACATGAATAAGACAACAGTTTCTGTAAGCTTTTAATAATAAAAATATTTAACAGGTAACTAATACTGCACCATCAAAAATATACTATAATTACCGTATTGAATCAGGTCATTTTTTTTTTTTAACATACTGGCTGTCTTCCACCAAGGCAGGGTGACCTAGAAAAAAAAAAAAACTTCCACCATCATTTACACTATCACTCTCTTTGCAGAGCCATGCAGATACAATAGTTTAGGTGTCACTCTAAACAGCAAATATCCCAAACACTTCCTTTAAAGTGCAGGACTTAAGTCCGGCTAACCAGAAGTCAAAGATAAGACTCCAGGACCCTGGGTGTTGGATCTTACCACCTTGCAGGTTGATGAATTTAACCTCCAGAATTTAGTAAAGGAGCAGCAAGACCCTTCTTTAGAGAGTGTGTGAGGACAAGCACTTACAGAGATGGAGGCAGCTGATATTGACAAGTGTTTTTACTATTCTGATGATATTCTGATGAGAAAAACTCCTTCGGAAAATGCTTCATGTAGCCAGCTTTCTAAGGCCAAACATGTATTGGCCTTACCGGCTATAAATAACATAGAAATCAGATATATACTCTAGAATGAATAAAGTATGTCATTATGTGACAGTTGGAGGTGGCCATACCAGCTCCCGCATTGTTGTGGTATTCACTGCCATCCAGTGATAGCCTTTCAAACCCATCATATTTAA
>NC_069420.1:36232553-36269869 GCF_026875155.1 Cherax quadricarinatus
TGACGAATGTATTAAAATTTCAAAAAAAGACCCAATACCTCATAACAAGCATTTGCCCAAAAAAAAACTAAACAATGACGCTAAGAACTAAACAGTCCCTGGTTAACACCCACATTCTCAAATCCAAAATACAAAACCCCAAATGAAAAAATACAGAATGGTCACATAACCGGCCCAAAAACAAAACTTACTCGCAATCCAACCACCTGAAAAGAAGGGCAAAAAATGTATTAGAGAACAGATTATCCAACTTACAGGTGATATAAAAAAGACCTGGAAAACCCACAAAAAATTCAGGAACAAAAAAGATATCACAAAATAGCGAAAAAAAATTTAGCAAAATCAGATAAACCCCAACCCCCACCAACGAAACAGCAAACAGACTCAATGACTTCTTTTCCCACTATGGGAAAAAACCTTCCCAAAAAAATCCCAAGCTCAGATACCCCACCAAAGACTACCTCACGGGCAACTACCCGAACACACTGTTCCTAGCTCCGACAACCCCATACAAAGTCTCCCTTATTATCAACACCAAAAAAACAAGGCAGGAGTTTTAAAATCCTTACCACCCTTTATATACAAAAATTTTCACAAGTGCATCCCCAAATCATTGCAACATTTTTTTAAACAAATCCATTGAATCCTCCCCCTTTCCCTACAGAACCAAAATAGCGGGGTCACCCCGACCAAAAAGGGGAGCCCAAAACCAGAGTTGAAAAACTAAGGCCAAATCCAACTTACACCCTCCCAAAAAATTTTCGAAAAATTAATTCAAAAACGAACTACCCTACCTTATCCCCCCAAAACATACTAAAAACCCCCTGCCAATTTGGTTTCGGGGCCAAAATAAAAAACAAATGATGCTATAACACAGCTAGAACATATATACAAAAGCAATAGAGAAAAAAGAAGTCCCCCCCTGGGGATCTTCATTCTTACGTAAAGCTTTTGATACATTAACCATGACTTGCTCCACGTAAAATTTCACACTATGGATAAGAGGCACTCCCTCAACACCTAAGTCATACTCAGAAAAAAGAAGGGAATATGTTACAAATGGGGGAAAACCCTTTTGCACAACCAATTACGTTTTTGTCCCAAGGGAAGTGTCCTTGGCCCTCTTCTCTTTCTCCATCAAAATGACCTACCAAATGCTTGCAAATTTCTCAAACCCACACTATTTTTCAGATGACACTACATACTCTTCTCCCCCCCGAGCCCCGTCACGCTTCCAATACGTAATACCCAAATTTCAGAAAAATCTACCTGGAGAGGGCTAACAAACTTAAAAACTAAACATTGACAAAACCTCTCATTCAGTTTGGGGAACAACACAGATGCCCTCTTAATAATGATAAACGACACCTATCACAAACAACAGAGGGGGAAAAATTTTTAGGAATCCACCTTGATAATAACTCAAAAATTTTATCACATAACAACAAATTTTAAGAAAATTTCCAAGACGAGGCATACAACGAAGATACGGTACAAGTCCCCCGCCCTCCTGGGCCCTATATCACTCTCTTATTTACCCCTATCTCACCTATGGAATTTGTGCATGGGGCTCAACAACAAGTAACCATCTCAGACCACTAATTACCCAACAAAAGGCTGCAGTTAGAATGATAACAAATTCTCACTATAGGCAGCACACTCCACCAATATTCAATACACTAAACCTACTCACCATACAAAACATTCATACTTATTACTGCACCTATTACATACATAGAACACTTAACTCTGATATTAACCCCCGGCCGGGGGTTATGGTTTATTTGCAATCGTGTCATTACGATTTCTTAAGTCATGTTGACGGCAGTGAAGGGACTTGAACTAGAGTTCGTCACGGCCACGCTAGCTGGAGATTCGTCTGTAAAAACTTGCATTTGTGGTCACAGAGGTGCCTGTGCTAACCTTCCTATGGTGTAGAAATATACCTAGTTGGATGAATCTTATTGTGGCTAGCTGGTCTAGTGGTTAGCGCGACGGGCTGGAGTTTTGAGACTCTATGACCGCGGGTTCAATCCCGGCCGAGGGTATGGTTTATTTGCAATCGTGTCATTACGATTTCTTAAGTCATGTTGACGGCAGTGAAGGGACTTGAACTAGAGTTCGTCACGGCCACGCTAGCTGGAGATTCGTCTGTAAAAACTTGCATTTGTGGTCACAGAGGTGCCTGTGCTAACCTTCCTATGGTGTAGAAATATACCTAGTTGGATGAATCTTATTGTGGCTAGCTGGTCTAGTGGTTAGCGCGACGGGCTGGAGTTTTGAGACTCTATGACCGCGGGTTCAATCCCGGCCGGGGGTATGGTTTATTTGCAATCGTGTCATTACGATTTCTTAAGTCATATTAACCCTCCCCTCAAACATCTCCTTGCCAACCTCAACAGAACACATGACCATAACACAAGGCACAGATCACTCTTTGATGTTCCTCGTGTCCATCTCACACTATGCAAAAACTCAATGCACATAAAAGGCCCTAAAATCTGGAACTCATTACCTGTAAATATAAAAGAAACACTACCTGTTTATAAATTCAAGTCTCTTCTCAAAGATCACTTACTCACCCAAAACCAAATAAATACTGAATAACTGAACCTTATAAATTGTATATCTTAAATGTTTCTCACAATTATATCACATAAATGTTAAACCTAAAACCCAATCTAACTTTATTATTTTTAAATACACTACCTAACAGAATACTCCATTCTACTGAATGTACAACAATGCATGCAACCATATGACCTGTCTTTGTAATACTCACTTGTGCTTTATAGTAATCTGTTTACATTAAAGTTTTATCACTGATGTCATCATTGCTTAGTTCATCTTAAGTTAATTTTAAGCCAGCCCGTAATGCTATGCATAGTATAAGTGGCTTTGGCATGCTGCTCTTATCTGTATTTTTTGTACCTCTGTATGTGTGCTCAAATTTTTAAATAAATAAATAAATAAATAAATAAAGGCTTTTGATAGAGTTCCGCACCAAAGACTGTTAAAGAAAGTGGCAGCTCATGGCATTGGGGGAAAAGTGCTCTCGTGGATCGAGTCATGGCTCACAGACAGGAAGCAGAGAGTGTCCATAAATGGGGTTATATCCGAGTGGGGATCTGTAACAAGTGGCGTTCCACAGGGATCAGTCTTGGGCCCATTGTTGTTTATAATATATATCAATGACCTTGATGAGGGAATTACTAGTGATATGAGCAAATTCGCCGATGACACAAAGATAGGTAGGATAATTGATTCAAACGTAGACGTTAGGGAACTTCAGTAGGATTTAAACAAACTATATTCTTGGTTAGAAAAGTGGCAGATGCAGTTCGATGTAGATAAATGCAAGTGTGGAAAATATTTTAATTTTCCGAAGCTATAGTGCCTAATAGGTGTTTAATGTGTCGATATGAGTCAAAAATGTATTTGACAATAGGATAGAACCAAGAGTTCCCTTTGCGCATGTGCGGATGTGCGGGGGTAGAGGTCGACTAGGGGCATGGGGGAGGCAGGAGTGTTTTGAATGTAGTGAGGAGGCTGGGAACGCATGGAACTGGGAAATTGGTGTTCACGGCGGCCTATGGATTAATATAGGCCTCATTTCATAATAGGAAGTGTCGTGACTGTCCCTGGTGAAGAGTGAGGGAACGTGATTGACGGCACCGCTGTAAATAAGGTGGTTAAATGAGTGAATAATGGTAGGACCAGGGGTGATTGGCACGTCGCCATGGCCTGTGTCCTGGGGAAAATTACCCGTGATTTAATCATCACTCATCGGTCTCAAATCTTAATGGAGTGGCCTCCAATGTGTATAATAATTATGAGACATTAAACTGTCTTGTAAATCGTAATGTAATCAGTGATAATAACACTAAGTTAAGGAATCGTTGAAGCGATATGAACTGCCATTCCCAGAGTGTGTGTGCACATGTTACCTCGTTGTTCCTGTCCCGAGGATAGTGAAGGCTTTATGGAGTCACGACTTCTAAACCGGGACAAACCGACGGATACCTCATCCTGCTGGAATAAGAACCGTGTCGGTGTAGTAGGACATCGAAATGAGATGGTGAATGGAGGAAATAAGGAGTATCAATCACCCACAGTTAAGTAACCCTTCTAGTTATAGCAGACTGATACTGGCCAGTTAGGTATGTTGTAATTGGATAGGTTATGAGTGATCCAGCTACATCAAGTGACCACCAGAGAATATCTGGTAAGTGGTGAGATTATGTACAAGTGTTTTCCTTGATGGATATATCCATGTGTAACCTACCCCACCCCCCCCGTCATTCAGTTAAACTAATATAATCTATACAGTCCACAATTAATTAGTAGCACCATACTTGAGGGTGCTACCCAATTTATACTGGTCTCGGATAGATATGGATAAGATTGTGAGGGTCGAGGGGCCACCTGCAGTGACCAGAGGTGGTTAAGTTTTCTCATATGTCTACGTGGGTGACTACAGTAAACAATATCGTTGTTGTCTCCCAAGGAGATTACTCGTATGCATGTAATGTTGAGGTATGTTCAAGTAATCACTCCTATAAAATTTTCCACAGCAAGGTTCTGAAGCTCGGGAGTGTCCATAACAAATTCTCACTACAGGCAGCACACTCCACCAATATTCAATACACTCAACCTACTCACCATACAAAACATCCATACTTATTACTGCACCTATTACATACATAGAACACTCAACTCTGATATTAACCCTCCCCTCAAACATCTCCTTGCCAACCTCAACAGAACACATGACCATAACACAAGGCACAGATCACTCTTTGATATTCCTCGTGTCCATCTCACGCTATGCAAAAACTCAATGCACATAAAAGGCCCTAAAATCTGGAATTCATTACCTGTTAATATAAAAGAAACACTACCTGTTTATAAATTCAAGTCTCTTCTCAAAGATCACTTACTCACCCAAAACCAAATAAATACTGAATAACTGAACCTTATAAATTGTATATCTTAAATGTTCTCACAATTTATATCACATAAATGTTAAACCTAAAACCCAATCTAACTTTATTATTTTTTAAATTCACTACCTAACAGAATACTCCATTCTACTGAATTTACAACAATGCATGCAACCATATGACCTGTCTTTGTAATACTCACTTGTGCTTTATAGTAATCAGTTTACATTAATGTTTTTCACTGATTTCATCATTGCTTAGTTAATCTTAAGTTAATTTTAAGCCAGCCCGTAATGCTATGCATAGTATAAGTGGCTTTGGCATGCTGCTCTTATCTGTATTTTTTTTTTTTTTTGTACCTCTGTAAGTGTGCTCAAATTATAAATAAATAAATAAATAAATAAATAAATGTAGAACTTAGCCATACAGATTGCGAAAAGGACTTGTGGGTTATGGTGAACAGCAACCTTAAACCAAGACAGCAATGCCTAAGCGTACGTAATAAGGCAAATAGATTACTGGGATTTATATCAAGAAGTGTAAGCAACAGAAGTCCAGAGGTCATACTGCAGCTTTATACATCATTAGTAAGGACTCACCTAGATTATGCAGCTCAATTCTGGTCTCCATATTACAGAATGGACATAAATTCGTTAGAAAACATTCAGCGTAGGATGACTAAATTAATACATAGCATTAGAAATCTTCCTTATGAAGAAAGATTGAAGACTCTTAAGTTACATTCACTTGTTAGACGAAGAATGAGGGGAGACCTGATCGACATGTATAAGTGGAAGATAGGTATTAATAAAGGGGATATTAATAAGGTCTTGAGGATATCTCTCCAAGAGAGAACCCGCAGTAATGGATTTAAATTAGATAAGTTTAAATTTAGAAAGGACACAGGAAAGTATTGGTTTGGAAATAGGGTAGTTGATGAGTGGAACAGTCTACCTAGTTGGGTTATTGAGGCTGGGACTTTGGGTAGTTTCAAATTTAGGTTGGATAAGTACATGAGTGGGAGGGGTTGGATTTGAGTTGGACTTGCACATCAGAGCTTATTTCTTAGGTAGCATTGAAAATTGGGTTGGTCAAATGTTTTGTTAGTGGGATGAATTGTAAAGGACCTGCCTAGTATGGGCCAACAGGCCTGCTGCAGTGTTCCTCCTTTCTTATGTTCTTATAATGACATAACATACACTAACGTAGTAAGGATTTGGTCACTAATATCAGTCAGACTCTGTAACGTTAGCATCATGAAGGAAGTTTGCTAGATCATTTTCATTTGTAATGTAGTACACACGGCCTACATTAGTTTTTCTTACAAGAATTTGTCCATCACGTACAAAGCACTGGTGAATTTTATCATTATTCTCATGTTTTAGTTTTCTCACTTTGTACAGGAGGTTCTGTCGTTTTTTGTGAGACTCGTTTATGTATATATCTTTTTTTGCTTTAATAGATGAAATTATTAGATCTTTTTTCCTGTCTTGTGTGTGAAATCTGAGCATAACACTTTTTCTACTTTGGTTCCCTACACAAATAACCCGCACGTAAAAGAGAGAAGCTTACGACGACGTTTCGGTCCGACTTGGACCATTTACAAAGTGTGACTTTGTAAATGGTCCAAGTCGGACCGAAACGTCGTCGTAAGCTTCTCTCTTTTATCTGTGGGTTATTTGTGTATCGTTCCAGTCACAGTATTGTGCCTTTTTTTTGTTATTTTTGGCTCCCTAGTAACTGCAATTCTTTTATTTCCGACACTGGTACATTAACATGTAGGTGGTCACGTATTATCTGGAGAGTTGTATCTTTGCAGTTTGTGTGGAAACTTATTTGGTCCCTAAAGTTCCACAGGACAGATCCAGCATGGCCGTAATGGAACGGCTGAGCTGGGTGGCCCTTAAACCCACCCAAACAAAAAGCGTTCTCCCCGGGTTGGCGTGGTTGGAAAACTTATTTAATTTATAGATTTACCCTTCAGGGAAGGAGTAGGTAGTTTTACTGATAGTATATTAATATTAGGTTTACTAAGGCAACTGTAGTTAATAATAATGTAGAACTAAGACCTTAACATAGGTAGTAATAGGCCGATGATGTAGGCAAACACTAGGATAAGTTAGCTAGGGAGAACTGGCAGCCCTAGTTTGAACGAAGAGACGAGGGTCTGGAAGAGAGACCAGCTCGTTCTTCTTAAGACAGACACCAACTGGACAAGACGTGCCGCGATCAGCAGACGGCGCCCCCCACGTGTCTTCACATTCGAGACGTGGGGAAATCTGGTAGAGGCACCTCGATGTACCGTAGATGACCTCCTCCGTCAGGCCCATACAGTAAGACAAAACCTCCAGTTTATCTCGTAGATTTCTGGCCAGTGTCTGGGGAGAATTGTGAGTGAGTTTGATCTGTGGGCCTGTGTTGCAGCTGGGAGTGCATGCCCAGTAAGTACCAGTGTCTCTCATCTATGTAGAAGCTAGTGTCCGTGTCTGCATAGTTGTACTAGGGGATACACACTCCCTTGGATATAGGAATTTCTGAGGTGCAGGCAGGTCACTAATAACGACTGAATATTGCAGGAATTAAGGCTCCTGGTTGCACGTGGTTTCTGAGGGGAAGTCCAAAGGGGCTAAGGCTAAGCTTAGGGAAGTTGAAGATCAGGATATATGCTGCAACACCAAGTAAGTTAGTCCTTTATACGTGCATGCAGGCGAGTTTCTTGAAACATCAATCATTTGTGAAAATCTGTCCTATAAGCCACTTGTGAGGCTGAGGTACCCACCTCAGAGCTCGGTGTCAACAGAGTTTGCCAGGGTAGGCGACTCACTTGGAGGCAGTCCACACAAATTTTCACAGTTTGAATGGTTTAATTTGCTGGGAAAGAGTGGAGTGTTAATTATTACTGCATCAGATAACTTGTCTTGCTCTGTCTTGTCATCTTGGTTAGCGAAATAATTGTTAAATTGGGTATCCATGTTTATTTTCCAATCCTTGACGGCATTATCAATCTTCGTGGGTGAGTGAGTGAGTGTAAATGTGGACCACCAGGTGGTTTTTATGTAGTTAGTTGATGGGGTGTATCAGAGAGATAAGATGTTTTCTAACAGTAGTTTTGAAGGTGATGAATGTGTCCGCTGTTCTAGAGTTTTCAGGTAGAGTGTTTCAGATTTTAGGGCCTTTGACATACATTGAGTTTTTGTAAAGGTTTAGTTGGACACGGGGAATGTCGTAGAGATGTTTGTGTCTGGTGTTATGCCTGTGGGTCCTGTCACAACTATCAAGAAAGCATTTTAGGTCAAGGTTAATATTGGAATTTAAGGTCCTGTATATGTAGATTGCACAGTAGTAAGTGTGGATATTCTGAACAGGGAGTAAGTTTAGATCTATGAAGAGTGGGGGGTGTGTTGCCAGGGATGGGAATTAGTGATTATTCTTATTGCAGCTTTTTGTTGAGTTATTATTGGCTTTAGGTGTATTGCTGCAGTTGATCCCCAAGCACAAATAGCATAGGTGAGGTATGGATAAATGAGTGAATGGTATAGTGAGAAGGGCATTTTGTGGCACATAATATCATTTTTTTTTTATTATCACACTGGCCGATTCCCACCAAGGCAGGGTGGCCCGAAAAAGAAAAACTTTCACCATCATTCACTCCATCACTGTCTTGCCAGAAGGGTGCTTTACACTACAGTTTTTAAACTGCAACATTAACACCCCTCCTTCAGAGTGCAGGCACTGTACTTCCCATCTCCAGGACTCAAGTCCGGCCTGCCGGTTTCCCTGAATCCCTTCATAAATGTTACTTTGCTCACACTCCAACAGCACGTCAAGTATTAAAAACCATTTGTCTCCATTCACTCCTATCAAACACGCTCACGCATGCCTGCTGGATAGTCCAAGCCCCTCGCACACAAAACCTCCTTTACCCCCTCCCTCCAACCCTTCCTAGGCCGACCCCTACCCCGCCTTCCTTCCACTACAGACTGATACACTCTTGAAGTCATTCTGTTTCACTCCATTCTCTCTACATGTCCGAACCACCTCAACAACCCTTCCTCAGCCCTCTGGACAACAGTTTTGGTAATCCCGCACCTCCTCCTAACTTCCAAACTACGAATTCTCTGCATTATATTCACACCACACATTGCCCTCAGACATGACATCTCCACTGCCTCCAGCCTTCTCCTCGCTGCAACATTCATCACCCACGCTTCACACCCATATAAGAGCGTTGGTAAAACTATACTCTCATACATTCCCCTCTTTGCCTCCAAGGACAAAGTTCTTTGTCTCCACAGACTCCTAAGTGCACCACTCACTCTTTTTCCCTCATCAATTCTATGATTCACCTCATCTTTCATAGACCCATCCGCTGACACGTCCACTCCCAAATATCTGAATACGTTCACCTCCTCCATACTCTCTCCCTCCAATCTGATATTCAATCTTTCATCACCTAATCTTTTTGTTATCCTCATAACCTTACTCTTTCCTGTATTCACCTTTAATTTTCTTCTTTTGCACACCCTACCAAATTCATCCACCAATCTCTGCAGCTTCTCTTCAGAATCTCCCAAGAGCACAGTGTCATCAGCAAAGAGCAGCTGTGACAACTCCCACTTTGTGTGTGATTCTTTATCTTCTAACTCCACGCCTTTTGCCAAGACCCTCGCATTTACTTCTCTTACAACCCCATCTATAAATATATTAAACAACCACGGTGACATCACACATCCTTGTCTAAGGCCTACTTTTACTGGGAAAAAATTTCCCTCTTTCCTACATACTCTAACTTGAGCCTCACTATCCTCGTAAAAACTCTTCACTGTTTCAGTAACCTACCTCCTACACCATACACTTGCAACATCTGCCACATTGCCCCCCTATCCACCCTGTCATACGCCTTTTCCAAATCCATAAATGCCACAAAGACCTCTTTAGCCTTATCTAAATACTGTTCACTTATATGTTTCACTGTAAACACCTAGTCCACACACCCCCTACCTTTCCTAAAGCCTCCTTGTTCATCTGGTATCCTATTCTCCGTCTTACTCTTAATTCTTTCAATTATAACTCTACCATACACTTTACCAGGTACACTCAACAGACTTATCCCCCTATAATTTTTGCACTCTCTTTTATCCCCTTTGCCTTTATACAAAGGAACTATGCATGCTCTCTGCCAATCCCTAGGTACCTTACCCTCTTCCATACATTTATTAAATAATTGTACCAACCACTCCAAAACTATATCCCCACCTGCTTTTAACATTTTTATCTTTATCCCATCAATCCCGGCTGCCTTACCCCCTTTCATTTTACCTACTGCCTCACGAACTTCCCCCACACTCACAACTGGCTCTTCCTCACTCCTACAAGATGTTATTCCTCCTTGCCCTATACACGAAATCACAGCTTCCCTATCTTCATCAATATTTAACAATTCCTCAAAATATTCCCTCCATCTTCCCAATACCTCTAACTCTCCATTTAATAACTCTCCTCTCCTATTTTTAACTGACAAATCCATTTGTTCTCTAGGCTTTCTTAACTTGTTAATCTCACTCCAAAACTTTTTCTTATTTTCAACAAAATTTGTTGATAACATCTCACCCACTCTTTCATTTGCTCTCTTTTTACATTGCTTCACCACTCTCTTAACCTCTCTCTTTTTCTCCATATACTCTTCCCTCCTTGCATCACTTCTACTTTGTAAAAACTTCTCATATGCTAACTTTTTCTCCCTTACTACTCTCTTTACATCATCATTCCACCAATCGCTCCTCTTCCCTCCTGCACCCACTTTCCTGTAACCACAAACTTCTGCTGAACACTCTAACACTACATTTTTAAACCTACCCCATACCTCTTCGACCCCATTGCCTCTGCTCTCATTAGCCCATCTATCCTCCAATAGCTGTTTATATCTTACCCTAACTGCCTCCTCTTTTAGTTTATAAACCTTCACCTCTCTCTTCCCTGATGCTTCTATTCTCCTTGTATCCCATCTACCTTTACTCTCAGTGTAGCTACAACTAGAAAGTGATCTGATATATCTGTGGCCCCTCTATAAACATGTACATCCTGAAGTCTACTCAACAGTCTTTTATCTACCAATACATAATCCAACAAACTACTGTCATTTCGCCCTACATCATATCGTGTATACTTATTTATCCTCTTTTTCTTAAAATATGTATTACCTATAACTAAACCCCTTTCTATACAAAGTTCAATCAAAGGGCTCCCATTATCATTTACACCTGGCACCCCAAACTTACCTACCACACCCTCTCTAAAAGTTTCTCCTACTTTAGCATTCAGGTCCCCTACCACAATTACTCTCTCACTTGGTTCAAAGGCTCCTATACATTCACTTAACATCTCCCAAAATCTCTCTCTCTCCTCTGCATTCCTCTCTTCTCCAGGTGCATACACGCTTATTATGACCCACTTCTCGCATCCACCCTTTATTTAATCCACATAATTCTTGAATTTACACATTCATATTCTCTTTTCTCCTTCCATAACTGATCATTTAACATTACTGCTACCCTTCCTTTGCTCTAACTCTCTCAGATACTCCAGATTTAATCCCATTTATTTCCCCCCACTGAAACTCCCCTACCCCCTTCAGCTTTGTTTCGCTTAGAGCCAGGACATCCAACTTCTTTTCATTCATAACATCAGCAATCATCTGTTTCTTGTCATCCGCACTACATCCACGCACATTTAAGCATCCCAGTTTTATAAAGTTTTTCTTCTTCTCTTTTTTAGTAAATGTATACAGGAGAAGGGGTTACTAGCCCATTGCTCCCGGCATTTTAGTCGCCTCATACGACACGCATGGCTTACGGAGGAAAGATTCTTTTCCACTTCCCCATGGACAATAGGAGAAATAAAAAAAAAGAACAAGAGCTATTTAGAAAAAGGAGAAAAACCTAGATGTATGTATATATATATATATATGCATGTGCGTGTCTGTGAAGTGTGACCAAAGTGTAAGTAGGAGTAGCAAGATATCCCTGTTATCTAGCGTGTTTATGAGACAGAAAAAGAAACCAGCAATCCTACCATCATGCAAAACAGTTACAGGTTTTTGTTTCACAGTCGTCTGGCAGGACGGTAGTACTTCCCTGGGTGGTTGCTGTCTACCAACCTACTACAAATTATTATTATTATTATTGGAGAGGATTATTATTATTATTATTGGAGAGGATCCCAATTGTTTTGGATACATTTTTTGATATGTGTTGGATATGGGTGCTGAAATTCAGGTTGCTGTCGAGGTATAGGCCTAGAAATTTGCCCTCATTATGTCTGGCAATTAGAGTGCTGTTGATCTTAATGTTAAGTTGTGCAACACCTGCTCTGCTACCAAACATAATATAGTAGGTTTTGTCAGTGTTAAGTGTAAGTTTATTGGCTGTCATCCAAGTTGATATTTTGAGCAGCTCCTCATTAACAATGGTGTTGAGGTTGTATAAAATTGTGCCGCAATTTTTAAATAGTGCAATAACTAAAATGTGCCAAATAAAACAAATTTGTTCTAAATTATTTTTATTTTGCACACAGCACCCTAGGCCTATGGTTCCCTTCTGGGAGTATGTCTCTGCTATACTGCACACTTTTTATCCTTTTTTTGGCTCAGTGTGTACTATTATTTGCTAGATTAGTTTCAAGTGCTGGAGGAAAGTGCTTTATAAGTTGGTTTAGACAAACACGTAAGCGAACACTATTATTATTATTATAATCAAAAAGAAGCGCTAAGCCACAAGGACTATACAGACAGCGAACACTAGAACATATTTATTAGAAAACATTTCGGTTCTGAGACCTTGATCACTTCTAACATACAGAGTTTGAAAGGCATTATATATAGGTGTTGACTGAGGTGTAAGTGATGCATGGTGACCTGAAGAATGTCATGCTGGGATGAGGACGGGTAGACGATGAGACCATGTGACTCCTGTGTTGCTGAGAAGTAGTGGTTTGCCTGCTTCACTATCATGTATGCTAATGTTTTTGAAATTTTGTGGTTTCCAGTATTAGATTCTATTGTGTGGGTGATTAGCGAGGCTTCTAGATGCCATCAGTGTCTAAGGTCTGGTTCGGTGAGAATGAGTGATACAACCACTGTGAAGTGATACAACTACTGTGGGGAGTGTGGCAACCACTGTGGGGAATGTGGCAACCACTGTGAGGAGTATGACAACCACTGTGGGAGTGGTACAACCATGCTGGGAAGTGTGACAACCACTGTGGGAGTGATACAACCAGTGGGGAGTGTGGCAACCACTGTCAGGAGTGAGACAACCACTGTGGGGATTGTGGCAACCACTGTGGAGTCTGTGGCAACCACTGTGGGGAGTGATATGACAACTATGGAGTGTGTGACAACCATTATGGGGAGTGTGGCAACCACTGTGGGGAGTGTGGCAACCTTCCCACTTGTAGCCACCAGCTGCCTCAACCCTGACCTTACATTAAAATGATGCAATGCTTGGGTTGAGGATATAACAGTGTTAGTTACACTCTACTATTGCTGCTGCTGACAACCACAACTATAAGTGTTAGTTACACTACTACTGCTGCTGACAGCTGCAAATATATAAAAAAATTCAATACTGAGAAGTGATGCAAATATTGCTCTTGGGTTTTGGGAAAAATTGAGAAAATTAAATATTTTTATTAGGGCAAGTGCTTGGTGTGTATCATAACAACTTTGATATAAATGCACAACTTCTGATGTAATATGGCTTAAAGTAAAAAGTTTTTAATTTGTTTTAACAATAGATTATTCAATATCAAACTACTACAGTGGTACCTCGAGTTTCGTACGGCTCCCAACTTGAACAATTATGTAAGTGTATTTTTGTAAGTGCCTTTGTAAGTGTATTTTTGGGGGTCTGAAACAGATTAATCTAATTTACACTATTCCTTATGGGAACAAATTCGCTCGGTAATGGCGGTCGAACAGCCTTCTGGAACGAATTAAGTTCATAACTTGAGGTACCATTGTACATTACTTTTTAATGTCCATTCTCTTCCCTGGTAATTTTGATTATCAGAGTTAAGACAAACAATAATGAAACATTTGTCAACAACCACTTTCCAAAGAAAAATTAAACACAAATTTAAATTAATTTTTCTCACTAAAAATACTATGTCAGTTTTGGTGTTGAGTACTGCCTGGAAGGTACTCGAGGGCCTGGTCCCAAACCTGCACACTGCCATAACAACATACCGGAGTGAGAGATATGGGAGGAAGTGTAAAATAAACCCAGTGAGGAGCAGGGGTGTGGTGGGGACAATAAGGGAACACTGTATCAACATCCGGGGTCCCAGACTATTCAACATCTTACCAGGAGATATTAGAAATACAGCTTAAACAAGTGTTGAAGCCTTCAAGGGGAAATTGGACAAGTATCTTCACCAGGTGCCAGATCAACCAGGCTGTGAGGGATATCTGGGGTAGCAGGCCTCCAGCAGCAGCAAATGCCTGGTTGACCAGGCAAGCACCAGATGAGCCTGGCCCATGGCCGGGCTCCAAGAGTAGTTAAACTCTTGAAACTCTTCAAAGGAAAGGCAAGGTAAGGTGTTGTAGATCTACATCAGTGTTGGTGTTGTAGATCTACATCAGTGTTGGTGTTGTAGATCTACATCAGTGTTGGTGTTGTAGATCTACATCAGTGTTGGTGTTGTAGATCTACATCAGTGTTGGTGTTGTAGATCTACATCAGTGTTGGTGTTGTAGATCTACATCAGTGTTGGTGTTGTAGATCTACATCAGTGTTGGTGTTGTAGATCTACATCAGTGTTGGTGTTGTAGATCTACATCAGTGTTGGTGTTGTAGATCTACATCAGTGTTGGTGTTGTAGATCTACATCAGTGTTGGTGTTGTAGATCTACATCAGTGTTGGTGTTGTAGATCTACATCAGTGTTGGTGTTGTAGATCTACATCAGTGTTGGTGTTGTGTTGTAGATCTGTCAGTGTTGGTGTTGTAGATCTGTCAGTGTTGGTGTTGTAGATCTGTCAGTGTTGTTGTAGATCTACATCAGTGTTGGTGTTGTAGATCTACATCAGTGTTGGTGTTGTAGATCTAAATCAGTGTTGGTGTTGTAGATCTGTCAGTGTTGGTGTTGTAGATCTACATCAGTGTTGGTGTTGTAGATCTACATCAGTGTTGGTGTTGTAGATCTACATCAGTGTTGGTGTTGTAGATCTGTCAGCATTGGTGTTGTAGATCTGTCAGTGTTGGTGTTGTAGATCTGTCAGTGTTGGTGTTGTAATCTACATCAGTGTTGGTGTTGTAGATCTACATCAGTGTTGGTGTTGTAGATCTACATCAGTGTTGGTGTTGTAATCTACATCAGTGTTGGTGTTGTAGATCTGTCAGTGTTGGTGTTGTAGATCTGTCAGTGTTGGTGTTGTAGATCTGTCAGTGTTGTTGTAGATCTATATCAGTGTTGGTGTTGTAGATCTGTCAGTGTTGGTGTTGTAGATCTGTCAGTGTTGGTGTTGTAGATCTGTCAGTGTTGGTGTTGTAGATCTGTCAGTGTTGTTGTAGATCTATATCAGTGTTGGTGTTGTAGATCTGTCAGTGTTGGTGTTGTAGATCTACATCAGTGTTGGTGTTGTAGATCTGTCAGTGTTGGTGTTGTAGATCTACATCAGTGTTGGTGTTGTAGATCTGTCAGTGTTGGTGTTGTAGATCTACATCAGTGTTGGTGTTGTAGATCTACATCAGTGTTGGTGTTGTAGATCTGTCAGTGTTGGTGTTGTAGATCTACATCAGTGTTGGTGTTGTAGATCTACATCAGTGTTGGTGTTGTAGATCTACATCAGTGTTGGTGTTGTAGATCTGTCAGTGTTTGTGTTGTAGGTCTGTCAGTGTTGGTGTTGTAGATCTGTCAGTGTTGGTGTTGTAGATCTGTCAGTGTTGGTGTTGTAGATCTGTCAGTGTTGGTGTTGTAGATCTGTCAGTGTTGGTGTTGTAGATCTGTCAGTGTTGGTGTTGTAGATCTGTCAGTGTTGGTGTTGTAGATCTGTCAGTGTTGGTGTTGTAGATCTGTCAGTGTTGGTGTTGTAGATCTGTCAGTGTTGGTGTTGTAAATCTGTCAGTGTTGGTGTAGATCTGGATATAATTCACAGCATCTTCAAATCTGGAGTTAGCAGCAAATTTTGGTAGACATGAGAGAACGGGTGTGAGCGGTGGTGTGAGTGGTGGTGTGAGTGGTGGTGTGAGTGGTGGTGTGAGTGGTGGTGTGAGTGGTGGTATGAGTGGTGGTGTGAGTGGTGGTGAGCGGTGGTGTGAGCGGTGGTGTGAGCGGTGGTGTGAGCGGTGGTGTGAGCGGTGGTGTGAGCGGTGGTGTGAGTGGTGGTGTGAGCAGTGGTGTGAGTAGTATTAACATATCCTGCCCCATGCAGTGAAGAATGGCAACACTTAACCTTTGACTTTTGCATTTGGGTTAAAACAGAAATTTTAGAGCATTTTCATGGCTCTTTCTTGCTGCCAATATACACACCATAAGTCATACTAGTGAAATGAAATTTTTTCTCGATTTAAGATGGGAAATGGCCAGACAAAAGTGTTAAAGTGAAAGAAATGGTTGACTTTTGCCCATCCTTTGCCACCAGTAGTCTGGCTTCTATTATTGGGATGACATAAAGTGAAGCAAGCATTCTTAGTTATGGCTTATCCACTGAGAAAGTGGGAAAAATGTTGATACAGTGGACCCCCGGTTAACGATATTTTTTCACTCAATAAGTATGTTCAGGTGCCAGTACTGACCGAATTTATTCCCATAAGGAATATTGTGAAGTAGATTAGTCCATTTCAGACCCCCAAACATACACGTACAAACGCACTTACATAAATACACTTACATAATTGGTCGCATTTGGAGGTAATCGTTATGCGGGGGTCCACTGTATTTGGTGTGGTGATGATGATGAATTTAAAATGGAGAGTAAGTGTTATTTTGAGAGGCCTGTGGAAATGATTAATGAACAGAGGTAAGGTCGCTTTATTGACTGGGATGCCTAGTGTTTATTTTGGATTCTTATTTTTAATTTTAGTATGTTGAAAACAATGTAAATTACACTTCGTTAATGGGCTGTTTCTTGCAATAAGTGCACAGCTAGGAATCAGGTTGGTTTGAGCACTAAAATATGCCTAAAACAGGCCTGAAAGTGGGTTTAATAACTGTTGCATAAAGTCCTCCCAACCTCATACCTGCATAAATTTCTAATATATTACATTTTACAGTTTTGGTGTCATTAACTTTAGAGTAAAATTCTCTACTATTTTACATAATAAACTTATTTTTTATTTTTAAAATAAGCAGACACAGGAGGAAGGTTCAACTCAAGTGCTGCCAGCAGTTTAAAAGTTAAAGAAACAAGAACTTATCTGGCATGCTTTCCAGAATAATATTTAAGACCATTCAGCATGGAGGCTCGAGCATACTTGGTTAAAAGTGCGTTTACCGGAGTCTTATCTGCAGCCAAGTCTCTGCAAGAATAATTGAAATATGTTAACAAACATGACCAACAAAGGTGAAGTATAAACACTAGTGTGGTAGACAGAGTATACTAAGTGTAGTTCACACAGTAATGTGGTGAAGTAGATGGAGTAGACATGGTACAAGGCTATACTAAGAATCACACTAGAGACTCTATATAAAATGGTCTGCAACACATATTGCGTACAGTCTTTACCAGTCTAACTATGACCAAGCTCTGCGATACATTGAAATTTTAAAACATGACGACATGTGATTTAAATCTATGTTGACAGGGGTTACTAGTGAGTCAAGTGAATGTGGGTCAGTGGAAACTGGGTATATAGATCAAATGGACTGGGTTCACAGTGGATCTCTATATAGATCTATGTGACTGGGTAAATGTGCTCTTATTAGATCTATGTGACATGGGGTCAGTGGATCTATTAGATCATGTGACTGGGGTCAGTGGAACTTATATAGATCTATGTGACTGGGGTCAGTGGATATTATATAGATCTATGTGACTGGGGTCAGTGGAACTTATATAGATCTGTGACTGGAGTCAGTGAATCTTATATAGATCTATGTGACTGGGGTCAGTGGATCTTATATAGATCTATGTGATTGGGGTCAGTGGATATTATATAGATCTATGTGACTGGGGTCAGTGGGACTTATATAGATCTATGTGACTGGGTCAGTGGAATCTTATATAGATCTATGTGACTGGGGTCAGTGTATCTTATATAGATCTATGTGACTGGGGTCAGTGGAATCTTATATAGATCTATGTGACTGGGGTCATGTGGATCTTATATAGATCTATGTGACTGGGGTCAGTGGAACTTATATAGATCTATGTGACTGGGGTCAGTGGATCTTATATAGATCTATGTGACTGGGGTCAGTGGATCTTATATAGATCTATGTGACTGGGGTCAGTGGATCTTATATAGATCTATGTGACTGGGGTCAGTGGAACTTATATAGATCTATGTGACTGGGGTCAGTGGAACTGTTATAGATCTATGTGACTGGGGTCAGTGGAATCTTATATAGATCTATGTGACTGGGGTCAGTGGACTTATATAGATTATGTGACTGGGTCGTGGATCTTATATAGATCTATGTGACTGGGGTCAGTGGAACTTATATAGATCTATGTGACTGGGGTCAGTGGAACTTATATAGATCTATGTGACTGGGTCAGTGAACTGTATAGATCTATGTGATGGGTATCTGTGGATCTATTAGATCTATGTGACTGGGGTCAGTGGAACTTATATAGATCTATGTGAATGGGGTCAGTAGAACTTATATAGATCTATGTGACTGGGGTCAGTGTATCTTATATAGATCTATGTGACTGGGGTCAGTGGAACTTATATAGATCTATGTGACTGGGGTCAGTGGAACTTATATAGATTGTTGTGACTGGGGTCAGTGGAACTTATATAGATCTATGTGACTGGGGTCAGTGGATCTTATATAGATCTATGTGACTAGGGGTCAGTGGAACTTATATAGATCTATGTGACTGGGGTCAGTGGAACTTATATAGATCTATGTGACTGGGGTCAGTGGAACTTATATAGATCTATGTGGCTGGGGTCAGTGGAACTTATATAGATCTATGTGACTGGGGTCAGTGGAACTTAATAGATCTATGTGACTGGGGCAGTGGAACTTATATAGATCTATGTGACTGGGGTCAGTGGAATCTTATATAGATATATGTGACTGGGGTCAGTGGAACTTTACTAGATCTATGTGACTGGGGTCAGTGGAACTTATATAGATCTATGTGACTGGGGTCAGTGGAACTTATATAGATCTATGTGACTGGGGTCAGTGGATCTTATATAGATCTATGTGACTGGGGTCAGTGGAACTTATATAGATCTATGTGACTGGGGTCAGTGGAACTTATATAGATCTATGTGACTGGGGTCAGTGGAAACATATATAGATCTATGTGACTGGGTCAGTGGACTTATATAGATCTATGTGACTGGGGTAAGTGGAACTTATATAGATCTATGTGACTGGGGTGAGTGAAACTTATATAGATCTATGTGACCGGGGTCAGTGGATCTTATATAGATCTATGTGACTGGGGTCAGTGGAACTTATATAGATCTATGTGACTGGGGTCAGTGGAACTTATATAGATCTATGTGACTGGGTCAGTGGAACTTATATAGATCTATGTGACTGGGGTCAGTGGAACTTATATAGATCTATGTGACTGGGGTAAGTGGAACTTATATAGATCTATGTGACTGGGGTCAGTTGAACTTATATAGATCTATGTGACTGGGGTCAGTGGAACTTATATAGATCTATGTGACTGGGGTCAGTGGATCTATGTAGATCTATGTGACTGGGGTCAGTGGATCTTATATAGATCTATGTGACTGGGGTCAGTGGATCTTATATAGATCTATGTGACTGGGGTCAGTGGAACATATAGATCTATGTGACTGGGGTCAGTGGATCTTATATAGATCTATGTGACTGGGGTCAGTGGAACTTATATTGTTGTGACTGGGGTCAGTGGAACTTATTTAGATCTATGTGACTGGCGGTCAGTGGAACTTATATAGATCTATGTGACTGGGGTCAGTGGGAACTTATATTGTTGTGACTGGGGTCAGTAGAACTTATATAGATCTATGTGACTGCGGTCAGTGGATCTTATATAGATCTATGTGACTGGGGTCAGTGGAACTTATATATGTTGTGACTGGGGTCAGTGGACTTATATGGATCTATGTGACTGGGGTCAGTGGAACTTATATTAGATCTATGTGACTGGGGTCAGTGGATCTTATATAGATCTATGTGACTGGGGTCAGTGGATCTTATATAGATCTATGTGACTGGGGTCAGTGGAACTGTTATAGATCTGTGACTGGGGTCAGTGGAACTTATATAGATCTATGTGACTGGGGTCAGTGGATACTTATATAGATCTATGTGACTGGGGTCAGTGGAATTATATAGATCTATGTGACTGGGGTCAGTGGATCTTATATAGATCTATGTGACTGGGGTCAGTGGATCTTATATAGATCTATGTGACTGGGGTCAGTGGAACTTATATAGATCTATGTGACTGGGGTCAGTGGATCTTATATAGATCTATGTGACTGGGGTCAGTGGATCTTATATAGATCTATGTGACTGGGGTCAGTGGATCTTATATAGATCTATGTGACTGGGGTCAGTGGAACTTATATAGATCTATGTGACTGGGGTCAGTGGAACTTATATAGATCTATGTGACTGGGGTCAGTGGAACTTATATAGATCTATGTGACTGGGGTCAGTGGAACTGTTATAGATCTATGTGACTGGGGTCAGTGGAACTTATATAGATCTATGTGACTGGGGTCAGTGGAACTTATATAGATCTATGTGACTGGGGTCAGTGGAACTTATATAGATCTATGTGACTGGGGTCAGTGGAACTTATATAGATCTATGTGACTGGGGTCAGTGGAACTTATATAGATCTATGTGACTGGGGTCAGTGGAACTTATATAGATCTATGTGACTGGGGTCAGTGGATCTTATATAGATCTATGTGACTGGGGTCAGTGGATCTTATATAGATCTATGTGACTGGGGTCAGTGGATCTTATATAGATCTATGTGACTGGGGTCAGTGGATCTTATATAGATCTATGTGACTGGGGTCAGTGGATCTTATATAGATCTATGTGACTGGGGTCAGTGGATCTTATATAGATCTATGTGACTGGGGTCAGTGGATCTTATATAGATCTATGTGACTGGGGTCAGTGGATCTTATATAGATCTATGTGACTGGGGTCAGTGGATCTTATATAGATCTATGTGACTGGGGTCAGTGGATCTTATATAGATCTATGTATATATCACACACTCCTCCAATATGCTGAGTGGAAAATTTTGGCCAAAACATAATAATAATGTGTGTGTGTGTAGGGAAGGGAAGGGTAGGGAAGGGTATGGAAGAGAATAGTAGGTAAGGGAAGGGAAGAGAATAGTAGGTAAGGGAAGGGAAGAGAATTGTAGGGAAGGGAAGAGAAGAGAAGGGAAAGGAATTGTAGGGTAGGGAAGGGAATGGTAGGGGAGGGAAGGGAATGGTAAGGAAGGGAAAAGTAGGGAAGGGAATGGTAAGGAAGGGAAAAGTAGGGAAGGGAATGGTAGGGAAGGGTAGAGAAGGGAAGGGAAGGGTAGGAAAGAGAAAGGTATGGTAGGGAAGGGTAGGGTAGGGAAGGGTATTGTAGGGAAGTGAATGGTAGGAAAGAGAAGGGTAGCATAGGGTAGGGAAGGGAAGGGAAGGGAAGGGAAGGGAAGGGAAGGGAAGGGAAGGGTATGGTAGGGTAGGTTATGGAAGGATATGGTAGGAAAGAGTAGGATATGGTAGGAAATGGTAGGGTAGGGAAGGGTATGGTAGGGAAATGTAGGGTATGGTAAGGCAGGGTATGGTAAGGAATGGTAGGGTAAGGAAGGGTATGGTAGGGCAGGGTAGTGCAGGGAAGGGTATGGTAGGGAAGGGTAGTGGAACAGCCTAAACCATGACCAACACCTCTGGTTACTGATTATTAGCCAAGAAATAGGAAAAAAACATGGAGGACAAAAGTTGTATATGAGAAACCTGAAGACATGATTAATTAACAGAGGGAATTATTGATTCAGTGACTGGAATGCCTACAGTGTTTTTTGGTCTATTTGTATATACAGGAGAGCCCCACTTATACCATGGATTAGGTTCCGACTTCTGCTGAAAAGCGAAAAATCTCCGAAAAATGAAATACAGTGGACCCCCGGTTTACGATCAGCTCCCAATGCGACTAATTATGTAAGTGTATTTATGTAAGTGCGTTTGTATGTGTATGTTTGGGGGTCTGAAATGGACTAATCTAATTCACAATATTCCTTATGGGAACAAATTCGGTCAGTATTGGCACCTGAACATACTTCTGGAATGAAATAATATCGTAAACTGGGGGTCCACTGTATAGCCTTTCCACTTTCAAGTGCATATAAACAGCCTGAAAACATGTTTACACTATTATACATTAAGTGTACGACACAGTTGGGTCTAAAAATATGATAAAAAAGTAAAATGAATGTGTACAGTACACATTTTAAAATATTTTTGTCCTTAGCTTATCAGTAGTGATAATTTTCTGCAGCTACTATACGAGTGCTAGCTGCTTCACTTTGATGTTATGAAGTTGACTTCCTTACTTAAACCTAGGAAACCAGCCTCTGCTAACTGCAAATTTATCTTCAGCAGCTATCTCACCTTTCTCAGCCTTCATAAAATTGAAGAGACTTTGGACCTTGTCCTGGATAATGGCTCAGCTTAAAGGTAAATTGTGACAGGGATCATCTTCAGTCCACACCAGTGAAAGTTTCTCCAAGTCAGCAATAAGGCCATCATGTTTCCCTGTAACTTTAGTGTTCACTGATGTAGCACATTTAATTTCCTTCAACATTTTCTGTTTGGTGAGGTAAACCTATCTAATGTCCTATCTCAGCCACAGACATACCTTGCTCATTTCTAACTTGACAGTTAGAGGCTTATGACTCTTCTTTTTATCATAACTACCCTCAGATGCCATTGTAATTAACACAAAAATATTATATATAATATATTAGGGCCCCGCTTATACAGCAGGTTAGG
The DNA here is from genome assembly GCF_026875155.1 of Cherax quadricarinatus. Taxonomy (NCBI): domain Eukaryota; kingdom Metazoa; phylum Arthropoda; class Malacostraca; order Decapoda; family Parastacidae; genus Cherax; species Cherax quadricarinatus. Next base: position 36,255,690 of record NC_069420.1, read on the forward strand.
TTCCAGGATACTGCTGGAAAGCAGACATCGCCGGAAAGCAGAACGCCATTTTTTTCCACTGATAAATGCATAAATGCCCGATAATAAGTTTACACTAACATATACAGTGGAACCTCAAATATCGAACTTAATCCGTTCCAGGAGCTAGTTCTAAATTTGAAAAGTCTGAAAAGCGATGCAATATTTCCCATAAGAAATAATAGAAATACAATTAATCCGTTCCAGAAACCCAAAAATATTCACAAGAAAATACATTTTATAGAGATTAATTACAGTTTTACACACACACAACAAATACTATAGTATTCAATTATGTATATAAATATAAAATAACATTTTTACTTACCTTTATTGAAGATTGGTGATGACATCTGGAAGATAGGGAGGAGAGAGAGAGTTGGGGTTAGTGTTTGGAAGGAGAATCCCCCTCCATGAGAACTTCAGGTAAAGCCCTCTCTGGGGTTACTTCCCTTCTCTGTCTTTTAATGCCACTAGGACCAGCTTGAGAGTCACTGGACCCCTGTCTCACAAAATTACTGTCCACAGTCCTCTGTTTCTGGCGCCTCTTTAACCTTTCCCTAAAATGGGACATGGTTTTGTCACTGAACTTATTGCAAAGATGGCTTGTTTCAGCTTGCTCAGGGTGGTACTTCTGCACAAACATTTGGACATCATTCCACTTGGCACAAATCTCCTTAATCTTTGAAGAAGGCACCTCATCCACTCCCTCTTCCTCCTCCTCTGAAGCAAGTTCCTCAGCTGTGGTCTGATACTGCTCCAGATGAAGCTCTTGCAGCTCTTCAGTGGTTAGCTCTTCCCTGTGGTCCTCCACTAACTCTTCCACATCCTCACCACTCACCTCCAGCCCCAGGGTGTTCCCCAATGCCACAATAGAGTCCACAACAAGCAGAGGGTCAACTGGGTCAGGGACTGGGTAAGGGTCAGCCTCAAACCCTTCAAAATCCCTCTTTTGGACATAATCTGGCCACAATTGTCTCCAAGCAAAGTTCAAAGTCCTGGAAGTCACTCCCTCCCAGGCCTTACCTATAAGGCTTATTGAGCTGTAGATATTGAAGTGATGCCTCCAGAACTCTCTTAGGGCCAACTTAGTGTCTGTGGTCACTTCAAAGCACTTTTCAAACACTGCTTTTGTGTAGAGTTTTTTGAAGTTAGAAATGACCTGCTGGTCCATGGGCTGGAGAGAGGAGTGGTGTTAGGAGGCAAGAACTTCTTGTCCCTAGACAAGAGGTCTAATAAGTTTGGAGGATGAGCAGGAGCATTGTCCATTACCAGAAGGCACTTGAGTGGCAATTTATTGTCTAAGAGGTATTTTCTCACACTTCATGGACCCACTCTTTGAAAATTTGCTTTGTGACTCATGCCTTATTTGCTTTCCACAAGACAAATAACTTGCTTTTTATGACATTGTTTTTCTTAAACACTCTGGGATTTTCTGAATGATACACAAGTAAAGGCTTCACTTTAAAATCACCACTAGTGTTAGCACAGAATAAAACAGGCCTGTTTTGTCACAACTGAACACTTGTTGGGGTTAGAATTTTTCAGTGTCTATGTACCCCTTAAACTCCTTTACAAACTTCTCAGCTGCTCATTTGTCTGAATTGGCTGCCTCACCATGCCTTACAACATTGTGTATGCCACTACGCTTCTTAAATCTGTCAAACCAGCCTCTGCTGGCCTTAAACTCACTATCAGTAGTGGTTCCAGGAGTTTTCTGTATCAGATCAGTATGCAACTTCCTTGCCTTTTCTCAAATAATCATCTCTGAAACACTATCACGTGCCATCTTTTTATCCTTGATCCACACCAGCAACAATTTCTCAACCTGATTGATTGTCTGTGGTCTTTTTTTGGTTAGCATATTAACACCTTTCACAACATCAGCTTCCTTGATTTGTTCTTTCTTTGCCAGGATAGAACCGATGGTCGACTTGTTTTTCCCATACATCCTGGCAAGCTCAGCAAGTCTCACACCACTCTCATACTTCTGTATTATTTCCTTCTTCACATCTATGGTGTTTCTCACTTTCTCTACCACAGGAGTACCACTAGCAAGTTTTTTTGGGCCCATGGTAGCTTATTTCACAGTCCCACAAGCACTAAACACAATGAAATAATCGTAAAATGTTTGAATGAGAGCGCAGGTTAGTGTTCACTCAAGCATCAACAAAACCAGACTGGCTCATGATGCCTGCACTGGGATGCGGACAAGGCGGGTTGCTGGACAGTTCCAGTACACGGCGGTTTGAAATTAAGGATGAGTCCGATAATAGGGACAAAGTTGGTTTGAAAAAAGCGTTCGATTTTTGAAGAGTTCAATAAGTGATATGTTTGAAACTTGAGGTTCCACTGTATTAAGTTAGCAATAGAAATAGGCATTAAAAAGCAATAAAAAGTAAAACACCCACACAGTACACTTATTATTTACCTCAAAATATTCATAGTCTTAATGTAGGGCAAAAGGTGAGTAGTATTTACTGTAAGAAGTTAGGTATGGTAGCCCTCCTGGCCACCCCACCCACATATTGTATACACTTGACCCTCAGGTAATGGTGTCATCAGCTAAAGCCAAAATTGGATAGTGCCACGTTATTGCATCAAAATATTGGCTCAGCTAATGCCCAAGAACTTTGTTAACCCTTTCAGGGTCGAGAGGCCCAATCCTAAACTTGTTCTTAGGGTTGAAAATTTTTCAGAAAAAAAAATTATTTTTTCTTAAGAAAAGACAGAGAATCTTTTCTCGATCATAATGACACCAAAAGTATGAAATTTCATGGAAAACTTACGGAATTATGCTCTTGTGAAGTTAGCAGTCTCTACGATGTTTACGCATCGGCGATTTCGCCCACTTTGGGCCCTATTTGTGGCCAATTCCAGTGTACTAGTTGACAAAAATCATAACTATTTCGTTAGAATTCCTTTTTATCTATCGAATAACTACAAGAAACCACCCATTTACCGATTTCAACTATCCAATAAAGTGGTCAAAAATTAGCAATTTTGCCAATTTCACAAAAATTTCAAAAGATGCCAATTTCCAAATAGGGTCCAGAATAAACAAGACAGACATTCCTGGATATAAAATAACATTTCCTCAGTTCATTAGTCATGTCCCCACGCCCCTCTTACATTTCTTTTGCTTTCCACTTTGAATTTTTATTCTCACAAAAAATAGAAGATTTACTGTTTTGCAGACTACTGCATTACTGTAGAAATGGTATAAATAATATCAGCGCACTTGTGAAAGAATATTAGACCCACCAGTTGACATGGATGCGTGGTATGACTTGTTTACTTTTGACCTTTGGCAAAAATCCAACATTTCTGCTACTTTGAGCTCAATTTCAAGGTACTTTTCATTGTGAAACCAATCAAAATCATCTCAATTTCTGTAAAATGTCCTCCATTCTATAAAATGAGACCAGGAAAACTAGAATACAACCATAAATAACATACGAAAATACAGTGCAAAGTCACTGTTTTAAACCAAAAAAACGGTCAAAGTTTTTTTTTCTCATTATGCACTGTGTGCTGCAGGATTTTTTTTATACTGTGCACACTGACCACATAGACCCATTCTTTCATATGTAGGCCTATCAGCTTTAAATACAAAAAAAGGCACAATACTGTGACTGGAACAATACACAAATAACCCGCACATAGAAGAGAGGAGTTTACGACGACTTTTCAGTCCGACTTGGACCATTTACAAAGTCACACTAACCAGAAGTGGAGCACGACGGCTATATATAGGCAGGAAGAGGTAGTGGTGGTGGTGGTGGTGGTGGTGGTGGTGGTGGTGGTAGTAGTAGTAGTAGTAGTAGTAGTAGTAGTAGTAGTAGAGTAGTATTAGTTGTAGTATAGTAGAGTAGTATAGTAGTATAGTAGTAGAGTATAGTAAAAGTAGTAGAGTAGTAGTAGTAGTATGGGGAAACAGGAGGAGACCAGTGAATATAAGACAGGAACACTGCAAGGGAGCTAGGTGCCCACGGGGGGAAAGCAAGTGCACAGAGGTGGAAGGAAGGGGGAAGTAAATGAAATAAATAATGAAGGAAAGAACGTGTCGGCTAACTCCATGTTTTGTAGTAATGCTACGGGGAAATGCAATGAAGCCTTTTACTCGTGTATCACTCTAAACTCCCAGACTGTTCAAGAAAAACTGTGTCGCAAGGTTTAATTTGTGGTGATGTGGGGGGAGCAAACAGTAAGGCATGGGTCACAGGGACATTTTCCTCAATTATTTCTATGAGTGTTTGGCCCCAGCGGGGAAAAAAACCTCCTGAAAATAAATTGGAGCTCCGTGCCTCCTGTTAATGGACAATGCTCCCTGATCCACAAGATTGGGGAAGATGAATTGTGGGGGATTTAGATTTATCAAAGTGAAGTTTTTGCCTCCTAACACCACTCCTCTCTTCCAGTCCATGGACCAGCAGGTCATTTCAATCTTCAAAAAACTGCACACCAAGCGTGTTCAAAATGCTTTTGAGTGACTCAAACACTGAATTGACCCTAAGACAGATCTGGAAAGATCACTTCAGTATCCTCAGTTGCATAAACCTTTTAGGTAAGGCTTGGGAGGGAGTGACTTGCAGGACTTAGAACTCTGCTTGGAGAAAATTGTGGCCAGAATGTGTACAAGAGAGGGATTTTGAAGGGTTTAGGGCTAACCCTGAGGAGCCTATGCCAGTTGTGAAATCTATTTTTTCACTGGGTAAGTCCATGGGGTTGGAGGTTAGTGGCGAGGATGTGGAAGAGTTGGTGGAGGACGACAATGAAGAGTTAACCACTACAGAGCTGCAAGAGCTTGAGGTGCAACACCAAAAGACCACAGCTGAGGAAATTGCATCAGAGGAGGCGAAAGAGAGATGGAGGAAGTTGCCTTCATCAAAGATTAACCCTTTCAGGGCTTCTGATGTACTAGTACACCTAAATTCTAGTGCCCTCAAATCTAGCAAGAGAAAGCTGGTAGGCCTACATACAAAAGAATGGGTCTATGTGGTCAGTGTGCACAGTATAAAAAAAATCCTGCAGCACACAGTGCGTAATGAGGAAAAAAAAAAACTTGGACCGTGTTTTTGGTTTAACCCCTTCAGGGTCCAAGGGCAAAATCTGAAGTGGTGCTCCAGTGTCAAAGAAATTTTGAAAAAAAAAAATAATTTTTCTTATAGAATTAAAGATAATATTTTTGTGAAGTAATGAGAAAAAAAAAAAGAAAATTTCTGATCAGTACTTACCGAGATACAGCGGCAGGAAGTTGACCCAAAATGACCGGGTGGCGGCAACATCAGTGACTTCCTCAAAATCCCATTTTTTTATTTTACGTTTTTTATACTTTTTTCTTTTCTTTTCTATTTTTTTTCTTTTTCTAATAACATTTGTGGCCTGTGAGACCAGTATAATGTATATTGTATAAGTGTACACTCATTGTATTCAACACAACTGCACTAATTTGTTTATCATTATATTACTTACAAAACTTGTTTACAAGTTTATTGTAAACAAAATGATGAAAATATTAGTGCGGTTATTGTGTTGAATACAATGGTACCATATAGTACCATATGGTACAATGGTGCCATAGGGTGCAATTGTACCATATGGTACAATGGCACCCTATGATACAATGGTACCATATGGTACAATGGTACCACAAGATACAATATGGTACAATGGCACATGATACAATGGCACCATATGATACAATGGTACCACAAGATACAATATGGTACAATGGCACATGATACAATGGTACCATATGATACAATGGCACCATATGGTACAATGGCACCATTTGGTACAATGGTATCATGTGATACAATTGTACAATATGGTGCAATGGTACCTTATGGTACCATATGGTGTAATGGTACCATATGATACAATGGTACCATATGATACAATGGTTCCATATGGTACAATGACACCATTTGGTACAATGGTACCATATGATACAATGGTACCACATGGTGCAATGGTACCTTATGGTACCATATGGTGTAATGGTACCATATGATGCAATGGTACCATATTTATTTTTATTTATTTAAAAATTTGAGCACATACAGAGGTACAAAAAATACAGATAAGAGCAGCATGCCAAAGCCACTTATACTATGCATAGCATTACGGGCTGGCTTAAAATTAACTTAATCTTAACTAAGCAATGATGAAATCAGTGATAAAACTTTAATGTAAACAGATTACTATAAAGCACAAGTGAGTATTACAAAGACAGGTCATATGGTTGCATTCAGTTAGGTAGTGATTCTGTTAGGTAGTGTATTTAAAAAATAATAAAGTTAGATTGGGTTTTAGGTTTAACATTTACGTGATATAATTGTGAGAAACATTTAAGATATACAATTTATAAGGTTCAGTTATTCAGTATTTATTTGGTTTTGGGTGAGTAAGTGATCTTTGAGAAGAGAACTTGAATTTTTAAACAGGTAGTTTTCTTTTATATTTACAGGTAATGAATTCCGATTTTAGGGCCTTTTATGTGCATTGAGTTTTTGCATAGTGTGAGATGGACACGAGGAACATCAAAGAGTGATCTGTGCCTTGTGTTATGGTCATGTGTTCTGTTGAGGTTGGCAAGGAGATGTTTTAGGGAGGGTTAATATCAGAGTTAAGTGTTCTATGTATGTAATAGGTGCATTTAAAAAGTATGGATGTTTTGTTTGGGGGAGTAGGGTTTAGTGTATTGAATATTGGTGGAGTGTGCTGCCTATATTGAGAATTTGTTTTTCATTCTAACTGAAGCCTTTGTTGGGTAATTAGTGGTCTGAGATGGTTACTTGTTGTTGAGGCCCCATGCACAAATTCCCTAGGTGAGATAGGGGTAAATAAGAGAGTGATATAGGGCCAGGAGGGCTGACTGTGGAGCATAGTACCGTATCTTCGATAGTATGCCTACAGTCTTGGAAATTTTCTTAGAAATTTGTTGTATATGTGTATGAAATTTGAGTCTATTATCAAGGTGGATTCCTAAGAATTTTCCCTCTGTTAGCTTTGTGATAGGTGATCCGTTTATCATTATGTTAAGAGGGTCATCTGTAGCTCTGTTACCAAACTGAATGAAGTAGGTACATTGTACCATACAGTACAATGATACCATATGGTTCATTGTACCATATGGTACTGTTGTATTCAACACAATAAACACACTAATATTTTCATTATTATTTTGTTTACAATAGTTGTTTACAACAAAAATATGCAGAAATGTTGTATATTAGTAATGTTCTATTATATATTTACAAGTGCACAGGAACTTGACGTGTTCCTTGAGGTGGATGACAAAGCACTTTGTCTCGGAAACTGCGGAGTCAGTAGCTAGCTTGTGTCACCACTCACTCAGTCTTGGCTGGTGTCTCATGCCACCAACACCTATTGACCATATGGTACACGGTATCATATGTTACAGGGTACCATATGGTACATTGTACTATATGGTATAGGGTACCATGCAGTACAGGATAACACATGGTGCAGGGTACATATGGTACAGGGTTACCATATGGCACAGGGTACCATATGGCACAGGGTACCATATGGCACAGGGTACCATATGGCACAAGGTACCATATGGTACAGAGTACCATACAGTACAGGACACCATACAGTACAGAACACCATATGGTACAGATACAGGGATTAAATATGGAAATAATCACCCCGACTTTTTTGGGTTATCCTAGGATTTTATACGTATGCTGCCCATGTATGATAATCTATGTAATTGTATTTCTGTACACCTGAATAAACTTACTCAAGTGCATATGGCATCATAAGTAAGTTTGTTTAGTTATACACAAATAAGGTTACATAGAATATCATACTTAGCAGCATATGTTTGGAGAACCTAGGATAACCCAAAAAAGTCAGACAGATTTATTTCCATTAGAGTCCCTGTACCCTGTACCATATGGTATAATGTACCATATGGTACCACTCTACCATACAATACCATTGTACCATATACCATTTTATGACATGGCACCATTGTACCATATGGTACCATTGTACCATATGGCACAATGGTACCATATGGTTCAAAACCATAGAATTCGTCTTCAGCTCCACTTCCATCAGTCTTAGAACTGTAAGTTGTGAAGAGGAGAGTCAGAATTCGCCGGGAGAGTGAGTGGGGAGTGAGAGCTTCCTTGCCGCCAGGCATGATGAACAAAGCTACTTTGCCGGCGTTCCCACAATGCCATGCGGGCGTCCAGATTTTTTCTATGGTGTGCACACTGACCACCCAGACCCATTCTCTCAGATGTAGGCCTACCAGCCTTCTCCCGCTAAATTTGACACCGCTAGAATTTTGGCGTAGATCTACGGTTTGGACCCTGAACGTAAAGCCGTAGATCTACGGGACGGACCCTGAAAGGGTTAAGTAACTGGTGTTTGACTAGAGAAAACATAATTCTTCCAACACTCATACAAACCGCTTGGTAAACAAATCTCATATTTGTATCAATTTTTATACTGTGGTTGTATGTATCATGTTTATATGTTATGTAGCGTGTTTATTATATAATTTTGAAAAAACATCATAGGTGGATTAATGGAAATACCTATATTAACGTAATATATGACATTTAATGTGCCCAAGAAATTATATGGCATCAAGAGTAGAGAGACTCACAGTGATTTTAATGTGTACCTGCACACCAGCAGAGTGTGTATATTTAGGAAAAGGTACACTTATGTATAATTATCAGAGTACATATACAGTGGACCCTCGCTTAACGATATTAATCCATTCCTGACAGCTTAACGTTAGGCAAAATTATCGTTAGCCGAATTAATTTCCCCATAAGAAATAATGGAAATCAAATTAATTCGTTCCTGACACCCCAAAGTATGAAAAAAAAAATTTACCACATGAAACATTAATTTTAATACACACAAACTGAAGAAGACATGTACAATTACATGACACTTACCTTTATTGAAGATCTGGTGATGATTGATGGGATGGGAGGAGGGGAGTGTGGGGATGGTGTTAATGTTTAGAAGGGGAATCCCCTTCCATTAGGACTTGAGGTGGCAAGTCCTTTTTTGGGGTTACTTCCCTTCTTCTTTTAATGCCACTAGGACCAGCTTGAGAGTCACTGGACTTCTGTTGCACAACATATCTGTCCATAGAGGCCTGTACCTCCCGTTCCTTTATGACTTTCATAAAGTGGTTCACAACATTGTCAGTGTAATAGCCACCAGCACGGCTTGCAATAGCTGTGTGAGAGTGATTTTCATCAAAAAAGGTTTGTACTTCAAGCTACTTTGCACACATTTCCTTAATCTTTGAAGTAGGCAACTTCCTAAATTTCTCTATCCCCTCCTCCGGAGCAGTTTCCTCAGGTCTGGCCTCTTGCTGTTGAAGATGATCTTGCAGCTCATCAGTGGTTAGTTCTTCCATGTCCTCCTCCACCAACTCTTCCACATCCTTCCCACTAACCTCCAACCCCAAGGATTTCCCCAATGCCACAATTGATTCCACAACTGGCATAGGATTCCCAGGGTTAGCCTCAAATCCTTCAAAATCCCTTTTGTCTACACATTCTGGCCACAGTTTCTTCCAAGCAGAGTTCAAAGTCCTCTTACTCACTTCCTCCCAAGCCTTACCTATAATGTTTACACAATTGAGGATGCTAAAGTGATCTTTCCAAAACTCTCTTAGAGTCAATTGAGTTTCTGAGGTCACTACAAAGCACCTTTCAAACATAGCTTTTGTGTACAGTTTTTTGAAGTTTGCAATGACCTGCTGGTCCATGGGCTACAGGAGAGGAGTGGTATTAGGAGGCAAAAACTTGACCTTCATGAAGCTCATGTCCCCAGAAAGTTGCTCTGCCACATCTGAAGGATGACCAGCAGCATTGTCTAATACCAGGAGGCACTTAAGGACCAATTTATTTTCCAGGAGGTAATTTTTCATAGTGGGGGTAAATGCATGGTGTAACCAGTCATAGAAAAGGTCTCTAGTGACCCATGCCTTACTGTTTGCCCTCCACATCACACACAAATTAGCCTTGAGGACATTGTTTTTCCTGAACACTCTGGGAGTTTCAGAGTGATACACCAATAAAGGCTTCACTTTGCAATCACCACTAGCATTAGCACACATCAACAGAGTAAGCCTGTCTTTCATAGGCTTATGTCCTGGGAGTGCCTTTTCCTCCTGAGTAATGTAGGTCCTGCTTGGCATTTTCTTCCAAAACAGGCCTGTTTCATCACAATTAAACACTTGTTCACATTTCAATTCTTCACTGTCTATGTAATCCTTGAATTCCTTCACATATTTTTCAGCTGCTTTTTGGTTCGAACTGGCAGCTTCACCATGCCTTATCACGCTATGTATGCAACTACGATTCTTAAATCTCTCAAACCAACCTTTGCTGGCCTTAACCCTTTGACTGTTTCAGGCCCCTCTCTGAAACTGTCATTCTATGTCGCTCAATTTTTGAAAAAAAAAAAAAATTATTTTTTCTTATGAAATGATAGAGAATCTTTTCCCGATGGTAATGACACCAAAAGTTCGAAATTTGGTCGAAAACTCGTGGAATTATGCTCCCGCAAAGTTAGCGGTCTCGGCGACATATGCGTATCTGCGATTTCGCCGATTTTGAGCCCAATTTTCAGCCAATTCCAGTGTTCCAGTTGACCAAACTCATAGCTATTTCTTTAGAACTCCATTTTATCTATCAGCTGAGTAAAAGAAAAATCCCATTTACTAATGTGGACTACCCAATATGGTGGTCAGAAATTGGCAATTTGGCCAATTTCACGCAAAATAAAAAAGATGCCAATTTCAAAATAGGGTCCAGAATAAACAAGTTAGACATTCGTGGCACTAAAATAACATATGCTCTGTTCATTAGTCACATCTCTAGGCCCCTCTTATATTATTATTGCTTTCTATTTTGATTTTTATTCATAACAAAAAAATACAAAATTTACTGTTATGCAGACGACTGCATTATTGTAAAAATGGTATAAATAATATCAGTGCACTAGTGAAAGAATATTAGACTCCCCAGTTGACGTGTATTGGCGTGTGGTGTGATTTATTTACTCTTGAACATTGGTTAAAAATCGAACATTTCCGCTACTTTGAGCTCAGTTTCAAGGTCGTTTTTCATCATAAAAGTAAGGAAAATCATCTCTATTTCTGTAATATGTTTTCCATTTTATCACCTAAGACCATGAAAACGCGAATACAACGATAAATACTATACGAAAATACACCTCAAAATCGGCATTTTATTCCAAAAAAACGATCAGTTTTTTTTTTCTCATTACGCAATGTGTGCTGCAGGATTTTTTTTATGTGGTGCACACTGACCACACAGACCCATTCTCTCACATGTGGGCCTACCAGCTTTCTCCCACTTGATTTGAAGCCGCTAGAATTATTGAGTATATATACGTCAGAAACATTGGCTCGTAAGACGTATTTATACGTCGAAAACAGTCAAAGGGTTAAATTCACTCACATCACCACTAGTTGCAGGTATTTTTCTAATTAAATCGTCATGCAACTTCCTAGCCTTTTACACATATGATAGCCTGAGAGATGCTATCTCCTGCTATCCGTTTTTCGTTTATCCACACCAATAACAGTGTCTCAACATCTTCTATCACTTGCAATCTCTGTTTCGAAAACAAAGTTGCACCTTTGGCAAGAACAGCTTCCTTGATTGCCGTTTTGTTGGCCACAATAGTAGCGATGGTTGATTGGGGTTTTGTGTACAACCTGGCCAGCTCGGAGACACGCACTCCACTTTCATACTAAGCAATGATCTCTTTCTTCATATCCATAGTAATTCTCACCCTTTTTGCTGTAGGGTTGGCACTAGAAGCTTTCTTGGGGCCCATGGTGGCTTATTTTGCAGGTTTTTATTATTATTATTATCACACTGGCCGATTCCCACCAAGGCAGGGTGGCCCGAAAAAGAAAAACTTTCACCATCATTCACTCCATCACTGTCTTGCCAGAAGGGTGCTTTACACTACAGTTTTTAAACTGCAACATTAACACCCCTCCTTCAGAGTGCAGGCACTGTACTTCCCATCTCCAGGACTCAAGTCCGGCCTGCCGGTTTCCCTGAACCCCTTCATAAATGTTACTTTGCTCACACTCCAACAGCACGTCAAGTATTAAAAACCATTTGTCTCCATTCACTCCTATCAAACACGCTCACGCATGCTTGCTGGAAGTCCAAGCCCCTCGCACACAAAACCTCCTTTACCCCCTCCCTCCAACCTTTCCTAGGCCAACCCCTTCCAACTGCCTTCCTTCCACTACAGACTGATACACTCTTGAAGTTATTCTGTTTCGCTCCATTCTCTCAACATGTCCGAACCACCTCAACAACCCTTCCTCAGCCCTCTGGACAACAGTTTTGGTAATCCTGCACCTCCTCCTAACTTCCAAACTACGAATTCTCTGCATTATATTCACACCACACATTGCTCTCAGACATGACATCTCCACTGCCTCCAGCTTTCTCCTCGCTGCAACATTCATCACCCATGCTTCACACCCATATAAGAGCTTTTGGTAAAACTATACTCTCACACATTCCCCTTTTTTGCCTCCAAGGACAAAGTTCTTTGTCTCCACAGACTCCTAAGTGCACCACTCACCTTTTCCCCTCATAAATTCTATGATTCAACCTCATCTTTCAAAAGACCCATCCGCTGACATGTCCACTCCCAAATATCTGAATACATTCACCTCCTCCATACTCTCTCCCTCCAATCTGATATCCAATCTTTCATCACCTAATCTTTTTGTTATCCTCATAACCTTACTCTTTCCTGTATTCACTTTCAATTTTCTTCTTTTGCACACCCTACCAAATTCATCCACCAATCTCTGCAACTTCTCTTCAGAATCTCCCAAGAGTACAGTGTCATCAGCAAAGAGCAACTGTGACAACTCCCACTTTATGTGTGATTCTTTATCTTTTAACTCCACGCCTCTTGCCATCACACATCACACATCCTTGTCTAAGGCCTACTTTTACTGGGAAATAATTTCCCTCTTTCCTACATACTCTAACTTGAGCCTCACTATCCTCGTAAAAACTCTTCACTGCTTTCAGTAACCTACCTCCTACACCATACACCTGCAACATCTGCCACATTGCCCCCCTATCCACCCTGTCATATGCCTTTTCCAAATCCATAAATGCCACAAAGACCTCTTTAGCCTTATCTAAATACTGTTCACTTATGTGTTTCACTGTAAACACCTGGTCCACACACCCCCTACCTTTCCTAAAGCCTCCTTGTTCATCTGCTATCCTATTCTCAGTCTTACTTTTAATTCTTTCAATAATAACTTACCATACACTTTACCAGGTATACTCAACAACTTATCCCCCTATAATTTTTGCACTCTCTTTTGGGCCCCTTTGCCTTTATACAAAGAACTTGCATGCTCTCTGCCAATCCCTAGGTACTTTACCCTCATCCATACATTTATTAATAATTGTACCAACCACTCCAAAACTATATCCCACCTGCTTTTAACATTTCTATCTTTATCCCATCAATCCCGGCTGCCTTACCCCTTTCATTTACCTACTTTCCTCACGAACTTCCCCCACACTCACAACTGGCTCTTCCTCACTCCTACAAGATTTATTCCTCCTTGCCCTATACACGAAAAAACACAGCTTCCCTATCTTCATCAACATTTAACAATTCCTCAAAAAATCCCACATCTTCCCAATACCTCAAAATCTCCATTTTAAAAACTCTCCTCTCCTATTTTTAACTGACAAAATCCATTTGTTCTCTAGGCTTTCCTTAACTTGTTAATCTCACTCCAAAACTTTTTTTATTTTCAACAAAATTTGTTGATAACATCTCACCCCCCTCTCTCATTTCTCTCTTTTTACATTGCTTCAACCACTCTCTTAACCTCTCTCTTTTTCTCCATAAAACTCTTCCCTCCCTTTCATCACTTCTACTTTGTAAAAACTTCTCATATGCTAACTTTTTCTCCCTTACTACTCTCTTTACATCATCATTCCACCAATCACTACTCCTTTCCCTCCCGCACCCACTTTCCTGTAACCCAAACTCTGCGAACTCAACACTACTTTTTAAACCTACCCCATACCTCTTTTTACCCCCTTGCCAAT
>NC_069420.1:36270369-36285782 GCF_026875155.1 Cherax quadricarinatus
CAAGAAAAACCCGCAGTTTTTTTCGTGAGCTCTCATCACACACAAATCTACCTCCTGCACGTCCCCCTGATGGACTTCCACCACCACTTCCATGTCCTCTCTGTCTTTCCTTGAACCCTTCACCTGCCCCTACTGCTCAACCATCACTGTATCTCACTTTACTTCTCAGGACCATCCCCCGGCCCAAACCTTCTCGTCGAAAACTCCTGCAGCCCGCTTCCAGCAACTTCTCCGGGGTTAGACTCTCCACGTCCATCCGTCCCTCAGGCGATGGGGGCCCCTCCCCTGTCACCTCCGGGAGGGAACACAGGTACCGACCGTCGATATTCCCGTTCTACCTTTTTCACTCCATCTACCACTCGTCATGCTTCCTCCTCTCCCAAATCAGGCATAACTCACATGGTCTCTGCTCCACTGCCAACGTACCAGGAGCCCTGGAGGCGCCTTCTAGGACACTGTGCTGCCTTATGTTCATATGAGCTACATAGTCGACAGGTCTTTCTTGGCCGGCATAGTGTGCAAAGACCTGCGTCCTGGACTCCACCAGCATGACGTAGGATGGTATAGGCCTACCCAAAACGTCTTTTTGAGGGTATAAGAGCCTCAGGTCGTCCTTATATGGCCCTTCTGTCCATACTCCATCGTTGCCGAATGAACTTTACCATAGTTGTTGAATCCCTCCTGTATACTATACGCCCGTCGCCTCGAAAGGGACATTCCTCACCTTCACCCACGTATAGAAACCTGGATACGTCATGCATAACAACGCCACTGCGAGTTCACCGTCACCTTCCTTCCTGATACTCTTCAACAAGTCTGTCGTAGACGCCGGTACGATTCAGTTTTAGGAATAATCTGGTCATCCCATTTAAGGCAACACCATATACTTCCTCGTTGGGGACACCATAGGCGTCCCTGATGATAGCAGGTAGCAATGTATGCATCGTTGCTCCAGTAAGCGTGCCACTTACCAGCTGTATACAAACAGTGTTAATCTGTTGTCCCACTCGGTACGCCATTTTGTCTTCTAGTTGCTAAAGGTCACCACCAGAGGGCAGGTGTAGCTACTAGGCGTGCGTCCTCTCTCCCCGGAGGTCAAGAGACGAATGATGCAGTAGTAGTATTGATTCCAAAAGGGGAAGGCCCTACTACAGTGCAGAACTACAGGGCGTTGTCGTTGTTATGTGCTGATTATAAGATATTCGCAAAAATCTTGGGGAACAGGCTGAAGTGCGTGATAAAGTTGTTGCGACAGGTCAGTATGGGGTGCCTGGAAGGACGATGTATGAGGGACATGGAATAATAAAAGATTTTGTGGAAAGTATGGAGGGGGAGAATAAAAGGGGGTTAGGTGTCTTAGCATTGGATTGGCAGGCTGCGTACGATTGCGTAGAACGAAAGGCACTGTGGCATATCTTACGGAGGCAGGGTTTTGTGGAAGAGATGGTACGTTGGATTGAGACTTTGTATAATAGGGTAGGTGTACGTGTGCAGGTGAATGGGAAATTGGGTGAGTGGGTTTCAATGGGTAGAGGCATAAGGCAGGGTTGTCCTCTGTCTCAACTGTTGTTTGCTTGTATACAGGACCCTTTATATAGGGCAGTGGGGCGATGTTTAGAGGTGGTACGTGGTGTGGAGAATGGTGGGATGGGAATAATAGGGTATGTGGATGATACAACAATTCTAATGAGCAGGGAGGAAAGTTTACATGAGGTGGAGGATATAATTGGTGGTTTTGAAGGTGTTACAGGTTTAAAAGTGAATGTGGAGAAATCGAAATTATTGGTCTTAGGGAATTGGGTAGGGAGGGCACGATGGGAAACAGCTGTGCGTTGGTGTGTGGTGGATAGACTAAAGGTGTGTGGGATAATTTATATGGGGAATGCCGGGGAGGCACGGAGGCTTAATTCTGGGAGGGCAGTGGATAGGTTGGTGGGTAGGTTAAATGTTTTGAGACCCTTGCATTTGACGATACATCAAAGTGTAATAGTGGTGAATGTGATGTTTATATAGTATGGTCCTGGCATGTGGCAGCAGTATATCCGTTGGCAGGACTGGACATTAATAGTATGCTAAAAAAGGTTTTTCGATATATAGGGGTTCTGGGTGTGATTGGTTGGGTAGAAGTGTTGTTATGCTACGGTCGACAAAGGTGGATTGGGTTTAATAGATATAAGATTAAGGGTTAAGTGTATATATTTGAAGAGGGGGGGTTTTTCCGAGTGGAAGGTCGTGTGGGGAAGGGTGTGCAAGCATTATATGAGGAGGCACGAAGTGGTGGGTAGGATCAGAGGGTGAGAGAGTGTGACGATGTGCTGCGAGCTTTATTGTATGTTAGAGATCCGTCTAGGATACGGGTAGGTGTTCTGGAGCGTTCTGTAGGGGTGAGGGTGATTGCAAATGTTGAGGGCATATACCCAATGTATGCATGGGGAGATATTTGGGTAAGGTTGCGGTTGGTGTGCATCAGACCAAGAGTGAGAGAGGTAATGTTTCGTTTCCTTCATGGAATATTGCCGTCTGGTGTGGTATTCGGGAGAGAGGGTTGATGGTGGAGGACGTATGTAGGGCGTGTGGGGATAGGGAGACAGCTTTTCATGTAGTAAATTTTTGTAAAAATTTGGAGTGTATACGGGAGTGGATGGGTGGGATTTTGAGGAGGGTGGGTGGGGGAGGGATATCGGTATTAAGGGCATTGAGTTTAGATGTGGGAGGTGTGGAAGAGTCTGTGCAGCGTGCTTTGGTGTACATCATAACTGATTTTGTTTTCGTATCATGGGCCATGAGGGGTAATGGGGATTGGATGGTGCAAAAAAAGGTATTGGCTGCAACAATGTACAAAACACTTAGTCGTAATAGGGGGATATATGGAAGTAGATGGGAAAGGGTTTTTCCTGGAGGATATCGAAGTATGAATGTCAGAGGTTTGTTGGCGGAGTGAGGAGAAAAAAAAAAAAAAAAAAGGGGGGGGATGTGTTTGGATTTTCAGGGTTGCACCGGGCTCGTCTCAGAATTTGGGAATGTATGAGGAGTTCCATGATATGGTGTAAAATGGCAGCGTAGTTGTGGAGTGTGTTTTAAGTAAGTTTGTGGTGGTTTGTAAGGGAAAAGTTGTTAAGATTTTATGGACATGGAAATGAGCAATATTTGTGTGCATGTGAAAGTATACGGTCATACTCAGAATGGTATACTGATGTATGTTATGGATAAGTTAAATTTGGAATATGTTGTAATGTATTATCAGGATTGGTGGTTGTATTAAAGCAAAGGACATGAGGGCGTGGATAAATATGTCTGTGTACCAAATGTACTGCAAATAATGAGATAATACAATGTGTGTGATTTTTTAACATACATCAAGTGTATATAGCAGTATGTAAGAGAGAATTTCATGTACTCAGTATGGGTTGTATATTGGTATTCGGTGAAGTTCAATGAATATTATTGACGAGATGGGTATATAAGGACGTGTTCATGTACAATGTGTTATGTATTTAGGTTGAGCGATGTGCGGCAAGAAATAGCTGTTGGTTTAAAATAAGAATTTTTATAGGTAAATTTGTTTAAAAGGTTTATTTTGTTTAATAAGTAATGGACCTTGTATATTATTATAGGGTATGGAATTTTGTAGTTAAAACGGGAAAACAATTTGAAAAATATTAGTAAATGTAGTGTTGGAAGTGAGTGTGGGATGAATGTAGTGTATGGAAGTGAGGTGGGACGAATGTAGTGTATGGAAGTGAGGTGGGACGAATGTAGTGTATGGAAGTGAGGTGGGACGAATGTAGTGTATGGAAGTGAGGTGGGACGAATGTAGTGTATGGAAGTGAGGTGGGATGAATGTAGTGTATGGAAGTGAGGTGGGACGAATGTAGTGTATGGAAGTGAGGTGGGACGAATCATTTGTTATATTATACTGTGTTTAGTTTTTCTGTGGTGAGGTGGGAGATTTTTTTTCTAACCTTTATTTGTTTCGTAATTATTGAGGTGTTACGTATTATGTATTTGATATGAAGTTTAATATACAACAATAGTAAGTGTGTAAAGAATTTTTGGATAATTGAGAATGTCTTCGTACATACAGTTTTATGTAAAATGTCAATACCTGTGACATTCTTTGGGTTATATTGCATATTGTGTTTATGGCTGCAATTTTGGATGTAATAAACCCACCTGTATATGAAGCTGTGGGCTGTCTTTAGTTTAGTTCTTATGTATAAGTTTAGTGCTACGGTGGGGAATGTGGAGTTCTCTTTTGTTATATATAATGGATACGTTTCATTGCTTACATTGTCTACATGTATAACTGTATTGCGTTTTTCAATAAAATATAAAAAAAAAAATCTGACATCTTCTATACCTTCGCAAAAATAGATAACGTGAAAAGCCGCGTCTTCCCCACCACAAAACCCACACCCGCCTCCCTCCACGACTCTTCTGGATCGTAGTATTGCCCCTGACGGCAATATACCATGTAAAAAACGAAACATGACTTTACGCACCCTAGGCCGTAATTTCAACTTGCTAAATCGGAGCCTTTTTTTTTTTATATTTTATTTAAAGCTCAGTACAAAAATATATGGGTACATAATCAAAAATGTAACAAGATACGGGCCCATAAAAAAAAAACGATAATCTGCAGTGACTACACAAATACCAAGAAGCACTATATAATGACATCAAAATTGGCTGCTGCACTCTCAAAAACACTACTTTTATGTACCTGCCTTCACGTGAAAAATGGTCTTATAATAAAACGATAGTCCTACTTAGTAATGCTGACACTCCCCCCCCCCCTTCCCCTTGAAAAACATACCACTTTTCACCTGAGTATACTCATTGACATCTCTTATACATTTATTAGAGCATTAACGATATCATTGACAACATGTATAAACACAATCCAGCCATCTAAAAGGCTGGGCTATAATACAAGAAAAGTCTGAACCCTGATGGCACACATCCACCAAAGAAACCAAACCACACCCTAACCCTCATTTTACCCATGATAACAATCAATATCGTGCACGGTGGTGGATTTAATACGGGGGCCGCTGCTCTTCACCCCCCCCCCCCCCACAACCAAATTTAACGGTGTCGGCCATCACCCTCAAAACCCTCCATCATTCATTAAATTTAATAAAACATTAAGGTTTAAAACAATAAAAAAGGGAATATAAAAAACCCCTTATCGTCCCCCCGCCACAGAAAAAAAAAATTTGGAAACTTTTCTAATTACATACTGCTGATTCATCTTGTGTTAAAAAAATTTTCCCCCACCCCCTATGTTTTTTTATCTTTTTCCCCCAAAAGCAAAAAAAACCAGTTTAACTTTTCACCCAATCAAATTTATTAAAATTTAAGCAAAATAAGGGAAAAATATTTTATCATCCGACTAATGGGTTTTCTTTAAATTTCACCCCTGGGGTTCCCATGAAATTTACATAAGAATTAATACTTATTTTGGGACAATCCTCAAAAAAATTCCCTTCCCCCCCGGGTTTCTTCAAAATTTACAGTGTACATTTATCCAATGACTTTCTTTTTGACCAAATCTTTTTACTTTACATTTCCCCCTTTTCCCTAGTGCAAGATAAATCCCCACTTGCACTAACGTCACAACCCCTTTAACATTTGTTCATTAAACCCTTTTTAAAAAAAAAAACCAAACATAAAAAATTTTTTATAACAATATATAGATAGTAATTTTTGGGAAAAAGGGGAAAAATCCCCAAACTAATAGGGTTTTAACAGTACCCCCAAAAAAATTTTAATACTCACTAATACAAAATTCCCTTTTTTAATGAAAATTTTGTTCAACAAGAATAAAATTTTTATTAAAAATGTTCCGGAGCAAATAACTTACTCTGTCATGCACTAAGTTAAAAAATTTTAACTTATGGCTCCTAAAAAAAAACATTCCCGGGCAGTACTCCCCTCAACATTAAAAAAACCCAACCCGGGAAAAAGGGACATTTGGAAAGAAAGCCCCCCCGACCCCATGCAAATCTGTATTAAAAAAAAAAACCCAAACCCCACTTTCCCTTCCCCTGCTCAATTTCGACCTGACTCGAAAGTAAAAAAACCCCCTGTCTTTTTAAAACCAAATGTAAACCTTCCCCCCCCCTACGCCCCCCCCCCTTTCCTAACGACTTTACACCCAAATGCTCCACTACCACACACTTTTATTCCCCCTTTCCAATCCTCCATAATTTTAAAAAAAAAACAAAAATGCCAGTTTAGGGGGAAACCCCCCAAAAATCCAGCTCAAACTACCCCCTTCCCCTAAAATTAAACCTCCCGACAGATTACAAAAACCCGGGGGAAAACTATTTCCCCACAACCTCCCATATAGTACCCTTTTTCTGCAAAATTTTTGATACACACTCGCCGCAAGCGCCCGCCCCCCATTATTCACCCCCCCACCCCCCGCATCCACCAAAAAAAACAAAAATCTGCCACAAAATTTCGTAAACTGCCCCCCGAATGCCCTTGGGGGAAACCCCCTCCCACATAAAAATGAAAAGGGCCCCTAAAAGTCGAAATTTTTTTTTCCCCCTCCCCCCAAATATACCCAAAAACTCCCTTCCCCATGACCTTAAAAAAAAAACCCCCAAGGGTTTTCAAAAAAAATTTTATGGGATAAAAAGGGCCCGTTTTCCTTTTCCTCACAATGCAAAAAAGTGCCAAAACCTACCCCCCCCATTATATAAAGCACTGACCTTTGTACCCTTGAATTCCCTAAAGAATTTTATAAACCATTTCACGAACCCTTGGTTTTAAAATCTGATCTTACGAAAGTTTTCCCCCAAATGCCCCCCCAATCATACTTTGGGAATGTGCTACCCCCTTCACTGTACCCTGCCTACCTGTCCTCCCAAGCCTATTTTACCCTTATTTTTTTTGGTTTCCCCTTTTTCCCCAACCAAATTTCCCCCAAATTCTTCACATTTCCCAGTAGTGCCTTTCCCTTCCACCATTTTCGCACATCCTTCATGACCTCCCCCCCCCTTTACCCCTCCCCTCCCACCCTAAAGGGATCGCTGTTTCCCACATACAGCCTTCACTTGGGGTGTCCAAAGGTATAAGACCCAGCCCCCCGCCGCAGGCCCATCTTCACCCCCTTTCCTTCCGTACCCATGGCTTCCCATAACCCCCCCCAATCCCTCAAAACCACCCTCCCCCATTTCCCCTGAATATCAAAAGACCTCAGGGATTATTTCGGGCCCGCCCCACACTTTACGTACACAAGTGAATTTACTCCCACTACCCCTGCTGCAATGTTCCCATCCCCAGCCCCCCAAACCCGCGAAATCCTACCCATCGTTTTAATCACTATTTCCTTGGAATTTTTTCCCTCTGTCCCTTTCCCCAGCTTTCCGCCATAAACCCCAACCCCCCATATCTTAATTTATCCATTTACGTTCCCCCCTTTAACTTTTCCCCCCAACCCCCCCCCCACCCACTGCCTACTTCAAAATAACTTTGATTTGCCCCCTTTAAAAACCCTCACCCCTGTGCCCCCCCCCAAAAATCTTTTATTATACGCCCCAAATTTCCCAACCCTATTTCCCCCCTTTACCAAAACGTGGTGTCATCCACATACCCCACTTTTTAACACATCTCCCAGGACCCCCCTTTTCCCTGTTCCACACTCCTTCTCTAAAAAGCCTAAAAAAGGGTTTCCTGCTTTCCCATGCAAAGGATTTGAGACAAGGGGCAACCCTGTCGAAAAACCCATCCCCTCTGCACGGGCAACCCTAATTTCCCATTAACCTGACCCGGGCCCCGTTGCGGGCCCGAAATTAAAAATTTGTCCCCCCCAGCGCACAATCTCATCACCAAAACCCCTTTTTTTTTTAAAATACCCCAAACAACATATGTCTATCTACACTGTAAATAACCCTGCTTCCAATCAACCCCCAAAAACCCCCCCCTTTGTTTTCCCCTCCACAAAACCCTTTAAATTTCTTCCTTTCCCCTTTCCATACTTCAAACCGGGAATCCCACACGGGCCCTCTATGTGGCCCTGGGTCAAACCTTTTTCATAGGTTACCTAAAACCTTCGCAAAACCCTTTTTTAAATCTGCACCATGAGGGAGATCGCCCAAAAAGAAAACCCAAAGGGTTTTTTTCCCCCCCTCCCTTATAGACCAAAACTACTACCCCCTTTCCCCCTGCGTTTCCCCCCCAACCCTCCCCTTCCCTTTATACAGTTAAAAAACTTTGGAAACCCAAAATTCCTTTTAAATCCCAATGTGTTAAAATAGAAATTCCCTTAGGAATTCCATCAATGCCGGCGCTTTTCCCACTCAAAGCCCATTATCGCTCCTCCACCTCCTCCCACTGATCCTACCCCCCTATTACCGCACTCTCCTCCCCCCCCCTAAAAAAACCTCAATTCCTTCTCCCAGAATCTCCCCTCCCCTCCTTCCCCCTCCCTCCCTCTGCATAAAATTTCCCCAAACCCAAAAATCGCATAATTTCTTTTTCCTTTGGTGGTACTAAGTAACCCCCCGCCCCCCCCCTATATCCCCCCAAAACCCCCTTTTCACACCCTAATCCCCTAATCGTTTGGGCCCTCTGTTCCCATTTCCCAAAAACTCCCCAAAACAAATCCTGAAGGGTTTTTCACCCCATAGAACCTCCTCTAAAAATTCCCTCAACGTTTCATCAAAAAGAGAATTTTTTTATTTTTCCCCCAATCTTCCCCTTTAAAAAACCCCTATTTTCCCCATTGTCAAACCCCCCCCCCCCTCATAAAAAATCATTTAGCTGCCCTCAAAAAATTTCGTAAAAACCCTACCTTTCCCCCCCGCCTCAACCCTTTTCCCCTTTTCTGGTAATACTGTTTTCCCCTTTTTGCAATTTAGCGTGCCCTTTTCCCCCCATTCCCAAAAATCCTCCTCTTCGTTTCGGGCCCCCCATAGTTGCTTCCCCCCATTCCCCAAAAAAAAAACCCCTCCCCCCTCTCCCTAAGTAGCCCTCACAACATTTTCCCTTAAAACCCCCATACCTACGAACCATCCCTTCCCCCTGCCATCTCTGCCAAAAAGGCACGATGGTCCGAAAAAAAACCCAAATCTTGGCATTACAAAGTTCTACTTTTATAAACTCGAGTTATTTATATACGATCCAAACCGGGAAACATAACCCCCCCGCATAAAAAGTGTGTTACTTCCACCCAAACGCCCCTGACAAAGTCATAAACCCTGCTTTCCCCCAACAATCCCTCAAAACCCCCAAGCACACCCCCCTGCCCCTCTCGGTTCCAAAAACCTTAAATTTTTTATTACCCAATTCCAATCCCCACCTATTTTAGAAAAAATTTTGGTTTAAACCCCCCATGGGAGAAAAAACAAAAAACCCCCCTTACAAAATTCACCTTTATCGTATGTTTTATCTGCCCGGGATATATATCCCCCGAAAAAAATACTTAAAACTCGCCCCCTAAACCCTTCCCCCTCACCCCCCTCCCCTCCCCCCCCTCTTCCCCCTTGAGCAGTGGAATTGGGGTGGACTCCCTCACTGCCCCTGCCACCCCCCCCCTTTAATTTCCTGAACTACCAACTAATCCAAAAAAAGTTCACCTCAACTCTCCGCCATACTTGGGAAAATTTTGTTCTTGAATAAAACACACATCAATGTTAAAAGCCGCAAAACATC
Organism: Cherax quadricarinatus; assembly: GCF_026875155.1. Lineage (NCBI taxonomy): Eukaryota > Metazoa > Arthropoda > Malacostraca > Decapoda > Parastacidae > Cherax > Cherax quadricarinatus. The sequence goes on from NC_069420.1 coordinate 36,280,036, forward strand.
CTCCAACCATACTCTTTTTTCCGGGCGGGTCCCAAAAGGGCCAAATTTACGGTTTTTATTAACCTTAAGATTTTAGAAAGGGGGGCTTTCCCCTATGTCCTGTGTCCTTTCTTTTTCCAATTTTTGCTGCTTTCTGTTTTTTTTCTCGGCACTCTTTCCCGCCTGTACCCCCCCCCCCCCCTGTGAACTACCCCGCCCTTTCTTAAAAACCCCCTGCCCACATCTTCTTCCCTGTATGCTGAGCTGGGTTATAACCCCCTCACCCCACGAGCCTCCCGCCCTCTTTTTAGATGTGCCCCAATTTTTCCCTACATTATTTCCATTGCCCTTTTTGGGGGCCTCAGTTTTCCCCCTGTAGCAAAATGCAACAGGCCCGGCTCTGAACCCAAGGCTCTTAATCTGCTCAATCAAGTCCTTTCAAACCGTTTGAATTTCCTGTCTGTAGCTGGGTTTTTCCTCCACAGGCACGTCCCGGAAAGACTTTTCATTCCTGAGGGGGGTAGATAACTCCTGTGGATCACCGGGCTCTCCCACCCCCCCAAAAGGGTGCTGCTCAACCCCGGGCCCCTTTTTCGGGGGGGTATCCGAAGCCAAATGGAAAGGGCACAAAAATTCCAAACACGCCCTCCACTTCGTCTGCCAAAATTAAACCCTTTTCCTGTTTCACTCAAAATCTTCGGGAGAGGTTCCCCACTGAGACTCCGTGGGTACTTGCCGCTCCCAAACCGGGGGGCCTGCTGCTCTACCACCTCGGGGCCCCCATTGGGGCAAAAGCGCCGCACAGGGGAAAACGTCTTTCGTTTTTCCCCCTTGGTCACCCAAACTGTGTCCTAAAAAAACCTCCGGACAACATCGGGAATTTGTCTTCTTAAAAACATCTTGACGGGTTTCAAGATTTCCCGGGCAACCCTTTTATAGATTTCCCCCCTCCCTCCCAACTAAAGGTTTTATCAAGCACCTCAAACCCTATCTTTGAAATTCCCCCTCTGATATTACATCGTCTGCCTCGAATGGAACATTGCGGGTCCTCCCCCGGTGTAGTTTTTTTGAGGCACCCCCCAGGGGTACCCAAAACCAGATGAAACCCGGGGATGTTTTTTTCTCCTGGTTTCTGAGTCACCCCTCCTTTATTGCCCCCACTGTGCAGAACTTTTGAAGATTCGTGATGATCCCTTAAGTTAATTTCCCTGTAAGGGCTTCAAATTCAATGCCAAACGGTCCCCCTAAAAATCGTTGGAAAAAAAACAGAGGCATTCATAGGGGAAATTTCCCCTTTTTTAAAAAAACAAACAACAAAGGTGTTGCCCCCCCCTGCGGGAAACTGGCAAACCATCTTGGGAAAAAAGAAATTTGCGCACCCCGAGGGGGGCAAAAGCTGTTTGGCAGTGCGTCCACTCAGGGGCCCGAAAGCGAAGCAGGAAAAATGATCCCACGAGTACATGGGAACAAACCTTTTACTGGAGCTGCACACGTACCCCCCCAGTTTAAATTTTTAAAACCCTTATGCGAAAGTTCCTCCCTTCCCCTTTTTCCTTTACAAACTCGGTTTGGGACAATCCCCACAAACCTTAAAATCCATTCCCCTATAAACCCCTTTTTTACCCTCGTATATACTGGGGCCCCTATTTCCCCCGCCCTCACAACCCCACGCAAAACCTCCCCCTTTAGAAAAAAACAATTTTACCCCTTTCTTTAAGTCCAAAAACCTAAAACCTCCTCGAGAAAAGGTAACATAACAACCTCACGTTTTAAAACCCAAACACACCCCCGTCCCCACAGAAAGGTAAATACTCTTTTCAATATTCCATTGATCGCTTTTTTCCTGTAAAAGGGAATACAGGCCCCCAACGGCCAAACCTTACAACAAAAAAAACGTTAACAACGAAACACACGTTGGGGCCCGAGTGGGAAAATTTGGGGCCCAAAAAAAACCCAGACGACCCCAAAGCCCTTTTCCAAAAGGCCTTATGAATTTCCTCCCCCACCACATCCCAAACGTCCCCTTTAAAAAAATACCACAAATCTTTTTAAAGACATCGCAGTTGGTTTAAACCCCGTTACAGCTCACCTTCCCCCGGTTTTCCCGGCCTCACCCCCTGCATCGACCCTTTTTACTATTTACCTTCCCTACCCCCTGGGACGTTCAAACACCCCGCACATTTTTCCCAAACCCCCCATAGGGCATTTTGTTCACAAAACCAAAACAGTCGTATTTATCCACATAACCCAATTTTTGCCGGCCAACAATCCCCCTTTTCCTACCCCACCCCACCCGGGGGGGGAAATAACTGTGCCTCAAAACCCTTTCCCGTAAAAGGGTCCTGGGAAAAACAACAAATAAGATCTGTGACATAGGGCACCATTGTCTTGAACCTTTCCCATCTCAAAACCGTCCCCCTACACCCTTATTTTTTACCCCCCTTTCCCGGGCCCCCCTTAAAAAAGCGTGTTTCCCACCCAAACATTTCCCTTTTCCTAACCTTTTCTCCCAAAAAAACTCGCAGTGCACCCCTTTCCACTATCATAGGGGTCGGGCCCAAACCAAGGTCAGTTAAAAACCGCCCCCCTCCCCTCCCCCCTTTGACTCCACAAAAAATTCTTACAAACCAAAACGCGATGGGGGAAACGACCCTCCCCACCCCCAATTTTTCCCTAATTTCCCAAAAATTTTTTTCCCAAAACCTTTTTAGTCTGCAAAAGAGCAACGTATCGCCCATACTTCCCCAAAGGGGGCTGCCCTTTGCCTTTCGGGACCAACACCACAAATGCCGTATTCTGCTTATCCCCCAACGTACCCTTCTCCTTCATACAATTTAATAATCTTACCATGAACTTCCCAATCAACTCCCAATGCTGCAAAAAAAATTTCCCACCGGTAAACCATCAATACCGGGACTTGCCCTTCCTCATTCCGTGTAAAGCAATTTCAATTTCCTCCTCAGTAATAACCCACCAATGCCTTCCTATCACTGTGACCCAAATGCATTTAGCATACGTGCACACCTTACTTAATTCCACTTCATCCACGCCACTACTAGTCCAGTGTTTTTTATACCATGTTCCCATATGCACTCATAGCTTTTGTGTTTCGTATCACTTGACCTGCTCTATGGATTCCCATCGTCTCATTTCCCTCCAAGCTCGGGATTGCCGTCAGCGCCTGCTTTTGCTTTTTGTTGCTCAACACACACGCGGATGGCCTATCTCCCCAAAAACTTCTTCAAAATCCTGCTTGCACCCTCATGCTTGAAACCGCTCATTATGCAACTTTTTCGCAACCCCTTTTTTTAAATGTCTACAATCTCGTCCATGGGGTAAACACCACTAACCGATCCCTGCCCAAAAACTTCGAAAATCGATCCTCTAAATAATTCGCTAGCCCATATTTAAAGTGTTTATACGCCTACCCTCCCTCACATAAAAGGACTTTATCCTTTCCTTTGCCACGAGTCCCACCACGTTACAATGTCTTCCCCTCCTGAGCTTCCCGAAAGCTCATCCACAGCATAGAAAAACCCTCAAACCTTCCTCACACTTAACACACTAATATTAATTTCAATAACCTATAAATTTCGGCCCTTCCTCCCACCTACTCCCTACAACTGCCCTATGATTGCAAGACCGTCTCCACCGTATTAAAAGACTTTACAAAAACCCCCCTCCGAAAATATACACTGTCTACCTTGCAGCATAACCCCCCTGATAAAAGTATGTTCTGTTTCCCACACCCCTCCCCCAAACACATCTCTTAACTTAACATCCCTCAACAAATCTCTGAGAGGTGCGACACATGCCCAGCCCCTTTGGGTTCGACGTCAGCCGCCCTTATGACACAGTTCCAGTCACCCCCCACTATCGCTACTTCCGGAAGACCACGCAAAAAATAAAAAGGTCATCACACACAAAATCCGTTCCCAACCTTCGTGTATTCTCCCCAGGGCATAGACACTTTACCAAGGATACAAAGCTTCCCATCCAAGTCCCTTTCCACCTCGCAAACACCCCCCCCCCACCCCCTCACATCTCTGCAAAAACAAACGGCTCGTCTTTTTATTAAAAGACCCACACCCCCTTCAAACGGTTTGTTTGCAGGGTAGTACGAGAACTGAACCTCAACACTTCTCCTTCTTTGAAAAAATTTTGTTCTTGAAGGAGAGAACATCAATTGCTTGTTTGCTAAGAAAACTACTAACCAATCCTCTTTAATCTAGTACCAAACCGTTAACATTAGCATCTACACCTAAGCCTGTTATATTTCCACCCTTCCTCTTTTCCTCCGTGGTTCACCACTTGATTGGCGTCTATGTCTTCTTTACAGTACCTTCCTTCGCCTCCCTTCCTTGCGATGGCGTCCCTCATGACCCCCTCCCCACCCTCCCCCACCCATCCCTAGTTTTTTTCCCCAGTCCTCTGTGCCGGCGTTCCCGTACTCATCCGAATCTGAGAGAAGCTGCCCGTTTCCTGGTAACGTTCTTATCCTCCATGTCAAGATCCGAGGAAGCCTCACGGGGTACCCCAACATCCCCCTCACAAAGAGGTATGAAGTCTCCCGATGTCCCAGTCTCGTCGTCTATGGAAAATTTTCTAGGGTGCTTACCTGTATGTACCTCAACATTATATACATACCAGTAATCTATAGGAGACAATCATATTGTTTTTCCGTAGTCACCCCGTGTAGACATGTGAGAAAACTTAACCACCCCTGGTCGCGGAAAGTGGTCCCCTCGACCTCACAATCTTATCCATATCTATCCGAGACCAGTATGGATTGGATAGCACCCACAAGTACGGTGCTACTAATTAATTGTGGACTGTATAGATTATATTAGTTTAGCTGAATGAACGGGGGGGGGGGGGTAGGATACACCTGGATACATCCATCAAGGAAAACATTTGTACATAATCCCACCACTTACCAGATGTTCTCTGGTGGTCACTTGATGTAGCTGGACCACTCATAACCTATCTAATTACAACATAACACCACTGGCCAGCATACGTTTGTTATAACTAGAAGGGTTACTTAACTGTGGGTGATTGATACTCCTTATTTCCTCCATTCACCGTCTCATTTTCGATGTCCTGCTACACCGACACGGTTCTCAATCCAGCAGCCGAGGTATCCATTGGTTTGTCTCGCTTTAAAAGTCGTGACTCAAGGAGCTTCACTTCCTTGTCTCGGGAACAACGAAGTCTAACGTGTTCACTCGGAGCAAAACGACTTATTTTTACTTCACGCATTCTCTTAACTTAGCGTTATTATCATTAATTACATTACAATTCACAAGACGATTTAATGGCTCATAATTATTATACACATTAGAGATCACTCCATTAAGAGCTGAGACCGATGAGTGATGATTAAACCAAGGGTAATTTTCCCCGGGACACAGTCCAGGACGACGCGTCAGTCACCCACGGTCCTGCCCTTATTTACTCACTTTACCACTCTATTACCGTGGTCCCGTAAATCACGATCCCTCACTCTCCACCAGGAACAGTTACGACACTTCCTATACGAAATGAGGCCTATATTAATCCTTTTGGCCGCCGTGAATGCCAATTTTTGTGGGTTTCCCTGTTTCCCCGCTTCCTCTCCACCTTCAAAAGAAAACCCGCCAACCCCGGCATATCCGCGCATGCGCAAAGGGAACTCTTGGTTCTACTCTATTTTCAAATACATTTTTGACTCATATCGGCACATAAAACACCTATTAGGGGCTATGTTTCGGAAAATTAAAATTTTC
>NC_069420.1:36286282-36302647 GCF_026875155.1 Cherax quadricarinatus
GGATTTTTCCCCGATTTAAGGAATCATTTGGACTTTCCTCATTTAATTTTAATCCCTATGCTGTCCAGCTCCCACAAATTAGACTGGTTCAACATCATTCTCGATAGAAGAATACTTGTACTGGGTTGACCTTTTATGAGTAAGACACCATGACTGTATTCACTACTTCCTCTAGTCATTATTACTAGGCGGTAGTTTGCCATATATTACATGGCCCTTACCAGTGTTGAGGAGAGTGACGCCGCATGGTTTTGGATTTATGCCCTTTATCCTGAATTATTACATCCAGTACCGGCAAGGCTACCTCAGCTAGGCCATCATTATTGCCATTAGCTGCAAACCTTTACATCAGTCACTGTATAGTGTCAGGGTTATTAACATTATCATTATTGTCACCATTATTATAAGAATCACATACAACCCTGCACATAACTGTATGGTGCCTTCCCTTGTTGCATTGATAGCAACTGTTCAATTTGGTATGACAATCCTTTACATTATGATTGTCTAGACATCTGATAAATCTGTCAAGTTCTTTCATTCTTACCACTTTAATATCCCATGAATTACAGGCATTACAATTTTTAGTGAAATGAGTACCCTGGCAGAAGAGGCAGTCTCTCTTTTCCTTGCCTGACCTCTTATGAACTGGGTTACACTTACTGAGGTACTTATTCCTCTTACCTTGATGTGAGGAACCACTGTTACTGATTCCTGACTTGATATGTGCCTATTTAACTCTTAACTATGATTATTACCACTGGGATTATTTTTCCCTTTTGAGACTTGACATACTTCAGAGTCATTATGTGTTATATCCTTAGAACTGTTTGGCTGACTGGTCTGCAATTGAACAATTAATTCCTGCCGACCTAGTCTGATTTCCTCCAGACCGTACTATGGAGGTTTTGGCAAACCCACCCTTTGCATTAATAGGTTGATCAACTGCCTGGCTTACACCCTTTAATTTATTCAAAGCCTTACTTTTAAAAGACAGTTTTCCTTCCAATTCGTAATGTTGATTAATTAAAACATTCATTTCCATTCCATCTGCACAATTCTCTAGCAGATCTCTTTCACAGTCTTTAAACCACAATTTGTACCAATAAAATCTACTCTCTAAAGCATCTAAATATAACTTTAATTCATTAGGGTTCACGGTTCTTTGATTCACTAAATCAAATGCCCTCGTCACATGGCTTTTAATAGCCTGTAATGATGCTTTCATTACTCTAAAATTCACGGACTTGTCAGCCACATTAACTCCATTAGATCCAGTCATGGTTAGAGAATTATTAATCACTGATTATACAACTTAAGTAGGCGCCTTATAAGAGTAATTCTTGCACTTTACTCTTGTATAATCCTAGCCACCCATGTGCTAGCAATTTATTGGGCTAATTATCATCCATCACACGATCGATTAAACTTGTGCACCCTACACCCACTTCCTTCAATCAGTCACTTAATTATTAAGTAATTAATTCAATTAATTTTTTTCACTGATTGCCTCCGGTTCAGGAAGGACCAACGGGCAGATATGGAAAATTTTCTAGGGTGTTTACCTGTATGTACCTCAACATTATATACATACCAGTAATCTCATTGGGAGACAATCATATTGTTTACCGTAGTCACCCCGTGTAGACATGTGAGAAAACTTAACCACCCATGATTGTAGCCAAAGTATAAACGTAAGTAACCATTCTACAGAATTCATTACCTTTGTAACTTGTGAGCTCATTACCTTTGTACCTAGTTCAGCTATCAAAACTTTGGGGGCCCAGTCCCTGGACCCATTACGTACCTCTGTAATCTGTAAATACCTTTGTAACTTGTCATGATTGTGACCAGACTTACCTGGAGTTCATTACCTTTGTAAATTGTGAGTTCATTACCTTTGTAAATTGTGAGTTCATTACCTTTGTAAATTGTGAGTTCATTACCTTTGTAAATTGTGAGTTCATTACCTCTGTAACTTGCTCAGCTATCAAAACTTTGGAGTCCAGTCCCTGGACCAATTATGTACCTCTGTAATCTTTTGACTACCGCCCACAGGATGGGTATGGGGTGCATAATAAACATATTAAACTAACTAACCCCTGGTTGCGGCAAGTGGTCCCCTCGACCTCACAATATTATCCATATCTATCCGAGACCAGTATGGATTGGATAGCACCCACAAGTACGGTGCTACTAATTAATTGTGGACTGTATAGATTATATTAGTTTAGCTGAATGAAGGGGAGGGGGGGTAGGATACACCTGGATACATCCATCAAGGAAAACATTTGTACATAATCCCACCACTTACCAGATGTTCTCTGGTGGTCACTTGATGTAGCTGGATCACTCATAACCTATCTAATTACAACATAACACAACTGGCCAGCATAAGTTTGTTATAACTAGAAGGGTTACTTAACCGTGGGTGATTGATACTCCTTACTTCCTCCATTCACCATCTCATTTTCGATGTCCTGCTACACCGACACGGTTCTCATTCCAGCAGGACGAGGTATCCGTTGGTTTGTCCCGCTCTAAAAGTCGTGACTCAAGGAGCTTCACTTTCCTCGTCTCGGGAACAACGAGGTCTAACGTGTTCACTCGGAGCAAAACGACTTATTTCACTTCACGCATTCTCTTAACTCAATGTTATTATCACTGATTACATTACTATTCACAAGACGATTTAACCTCTCATAATTATTATACACATTAGAGATCACTCCATTAAGATCTGAGACCGATGAAGTGTGATAAACCAAGGGAAATTTTTTCCCAGGACACAGCCCATAGTGGACGCCCCAGTCACCCCGGTCCCTACCCCTTATCATCTCATTTTTCCACTTAATTACCGTGGTCCCGTAACTCACGTTCCCTCACTCTCCACCAGAACAGTTTACGACACTTCCTATTATGAAATGAGGCCTATAGTTAATCTTTATATGCCGGCCGTGAATGCCAATTTCGTGGTTCCATGCTTTCCCAGCCTCCACCACCTTCAAAACAACCCCGCCACACTCCCCCCCCCCCCCCCACATCCGCGCATGCGCAAAGGGAACTCTTGGTTCTACTCTATTTTCAAATACATCTTTGGACCCATAATAGACACATTAAACACCTATAAGGCACATAGTTTCGGAAAATTAAAATATATTCCACAAGTGACATTCTGCTCTTTTTACGATCGTTCGAGTTTGAATAAAAAAATTCAAAATTGGCCATCTTATAATTTTATGGCATTGAAAATAAATTATTTTTCCTTCACCCATACTTAAACTGAATGAGTCAAATCCTGGTCTACGATACATCAGCTGATAAAGCACGAAGGCCGTTCAGAAAAGGTACTGTCCCGGCCGACTCAGAGCCTAAATACACCAAAAAATCGAAAAAATATGAAAAATGAGTGTTAATTGGTTACCGAAAAATAGAGGCAAAGATCGGGCAACATTTTGAGGTGTGCGCCCGTCTCTGTACGATAATTAAAATATAAAGCTATCGTAATTATAACAACTACGTCATCGCAGCATGACGCGCCCACTCACCATAACAATAACACGGCTCCAGCGCGACCTCCTTCATAAAACGTTCACAGGTTATTTTTTTTATTCCTTTTTTTTTTTGGGGGTGTATTTTTGAGCTAGATCTTCTAACTATAACGGACAAACCTTCAGTTAAGCTGGTGAGAAGGACTGCTCACACCATATCAAGTTAGTGCAGACTGGAAGTCTGAAGAGAGGAGTGGGTGTGGTCACTTTTGTCTGACGCTGACTACCCTTTGGACGTTACTTTGTGGGCCTTTCATTGTATACATTTTTGGTACACAATGCATGCAAAGAAGAAACAGTTTGCCCAAAACATTAGCCACATGAGAAAAAGGGCACAGAGACAATGTAAGGTACTGATACAAGGAAAGTGAGCACAGCTGCTTGTGGTGGGTGACGCCGCCACGATGCTAGTACCACCACGTGGTGGACGCCGCCACCATGCTATACCACCACTGGTGACGCCGCACCAGCAGACCACCAACGTGGTGACGGGCCGCCACGATGCTAGTACCACAACGTGGTGACGCCGCCACGATGCTAGTACCACCACGCGGGACGCCGCCACCATGCTAGTACCACCACGTGGTGACGCCCCACCATGCTAGTACCCACCACGTGGTGACGCCGCCACGATGCTAGTACCCCACGTGGTGACGGACGCCGGCCACCATGCTAGTACCACCGTACGTGGTGACGCCGCCACGATGCTAGTACCCACCACGTTTGGTGACGCCGCACGATGCTAGTACCACCACGTGGGTGACGCCGCCACGATGCTAGTACCACCACGTGGTGACACCGCCACATGCTATACCACCACGTGGTGACGCCGCCACGATGCTAGTACCACCACGGTGGTGAACTCCGCCACGATCTAGTACACCATCGTGGGGACGGCCGCCACGATGCAGTACCCACCACGTGGTGACCGCCGCCACGAGGCTATACCACCAGTGGGTGACGCCGCCACATGCTATACCACCACGTGGTGAGAGGCCGCCACGATGCGAGTACCACCACTGGTGACGCGCCTAACGAGATGCTAGTACCATACCACGTGGTGCCGCCCGCCACGATGCTAGTACCACAACGTGTGCCACCGCCAGATGCTAGTACCACCACGTGGAGACGCCGCCCACGATGCTAGAACCACCACGGGGACGCCGCCGACGAGGCTAGTACCAACCACGCGGTGACGCCGCCACCATGCTAGTACCACCACTGGTGACGCCGCCACGAATGCTAGTACCACCACGTGGTGACGCGCCACCAGCTAGGTAACCACCACCCTCCTCATCAACAACCTGTCACTTGTTCACTGCGACTGAACTATTGGATATTTCATGTTCAGAAACAAGTTAGACAAAAAATAGGAGCCCCGCATATAAGCCCACCTCCACCACGGCACCTACTACCACCACTTACAACCTCCCACGTGCTGCTACTACCACAACTACTACCTCCACTGCGGCTACTACCACAACTACTACCTCCACTGCTGCTACTACCCAACTACGACCTCCACTGCTGACCTGAGGACATTAAGATAATCATGTGTCCACCTACATCAGTACAAGGTACTATGATTTAGTGTTTTTTTGGAATATGTTTTATATTGGTATGAGTATAAAAAAATATATAATGGGTGCAATACATGTATCTGTACATAATCAACTGGGACTAGGATTTTGAGGAATTCATTCTTTCTTTTCAGATGATTGGGATGGATTGTTTATGATTGTCCGCCACCAGCAGAACTCAGGGAATCAAGATCTCATGGGAACTTTCAGGAATAATGCTATAAACCAGTTCTACCACGCAATTAACGGTAAAAGGCACTATGAGTATTTTTTACCACGGTATAGTAATGTTCAATGTATTTGTTGACTTTTTTCAAAAGTGCATTATTGTATTTTCTGAGGTAAAACCAATAATTAGAGAACCGATCATCTAATTTTAACAAAAGGTTATTCAGGGAGCCTGTTTGACTTGGTAATGGAGTTGTCTTATGGGTAATACTTTTTACAAAAGATATTCAGGGGACCCATGTTAAGACATTTGTAATGGCGTTGTCTTGGGTAATAATTTTACAAAAGTTATTCAGGGACCCTGTAAGACTTTGTCCTGGAGTAGTCTTGGGTAATAATTTTACAACAGTATTCAGGGGAGCCTGTTTGAACTTTGTAATGGAGTTGTCTTGGGTAATAATTTTACACAATTTATTAAGGGAGCCGGTTTGACTTTGTAATGTAGTTTTTGTCTTGGTAATACATTTTACACAAAGTTATTCAGGGACCGTGTTTGAACTTTGTAATGGAGTTTTGTCATGGGTAATAATTTTTACAAAAGGTTGATTCAGGGGACCCCTGTTTGACTTTGTAATGGAGTTTCTTGGGTAATAATTATACAAAAAAGTTATTCAGGGGACCCCTGTTTGACTTTGTAATGGAGTTTTCTTGTTAATCATATTACACAAGTTAATCAGGGGGAGCCCTGTTGACTTTGTAATGGAGTTGTCTTGGGTAATAATTTTACAAAAGTTATTCAGGGGAGCCTGTTTAACTTTGTAAATGGAGTTTCTTGGGTAATAATTTAACAAAAGTAATATTAAGGGAGCCTGTATTTGACTTTGTACAGGAGTTGTCTTGGTAATATAATTTTTACAAAAGTTATTCCAAGGGGACCCCTGTTTGACTTTGTAAATGGAGTTGTCTTGTGTAATAATTTACAAAAGATATTCAGGGGAGCCTGTTTGACTTGGGTAATGGAGTTGTCTTGGTAATATTTTACGAAGTATGTCAGGGACCCTAAGTTTGCCTATTGAAATGGGAGTTGTCTTGGGAAAATTTTCCAACAAAGTATTCAGGGAACCGCTGTTTGAAACTTTGTAATGGATTGTCTTGGGTAATAATTTACAAAAGTTTATTCAGGGGAGCCTGTTTTGACTTTGTAATGGATTGTCTAGGTAAAATTTTACAAAAGTTATTAAGGGAGCCTGTTTGACTTGTAATGGAGGTTTGTCTGGTAATAATTTGACAAAGAGTATATAAGGGGAGCCCTGTTTGACTTTGTAAAGGAAGTTTGACTTGTAGGGTAATAATTTCATACAAACGATATCTCAGGGGACCCTGTATGACTTGTAAAGGGAGTGTCTTGGGTACTAATTTTACAAAAGTTATTCAGGGACCCTGTTTGACCTCTGTAATGCGTTGTCTTGGGTAATAATTTACAAAAGTTAATTCAGGGGACCCTGTGTGACTTTGTAATGGCTTGTCTATGGGGTAATATTATAACAAAAGTTATACCGGGGAGCCTGTTGAACTTGTAATGGAGTTGTCTTGGGTTAATAATTTTTACAAAAGTTATTCAAGGGACCCTTTTGATTTGTAATGGAGTTTTTCTTGGAAAATAATTGTACTAAATTATTAAGGGGAGGCCTGTTTTGACTTTGTAATGGATTGTTCCTTGGGTAATAATTTTACAAAAGATATTCAGGGGAGCCTGTTTGACTTTGTAATGAGTTGTCCCTTGGGTAATAATTTTACAAACCGTTTATTCAGGGAACCCTGCTTGACTTTGTAATGGAGTTGGTTCTTGGGTAATAAATTTTAACAAAAGTTATTCAGGGGAGCCTGTTTGACTTTGTAATGCGCTATGAGAGCTGTCTTGGGTAAATAATTTTACAAAAGTTATTCAGGGAGCCTGTTTGACTTCTAATGTAGCCCTTCTTGGGGGTAATAATTTTACAAAGTTATTCAGGGAACCCTTTTGACTTTGTAATGGAGTTGTCCTGGGGTAAAAAATACCTTCAATTTTGGCATATATTGATGTAAAGTGGCAAAAAAAAATTAATAAAGTCAAGACAAATAATATTTATTTTTGGGTACCCTAAAATCATGTTATGCATTATTTATATCCATTAGATGGTCAATTTTGCCATTACTTTATCTTTGTGATTATCAACATCTTTCGAGATTGTCATATTTGACCTGGCGGTAGCTAAAGTGTTGCATGTCCCAATTTTATTCACAGTTTTATTTTTTATAACTTTATTATTGGCTGAGCTGGATGCAACTTTCAACCACAAGAGGCTCAATATGCCCTAAAGTCTCTTGGTAAAAAAATCAACGAAAATCGACAAATGGAAAAAAAAAATCATTACATAGTTCTCTCTCGCACCAATGTTCCAAACAAACCTTAACGTAGCCCCGTAAAAGAAGGACATCAACCCACAGGGGGCCAATTTCAGTAAATCAGTCTTTTCTCAGTGGGTTGTTTGAGTAATATTATTTATAAAATATTATTTTTTCAAGAAAGAGTGAGAACACTTTTGTCATGTCACCAAAACTGGATAAAATAATCGGACGGAAAATAAACGAGTTTCGAATTTGTCTGAATTTTTGATGAATTCCATCGAGATATTGGAGAAATATTTGCAAACTTATTAACGCTATGATTCTTTTTCCCCAAAGGAAAGCGTCGCACCGATTTCAGGTTTTCCAAATCCTAGTTTGCCATTAAGAAAACAAATTACTTTCTCTAGGCAGGAATGGAAGATGCATTTTCTGATCTTGTTTTTTTATCTTAAACTATGTTTAGGGTGCCTAGAGACGTGCTTGGATTGATTTGGTCCGTCTACGTCCAATTTTGGCCAATTTTATTGAAATAATTCAAATGAGTTTATACCTTTTCCATCAACAAAATGTTAGGCTCTTCCTGATTTTCTTATTTTTCTGGAGAAAAATTTAAAACATTTGGGATCATTATATTTGGCCTAATTACTCCCGGGGAATAGATATACTCATGAGCACGTTGTACATTATTAAGATCAAGATCCTAAACAGCAGAGATCCCTTCTTAATCGTAAGTAAATGCACATCGTCAAAAAATCATTAGCTCGATTACCCCCAATCAAGATTAGACAGGTGTTCCCTGGGTCCATTATAATCGGCAGAACAAAATCAGAGACTATTACAGTATGTCATTATTCACGTATTCCCAGGAAATGCTCAAAGTATGGATATATGAGCACTTGCCGCCAAGCTCTTCACGACCCTCGAGTGTTTTCTTATATGACAAGGACCAGGTCAGCAAAATTATGAACCCCGGTAGGTTTCTGTTTTTACTCACGCTTCAGAAAACAGTCCTGAACGTCTTCATAAAGTCAACTGAGCTCCATTTAACCGATCAAAAAAATCCATCAATTGACTAAGTTAAAACCCCTACTATCATTACTTATTGTGTCTAGAAGCTCTAACAGTTTCTTTCCAAAAGAAATCTCCCGCTGGTCGTAATCCAAGTCTGGGGGTCGGTATACTTCACCTAGATTAGTTATTCGACATTCCTAGAAACCTTCCAAAGCTGATTCTGTTACTGATCCCTCTGCTGTTTATTACCCTGTTTTATCTATCTACAGGACCAACTTAAACTCTTGAATATGACACTCAGCAACCTTATCCCGACCTTTAAATTATACCAGTTTTTAGATATTGCGATGACATCATAGTTTCCCAGCACATGCTAACCAAACGTAATTTATTTATTTTATTTCTGGTACTTCGACAGTTATTATAGCATACATTAATGATTATTCTTGTTAGCCTTATTGTTCTATTCAGCTTTCTTTTACACGATTTATGTTACTCTCATGTACAACCCGGCCTGTGTTTACTCGATGACTGTTTTTGTTACGTTTATATGATATCAAAACCTAAATCAATATTTCGACACTCATTATTTTCCAATACTAAAATCATACCTCTAACGAATCCTAGTTTAAGCCCTAACAACATCCCAACTGGGACTAGCGGAGAAATCCCACAACTGCCCTGAATAAGGAACCCCATTCTTGGCATACATACCATTTCGCTCATTGAAGTGGTCCCAGTTTTTCAATGAATGGTAACTGCATTAATCCTTACAGTGTTTGTCCAGCCAGCAATTTTATACAATCGCTCTGGGACAGCCATTCATTTACAACACCCCATTTTGGCAAAATTCCACAATAATGTCTATTGCTGCCCTATATCTTCTAACTAAATCCTCACTCTCGCTTCTTTTTTCTTAACATCATCGCTTCCAACACTTGAGCAAATAGGACTGTCCCCATTACCATACATGATGTCAAGCCGGCTAACCTTAATCCTCCATCCCAGCCCCAGGGGAAGCACCGCCCCTCTAATCTCAACTCCTTTCCCTTCAAGCAGAAGGGGCCCTATCCACGTACCTAAAAAACTGACTGTCCCCCCAACAAGCACAATATTCTTACATTCCTTGTTTTCTTCACTGCGACGTTCCCAGTACTTAACTCCCATCATCTGGTAGCACACCAGAAATATTTCGAAGTTCACAGCAGTCTCATGTTCTTTATATTTCTACCTCTCCTGTCGACCTCTTGATCTCAGGGTTCATTCTCATGCTGGTCCCGGCCACTGCTCCAGGTTCTTTCTTCCACCTTTGCACCTTTACTTAATACCTTTTAGATATCAGGATCCCTGAGCGTCACGTGGCCAGTTTTTAGGATATGCCATCTCTTAAATTAAAGGTTTATTTTTTAAAAATAAGGAAAAAAAGATGGACCACTATTTGAGAGGTAGATTACAGCAATTTGGGCAAATCACATTATGACACAGCGTTCCAAAAAAAAAATGTCTTTGTTTATGCGAAACTACAGATAAATCAGATATAAACAGTAAGAAGCCAGGTGATTCAATCCATGTATAAAAACGTGGAAGATGAACGCCAGAAGATTGAAAACTCATTGAAATATGAAGCGATGAATAGTGCTTTATATATCAGTTTTGCTAAAAGTTATTACAGGTAAGTGGGCTCATTTGAAATACTTCACAAACCTGTGGTCTCTTCGAATAGTCCTGACAACTGGAATGGGTCATTATGATCACTGTTTGTGTAAGATTGACGAGCAATGTTTCTGAACTCGTTTCGTCATATTCTCAGGGAATTATTCATTATATTCAATGAACTCCTCGAAAGTTAATGCAAATATGAATTACATGTTGAATTAAACCATACAGCAAGGAAAACCCTCTGTGTGGTAAGAATGTCATGAATTACGATCATAAGTTAACAATCGCTATACAGAGAGTGATCTCTAAATTATTCACTAAGCCAACGACAAGGCAATTTTTTATGACAGCGCTTTAGACTTTCTATTCCCATCTTCAGATTAACCAATAATTTACAGAATTAACAAAACAATTTAAACATTACGAATATCTTATTTTAAAAACCAATTAAAATTTCACAAGTCTAAAGTTTAAAAATACTTACCAAAATCATTAAATACCGTAACAGCTGGCAGATCTCATAACCACATTATATTGCTTCAGCTGGAAGGTCTAAACAGCTGCGTTTTCAGCTTCCTGTCTGAAGAGCAACAGACAAACACTTTCAAATATTCCTCGCCCATAGGATATCATGTGCACGCAACACTCAACTCGCATTCTGAGTCGCGAGGCCACTCGCACGGCACTCAACACGCATATTGATCTCGTGACTCAGTGGGTAGCGCACTCATTCTCACATCTGTTGTCTAGTTGGCTCACTAGTAACGCACACATCTTGATAAATTAGACACAATGAGCAACTCTTGGGATCTTTATTGAGGAAACATATCGCCACACAGTGCTCATCATCCTACAGGAGAAACTTGAAGACAGGAGGAGAATGAGTAATCAGTCCCTCAATCTTGAGTCGATGTGGTCAGTCCATCAATCTTGAATAGAAAACGGCATATGTGCGGAAAGCAGCTATAAAAACGTAGGGGCAGAGAGGTGTAGCAGTCGTAGGTGGTGTCACATTTTGTTCACATTGGAAGTAGGTCGTCCCCAGGTTAGGCAAGCAAAGATTCCACACTGGACAAATGTGACCCCCCTACGACGGCTGCAACTCTCCTGCTAACGGTTTATAAGTCTGCTTATCTCCGCCATATGCCGTATTCTTGTCAATAATATTACTCTTTTCGTTTATCAAATCCATAAGCTAGTGAACAAAGCACAGCTTTGTAAAGCAGAGACAAGCAGGTTTCAGGTGTTTGTCTACAACAAGCACAGCTTTGTAAGCAGAGACAAGCAGGTTTCAGGTGTTTTGTTCTACAACAACAACAGCTTTGTAAGCAGGACAAGAGAGTCTCCAGGTGTTTTTCTACAACAAGCCCAGCTTTGAAAGCTAAGACTAGCAGGTGTCAGGGTGTTTTGTCACCAACCCGCACAGCTTTGTAACAGAGCAAGCAGGTCTCAGGTGTTTGTCTACAACAAGCACAGGTTGTAAGCAGAACACAAAGCAACAACAAGCAAGTCTCACATATATGACGTTGTAATGTTTTGATTTCGCGTTTCATTTTTATTTGTTTTGAATTAACTTGATCAATAATATCAAACCGAGGAAATAATGATATCAATAAGGTTTCATATTATCTGAAATCATGAATATATTTCAAATAAAATAAATATAAAATATAGTCACTTAATATTATAATTAAATATTTGCAATTAGTTATGGTTCATAATTTATTTTTTGTTAATTTATATTACCCTAATATGATAAACTTATTCCTTTTCTTCTTTATTTTATGATACATTTTCGTTCATAAGTTTTATAAGGTTAGATAACATTTCATGATTATCTATGTTGCAGTATATATTTTTTTGTTGTGGTTTTGTAATTAGTAGTTAAAAGTTAATAGTAGTTATGCACTAATATCTTTCTATCTGGAGTTGACAGTAGTTATTGCAACTTAGCAACTTTCTACTGGATATGACAGTAGTTTTATTGCACTGATAACTTTCTATGGAGTTGACAGTAGTTAATTGCACTTACAACTTTCTACTCCCCCTAAAAAAACCCTGGAGTTGGAACAGTAGTTATTGCACTACAACATTCTACGCAGTTGACAGTATATATTGCACTTACAAACTTTCTACTGGAGTTGACAGTAGTTATTGCACTTACAAATTTCTACTGAGTTGACAGTAGTTTTGCACTTACAACATCCTACTGGAAGTTGACAGTAAGTTATTTGCACGTATAACTTTCTACTGGATTGACAGTATTATTGCACTTTAACTTCTATACTGGAGATTGACAGTAGTATTGCACTTACAACTTTCTACAGGAGTTGACGAGTAGTTATTGTACATATAACTTTCTACTGGACGTTGACAGTATTTTATTGCACTTATAACTTTCTACTGGAGTTGGGACGAGTAGTTATTGCACTTACAACTTTCTACTGGAGTTGACAGTAGTTATTGCACTTAAACATCCTACTGGAGTTGACAGTAGTTATTGCCCTTTACAACTTCTACTGAGTTGACAGAAGTTATTGGTACTCAATAAACTTTCTACTGAAGGTGAACAGTATTATTGCACTTATAACATTCTACTGGGTTGACAGTATTTTGCACATAAAACTTTCTCCTGGAGTTGACAGTAGTTTTGCACTTATAACTTTCTACTGGAGTTTTGACAGTAGTTAATGCACTTTACAACTTTCTACTGGAGTTTGACAGTAAGTATTGCACTTACAACTTCTACTGAGTTGACAGTAGTATGTTACGTACAACTTCCAACTGATTGACAGTATTTATTGATCTCTTACAACATCCTATGGAGTTGACGTATCATCTCATCAAGTGCTCTATTTTGCAAAGAAATATTTCTGCATTTATATGTTCATTGAAATCGCGTTCAACGTACCTACAAGGTTGGTTTATAAATCAGAATAAAAGGGTCACAGATTTTCTTAACTAAATTACTTCATACATCAGAGGAATAGTCATGACACGGGAAGGTTCATCTATTACATTAACAAGTAGACGTGTCGGCCAGAGACTTTCGGCCAGAGGCGTGTTGGCCAGAAGACGTGGTCGGCCAAGGAGACGGTTGGCCAGAAGACGTGTCAGGCCAGGAGACCGTGTCGGCCAGGAGACGTGGTCCGGCCAGGAGACGGTGTCGGCCAGGAGACGTGTCGGCCAGGAGACGTGGTCGCCAGGAGACGTGTCGCCAGGAGACGTGTCGGTCCAGGAGACGTGTCGGCCAGGAGACGTGTCGGCCAGGAGACTGCGCCAGGAGACGTGTCCGCCAGAGACGGTGTCGGCCAGAGACGTGGTCGGCAGGAAGACCATGTCCGGCCAGGAGACGTGTCCGGCCAGGAGAGCGTGGTCGGCCAGGAGACTGTGTCGCCAGGAGACGTGTCGCCAGGAACGTGTCGGCCAGGAGACGTGTCGGCCAAGGAAGACGTGACGGCCAGAGACGTGGTCGGCCAGGAGACGTGTCGGCCAGGAAGACGTGTCGGCCAGGAGACGTGTTCGGGCCAGGAGACGGTCGGCCAGGAGACTGTCGGCCAGTGACGTGTCGGCCAGGATGTAAGAAGCTCTGATAAAACTTTTTTTGGTGCACTAGATGAGAATCTCCAAAATTGGACCGTTTTTTTTAGAGATTATTTGTTTTATGTTTGTGATGGTCCAGCAATTTTTTCAGTCATAAAGACTTTTCTCATTATGAAGATCTTTTAAATAGTGGAACATGTATGTATTGAAAGGTTACATAATTATGCTTTTGAATGTGTCGAAGATATTGTAACCAAGTGACTAACCTATTTTGTGAAGTTGGTTCTTATTACTAAAGTATTTTTTTGACGTAATAACGTATAATAACTTTCACTGTTGGAAAAAATACCTCTGAAACTTCCGTTACTACTGAACCATAGTGACTTCAGTCCTGCTGGAGGGAAACCTAAGAAATTGCCATAGCTACTGAACCATAGTGACTTCAGTACCACTGGAAGGAAACCTAAGAAATTGCCATAGCTACTGAACCATAGTGACTTCAGTACCACTGGAAGGAAACCTAAGAAATTGCCATAGCTACTGAACCATAGTGACTTCAGTACCACTGGAAGGAAACCTAAGAAATTGCCATAGCTACTGAATCATAGTGACTTCAGTCCCACTGGAAGGAAACCTAAGAAACTGCCGTAGCTACTGAACCATAGTGACTTCAGTAGTGCTGGAAGGAAACCTATAAAACTGCCGTAGCTACTTAAGCATTGTACAAAAGTTACGTTTGCATAATAGGTTGTAGCATTTCACTGCATTTTAATCGCTGGTAAACAGACAAGAATAACATTAGTGGAAGATGTTAAGGGAATGTGTTGGGAATTTTTGAGTGATGCAAAAAACAATTGCTTGGAGAGACTTTAAATGTCAGTGTGGAGACACTGTTGAGTAGAGCGCACTGGGAAAGTTTTTAAGTGTTTTGGTGAATATAGCCCGAGTAGAAACTTTAGCTTACCTCAAGGGATACACCAAGAATATATATACAAGAACGCTAAAGATATACACAAAATTGGTACAGCAAAACGCAAGAAGAGTACATTAGACAACACTTAAGTACAGTTCAGGATAAAAGTGACCTTTACGACAGTTTGTCAGCATCACCAGTACAGTAACAAATAAGAACAGTACAGTAACATAAAACAGTACAGTAACACATTCAACAGTACAGTAACACATTCAACAGTATATGCACATATGAAATTGTATAGCAACATATAAAACAGTATAGTTATATATAAAACAGTATACTAATACATTAAACAGTATTGTAAAAACAAAACAATAAAGTAACAAGTAAAATAGTATAGTAATACACAAAACAATAATGCATCACATATAACAGTGTAATAACAAATAAAACATAAAGCAGTATAGTGGCACAAAAACAGTATACAAACAGAAAAACAGCATAGTAACACATAAAACATATATAACGTAAAACAGCATAGTAACACATAAAACATATATAATGAAAAACAGCATAGTAACACATAAAACATATATAATGAAAAAACAGCATAGTAACACATAAAACATATATAATGAAAAACAGCATAGTAACACATAAAACATATATAATGAAAAACAGCATAGTAACACATAAAACATATATAATGAAAAACAGCATAGTAACACATAAAACATAAAATAATGAAAAACAGCATAGTAACACATAAAACATATATAATGAAAAACAGCATAGTAACACATAAAACATATATAACGTAAAGCAGTACAGCAACACAGAATAACAATATAATACAAGAGAAGTACATCAAAATAACAATGTTGCAATACACAAGACCAGTACAGTAACACAGAAGACCAGTACAGTAACACAGAAGACCAGTACAGTAACACAGAAGACCAGTACAGTAACACAGAAGACCAGTACAGTAACACAGAAGACCAGTACAGTAACACAGAAGACCAGTACATTAACACAGAAGACCAGTACAGTAACACAGAAGACCAGTACAGTAACACAGAAGACCAGTACAGTAACACAGAAGACCAGTACAGTAACACAGAAGACCAGTACAGTAACACAGAAGACCAGTACAGTAACACAGAAGATCAGTACAGTAACACAGAAGATCAGTACAGTAACACAGAAGATCAGTACAGTAACACAGAAGACCAGTACAGTAACACAGAAGACCAGTACAGTAAAAACAGAAGACCAGTACAGTAACACAGAAGATCAGTACAGTAACACAGAAGACCAGTACAGTAACACAGAAGACCAGTACAGTAACACAGAAGATCAGTACAGTAACACAGAAGATCAGTACAGTAACACAGAAGACCAGTACAGTAACACAGAAGACCAGTACAGTAACACAGAAGACCAGTACAGTAACACAGAAGACCAGTACAGTAACACAGAAGACCAGTACAGTAACACAGAAGAACAGAACAGTAACCAGAAGCCAGTACAGAACACAGAAAAAAAA
>NC_069420.1:36303147-36318993 GCF_026875155.1 Cherax quadricarinatus
TTTAAACACAGATTGGAAAAAAAGGGAAAATTCCCATGGGAATTTTATTGACCTAAGAAAAGCTTTTGAACAGTAAACCACGAATTCCACTCCACAAACTTGCCACTACGGTATAAGAGGCCCATGCGCTTGCTTATTTCAAATCTTCATTACTAATGGGTTTTTAGTAGTCCCTTTAAAACACAGACAAAACACGGCCATTTGATACGGGAGTTCCGGGGGAAAAGTGCCTTGGGCCCCCGCTCTTCTTCATATACCAATGCCTTCCAAACGTACCCCCAACACCTAAAACCCATTCTTTTTGCTGATGACCGATTATGTCATCTCTCACCCTAATTTGCCCCCCCTAAACACTTTGTGAATGAGGAGGTTTAAAAATTCGACTTGGATGACAGCCAAAAATTTCGCTTAACACTGACAAAACTTAAAATTTATGTTTGGTAGCAGAGCAGGAATGCAAAAATTTTAACATTAAGATTGACAACACTTAATTATCAGAAATAATGGGGGAAAATTCCTAGGCTTATCCCTTGACAAAAAACCGAATTTCAGCACCCTTTCCCAGATATAGCCAAAAAAGTATCCAAAACGGTTGGGACCCTCTCCAAGAACGAATTATGCCGCAAAAATGCCCTTTCACATTTAACCACTCATTATTTTCCATCCTCCCCAGCTTTTTGGGTTTTGGGGATAAACGCAGCAAACACCAAAGCCAATAAAAACCCCAAAAAAAAGTGCAGAAAGAATAATCAAAATCCCACCCCCGGGGCAGCACACCCCCCACTCTTAAAAGATCTAAATTTCTCCCAGTTCAGTACACCACACTTAAACGGAATCTAATCAAAGGGGCCTTAAACCTAATATAAACCCTTGACCTAAAATGCTTTTTTTGATAGTTTGACAAAACCCACAGGCAAAACACCAGACACAAACTCTCACGACATTCCCCCGTGTCCGACTAAACCTTTTTCAAAAATTCAATGTAGTCAAAAAAGGCCCTAAAATCTGGAATACCCTACGAGAACTCTAGAACTGCAGACACATTCACACCTTCAAAAAATACCATCTTACTCCCCGATACACCCCGTAACTAAAAACACAAATACCACCTGGTGGTTCACACTTACACTCGCTCACTCATTTTACCAAAACAAAATTTAATTCCCGTCTTTAAAATTGAATCCCGGATACTCCAATACTAAAACTATATTGTCCCAAAACAAAAGCATTCACATTGCTAAACTCATAAACTAATATTTAATCATTTAACCATAAACCAACTTACTTCAAATTTTGTAATTTTTTACTTTTAAAATAAAACAAGTATCCCCCGAAACCCTACCATGCTAAGGTTTTCTAGTGGAACCTCTGTAATCACAATTTTATACATGTAAACCAAACAAAAACCCAAATTTTCTGTAAACCAGCATTGTAATCCTTATAGAGAAAAAACTTTATTAGTTTTTATGTTTATGAAACAAGTCCCCGTCCCATCGAAGGGTGAAAAACAACAAGCTCACCTTCAAGAGCAAGGTGGTTACGAATTTCTTGTAGAAAAGGGGGACTGCG
This sequence comes from Cherax quadricarinatus, assembly GCF_026875155.1. Classification (NCBI taxonomy): domain Eukaryota; kingdom Metazoa; phylum Arthropoda; class Malacostraca; order Decapoda; family Parastacidae; genus Cherax; species Cherax quadricarinatus. The sequence continues at coordinate 36,304,717 of NC_069420.1, forward strand.
CGGTTCTTTTGTCGAAGGAGTTTGTAATCAACCTATAGTCGGCAGTAAGGTGCAGATTTTTTGAGTCCAAACAAGTAATTTCGTCGGGATCTGAATGAAATATGCTGACATAACACCCTCTAGGGGTAATTTATAATCTTACAAATTAAACTTTTTTACAGCCCGTTGAGAGATGAGTGCAGCTTCTAGACCTCGTCTGCACGGGGGCTGTGCAGGGTTTGATTTGTCTTTCTAAGTTAAGTACAAACTCTGTAAACTTAACTGGAAATGCCATTTCTCAAAAATATTTACAAATACCACTTCTGCAAACACCACACCTTCAAACCCCCCCCTAAAAAACCCCAATACCTACAAACACCACAAGTCAAACACTAACTGCAAATACCCCCCCTAAAAAACATAAATTAAAAAACACCTCCCCCAAACACCACAATACAAACACAATCCCCTACAAACCCCACTCCTGCAACCCCACTCCTAAAAACCCCCCTTCTACAAATACACCCATACAAACACCACCCCTACAATCTCCTAAATAAAAAAACCCACACCTATAAATATCACACCTACAAACCCCACCCCTTAAAACAACACCCCTCAAACACTCCATCTGAAACCCACCCCCTATACAAAAACCACTCCTACAAACCCACTCCTACAAACACCACTCCTACAAAAAAAACCCCCTTAAAACATAAACCGTAAACCCCAAAACCCGCAAACACCACCGTTCAAACCCACACTTCAAACACCACAACTAAAAACACCACACCGCAAGCAATTCACCTTCAACACAACCCCTACAAACACCACCCTTACAAACAAAAAACCCCTAAAAAACACCACTCCTACAAACATTCACCTTAAAACACCACAATCCTTCTCCGAAACGTAGCCGTATTCTATTCAAGTTTGATGGACTGCCCAATCGACTCAAGATTGAGGGCTGATTACCTCTTTTCCCTCTGTTTTTTCAAGATTCTTTTGTATGGACTGATGAACCCACTGTGTGGCGAAACGTTTCCTCAAAAAAGATACCCAAAGTTCAATGGTCAAATTTTTTTCAACTGTCGGTTCTCTGAACCATTATCTACAAACCTGTCAACATGCAACTTCTTGGGATTTAATCTTGGGAATTCTTCGCTTTTTAAAATTCTTGGGCACGACCTATTTCCCTTTGAAAAAACGTGACACCCCCATACTGCGCTCTCTCCCCCAAAACGGTTTATAAGCCCTTCTCCGCACTATCCCGTTTCATTAAAATTTTGATGGACTGCCACGGGGAACTAAAGGGTTGAGGGACGATCCCCCTTTCCCCTTTTTTTTCAAGTTTCCCCTTTGTATGGACTGATGAACCACTGTGTGGCGAAACGTTTCCTCAATAAAAACCCCAAGAGTTGACATGTGTCAAATTTTATCAACTGTGGGTTCTCTGAACCTTTCATTACAAATCTAAAAACACCTAATACAAACCAAACTTACAAACAACACTTTAAACATTTATTTCAAGCACCTTTTTTCAAAAACACCACTTTCAAGCTAAAAAATACAAACCCCACACTTAAAAAGAAACCACGTTTTCCCAAAAAACACACTTGCAAACCCACACTTACAAAACACACCTGCGTTACATTACTTTAAACGACTCGCAAATACCACACTTACTAAACACTTTTGCAAGCACCACCCTCCAAAAAAAAAAAACAAAAAAACACAAAAAAAAAAAATAAAAAATTTTAAACCCCCCCCCAAAAAAAAAAAAATGGAAAAAAAATTAAAATTTTTTTTTTTTTTTTTTTTTTAAAATAAATTTCGGGGCCCCCCCAAAAAATAAAAAAAAACTCGTTTTAATTTTTTTAAAACCCCCCTATTTCACATTCTGTGGGAAAAATTTTTTATGAAAAAAATTTAAAAAAAAACAAAAACATGAAAAAATTTAAAAATTTTAAAAAAAAATTTTTTTATTTAAAAAAAAAAATATGGAAAATTTTTCCCGGGGAAAAAAAGGGGGGAATAAATTTACCCTTGGGTTTGGGGTTTTATATTGGAACCCAAAAATTAAAAAAAAAAAATTTTAATATATTTTTTATAAATTTGATATTTTCACCCCCGCACCCTTTTTCCCCAGGGGCGGGAGCCCCCCCCCCCCCGAGGGAAAAGGCAGCAACCACAATTTTTCCAAACCTTTTAGGGGGGTTTTGTACGGGGCCCCCCTCACCAGACAACCAGACCTTTTTTTAAAAATCCCCCCCCCAAAAAAAAAACCAAGGCCTTTTTTCCCCCCAAAACCAACCCCCCGGGGGGGGCCAAAGGGGCCAAAAACCACGCTCGGGGCAAATCACCGCCCTTGGGTTGGGTTTTGGGAAATCCCCAAAACCCCCCTAAAACCCCCGGGACCCCCACAGGGGAACACCCCCCACACGAAAACCCGCACCTTCCAAACCAAAAGGGGGGCGGGGGGCGGTTTTCCCCCCCAACATACCGGGAAATTGGGCCCGACCCTACCCAATTTCAAAAAACTTTCTTCAACTCCCAAAAAAAAAAAAAACGGAACCCCCCGGGAGCTCCATTTACCCTACCTACAAACCCCAAATTTTGAAGGAACGGAGGCATGTTTCCCCCATGATCCAGTGTCCTGCCCACGGGGGGCAAATTGATACTGTTCTTATGCCCTTTCTTGCTGATTTTGTACTCCCCCCGTGGTCGGCAGCTCCTCCCCCCGCCGGCACTGTTGGTATGGGGTTTTCCGTGTGGCCACAGGTTAGTCGGGGCAGTTTGCTGGGCTGTGGTTATTGTTGGCTGTAGTGATGGGGGCCCCCTTTTTTGCGGGGCTCCACTGTACAATGGTTCTCTTTATGATGTCCTTTCCCTCTTTGTGTTGAATGCCAGCCCTTGGTTTTTGAAACGTTAAGCCTTGTAACCATATTGGACGGCTTTCATTTCGCCGCAAATCCCTTATTTTCCCCGTGTAAATTTGGGGCTGCAAGGGCGAGCCACGAAAACGGGGGGTTTTAGGGTCAGGCGCTTCCTTGCTGGTAGGGGAAACTTTTGGGGGAAGCCCCCTGGATGTGTCCCTCACACCCTGGGTGGGTAATTCCCTGTCTGTGTTACAGCCCTACAGTTGGCAAGCACCTTTTCGCGATCGACCCTCCCGCTTGACTGCTTGGACCCAGTGTGCAATAGGGTTTGGTGCTGGGGACAGGTCCCCCCTTTCAACGATGGCACGGAATATTAGGGCCCTGTTTTCCCTGGATCATTGGGTTATCGGAAAACTTTCTTAAAACTCTTTGATGCTATGGGAAGAGGATGGAAAGCTGGTAGAGCAAGGGAGAACTGGCATTCAGCCCTCCAAGCCTGACAGGAAGTGAGGCTTGAAACCCCCTGCAATTTCCCAGGAAAGATTAAATCTCTAGCAGGGTTTTAAAGGAGAGAGTCATCTTCCTTGAGTTTTTTGGGTGCTGAAGGATGGGAGCATCTCAGAAAGTAGGTAAGTTTGGGATTTACAGGGACCTGGGGAGTAGGAAAAAGGAAATTTTATCAAAAGTTTCATCCTGAATTCCATCGTCCGGGGGTTGAGTTTTTTTTTTTTTAGGATCAGATCGATGCACGGACCCCAAAATGGCGCCAAGGAGAGTGCTATTCGGTCAATGGCCCTGCTCCTGGTTAAACAGTCTAATTTTTTGGATCATCTTGGTTGGTAGAAATATTTTTTCATTTGGTGGGGTTTTAAAAATAGGGCCCCGCTTTTCTCCCATATCTTTAATTTTTTTTGAATTTCTCTAAGAGGTTTGGTTGTAAAAAATAGGGGAGCTCATCCAGAAAACCCTTTTTGAGTCATGGAGAGTGCTTCTGTGACTTTCCTTTTGAACCCAAAAAATAAAAAGGGGGGAGAGGGTCTCCCGTTTAAAAACCCTCCACGATTTAATTTTATGGGCCCCAAACAATAGTTTTTTATCACACTATAAAAAAAGTCATGAAGGGGTAGAGGGAAAAGGGAAATTTTTAAAACTTTGGGGAGCAGATCCCCTGACTGGTTGAAGCGTTGGCAAAGTCCAAATTTGATCAACGCTTTTTTTAAGACTGTTTTTTGAAAAAAAAATTGTGCTGCATGGGCAGCTGCTTCACAGCCCGTTGAGCACCAAAACCCAGCTGATTGGTTCCCCTTGCGCGCCTCTTGATCCCCCCGGGCCCTAGGCGCCGAAGGGTGTTTTTCCCACGCATTGGGCCTGATTCCTCCATCCTTTTCCGGGGAAGGCACACAATGAGGCCCCCCAAAAAAAGATTTAAAAAGGGCCCTTTCTGGGACCCCTGCCCCCGGGGCAAAGGGGGGGGAAAATTATTTTTCTTTCTTTAAAACACCCCGGGGCCGAAACCCACCAAGGCGGGTGGCCCAAAAGAAAAACGAAATTTTGCCCTTTTTTAAAATTTTAAAGAAATTTTTATACAGGAAAAAGGTTTTTAACCCCCCCTTGCTCCAGAATATATTTATATATATATTATATATATAAAAAATTTATATTTTATATATATATATATATATTTTTAAATATTATATAAAAATATATACTTATATATAATATTTATATATATATAATTTTTATATATTATATATATATATATAAAAATATATATATATATAAATAAAAATTTTAATTTATATATATTTTTATATATATATTATATATATATATATATATATATATATTTTAATATAAAAGTCGTCCCCGAATGGGCAGAAATTTGCGTTTCTTGGCTTAAATAGAAACGCTCATCTTCCCCATATAGGACAAGTGAAAAATTTTGTGTATGCAATAATTTGGGCCAAAATCAATCTGAACCTAAAAAAAAAAATATGGTGGTGAGGGTTCCCCGATATGTTTGTTTTTTTTTCCAAATGGCATAGTTCTGTGCTCGGGCCCCAAATTATTTTCCAAAAATGGGGAAAAAATAAACCCCAAAAATGTTCCTAAATGGATGAACAATAGATTAAAATATCTGATTGGTCAAAAGAGAGGGCATATATAGGCAAATCAAAAGAGGAGAGGGGAAATTAAAAAAATTCGATAAATTCATTTTAAAAAAGAGAAATAAAAAGGGAATTGGGGAAAAGCAAAAAGAGTTTAAATAAAGGGTTAAAGTTGCCAAGAGAATCGAAACAACCCCCAAAAAAAGGGTTTTCTTTCAGGTTTTACAGAAGAAAGGGTTCGGGGACAAGAAAAGGCCCATTTCAAAATTTTCCTTTCGGGTCAGTAAACTGACAGGGGAAAAGGGAAATGTGAGAATTTTTAAAACAATTCCCTTTCTCAGTTTTTACACAGGAGGATCCCAGCGTATTCCGAAAATGTTTAAATTAGGTAGAACAGGACGATAATAAACTGTGCACTATTAGGGTCCAAATTTACTGGCCCTTGGGAAAATGAAAAATTTTAAAAAACCTAAAAAAACCCCCAAGGCCCCTTTTTTTGAACGAATGAAAAGGGTTTCAAAAGGGGAATTTAAAGGGGAGTTGGGCACACCTTTGGCAAAAATTTTTTAAACCATATCACTAAAAAACGGCTTTGGGCCGGGAAAAAGTGGAAAATGGAAAATTGTCATACCTTTTTTAAAAAAAGGTAACGGGTCCAAACCCTTCGAACTATAGCCCCAAAAAAAAGCCAAACCTCCATAGGGGGAAAATTTATGGAATCAAAAAATTGCCGAGCAGTTCGTGGGCCACCTTGAAAAGCATAAATTAATCAACGAATTCAGCAGGGTTTTAAAAGGGGGGGGCGTTCCTCCCTTTACGAATTTTTTAAAACTTTTTTCACTAAGGTATTTGAGGAGGAGAATCAGGGTTTAATGAATATGTATTGTGTATTTTGGACTTCAGTAAGGTTTTTTGACAGGGTCCCCCATCAGAGACTATTGAGGAAAATTAAAGCACAGGGAAATTTAAGGAGGAAAAAATTTTTTCCTGGAAAAGGGGCCAGGTTAAACAAATGGGCGCAGTGAGTTTGCAAAAAGGGGGAGAAATCAAGTGGGGAAGCGCACGAGCGGTTTTTCCCAGGGGGCCCAGTTTTGGGGCCCCCTCCCTGTTCAAAATCTACAAAAAGGGACATAGAGGGAGGGCATAAAGAGCGAAATCGGCAAGTTTGCCGTTGAAAACCAAAATACCCCGGTCGAATTCATTTTGACGAGGACATTCGAGCACTCCAGGAAATTTAATAGATGATGCATTTGGTCGGAGAAGGGGCCCGGATCAGTTTAATATAGAAAAATGCAAATTTCTAATGTTGGACGGGGACAAAAACCCCTCCCCAATTAAACTAAATAATGTAGATTTAATTTGGGATTGCAAAAAAGGGATTTGGGAGTTCTGGTTACCCGTAATCTGAAACCAAGACAACAGTGCAAAAGTTTTTCGAAAAAAGCTAATAGAACCCGGGGGCTTCATATCAAGAACAAAAATTTAATGGATTTCCTCGGGTTTGGGTTTTTTTCAACTCTAAAAACATCCGGGTTTTGGGGCCTTTCTTTTAAAATTTTGCTGCACATTTTTTGGTCCCCGTATTACGAAGGGTTTATAAATTCTCGGAAAAATGTCCCAAAGGGAGGATGACAAAGTGTCCCATTATCAAAAACCTTTTCCCTATGGGATAGAATAAGGGCCCTGAAACTGCACTCTCTAAAAAGCCCGAGAATTAGGGGGGTTAGGGATTGGGGTGAAAAAAAATTGGAAGACGGGGAATAAAAAAAGGGGGAAATGAAAATTTAGGTGCTAAAAAATTTTCACCTAGACAGGACTCGCAGCAAGGGTTTTTAATTTGGGAAAAAAATTCAGATTCGGGAAGGTTATGGGAAAAGTACTGGTTTGGTAATAGAGTTGGGGATGAGTGGAAAAAACCCCCAAGTACCGTTATAGAGGCCAGAACTTGTTTAGCTTTAAAAAAATGGGTTGGTTAAATTCATGAGTGGGATGGGGGGTGGGTGTGAGTTAAAACCCTGATGCTTGTGCAACAGGTCGGTTGCCGTTTTCCCTCCCTTAAGTCAATGTGCCCTTTAAACCGACTTTTTTGGGGTTTGCTTTGGGTTTAAAGGGCCGGTGGGGAGTTTGGGACCTGCCTCGCAGGGGCCCAAAGTGGGCCCTTCTGCAGTGTTCCTTCCGTTTTATTTTTATGTTCTTATTTCACTGTGTTTTTTTTAGTTTTAAAATTTAAATTGAAAAAACAAATCTAAAATATATTTAGTTTTGGGGTTTGGCTAAAATAAAATTTTTCTTGTTATAACAGGTTAGGTAAGTTTTCTAAAATTCTTTTGGAGCAAATTAAAAAATTTTTACATTAACATTAATGAAAAAAAAATAAATCTTTAAAACGTATAAGAGAAAATTTTTTGAAAGGGGCTTAATTTTTTGATTTAGTTCTTGCTAATTGACCAGTTTTAATTTTTCGGCACGGGCATATATATATATAAAAAATATTTATATATTTAAAATATTTTATATATATATATAATATTATATATATATATAATTTTATATATATTTTATATATATTTATATATATAAATATAATATATTAAAAATTTTTATATATATATATATATTTTTTTATAAATATTTATATAACATATTTAAAATATATATATATATAAATTTTTAATATATAATATATATATATATATATATTTTATATTATATATATATATATATAAAAAATATATATTTATAAATATATAATATATAAAGTCGCGCCGAATAGCAGAACTTCCCTCTTTGGGTTTTAAAAAAGCAAAAGTTCCCTCTTGCCCTGTAGGAACCCAAATGAAAAAATTTTTGTATGCAATTTAATTTTTTTTTTTTTTTGCCAAAATCATTCTGAAACCCAACGAAAAAACCCAAAAATTTTTATTTTTTTTTGTTTTTGTTTCCCAAATTATTGTAAAAGGGATTTTAAAAAAATATTTTTGTGGGGTTTGGGTAAAATAAATTGCTCTTTTTTTAATAAGGTTGGTTAAAATTTTCTAAGATTTTTTTTTGGTGCAAAAGTAAAAAAAAATTTTAAAATTAACAAATTAAAGAAAAAAATTTTTTTTAAACGTATAAGGGGAAAAATTTTAGAAAGGGTTAAATTTTTTTTGGGGTTCTTGCAAAATTTACCCGTTTTACATATTCGGCGCGACATAAAAATTTATTTAATATATTTTATATATATATATTTTATATATATATATATATATATATATATATATATAATATATTTATATATATATATAATGGGGGGTTTTTATTTTAAAAATTTTTTAAATATATATATTTTATAATTTTTATATATATATAAATTTTTATATATAAAATATTTTTTTATTTTATATGTATGTATAAAAAATGCAAGGAATTCGCAAAGCAGGCGAAATATACACAAAAACTTGGGAAAAAACTCTGGGTTAAAAGGGGGACTCGAACCCCACTTTAACCCTTTTGGAAAAAAGGTTTGAAATGCTTTTTCCAATCACCCCACTGGACCAAAACCTTGGAGGGCCAGTTTATGACTTTGATCCCAAAGGGACCAGGGTTTCAGGGAGAAGGCTTACAGGGTTTTATTCATCCCCGCATGCAAACAGCCTTTCTAGAGATATTAAAAATGCAAGGAATTCGCAAGAGAAAGGGGGAAATATACACAATTATCTCTGGCTGAAGGAGATTCGAACCTACGAACCCTTTGGGAAAAAAGGGACGCAGTGCTTTTTAATTACCCTCCTGGACCAAAAACCCCGGGGGGTCCAGGGTTGCTCTAGACTTTTATCCAAAACCGCAATTTTTTTGGGGGAAGGCTTAGAGCTTTTCATCTCATTCCCCCCCATCTCAGCCTTATAAGAGTATTAACAAAGCAAGGAATTTTCCCAAAAGCAGGGGAAATATACCAAATACTGATCTTGTTTGAAGGAGTCTCGAACCTACAAACTTTGGAACAAAGGTACGCAGTGTTTTAAAAAAATCTACTCACCCCGGGGCCAATACCTTGGAGTCCAGAAATTTTTCCCAGGGCTTTGATCAAGGCAGCCAGCTTTAGGGAAGGCTTACGCTTTTATCTCATTCCCCCGCAAGGGATCAGCCTTACTAGAGTATTAACAAAAGCAAGGAATTCGCAATTTGCAGGCGTAATAAAACCCCAAACTTTGGGTCTCTGGGGGGAAGGGGATTCGAAATAAAGAACCTTTAAAAAAAGGGACGCAATGCTTTAAAAAATTCCCACCCACACTGGACCCAAAACCTTTGGGGTCCAGGGTTGCGCTAGACCCTTTTATCCAAGGGAGCCAGCTTTCAAGGAGAAGGCTTTCAGTTTTTTAACTCATCCCTGCATGCATCAGCCTTAAATAGAGATATTAACAATGCAAGGGGAAATTGAAAAAGCAGGCGTAAAAACACAAACATGGGTCCCCTGGCGAAAGGGGACTTGAACCTAAAAACCTTGGAACAAGGTACGAGTACTTTTTTCCAATTACCCAAATGGACCAATACCTTTGAGCAGCCCGCGTTTGGGGGCTTTTTATCCAAGGGAGCCAGCTTTCAGGGGGGAAGGCGTACAAACTTTTCGTCACATCCCCTGCATGCATCAGGTTAAATAGAGATATTAACAATTTCTAGGAATTCGCAATAGCAAAGGGGAAATAAAAAACAAACACTGATCTTTGGGGGAAGGAGATTGAACCTAAGAACCTTGGAAAAAAGGTAAACAAATTTACCAAACTAAACCCCCAGTGGGCCAATACCTTTGGGGTCCAGGCCCTTTAAACTAACTTTGACCAAGGCAGCCAGCTTTTTTGGGAGAAGACTTTCCCGCTTTTCCCTTTTCCCTTCCCTGCAGATTTTAACAATGCAAGGAATTCGCAAGACCAGGCGAAATAAACACAAACACTGATCTCTGGCCCAAAGTAGACTGAAACTAAAGAAACCCTTGGGAAAAAAGGGACGCAAAATGCTTTAACCCAAATTTCCCACAAATGGACAAGGCTGATTCATGCAGTGGAAAGAGATGAAAAGCTTTTAAGCCCTTTTCCCCCAAAAGCTGGGTTTTTCCCTTTGGGTCAAATTTTAGCACAAGGGACCTTTCCAAAGGGATTGGTCCAGTTTTGGGGGAGATTGGTAAAACACTGCGTTTTCCCTTTTTCCAAGGTTTGAGGTTCGAGTCTCCTTCAGCCAGAGTTTATGTTTGTGGGATATTTTGCCTGCTCTTGCAAGTTCCTTGGGATTGTTAATTATCTAGTAAGGTGATGAGTGCAGGGGGTGAGATGAAAAAAACTGTAAACCTTCCCCTGAAAGCTGGTTTTCATTGGATCAAAGTCTAGCGCAAGCTGGACTCCAAGGTATTGGTCCAGTGTGGGTAGATTGGTAAAAAACCTGCTTAAACCCTTTTTCAAGGTTCGTAGGTTTTGGTCTCCTTCAACTAGAGAACAGTTTTTTGTGTATATTTCGCCTTTCTTTTTTACGAATTTTCCCTTTTCATTGTTAAAAATCTCTAGTAAGGGGTGTGCATGCGGGGATGACATGAAAAGCTGTTAACCCTCTCTGAAAAATGGCTGCCTTGGTCAATGGGCCCGCGCAAAAATGGACCCCCAAGGTATTGGGGCCCGGGGGTGGGTGGAAATTTGGGGTTTAAACACTGCCCTACCTTGTTCCAAGGTTCGTAGGTTTGAGTCTCCTTCAACCAAAGACAGTGTTTTTTTTTATATTTTTGCCTTTATCTTGGGGAATTTCCCTTTCTTATATTTTATATATATTTATATATATATATATTTTTATAAATAAATATATATAATATATATTATTTTATTTTAAAATATATATATTATTCCAAAAAAACCATGTGAAGATAATGATCCTTTTATAATGTGAGTAGTCTCAAATTTCGCTTGGAATTTCCTATTCTTTTTACAGTGGTTGTTTTTTCTTTTTGAAGTCACCCGTTTACAGTGATTTTATTGCATATATAAATAATAAATTTAAAAAAAAATAAATAAAAAAATAAAATATATAATATATATTAAAATTAAATTAATATAATTTTATATATATTTTAAAATTAAAAATTTTTATAATATATATATATATTTATTTTATAATATTATATATATTATATATAAATATATATATATATATAATATATAATTATATATATATTATAATTTATATCGTAAGGGTTTTTAAAAATGGAGTACACAGGTTAAAAAGTAGACACACTTGTGGATGGTACTATTTTGTCAGTCGAGTAGGGGGGGAGGGGCCCACCCCTTTCCCTGCCCTACGCCTGGAGGGTCTGCCGCCGATGGCCCCGGGACAGGGGGATAAGCCTCCACGTTGATCCCGTGCGTCCCCAAAAGCCCGGGGCCTAAAAGGGGGTCTCGTGTCAAAAAGCACATGGATGTTTCTACTGCTATCATTAAATGGGAATAAGGGACAGAAACTATGCTGACCTCGGTCTGTTAGTATGTCGTCCCACATACACTACTATACTTACTGAACAGCAGGGGGATTGGGCTGTTTCTAACTAACAAATTCAAATTAACTTAGAAAATGGATGGTACAACTGATTTGACGTTGGGTGTAACGTAATCATTAAAAACTATAAAAACAAATCATTATACAATATGGGGGTTTTGATCGATCGATGTATTCATGCACTTACGGATTCTGAGGAAGAATAAATATATACAAAAAAGTGTTAACAAAAAAGGCAGATTCTTTTGCACTAAAATTTAAACTGTTAATTCCAAATATGGGGGGAAACGTGCACAAAATTTCTGACAAACGATAGCTAAAAAAAAAACCACCTGTTATTAATTTTCATCTCGGACATCTAATTAAAGAAATGTACTTTAAACCCAATTCTGCGGGGTAATTTTTCATATGCAGAATGGTTATCATCTTGGGAGGATCGAATTCCTCTGCAATGGCTAACAATCCTTGATGAGAGAGATCGAGGAGTATCTAAAAAAATACAACCATCACTGTGATGTGGAATTACTAATTCGTCTGCAGGGTACTCAAATCGACTATTGGGTACTGGGGGCTTCACATAAAAAATGATCTTTTTGGAGCAGGAATCGAAATCACCATAACACAAGGATCGGTTCTTTGGGAATTTTTTGACATCCTCGACAGTAAATGGAGGATCTGCAGTAACTACACTAAACGTGTCGCGATAAAGCAAACTGCGACTACATTCGCTTGCCAGAAAAAATTTCAAAAGTGGGATTGAACTCTTGGATAGTAAGGGCCCTGGGTAACCTTCCGTAGGCTTTTGTTCTTGGGGTAAAGATAACGTCTTCCTTACTGGAGGAAAGAACAAACTCGGTGGAGTGGATGACTCCCCCCGGTTGAAAAAATTAACGCTATAACACGCAATATGAGCAAGGGAGAACGAATCTACTATCTCAAACTGCAAACACAGGAGAAAAGAAATGAACACGGTGAACAATGCTGATATTCAATCTGAGTCGCACACAGTGACACGAGGTATCAGCTATAAAGAAACTACACTTACAACGTTAACATGTGAAAGTTATTCGAGAAATAACTTCTTACAATGCACTGAATACTGTCAACTAGGATGGGATCACCATCTGAAACACAAGGAACAACAACAGACACTCTAGTGAGAACACTAGCTGTAACAGAGACGTCTTTCTGCAGACAGCATGTCACATCAACAAAGATGGCATTACTAGTTGCAAGTAATCGTTTTCTGACAAGGCATCCCCTGTGGAGAAACTACTACTCGAACTAGCAGTCATTGCAGGGATAGGCTGTGCACTCAAGGCAGTCTGAGTGTCCCCGGACACTTGAGGCAACGGAACACTATCCTGCAAGTCTGAAGGTATAGGTGGAACACAGACGGGAATGACAGAATTACTAGTGCCTGACCGCTCGGCTACGTTAATAAGTAATTCACGGATCTATAGGAACTTAATCTGAACTTCACATTTCGCAGCACTTTAACAAATCTCAGATACAAGCTGTGAGAACAAACACATTGCTCAAGGGCTAGATATTGTCTTTCAGTCAGTAAGGGAATGTTAGTACTGTGGACTGATTCATATTGACTTTGACTGGAATGATACACTAAGTGAACGTTCAAAAGTGACTGGGACATCTCAGTGAACTTACTGAAGGACATAAAGACAAGAAAAATGGAGAGAATGACACAATAAGCTTAAATGGAAGAAAATGCTGAACTATTCTGCATAAGTAATTAAAAATTAACAAGTTACACAGTAAGCAAAGAACTCACACAAGAAAAAAAATATGCAACTTAACAAACACTGAAAATCAAGAGAACTTGTACTTTGCTCAAATCTAATATGCTCAATTTTTACTTTAAATTGAATAAATGGCACAGTGAGTTGTCTTTACTTTCAATGCAACAAGGAAATACACAATAAAATGATAAAATGGACTCAATAAACTTGTGCAAAAATTAAAACAGACACACAATTCACTGAAAATAAAAATAAAATGACAGACAGAATAAAATACTATGCACAGAACAGAGCATAAGAAACTGCACTGTAATAAACTGTATTGCACAACACTGCATAAAATTTTCTGCAAGAAAAAACTTTAATAGCAACACAATATTTGCACAAGAATTATTGCAAAATGAGTCTATGTGCAATAATAAAAATTATAACACACAAGAAAAGAAATATATCAAAAGAATGAACACTTTAACTCTTAACTGCACTTAAACAACAAGCAAAAGAACAATTTACTTTAAAGGAGAACTTAAAAATTGCACTAAGAGTGAATTTGTTCAATAAAACATGAAAAATAATAGGTGCAAAAATACATAAAACAGGGGGTTGAACACTTACAGTGATGCAGAACACAAAACATCAACATAAACACAGTAATAGAATTTTCTTGCAATGAAACTTGTTGTGTGAAAAATTTTGTAAAAGTGAGTTCTTGCTGGGACTTTAAAAATGGCACTATTGTCTGTGGAAATAAGACAAATTAAACACTGGCTGAATAAAAGAATATGAACACAAGAATGTTCAACACACAGGGAACAAAAATAAAAATACACAAATGCTGGGAAGAAAAAAAATAACAGACAACACTGAGTTGTGATGCAGAATATGAGGTGAAAATTTTACTGAATTAATTCACTGGAATTCTGAAGTTTAAACACAAGTTCTATATTGCTCATATGTTGCACACACAACAAAGGAAAACACTAGTACTTACTTCAGTGTATGAAAAGATACACAACACAACAGATATAAAATATGGAAAAA
>NC_069420.1:36319493-36321993 GCF_026875155.1 Cherax quadricarinatus
GCGTGAACAGGCTAGCAAAGGGGGTCCATCTTCATCTCAGTCTGACAAAACATTTACCATCCTAAAGTGTGTCATTCAACCCACGATATCTCCATTCAAGAACCCCTTACGACACTCACCTCTACCTCTCTACCTTCCCTCACACCTCTACCTCTCTACCTTCCCACACCTCTACCTCTCTACCTTCCCTCCCCACCTCTACCTCTCTACCTTCCCTCACAACCCCCTACCTCCTACCTTCCCTCACACCTCTACCTCTCTACCTTCCCCACACTTCTACCTCTCTACCTTCCCTCACACCTCTACCTCTCTACCTTCCCTCACACCTCTACCTCTCTACCTTCCCTCACACCTCTACCTCTCTACCTTCCCTCACACCTCTACCTCTCTACCTTCCCTCACACCTCTACCTCTCTACCTTCTCTCACACCTCTACCTCTCTACCTTCCCTCACACCTCTACCTCTCTACCTTCCCTCACACCTCTACCTCTCTACCTTCCCTCACACCTCACCTCTCTACCTTCCCTCACACTTCTACCTCTCTACCTTCCCTCACACCTCTACCTCTCTACCTTCCCTCACACCTCTACCTCTCTACCTTCCCTCACACCTCTACCTCTCTACCTTCCCTCACACCTCTACCTCTCTACCTTCCCTCACACCTCTACCTCTCTACCTTCCCTCCACACCTCACCTCTCTACCTTCCCTCACACCTCTACCTCTCTACCTTCCCTCACACCTCTACCTCTCTACTTCCTCACCCCCTCTACCTCTCTACCTTCTCTCACACCTCTACCTCTCAACCCTTCCCCCACAAACCCCTACCTCTCTAAACCCTTCCCTCACACCTCTACCTTTTCTACCTTCCCTCACACCTCTACCTCTCTACCTTCCCTCACACTTCTACCTCCCCTAACCTTCCCTCACACCTCTACCTCTCTACCTTCCCTCACACCTCTACCTCTCTACCTTCCCTCACACCTCTACCCTCTCTACCTTCCCTCACAACTTTCTACCTCTCTACCTTCCCTCACACTTCTACCTCTCTACCTTCCCTCACACCTCTACCTCTCTACCTTCCCTCACACCTCTACCTCTCTACCTTCCCTCACACCTCTACCTCTCTACCTTCCCTCACACCTCTACCTCTCTACCTTCCCTCACACCTCTACCTCTCTACCTTCTCTCACACCCCTACCTCCTTTCCTTCCCTCACACCTCTACCTCCTACCTTCCCCCTCACACCTCTACCTCTCTACCTTCCCTCACACCTCTACCTCCTACCTTTCCCTCAAAACTTCTACCTCTCTACCTTCCCTCACACCCCTACCTTCACCTTCCCTCACACCTCTACCTCTCTACTTCCTCACACCTCAACCTCTCTACCTTCCCTCACACTTCTACCTCTCTACCTTCCCCCACACCTCTACCTCTCTACCTTCTCCCTCCAACCTCTACCTCCACCTTCCCTCACACCTCTACCTCTTTTACCTTCCCCCACACCTTTTACCTCTCTACCTTCCCTTTCATTCTACATCTCTCATCTCCTTGCTCATTTCACTTTTGTCCTCTCCCTCTCTCTCTTCCTCTCCCTCTCTCTCTTCCTCTCCCTCTCTCTCTTCCTCTCCCTCTCTCTCTTTTCCCCTCCCTCTCTCTCTTCCTCCTCCATCTCTCTCTTCCTCTCCCTCTCTCTCTTCCCCTCCCTCTCTGTTTCCTCTCCCTCTCTCTCTTCCCCTCCCTCTCTCCTCTTCCCCTCCCCCCTCTCTCTTCCCCTCCCTCTCTCTCTTCCCCTCCCTCTCTCTCTTCCCCTCCCTCTCTCTCTTCTCCTCACTCTCTCTCTTCCTCTCCCTCTCTCTCTTCCCCCCCCTCTCTCTCTTCCTCTCCCTCTCTCTCTTCCCCCCTCCTCTCTTTTTCCCCTCCCTCTCTCTCTTCCTCGCCCTCTCTCTCTTCCCCTCCCTCTCTCTCTTCCCCTCCCTCTCTCTCTTCCCTCCCTCCCTCTCTTCTCCTCCCTCCCCTCCCTTCCTCTCCCTCTCTCTCTTCCTCTCCCTCTCTCTTTCCCCTCCCTCTCTCTCTTCCCCTCCCTCTCTCTTCTTCCTCTCCCTCTCTCTCTTCCCCTCCCTCTCTCTCTTCCCCTCCCTCTCTCTCTTTCCTCTCCCTCTCTTCCCCTCCCTCTCTCTCTTCCTCTCCATCTCCCCTTCCCCTGATATTCATAAACGTTATAATTGAATTCCCCTTTAGCCATGTGATAACTAACTATTTACAGTTTTCACTGAAAATATATTACTGAACCTGGATGAGCCTTTATAAAGCCATTGTAATTTATTAGTAAAAAATGACTAATAAAATATATATATATATATATATATATATATATATATATATATATATATATATATATATATATATATATATATATATATATATAAAATATATAGATAGATAGTCCCTCCAAACTGCCAATATCCCAAACACCTACTTTATGACTCTTAACAAGAACG
>NC_069420.1:36329493-36335048 GCF_026875155.1 Cherax quadricarinatus
AGCACATGGAACGTGATAAAATCCCTGACTGACAGATGACAGGGAAAGGGTTGCTATAACGCTGGATGTCTTCTTCAGCAGACAGACTTGATACAGACCTTGGGGGATCTCTTATCTGCCTTTCCATTGTATTCCCATTAAAATAAGATACGTAAAAAAAGGAGAATATCCTAAATGTACCCAAAGGAGTGTGTGTGTGTGTGTGTGTGTATGTGTGTGTGTATGTGTGTGTGTATGTGTGTGTGTATGTATGTGTGATATGTGTGTGTGTTTTGTGTGGGGTGTTTGTTGTGTGTGTGTGTGTGTGTGTGTGTGTGTGTGTGTGTGTGTGTGTGTGTGTGTGTGTGTGTACTCACCTAGTTGAGGTTGCGGGGGTCGAGTCCGAGCTTTCCCGGCCCCGCCTCTTCACTGATCGCTACTAGGTCATCTCCCTGAACCGTGAGCTTTATCATAACTCTGCTTAAAGCTATGTATGGATCCTGCCCTCCACTACATCGCTTCCCAAACTGTTCCACTTACTGACTACTCTGTGGCTGAAGAAATACTTCCTAACATCCCTGTGATTCATCTGTGTCTTCAACTTCCAACTGTGTCCCCTTGTTACTGTGTCCAATCTCTGGAACATCCTGTCTTTGTCCACCTTGTCAATTCCTCTCAGTATTTTGTATGTCGTTATCATGTCCCCCCTCTCTCTCCTGTCCTCCAGTGTCGTCAGGTTGATTTCCCTTAACCTCTCCTCGTAGGACATACCTCTTAGCTCTGGGACTAGTCTTGTTGCAAACATTTGCACTTTCTCTAGTTTCTTTACGTGCTTGGCTAGGTGTGGGTTCCAAACTGGTGCCGCATACTTCAATATGGGCCTAATGTACACGGTGTACAGGGTCCTGAACGATTCCTTGTTAAGATGTCGGAATGCTGTTCTGAGGTTTGCTAGGCGCCCATATGCTGCAGCAGTTATTTGGTTGATGTGCGCTTCAGGAGATGTGCCTGGTGTTATACTCACCCCAAGATCTTTTTCCTTGAGTGAGGTTTGTAGTCTCTGGCCCCCTAGACTGTACTCCGTCTGCGGTCTTCTTTGCCCTTCCCCAATCTTCATGACTTTGCACTTGGTGGGATTGAACTCCAGGAGCCAATTGCTGGACCAGGTCTGCAGCCTGTCCAGATCCCTTTGTAGTTCTGCCTGGTCTTCGATCGAGTGAATTCTTCTCATCAACTTCACGTCATCTGCAAACAGGGACACCTCAGAGTCTATTCCTTCCGTCATGTCGTTCACAAATACCAGAAACAGCACTGGTCCTAGGACTGACCCCTGTGGGACCCCGCTGGTCACAGGTGCCCACTGTAACACCTCGCCACGTACCATGACTCGCTGCTGTCTTCCTGACAAGTATTCCCTGATCCATTGTAGTGCCTTCCCTGTTATCCCTGCTTGGTCCTCCAGTTTTTGCACCAATCTCTTGTGTGGAACTGTGTCAAACGCCTTCTTGCAGTCCAAGAATATGCAATCCACCCACCCCTCTCTCTCTTGTCTTACTGCTGTCACCATGTCATGTATGTGTGTGTATGTGTGTGTGTGTGTGTGTGTGTGTGTGTGTGTGTGTGTGTGTGTGTGTGTGTGTGTGTGTGTATGTGTGTGTGTATGTGTGTGTGTGATGTGTGTGTGTATGTGTGTGTGTATGTGTGTGTGTGTATGTGTGTGTGTGTGTGTGTGTGTGTGTGTGTGTATGCGTGTGTGTATGCGTGTGTGTATGCGTGTGTGTATGCGTGTGTGTATGCGTGTGTGTATGCGTGTGTGTATGCGTGTGTGTATGTGTGTGTATGTGTGTGTGTGTGTCAAAACAGTGCCAGGAGCAACAGGCAGCTGTGGAGGCACTCAGTGTCATCACACACGTTCCTCCTGCCCTCTACACGCTGCCCCCTCCCCCCCCCCCCCCCCTTCACAGTGCCAACCTTTCCTACCCTCAGAGTGGGGTTCTTTCCTCCAATACGTTCCCAGAGTGAGTCCAAGTGGCTGCCGTCCACAATAGTGAAGGAGAAAACACGATGCAGAGTAAGATTTACTGCCACACCGCTTCACTTTGTGTAGAGCTTTTTCAAGTTATAAGTTCGTGACAGCAGCCATGTCCTCGGTACCCGCCCCTTCATTTCCCGGGACTTAAGTAGGAACTTCAGAAGAAACAACACTGAGCACACTATCAAAAACTACAACAGAATATATGAAAGACAACAGTGACCACACCATCTATACCTACGAGATAACAAGTAATAGGAACACTGACCACACCATCCACAACTACAACACAACAAGTAATGCTGGAAATGCTGCCTGGTAGACCCTTGTCTCCTCCTCCAGGAGTAACCATAGACAAGAGGAGCAGCAACTACACTGACTCAGGAGCTATAACTCAACACTAGAATTCTTGAAACTGGAGTTGAACACCTTGAAGAGGCCCAGGTAAAATGTACCACACAAGGCAGACGAGCAACTGACAGGAAGAAAGAATAAGAAAGCTCCAGGAGTTAACATTACTCATAACCTATCACCAGAAACACAAACAAACCTATCAGCAGAAACACTAAGCCAACACGGGGTAAATCCAAGACAAATTTCGCTCTCACTGAGAGCTTAATAAAGATCTCAATGTGCGAAATGCAGCTATAATAAAAGTTTGAGATTGTTTCGCTTCTTTTCAGCCACTGATGTTTCGCAGAGTCTTTAACCTAAACCCGAAGGGGTCACACAGCACATCGGTGAGTCAGCATGGGCGCGTACATGCAGAGACAGGCGCACACATGTGCACACACGGGAATATACACATGCAAACACAAGCGTACATAAACAAACACATACAAACATAAGTGCATATAGACGCACATACAAACACAAACGTACACAGATGCACACACATACAAACACAAACGTACACAGACGCACACACATACAAACACAAACGTACACAGACGCACACACATACAAACACAAACGTACATAGAAGCACACACAAACACAAACGTACACAGACGCAAACACATACAAACACAAACGTACATAGACGCACATATACAAACACAAACGTACATAGACGCACACACATGCAAACACAAGTATAGACATATACATCCAAACAAGCACACACAACACCCCCCCAAACATACAGCAACAAACAGACCCACCCCCTGGACAGCTTGGCGGAGAGCCATACAGAATGCTAGCACCCACGCCCGCACGCCCCACACCGCCACTTCCACTCCCTGTTCATGCCACTACACCTTTAGTACACCCTCTCACCCTCACACCCCCCCCCATTTCCTCACTTCCGGCACAAACATTATGAACATTGCTAGGGGAGAAATTTCCCAGAACTTTATACCCCCTTCCCTCCTCCAAGACCCCTGCCCCTGACGCCCCCTCTTCCTGACGCCCCCTCCCTCCTCCAACACCCCTTCCCTGACACCACCTCTCTCCTCCAACCCCCTTCCCACTCCAACCCCAGCAATTCTATGCCAGCTCTTCACCCCAATAAATCCCCCTTCTCACAACCACCACCCCTTCAACAATATCACCCCCACCTCACATTTAACCTCTCTTCAACACCAGTCTCCAACATAGGGTCTCCAACACAGGTTCTCCAACACCAGTCTCCAACATAGGGTCTCCAACACAGGGTCTCCAACACCAGTCTCCGTCACAAGGGTCTCCAACACGTTACCACACTGAAGAACTTCGAGTCAGTCACTCTCCCCACCACATGCTTATTCCCCCACCCACACTCCACCACAACCAGCCCCTCCTTCACCCCACCACTCCAATGTCTCTCCCCCACCCCCACCCCAGCAAGCTTCCCCCTACCCTTAAACTATCTCTCTTCATCCCCCCACCTACCTCACCTGACCCTCAACCCCAAGCAATCACTTTAAGATTGAAACAAGAAGGAATTCACCTGTCTCACCTAAATCTCTTGCTCTCTCTCCATCTCTTTTTCTTCTCTCTCTCTCTCTCTGTCTCTTTCTCCCCCTCTCTCTTCCTGGGCTCCATCCTGTAAACACACTTTGTACCGCAAATGCTCACAAATTCAGATTTCTGGCCCATTAATGATAAATACTGGACCTGAACAGGCCTACATCCTGCACAGGTCTAAATACTGCATAGGCCTACATCCTGTACAGGCCTACATCTTGCATAGGTCTATATCCTGCACATTAAAAACAATCAAAATAAGACTGGGTTACCCAGGTAATTGTAACGAAAACCATGACGGAAGGAAAATTTTGAAGCTGTTGTACTTACTGACACCAGTCATACTGACGTCTGTCAGCTTAGTCTGACACTACTGACGTCTGTCAGCTTAGTCTGACACTACTGACGTCTGTCAGCTTAGTCTGACACTACTGACGTCTGTCAGCTTAGTCTGACACTACTGACGTCTGTCAGCTTAGTCTGACACTACTGACGTCTGTCAGCTTAGTCTGACACTACTGACGTCTGTCAGCTTAGTCTGACACTACTGACGTCTGTCAGCTTAGTCTGACACTACTGACGTCTGTCAGCTTAGTCTGACACTACTGACGTCTGTCAGCTTAGTCTGACACTACTGACGTCTGTCAGCTTAGTCTGACACTACTGACGTCTGTCAGCTTAGTCTGACACTACTGACGTCTGTCAGCTTAGTCTGACACTACTGACGTCTGTCAGCTTAGTCTGACACTACTGACGTCTGTCAGCTTAGTCTGACACTACTGACGTCTGTCAGCTTAGTCTGACACTACTGACGTCTGTCAGCTTAGTCTGACACTACTGACGTCTGTCAGCTTAGTCTGACACTACTGACGTCTGTCAGCTTAGTCTGACACTACTGACGTCTGTCAGCTTAGTCTGACACTACTGACGTCTGTCAGCTTAGTCTGACACTACTGACGTCTGTCAGCTTAGTCTGACACTACTGACGTCTGTCAGGTTAGTCTGACACTACTGACGTCTGTCAGCTTAGTCTGACACTACTGACGTCTGTCAGCTTAGTCTGACACTACTGAAGTCTGTCAGCTTAGTCTGACACTACTGAAGTCTGTCAGCTTAGTCTGACACTACTGAAGTCTGTCAGCTTAGTCTGACACTACTGAAGCCTCCCAGCTTAGTCTGACACTACTGAAGCCTGTCAGCTTAGACTGACACTACTGAAGTCTGTCAGCTTAGACTGACACTACTGAAGCCTCCCAGCTTAGACTGACACTACTGAGGCCTCCCAGCTTAGTCTGACACTACTGAAGCCTATCAGCTTAGACTGACACTACTGAAGCCTCCCAACTTAGACTGACACTACTGAAGCCTCCCAGCTTAGACTGACACTACTGAAGCCTCCCAGCTTAGGCTGACACTACTGAAGCCTCCCAGCTTAGGCTGACACTACTGAAGCCTCCCAGCTTAGGCTGACACTACTGAAGCCTCCCAGCTTAGGCTGACATTACTGAAGCCTCCCAGCTTAGGCTGACACTACTGAAGCCTGTCAGCTTAGACTGACACTACTGAAGCCTCCCAGCTTAGGCTGACACTACTGAAG
>NC_069420.1:36340548-36360329 GCF_026875155.1 Cherax quadricarinatus
TACTGTATCAAGATTTTTTGAATACAAACTTTAAATTAAAAGTCTTAAGAAGAGAAGGCATATCAAACCAAGTTTTTATGGTAAGGTAGAACCAAATATTTTTTAGTTGAAATAAGCTGGTTTGCCTCCTTTTTGGATTATAAAGTGTTCTAGCAAACTTTAAAAGATTTATCAATTACATTTCTTGGGTATTTTAAATCATTACCTATTTCATAATTTTTGGATATTTTCCTCATCTATGAACACAGGACTACAAAATTCGAAAGCTCATCAAAAACATTGAATGAGAAAACAGACAGTTTGACTCTATCTTGATGCGAGGAATAATGAGTGGACATAGGAACAGTTTTTTGGTAGGTTTTTCTGTAAATTTTAAATTTTGAATTCATTATTACCCTTAATAATTAAAACAATCTAGAAAAAGACAATAGTTATTTTCTTCAAACTCAACAGTAAACTTTATAGAAGGGGCTAAGCTATTTTTAATTTTTCCAAGAAAATGGTGTAATAATCTACATGTTTGGGCATAAGACACAAAAATATCATCAACATATCTTGAACCATTAGCTCTATTAGGGGTTTTTGGATTATTGTGTTAAGCAACCTTGTTTCAAAAAATTCCATGTATAGGTTTCTAGAACAGGTGAAAGGAGGATTTCCCCTTGCCATACCAAACTTATGAGGTAAAACTTATCATTAAATACAAATTTTGCATCAACAATGCAAAGTTTAATAAGTTTAATGATAGTAAGGAACTGGCAATGGTAAATCATAGTTAACGAGTTCTCATATAAGAAACTAAATAAATCATCAACATGAACTTTCGTAAACAAGGAAGTTAACATCGAAACTAAACCATGTTAAAATCATTTAAGTCAGTCAAGGAGGCTTAATTTATCAACAATCTAAGTTGTTTTTTAACATTAAAGTTAGAATTTTGCCAACAATAGGGCTCAAAAATATCACAAGGCCATTTGGGATTAATATGAAACTGACCGCTATGAGCTAATAAATTGGTCAGACTGGATTCCCTGGTTTGTGTGTTTTTATTAGTCCATACATGTAAGGGTAAAGATGATTAGTGGAAGTAATTGTTTTGACTAATTCATCTTTGCCTTTTCAGTAAAGTTTTATTGTTTTATTGAAATTGCTGTTAATGGGTTTCTAGGGGCATCTTTCCTAAGTTTAGAATAGGTTTTTCAGTATCATCTAAGAGATTATTCATTTTTTCTTGGTAATCATTTTCTTTCATAATTACTATTGCATTTATTTTGCTGCTTTAGTAAGGCGCAAATTTTTATTGTTATTAAGTGTATCATAAGACTTAAAGAATCTTTTGAGGGCAATTGGGAATGTTTGGGTTTTAACCTAGAGCTGTATACCATTCCTTTAACTATATTAATTTTTCATCAGAGGATAAATCAGAAAATTTTCAAAGTACAAAATGGCTTTTGCAATTTCAACAATTATTAATTTTTTTTGAAGTTGCCAAAACTTAGGCCAAAACCTAGAGCAGCATTGTATGTTTGTCTAAAATTTCAATCTGATAAGTTAATTACAAAATTGTTATTTAGCATGCTTTTGTCCAACAACTATTGTTCATTAAAATGTTATATTTTTCTTTGTAAGTTTGCCCTCTTGAGTTCATTACAAATTCTTCTGAGTTATTATAGCATGATCCAAACATACTGTGTTTCCATTCTGATGGAATGGCCTGATTAAAAGAGTATTTTTTGTTTCTTCAATATTTTTAATGCTTCCTTCTCCTGTATTTTCGTTTAATTTCAATATGTTTTTCTGAAGAATAATTCTCATAAAAAATCATCAAAAGGACGATCTCTCATGTCAAGGAGTCTATTGGGTAAAAGAGACTTGGCAGAACTTGTTCATATTTAAACAATTTTTTAAAAAATTAAGTCGAATTTAAACATGAGGGACTTGATCAGTGCAGAAGAAAACTGTGAAACAAAAGATATATGGATTAGAAAGCTTATCAGAACATCTGAAGAGTCCCGTGAGGGTATCCATAATGCAATAAGAATCACATAGAATACAGGTGATTTTCAAAGTATGCGCAAAACACCACTCTGAAAGAAGTAGAGAAATCCAAGCGCTTCGTGGACACTTCACATATCAAGGAACTATGAAAGTGAACACCAAGGAAGCTATATAAGGGTCCCGGCCAGCACCTCACCTATCAATCCCACAATGTTAAACACGGTGACGCGTGGCGAAGCCAACTTGGATAGGTTCCTTAGCAAAACTCACCCCCCAAGCTATTTATTTGTCCAGAGTATTATAAATTCTTCCCAAATTCTATTAATTATAAATGGAACTAATTTATATAACCAAAGGAAATATTCATATTATGTCAAAACTGCTTACCTTTTAAAACTAATAGTAGGAACAGCTGACAGTGTATCAATTATATTCCTGTCGACCATGGGACATTGCTTATACTACTTTCTCATCTTTTTGAAAATCAATTGGATGGTTAAAATCTCTTACAGATAAATATAGCTTTGGAATCTTGTCCCATTTATCTAATGCTATATTTATGTTTTTTTAGAATCTTAGTTCGAGATTTTTACCAGTTTGGACCGGAAAAACTATCGCAAATTTTTACAAGGAAATCTTTATAGACACAATCCTCAGCATTTTTGGGGGGAAAATTCTTTATCAAAAGTTTTTTTACTGTATCAAAGATTTTTGAATACAACTATTTAAATATTAAAAGTCTTAAGACGAGAAGGCATAATTAACCAAGTTTTCATGGTAAGGGAGAACCAACATATTTTTTTGTTGAATAAGGCTGGTGGTGAAGTTTTTTCACTTTTTCGGGCCATCCCTCCTTGTGGGTGGAACGGCCGGTGTGATAATAAAAAAAAAAAATAAAAAAAAAAGTGTTTTTTCTATTTTAATATTTTAATTATCAAAACACTGGCCGATTCCTGCCACCAAGGCAGGGTGGGCCCGAAAAAGAAAAACTTTCTCAAAACCATCATTCATCACGTCCATCAATCTGTGCTTGCCAGAAGGGTGCTTTTACACTACAGTTTTTAAAACAGCAACATTAACACCCCTCCTCAGAGTGCAGGCACTGTACTTCCCATCCCAGGAACTCAAGTCCGTCCTGCCTGGTTTCCCTGAACCCTTCAAAATGTTAGCTTTGCTCACACGTCCAACAGCCACGTCAAGTATTAAAAACCATTTGTCTCCATTCACTCACTATTCAAACACGCTCACCCAAGCATGCCTGCTGGAAGTCCAAGCCCCCTCGCACACAACAAAACCTCCTTTACCCCCTCCCTCCAACCCATCCTAGGCCGCGCCCTACCACCCCACCCCCACGCCTTCCTTCCACTACAGACTGATACACACTTGGAAGTTATTCTGTTTCGCTCCATTCCCTCATACATGTCCCTAACCACCCTCAACAAAAACCCTTCCTCAGCCCTCTGGACAACAGTTTTGGTATCCCGCACCTCCTCCTAACTTCCAAACTACGAATTCTCTGGGCATCATATTCACACCAACACATTGCCCTCCAGACATGACATCTCACTCTGCCTCCAGCCTTCTCACTCGCGCAAACTTCATCACCCATGCTTCACACCCATATAAGAGCGTTGGTAAAACTATACTCTCATACATTCCCCTCTTGCCTCCAAGGACAAAGTTTTCTCTGGTCTCCACAGAACTCCTAAGTGCAACCACTAAAACTCACTCTTTTTCCCTCTCAATTCTATGATTCACCTCATCTTTCATAGACCCAGTCCGCTGACACGTCCCCTTCCCAAATAACTAAATACGTTCACCTCCTCCATACTCTCTCCCTCCACTCGATATTCAATCTTTCATCACCTGAATCTTTTTGTTATCCTCATTACCTTACTCTTTCCTGTAATCACCTTTAATTTCATTCTTTTGCACACCCTATTGCGCCAAATTCATTCCACCAATCTCTGCAGCTTCTCTTCAGAATCTCTCCCAAGAGCCAGTGTCCTTCAGCAAAGAAGCAGCTGTGACCAACTCCCACCCTGGTGTGTGATTCGTTTATCTTTTTAACTGCCAAGCCTCTTGCCAGACCTCGCATTTACTTCTCTTACAAGCGCAACCCCATCTATAAAATATATTAAACAACCACGGTGACATCACACATCCTGTCTAAGTAAGGCCTACTTTTACTGGAAAAAATTTCCCTCTTTTCTACATACTCTAACTTGGAGCCTCACTACCTCGTAAAAACTCTTCAACTAAAACTGCTCTTCAGTAACCTACCTCCTACCACACATAACACTTGCAACAATCTGCCACCTTGCCCCCCTATACACACCTGTCATACGCCTTTTTCCAAATCCATAAATGCCACAAAGACCTCTTTAGCCTTATCTAAATACTGTTCACCGTTATATTTTTCACACACTGTAAACACCTGTTCCACACAACCCCCCCTAGACGCTTTCCTAAAGCCTCCTTGTTCATCTGCTAATCCTATTCTCCGTCTTAATCATAAATACTTTCAATTATAACTTCTACCATACACTTACCAGTACACTCAACAGACTTATCCCTCAATCCACCTATATTTTTGCACTCACTTTTATCCCCTTTGCCTTTATACAAAGGAACTATGCATCTCTCTGCCAATCCCTAGGTACCTTACCCTCTTCCATACATTTATTAAAAATTGCACAACCACTTCCACAACTTATCCCCACCTGCTTTTAACATTTCTATCTTTATCCCATCAATTCCCCCCGGCTGCCTTATACCCCCTTTCATTTTACCTACTAACTGCCTCAACGAACTTCCCCCACACTGACACAACTGGCTCTTTCCCACTCCTACAAGATGTTATTCCCTCCTTGCCCTATCACCGAAATCACAGCTTCCCTATCCTTCATCAACATTTAACAATTCCTCAAATATTCCCTCCATCTTCCAATACCGTCTAACCTCCCATTTAATACTCTCCTCTCCTATTTTGTAACTGACAAATCCATTGTTCTAGTAGGCCTTCCTAACTGTTAATCTCACTCCAAAACTTTTTCTTATTTTTCACAAATTTGTTGATAACAGCTCACCCACTCTCTCATTTGCTTCTCTTTTTACATTGCTTCAACCACTCTCTTAACCTCTCTCTTTTTCTCCTAAACTCCTTCCCCTCCTAAGCATCACTTCTACTTTTAAAAACTTCTCATATGGCTAACTTTTTCTCCCTTACTACTCTCTTTACAATCATCCAGTTCCACCAAATCGCTCCTCTTCCCTCCTGCACCCATTTCCTGTAACCACAAACTTCTGCTGAACACTCTAACACTAACATTTTTAAAAACCTAACCCCATTCCTCTTCGACCCCATTGCCTATCTCTTCATTAGCCCATCTAATCTCCAATAGCTGTTTATTTCTTACCCTAAACAGCCTCCTCTTTAAGTTTATAAACCTTCAACCACTCTACCCTGTGCTTCTATTCTCCTTGTATCCCATCTACCTTTTACCTCGTGTAGAGTCTACAACTAGAAAGTGATCTGATATATCTGGGCCCTCGATAAACCTGTACATCCTGAAGTCTACTCAACAGTTCTTTTATCTACTATATACATAATCCACAAACTACTGTCATTCGCCCTACATCATATCGTGTATACTTATTTATCCTCTTTTTCTTAAAATATGTTTACCTCTATAACTAAACCCCTTTCTAATAATCAAAGTTCATTCAAAGGCCATATCTCTCCATTATCATTTACACCAGGCACCCCAAACTACCTACCACACCCTCTCTAAAAGTTTCTCCTACTTTAGCATTCAGGTCCCCACTCACAATTACTCTCTCGACTTGGTTTTCAAAGGCTCCCTATACATTCACTTAACATCTCCCAAAATCTCTCTCTCTCCTCTGGCATTCCTCTCTTCTCCAGGTGCATACCACGCTTATTATACCCACTTCTCGCATCCACCTTTAACTTTAATCCCACCATAATTCTCGATTTACACATTCATATTCTCTTTTCTCCTTCCATAACTGATCATTTAACATTACTGCTACCCCTTCCTTTGCTCTAACTCTCTCCGATAACTCGCTGATTTTTTAATCCCATTTAATTTCCCCCCACTGAAACTCTCCTACCCCCTTCAGCTTTGTTTCGCTTAGAGCCAGGACATCCAACTTCTTTTCATTCATAACATCAGCAATCATCTGTTTCTTGTCATCCGCACTACATCCACGCACATTTAAACAACCCAGTTTTATAAAGTTTTTCTTCTTCTCTTTTTTAGTAAATGTATACTTTAAAAGATTTATCAATTACATTTCTTGGGTATTTTAAATCATTACCTATTTCATAAATTTTGGATATTTCCCAACTATGAAAAAACTCAGGACTACAAATTCGTAAAGCTCTCAAAAACATTGATGAGAAAACATACAGTTTGACTCTATGTTGATGCGAAGAATAATAGTGGACATAGGAACAGTTATTTGTAGGTTTTCTGTAAATTTTAAATTTGAATTCATTACCCTTAATAATTAAAACATCTAGAAAAGGTAATGAGTTATTTTCTTCAAACTCAACAGTAAAGTTTATGGAATGGGCTAAGCTATTTAATTTTCCAAGGAAATTGTGTATATCTTTCACTTTCATAGTTCCTTGATAATGTGAGTAGTCACGAAAGCGCTTGGAATTTCTCTATTCTTTCAGAGTGGTTGTTTTGCATATACAGTGGACCCCCGCTTAACGATCACCTCCAAATGCGACCAATTATGTAAGTGTATTTATGTAAGTGCGTTTGTACGTGTATGTTTGGGGGTCTGAAATTGACTAATCTACTTCACAATATTCCTTATGGGAAAAAATTCGGTCAGTACTGGCACCTGAACATACTTCTGGAATGAAAAAAGTTCGTTAACCGGGTCCCACTGTATATATTTTTTTTTTTTTTTTTTTTTTTTTTTTTTTTTCAAGCAGTCGGGCCGTCTCCCACCAAGGCAGGGTGACCCAAAAAAGAAAGACATCCCCAAAAAAAATACTTTCATCATCATTCAACACTTTCACCACACTCGCACATTATCAACTGTTTTTTTTGCAGAGGTGCACAGAATAAAACAGTCTAGACGCAGACATTATATAAGATACACAACAATCCCTCCAAACTGCCAATATCCCAAACCCCTCCCTTTAAAGTGCAAAAGGCCTTGTACTCCACAATTTCCAGGACCAAAGTCCGATTATGTGAAATACCGGGTTCCCTGAATCCCATCCAAAAATATTAACCCCTGCTCAACACTCCAAACAGATCGTCGAGTCCCAAGTACCATTCGTCTCCATTCACTCCTATCTAACACGCTCCCACGGGCTACGCTTGCTGGAAGTCCAAGCCCCTTACCACAAAGCCTCCTTACCTTACCCCTCTCTCCAACCCTTTCGAGACACCCCTACCCCTCCTTCCCGTCCCCTATAGATTATATGCTTTCCATGTCATGGGGGGGGGGAGTCTTTGATCCATTCTCTCTAAATGACCAAACCACCTCAACAACCCCTCTTCTGCCCTCTGACTAATACTTTTATTAACTCACACACCTTCTCCTAATTTTCCAACACTCCCCTGAATTTTTTCTGCATAATATTTACACCACACATTGCCCTTAAAAAAAACAGGACATCTCCACCTGCCTCCAACCGTCCTCCCTCGCTGCTGCATTTACCACCCAGCTTCACACCTATATAAGAGTGTTGTACTACATACTTTCATACATTCCCTTCTTTGGCCTCCATAGCTAACGTTTTTGACTCCACATAACACCTCAACGCAACCCACTCAACCTTTTTTCCCCTCATCATTCTAATGATTTAACTCATCCATTCATAAATCCATCCGCCGAACGTCAACGTCCCCACGTTATCTGAAAACATTCACTTCTTCCAATACTCCTTCCTCCTCCCCAATTTGATATCCAATTTTTCCTTTATCAAAATCATTGACACCTCTATCACCTTAATCTTTCTATGGTTCACACTTTCAACTTTCTATTCTACCTTTAACCACACATTCTCAAACTCATCCACTAACCTTTGCAATTTCTTTAGAATCTCCCAAAGCACATATCATCAGCAAAAAGTACTGTGTCCAATTCCCATTTTGAATTTGATTCCCCATAATTTAATCCCACCCCTCACCCAAACACCCTAAGCATTTACTTCCTTTACAACCCCTCTATAAATATATTAAACAACCATGGTGACATTACAACATCCCTGTCTAAGACCTACTTTGTACCGGGAAAAGTAAGTCTCTCTTCGCCTCTCTTCTACACACCCTAGACCTGAGCCTCACTATCCTCATAAAAACTCTTTACAGCATTTAAATAACTTACCACCTATTCCAATACTTGCAACATCTGCACATTGCTCCTCTATCCACTCTATCATATGCCTTTTCTAAATCCATAAATGCAATAAAAAACTTCCCTATCCTTATCTAATACTGTTCACATATAAATGCTTCAATGGTAAACACCGATCTACACATCCCCTATACCCACTCTAAACCTCCTTCTCATCCGCAATCTACATTCTGTCTACCTCTAATTCTTTCAATTATAACCCTAACGTAACACTTTTCCTGGTATACTCAGTAAGCTTAACACTCTATAATTATTACAGTCTCTTTTGTCCCCTTTCCCCTTATATAAAGGCTATACATGCTCTCTGCCAACCCTAGGTACCTTCCCCTCTTCATACATTTATTAAACAAAAGTACCAAGCAAACACTCCAACACTATATCCGCCCCCCCCCTGCATTTAAAACAATTCTTCATGATCCCATCAGTTCCAGCTGCTTTACCCCCTTCATTTTACGTAATGCCATCACGTACAGTCCCCCCACACTTACATTCTGCTCTTCTTCACTCCTAAAAGATGGTATAGCCTCCCTGACAAGTGCAATGAAAATACTGCCTCTGTTTCTTCCTTAATCATTTAAAAGTTCCGCAAATATTTCCTCCGCTCATCTACACGCAATACCTCCATCTCTCTCCCCATCTACTAACTCCCCTACTCTTTTTTTAACTGACAAATCCCATATTTTCCCTAGGCTTTCTTAGCTTGTTTAATCACTCAAAATTTTTTTCTTATTTCATTAAAATTTCTTGAATAAAAAAACAGTGGCCTCTCCCAACTCTACATCTGCTCTCCTTTTGCACTCTTCTCACCACCTCTTTACCTTTCTTTTACTCTCCAATACTCTGTCTCTTCTTATAACTCTTCTGCTTTGTAAAAACTCTCATAAGCTAACTTTTTCCTCTTTTTTCCACCCTTTACTTCATCATTCCACCAATCACTCCTCTTCCCTCCTGCCACCCACCCTCCTATAACCAACAAACTACTGCCCCACAAGTTCTAATACTGACATTTTTAAAACTAATTCCAACCCTCTTCAACCCCCCCCACTACTCATCTTTGTCTTTGCCACTAACCCACCTTTCTGCCAATAGTCGCTTATATCTCACCCGAACTTCCTCCCCCTTATTTATACACTTCACCTCCCTCTTACTTGTTGTTGGCCACCTTCCTTCTTTTTCTCAATCTACCTCTTACACTAACGTAAGCTACTAACTAAATAATGATCCGGTATAATCAGTTGCCCCCTCTATAAACAGTACATCCTGGACCTAACCCATCAACCTTTTATCCACCAATACATAAATCTAATAAACGTACTTTTATTACTGCTACATCATACTTGTATATTTATTATCCTCTTTTTTCCATAAAATATTATTACTATACCAAATTTTCTTTCTACACATAGCTCAAATTAAATGCTCCCCTTACATTTACCCCCGGCAACCCCCCAAATTTACCTACTAACTCCTTCCATAACATTTTTACCCACTTAGCATTGAAATCCCCAACCACCATTACTCTCACACTTGATTCAAACTCCCCAACGCATTCACATCAACATATTCCCAAAATCTCTCTCACTCCTCTCTACACTTCTCTCTTCTCTCCAGGTGCATACAACGCTTATTTATAAACCCACTTTTTCACATCAAATCTTATTTTACTCCACATAATCCTTGAATTAATACATTTAAAGTTCCTCTCTTATCCTGCCATAGCTATCCTTCAACATTATGCTACTCCTTCTTTAGCTCTAACTCTATTTGAAACCCCTGAACTAATCCCATTATTCCTCTCCACTGAAACTCTCCCACCCCCTTCAGCTTGGTTTCACTTAAAGCCAGGACATCCAGCTTCTTCGTCATTCCAAACATCCACAATCATCTCTTACATATCATCCTGCACAACATCCATAGCTCATCAGACTTCCCACTTTGACAATTTTCTTCTTATCTTTTAGTAATCTTAACAGGAAAAGGAGTTACTAGCCCATTGTCCCTGCATTTTAGTTGACTTTTTACAACAACACGCAATGGCTTACGAGGGAAAGATTTCTTATTCCACTTCCTCCATGGGATTATAAAAGGAAAAATTAATAAGACCAAGAACCTATTAAGACAAAATCAAGAAAACACAGGTGAGTGTGGATAAATAAATGTGTACATGTATGTGTAGTGTGACCTAATGTAAGTAGAAGAGCAAGACATGCCTGTAATCTTGCAATTTATGAGACAGACAAAAGACATCAGCAATCCTAACCATCATGTAAAAACAATCACAGCTTCGTTTTACACTCACAATTGGCAGGACGGTAGTACCTCCCTGGGTTGGTTGCTGTCTATCTACCCAGACCTACTACATATATCTATATATTAATAAATATAAATATAGATATAATATATATATATATAAATATATATATATATATATATATATATATATATATATATATATCAATATTATATAATATATATATTATATATATATAATATATATATATAATATATATATATTATATATATAATATATATATATATATATATATATATATATATTATATTAATATATATTATAAAAATATATATATTATATATATTTATATATAAAATATATATATATAATATATATTTTTATTTATATATATATATATATATATATATATAATATATATATATATATATATATATATAAATATATAAATATATATACACACACACACACACATACATAATACATACATACATATTCATACACATACAGTGGACCCCCGGTTATCGATATTTTTTCACTCCAGAAGTATGTTCAGGTGCCAGTACTGACCGAATTTGTTCCCATAAGAAATATTGTGAAGTAGATTAGTCTATTTCAGACCCCCAAACATACACGTACAAACGCACTTACATAAATACACTTACATAATTGGTCGCATTCGGAGGTAATCGTTATGCGGGGGTCCACTGTATATATATATATATATATATATGTATGTATGTATGTATGTATGTATATATGTCTATAGAATTCCTTTGCACACAGGTTAAAGATGAGGAGAGCCAGACTGAGGAGATTGTGAAAAGTATTCAAACTACAGGTGGGCTGGCTCAGAAGGCTCGAGAAACTTACAGCCAAAGATGTCAGGTTGGTGAAAATTGTGTAATTAAGTTTTTGTTTATGTAATTATATTATTATGTGGGTGGGGATGAGAAGTAGGAGTTACCTTAACACTTGATCCTGCATCTTATATTTTGAACTGTTTGATGTGAAACACACAACTAACCCTCAGTTTTGGAAAGGAAGCTTAGACGATGTTTGTGTCCATCATAGACCACTATGAAGTCACACATTAGAAATAAAAGGTTAAGTAAACGGATGAGGAGAAAGCCCAAGCCAGGATAGGTTTCATGTCTTCTGAGAACAAAATCCGATGGGTTATTTGATTAGGAGACGACTGACAAAGTCCATTGGCTACATAATTGCATGTCATTGTTAAAATCACAGCAAAATTCTTGCCTCTATCCACCTGCTTTATAGCACTTCATCTTATAGCATTTCACAAATGCAGTGGTTTTCAATTATGGCCATTCTTCATTTATTCAGACTTCCTTCAACAAATGTATTCATCATTCACTATTAGCTAAAGGAAAAAATATTTTAGGGTAAGTAATGTGTGTTCTCTACATGCATTTTTGAAGCCTAGCTCTATTGCCTACATAATGTTTGATAGTGTAAATACGTTATCGGGCTTTTATGTGCATTTGAAAGTGAAAAAAGGCTTTGTGTCACTTTACAGTGATTTTCACTTTACAGCAGTAGCCTGGAGCCTAACCTGCCGTGTAAGCGGGGCCCTTTTGTATATTACTGGGGGTGACTGTAGAAAAGCACTCCTTTCGTATGCCTTTATTCATAAATAGTGTCACTCGCTCTCAAAAGGGTGTGTTGCCATGAACCAGTGTATGATGCTGTGAGCTAGGGTGTGTTGCTGTTATGCAGGGTACTGCATTAATGTGAAGATAATTTGTTTAGCATCATTAGTCACTCCCAGTTGGACGTCCAGTAACTGTCCAACTGCCTATTCAGTATGTGTCTATCTGACCATCTGTTACATGTCCACCCAAAACACTGACATTATATATACATCTATGGAGAATTTTCCCTACAATACACCTTACATTATATACAGATTTTCTTCACATTAATGCAGTAGCCTGCATAACAGTTGCCATGAGCCAGGGTGTGTTGCTGGTGATTCAGTATTTTTACAGAATTTTTGCTCTCTGCATCTCTGTATTCTGGCAGTTTTTTAGATTCATTTTACTTTCATATTGTTTTATTAGGCCTAGCTCTGTTGCACATTTAATATATGCTGAAGATAAATATGAAGCCAGCAGAGGTGAAGCAGAGATTGTGAACACTATAGCTGCAGAAAAATTAGCCACATGAGCTAGCTGGGATAATTAAATGTGGTGGATATACCAAGCAACAGATTTTTAATGTGGATGAAACTGCATTATTTTGGAAGATGCCCTCTAGGATATTTATTGCAAAAGAAAAGAGATATTTATTGCAAAAGAAGATGAAAATATTTTAAGATAAGTAATGAGTGTAATGTATATACATTTTACTTTTTTATTGTTTTTAGGCCTTGTTCTGTTATTCACTTAATTTATGATAGTATAAACATATTATCAGGTAGAGTATGTAAAAGAAGAAAATAAAAAGTGAATGTAGGAAAGAGTAAGGTGATGAGGATAACCAAAAATTTAGGTAACAGAAGATTGAATGTCAGACTGGAGGGAGAGAATATGGAGGAGGTGAGTGTATTCAGGTACTTGGGAATGGACGTATCAGCAGATGGGTCTATTAAAGATGAGATGAATCGTAGAATTGATGAGGGAAGAAGGTGAGTGGTGCACTGAGGAGTCTGTGGAGACAAAGAACTTTGCCCATGAAAGCAAAGAGGGGAATGTATGAGAGTATAGTTATACCAACGCTCTTGTATGGGTGTGAGGCATGGGTTGTGAATGTTGCAACAAGGAGAAGGCTGGAGGCAGTGGAGATGTCATGTCTGAGGGCAATGTGTGGTGAGAATATAATGCAGAGAATCCGTAGTTTGGAGATTAGGAGGAGGTGCGGGAGTACCAAAACTACTACTGAGATGGTTTGGACATGTAGAGAGGATGGAACGAAATAGAATGACTTCGAGAGTGTATAAATCTGTAGCGGAGGGAAGACAGGAAAGGTTTTGTGTGCGAGGGGCTTGGACTTCCAGCAAGCGTGCATGAGCGTGTTAGGAGCAAATGGAGACTAATGGTTTTTAGGACTCGACGTGTTGTTGAAGTGTAAGCAAGGTAACATTTACAAAGGGATTCAGGGAAACTGGCAGGCTGGACTTGATTCCTGGAGATGGGAAGTACAGTGGCAGCACTCTGAAGGAGGGGTGTTAGTGTTGCAGTTTTATAACTGTAGTGTAAGCATGCCTCTGGCAAGACAGTGATGGAGTAAATGATCATGAAATTTTTTTCTTTTTCGAGCCACTGCTTTGGTGGGAAATGGCCAATGTGTTAATAAAAAAAGTAAAATAATTTATGTGCATTTAGAAGTGAACAAAAGGGTGATTAAATTTACGGTGTTTTTAGCTGTATGGCTACTGCCGTAAAGCGAAAGACAGATTTTTTTTATACTGTGCACATTACCTACCTAGACCGATTCTCAAATATTTAGGCCAAAATTAACCACTCACAGCTTATTTGAAGGAGCTGTGCACTTAACTTAGGTCTATATGAGGGACTTTGGCATCAGTAATGTAGATTTGCGTCATTTCTGCTCAAAGGCTTAATTTATAATTGACCTTCATTTGACATGGTAGAGGCATTCTTGAAAACAGCTTGTAATAAAAAAATTGTGTAAAATGGCATGAAGATCACATGGGAAATATTGGGTTATGGTCTTTGCCCCCCCCCCCAAGCCACTCGGATTTTCTAACGTCTCAAAATTGTAAACAACAATGATAATAATGTAAATCTAGGTCGATGTAGTGATGTGCATCAGTAGAAGATCACTTAGGCTAGCAGACAGAGGTGGTTTATTGCTTAGTTGTCTCACTCATTGCAACTGTATGGAGTTTGAAAAGAAGGGGTTAGAGTGGTTGAGGTGTACACAGGAGGGGTTAGAGTGGTTGGGATGAGTAAGTTTGGTGTGGGGGTAGGACACTGGGGATTGGGGGACTGTTAATGTTTGAGATGGAGATCAAGTGGTGAAGGGATTGGGGCAGGAGCTTGAGATTGGTGTTGGAAGGTGGAGGATTCTGGGTGGTGGAGGGGTTGGGGGGTAGGGATGGAGGCATGAAGCAATGAGGTGGTGTGATACTAAAGGCATGGATGACAGTGTTGATGAGCCAGTGTGGGTGGTGGCCGGGTGGCAGTGTGGATGTTGGGTGATTAGGTGGATGAGTGAGTGATTAGTGGTGTGGGTGATCAGGGTAGTAGATGGCTGCATGACTGGGTGTGTGGATGATGGGTTGAGGTGTGTGGGGCATGAAAGTACAGTGGACCCTCAGCTAACAATGGCATCAGCTAACGTTAAATCTAGCTAACGATACATTTTAACGCAAAAATTTTGCCTCGGCTAACTCTAAAAAACTCACCCAACGTGATTCGCTCGAGACATATCCACGTGTGGCCTGAGCGCGCCTCAGTTGTCCCGTGAGTGCCAGTGTTTACAAGCCAGCCAGTGCGGTCGCATCCACACATACGATCGGAGCATTTCATACTATCACAGCGTTTTTAGTGATTGTACCTGCAAAATAAGTCACCATGGGCCGCAAGAAAGCTTCTAGTACCAACCCTGCAGGAAAAAGGGTGAAAATTACTATGGGTATGAAGAAAGAGATAATTGTTAAGTACGAAAGTGGAGTGCGTGTCTCGGAGCTGGCCAGGTTGTATACCAAACCTCAATCAACCATCGCTACTATCGTGGCCAAGAAAATGACAATCAAGGAAGCAGTTCTTACATAAGGTGCAACTTTGTTTTTGAATAAGAGGTCGCACGTGATAGAAGATATTGAGAGAATGTTATTGGTGTGGATAAACGAAAAACAGATAGCAGGAGATAGCATCTCTCAAGCGATCATATGTGAAAAGGCTAGGAAGTTGCATGAGGATTTAATTAGAAAAATGCCTGCAACTACTGGTGATGTGGGTGAATTTAAGGCCAGCAAAGGTTGGTTTGAGAGATTTAAGAATCGTAGTGGCGTACATAGTGTGATAAGGCATGGTGAGGCTGCCAGTTCGAACCAAAAAGCGGCTGAAAAATATGTGAAGGAATTCAAGGATTACATAGACAGTGAAGAATTGAAACCTGAACAAGTGTTTAATTAAGAAAATGCCAAACAGGGCCTACATTACTCAGGAGGAAAAGGCACTCCCAGGACATAAGCCTATGAAAGACAGGCTTACTCTCTTGATGTGTGCTATTGCTAGTGGTGATTGCAAAGTGAAGCCTTTATTGGTGTATCACTCTGAAACTCCCAGAGTGTTCAGGAGAAACAATGTCCTCAAGGCTAATTTGTGTGTGATGTGGAGGGCAAACAGTAAGGCATGGGTCACTAGAGACCTTTTCAATGACTGGTTACACCATGCATTTGCCCCCACTGTGAAAAATTACCTAATGGAAAATAAATTGGACCTTAAGTGCTTCATGGTATTAGACAATGCTCCTGGTCATTCTTCAGACTTGGCAGAGCGACTTTCTGGGGACACGAGCTTCATTAAGGTCAAGTTTTTGCCTCCTAATACCACTCCTCTCCTGCAGCCCATGGACCAGCAGGTCATTTCAAACTTCAAAAAACTCTACACAAAAGCTATGTTTCAAAAGTGCTTTGTAGTAACCACAGAAACTCGATTGACTCTAAGAGAGTTTTGGAGAGATCACTTTAGCGTCCTCAGTTGTGTAAACATTATAGGTAAGGCTTGGGAGGGAGTGACTAAGAGGACCTTGAACTCTGCTTGGAAGAAACTGTGGCCAGAATGTGTAGACAAAAGGGATTTTGAAGGATTTGAGGCTAACCCTGAGAAGTGTATGCCAGTTGTGGAATCAGTTGCAGCATTGGGAAAGTCCATGGGGTTGGAGGTTAGTTGGGAGGATGTGGAAGAGTTGGTGGAGGAGGAGAATGAAGAACTAACCACTGACGAGCTGCAAGATCATCTTCAACAGCAAGAGGCCAGACCTGAGGAAACTGCTCGGAGGAGGGGATAGAGAAACTGAAGAAGTTGCCTACATCAAAGATTAAGGAAATGTGTGCAAAGTGGGTTGAACTGCGAACCTATTTTGATGAAAATCACTCTCACACTGCTATTGCAAGCCGTGCTGGTGACTGTTACAATGACAATGTTGTGAACCACTTTAGGAAAGTCATAAAGGAACGGGAGGTACAGAGCTCTATGGACAGATATGTTGTGCAACAGAGGTCCAGTGACTAAAGCTGGTCCTAGTGGCATTAAAAGAAGAAGGGAAGTAACCCCGGAAAAGGACTTGATACCTCAAGTCCTAATGGAAGGGGATTCCTCTTCTAAACAATAACAACTTCCACACACTCCCCTCCTCCCATCCCATCAATCATCACCAGATCTTCAATAAAAGTAAGTGTCAGTTTGTGTGCATTAAAATTAATATTTCATGTGGTAATTTTTTTTTTTTCATACTTTTGGGTGTCTTGCACGGATTAATTTGATTTCCATTACAGTGGAACCTCAAAAATCATACTTAATTCATTCCAGGAGCTAGTTCTAAATTCAAAAAGTCTGAAATTCAAAGCAATATTTCCCATAAGAAATAATGGAAATACAGTGGACCCCCGGTTCACGTTATTAATCCGTTCCTGAGAGCTCATCGTAAAGCAAAATTATCGGAAAGCGAATCAATTTTTCCCATAAGAAATAATGGAAATCAAATAAATCTGTGCAAGACACCCAAAAGTATGAAAAAAAAAATTTTTACCACATGAAATATTAAGTTTAATGCAATAGAATAATTACAGTAACAATAATAACAATAGAATAATCACAATAGAATAATTGACACTTGCCTTTAATGAAGATCTGGTGATGATTGATGGGATGGGAGGAGGGAAGAGTGTCAAAGTTTTTAATGTTTAGAAGGGGAATCCCCCTCCATTAGGACCTGAGGTAGCAAGTCCTTTTCCGGGGTTACTTCCCTTCTTCTTTTAATGCCACTAGGACCAGCTTGAGAGTCACTGGACTTCTGTCGCACATGTCTGTCCATAGAGGCCTGTACCTCTCGTTCCTTTATGACTTTCCTAAAGTGGTTCACAACATCGTCAGTGTACAGGTTGCCAACACGGCTTGCAGTAGCTGTGTCAGGGTGATTTTCATCAAAAAAGGTTTGCACTTCAAGCCACTTCGCACACATTTCCTTAATCTTTGAAGTAGGCAACTTCGTCAATTTCTCTATCCCCTCCTCCGAAGCAGTTTCCTCAGGTCTGGCCTCTTGCTGTTGAAGATGATCTAGCAGCTCATCAGTGGTTAGTTCGTCATTGTCCTCCTCCTCCTACTCTTCCACATCCTCCCCACTAACCTCCAACCCCAAGGACTTTCCCAATGCCACAATGAATTCCTCAACTGGCATAGGATTCCCAGGGTTAGCCTCAAACCCTTCAAAATCCCTTTTGTCTACACATTCTGGCCACAATTTTTTCCAGGCAGAGTTCAAGGTCCTCTTAGTCTCTCCCTCCCAAGCCTTACCTGTAAGGTTTACACAATTGAGGATATTAAAGTGATCCTTCCAAAACTCCTTTAGAGTCAATAGAGTATCTGTGGTCACTTCAAAGTGCCTTTCAAACATAGCTTTTGTGTACAATTTCTAAATTGCCAATATCTCAAACCCCTCCTTCAAAGTGCAGGCATTGTTTTTCCCATTTTCCCTGAATCACTTCACAAAAACATTACCCTGCTTACACTCCAAACAGCTCGCCAGGTCCCAAAAACCATTCGTCTCCATTCACTCCTATCTAACACGCTCACACATGCTTGCTGGAAGTCCAAGCCCCTTGCCCACAAAACCTCTTTTACTCCCTCCCTCCAACCTTTTCGAGGACAACCCCTACCCCGCCTTACTTCCCTGATGGATTTATACACTCTCCAAGTCATTCTACTTTGATCCATTCTCTCTAACTGACCAAACCACCTCAACAACCCCTTTTCAGCCCAATGACTAATACTTTTAATAACTCCTAATTTCCACACTCCAAATTCTCTGCATAATATTTACACCACACATTGCCCTTAGACAGGACATTTCCACTGCCTCCAGCTACCTTCTCTCTGCAGCATTAACAACCCAAGCTTCACACCCATATAAGAGTGTTGGTACGACTATACTTTCGTACATTCTCTCTTTGCCTCCATGGATAACGTTTTTTTGCCTCCACAGATACTTCAATGCACCACTCACCTTTTTTCCTTCATCAGTTTTGTGGTTAACCTCATCCTTCAAAAATCCATCCGCCGACACGTCAACTCCCAAATATTTGAAAACATTCACTTCTTCCATTCTCCCTCTCTCCAGTGTGATATCCAGTTTTTTTTTATCTAATTCGTTTGATACTCTCATCACCTTTCTCTTATCTATGTTCAATTTCAACTTTCTACCTTTACACACCCTCACAAACTCATCCACTAACTTTTGCAACTGTTCTTTAGAATCTCCCATAAGCACAGTATCATCAGCAAAAAGTAACTGTGTCGACTCCCATTTTGTATTTGATTCCCCATAATTTAATCCCACCCCTCTCTGCAACACCCTAGCATTTACTTCTTTTACAACCTCATCTATAAATATATTAAACAACCATGGTGACATTACACATCCCTGTCTAAGACCTACTTTTACCAGGAAGTAGTCTCCCTCTCTCCTACACACCCTAACCTGAACCTAACTATTTTTTTTTTCTTTTTTTTTTTATTAACACACTGGCTGTTTCCCACCAAGGCAGGGTGGGCCGAAAAAAACAACTTTAATCATCATTTACTCCTTCACTGTCTTGCCAGAGGTGTGCTTCCACTACAGTTTTAAAACTGCAACATTAACACCCCTTCTTCAGAGTGCAGGCACTGTACTTCCCATCTCCAGGATTCATGTCCGGCCTGCCAGTTTTCCCAAATCCCTTTGTCAATGTTACCTTGCTTACAATCCAACAGCATGTCGAGTCCTAAAAACCAATTGCTCCTGTCTAACACGCTCACGCTCGCTTGCTGGTAGATTTATATACTCTTGAAGTCATTCTATTTCGTTCCATCCTCTCTACATGTCCAAACCATCTCAATAACCCCTCTGCAGCCCTCGAATAATACTTTTG
>NC_069420.1:36360829-36433329 GCF_026875155.1 Cherax quadricarinatus
ACCCTCCCCCCACCCTTATACAAATCTCAAAAAAATAAAGAACCCAGTTTGAACAGGCGTCTTAAAATTCTGTACAACTGTCGGGCCTCATCTGGAATCTTGGACAAGGACATCTCCACAACCTTTGCCTACTCCTGACCCATTCCTCGGGTATAACCTACTTCCACGGGAAATCCCGCCTACCAGTGACAATGCCCTCATCTGACTCCAGTATATAGGCACCAGTCTTCTTGCCTGTGCCTCAAATTCTTCTAAACTACGGTGCTCATCACCTGATTCTAGCTCTGAGGAACTGATTACCTCGTCCTTTGTATATATATATATATATATATATATATATATAATAATATATATATATATATATATATATAATATATATATATATATATATATAATCTCTAGTCTTCACATTATAGTGCTAGTCACGGCATTATGCCGCCCCTCCCTCCACACGTACCAAAACACAAACACGTACCATGACAGATTAATATATATATATATATATATAATATATATATATATATATATATATATATATAATATAAAATATATATATATCTGCTCAATTAATGAGGTTTTAATACTTGGTGCTGCGTCCTTTACGCTTAATCACGTCCATCACCCGTGTAGGAAGACTCTCACAAATTCTTGAGGGTTTGGGGAGGTATATTATTCCATGCCTCATGTAGAGCAGCCTCCATCCACGGGATGGAACTGATATCCTTGCCCAGTAAACTTTGTTTCACTACTGACCAGAGGTTCTCAATAGGGTTTAAGTCTTGGGAATTGCCTGGCCAGCCATTAAAGAACCTCACTTCACAGTCCTTAAGCCACTGAACTACAGATTTAAAGGTATAATATGGTGCACCGTTCTGCATAAAACCGTAGCCCCACACTTGTCAAACGCCTCGGGTAAATTGTCACACAATAACTCCAGGTAAATATACTGGTTAATGTACTGATTTTTGGGAAGAACAATGAGTTCACCAACACTCTGAGCACTGAAACACTCCCCAAACCATGAGCGAGTCTGGGTGTTTGGTGGTCCCACAGGTGCAATGTGGGCCTAGTGTGGGTCACTACCTCTGGGCTGGTACATGTCCCCCATGGTTACAGGTGACGGTGAAGGTTGCTTCATCACTCCAGAGTACTTCAGACTACTGTTGAGGATTCCAGTGAAGATATTTCTTCGCATAATCCAGCCTACGTTTCTTCTGTGGCTTGGAGAGGATCGGTTTCTTAACCTGGTGGTGACTAATGTAGCCCAGTTCTGACACACGTCTGTTAATAGTTCTTACAAACACCTCTGAAAGAAGATGTGGGTTTTCTTTCAATTCTCTAGCGGTTATCTTAGGTGTACTCTCTGCTTCTTTAACACAGTTAAGGTACGAACAGATGTCTTCGAGGGGCCAGGACGAAGTTTGGCAGACGGTAACTCGACACCGCCACCAGCCTTGGAACGCTGCAGCCAGTTCCTCACTGAACGCTCACACACGCCCACATTCTCCACTATTTCTTTCGTCTGGTGCCCAGCTTTGTGAAGCCCTATGATTTGAGCTACGGTTTCAGGTGTTAAAGACTTCCTTTTACCCATAATCAAACATGTACAGCCTCAAAACCAAAGGGAACACCTGACAAAAGATGGGGCGGATGAGAGACAAAAGTGCAACACTTCCTCTCACCACGGCAGCCATGTGAGCACTGAGGAGTCACTGTGGAGTGTGGCGGCAGACCGTCACGTCATGCTAACGGCTGCTACCCGGCATAATGCACTGACGAAAAAAGATTCCCCCCTCTGTATGGTAGGCCTTTGATTTTCGTCACGGCATTATGCCGGAGCGGGGCGCTCATCCGGCATAATGCTGTGACTAGTACTGTATGTCCATGTATTGTATTTTATTGATAAAGCCGCTGGATG
This sequence comes from Cherax quadricarinatus, assembly GCF_026875155.1. NCBI lineage: Eukaryota > Metazoa > Arthropoda > Malacostraca > Decapoda > Parastacidae > Cherax > Cherax quadricarinatus. Next base: position 36,362,748 of record NC_069420.1, read on the forward strand.
GCGAAACGTCTACAAGTAAAGATACCCAGACTTTGCAAATATGTCTAATTCGTCATCCCTATCTCCTAATTCCCATCCCCTCATCATTTAGTTTTCATCATCGTCCCTTCATCCTCATCCTCTTAACACTACCCTCCATGGCTTTCTTGCTTTTATTAAAATGAATTGGTTACGTTACCAGTGTGTTGCTGTCTTATTTTATATGACGATTACACAGTGGCAACAGAAGTTATCTCTGGCTCCCTGTTATATTCCATCGTGCAAAATATTGCTCATACAAAGTGTTAAAATCGGTCATCCTAAGCTGGAAGACCTCAGTAGTATCACCCTGAGCTGGAAGACCTCAGTAGTGTCACCCTGAGCTGGAAGACCTCAGTAGTGTCACCTTGAGCTGGAAGACCTCAGTAGTGTCACCCTGAGCTGGAAGACCTCAGTAGTGTCTCCCTGAGCTGGAAGACCTCAGTAGTGTCACCTTGAGCTGGAAGACCTCAGTAGTGTCACCCTGAGCTGGAAGACCTCAGTAGTGTCACCCTGAGCTGGAAGACCTCAGTAGTGTCACACTGAGTTGGAAGACCTTAGTAGTGTCACCCTGAGTTGGAAGACCTTAGTAGTGTCGCCCTGAGTTGGAAGACCTCAGTAGTGTCACCCTGAGTTGGAATACCTCAATAGTGTCACCCTGAGCTGAAAGATCTCAGTAGTGTCACCCTGAGCTGGAAGGCCTCAGTAGTATCAGCCTGAGCTATAAGACCTCAGTAGTGTCACCCTGAGCTGGAAGACCTCAGTAGTGTCACCCTGAGCTGGAAGACAGTAGTATCACTCTGAGCTGGAAGACCACAGTAGTGCCAGCCTGAGCTGGAAGACCTCAGTAGTGCCAGCCTGAGCGGGCAGACTTCAGTAGTGTCAATAAGGACGTCGTCAAGTATTCCATTAAAGATTCATCAGTTACGACAGCTTCAAAGGTTTCCTTCCAGCAGAGCTGCAGTTACGATCACTTGGTAATTACCATCTCTCGCTATGACCTCCCATACACAGAAGAAACAGAACGTTTATCAAGATATCTCCACCATCCCAGAGCGGGCACAAGAAAAATTATATATAAAAGGTTAAAAAAAAAGAGGAAAACTGGGAGAGAGAGAGAAATGTGGAATATATCTGCGTACATACCTTGATATATGAGAATGTAGAGTCCAACTTCAGTGTCGGAGAGAACCACTGATACAGATCCAAGAATACACAAATAATTCGCACATAGGAGAAAGAGAGAGAAGCTTACGACGACGTTTCGGTCCGACATGGACCATTTACAAAGTCACACTAACAGAAAAGAGGTGAGGGAGCCAGTATATATAGGCGAGGAGGACAGGAACGGGACCAAGAGAGGAAGTAAAAGAAGTGGTAGTGGTAAGGTTCCAAGAATATCTGAGCAGTAGAACCCCTCAAGGAAGGTTCCTTGATGTTGGTGAGGGGCTCTTGATTTAGGGAATTGGATCTGTGCTCCAGTTCTCCGAATTAAGCCTGAATGCCTTCCACATCCCCCCCCCCAGGCGCTGTATAATCCTCCGGGTTTAGCGCTTCCCCCTTGATTATAATAATAATAATAATGAACAGTAAAACATCCCCAGTCATAAGAGTCGGGATTAGTCGCATGAATGGGTAACATTGATGTATTTGCAAATAACTGAGACATGGTTTAATTTGCAAGCTGCCACATTCAGGGTTTAAGTTGCTCCACGTTGATTGTAGCAACGGGAAGGGGGAGTGGGGTGGCAGAAAGGTGTACCGAGTGCCTCATTTGAGCCGGGCACACCTTAGAGTGGCACCCTAAGCCCCACTCTATTGAAAATAATGTTCAAGAACTCTACGATGGAGGGTGAGACCGTCATTTGTTATGCTGATGACATTTACAACTTTACCAACACGTCTAACAGATTACAAACTCTCCTCGACGCCTTCACTGCTAGAAACAGTTGTTGTTAGTCTCGTCATATCTACGGACAAGACCACAATCTTACGTCCAAATATCTGTATTAATAATCTTCCGTCCACATCAGAATTCCGTGAACAATACAGATACTTAAGAGTTGGAAGCAACAGTGATATAATCAGCCAGCACTACAAACTTGAAGAAACACTTTTAGAACACTTATGTGAAGGAACACAGACGTTAAATATGCAAGATTATTATACATAATGTATATTAGGTTTCTCCTTGATTGTTATACCCTACATTACATGAACTTTCCACCCAGTGCTCTTGATATTCTTGAAGAAATTCAAAACTAGTATGAGGATAATTCTTAGTGCACCATTGTGCACTAGAAGTTTCTTACTGTATATAAAAGAGTAGTACAGCTAACATAATCTTCTGTGCTCACTGATGTACTGTTTCATAACTAAACAACCAAGATAGTGTCAACAATATACCATTTCATAATAACTCAAGGGCCGAAGACAAATGTGCTTTATCTAATCACATTGATCTCGCTCCCCCATGATTATTATAATTATAATAATCACATTGATCATCCCAATCAAACGAAGTACGTCTGTCAGTGATCTCTCTCCCTACCCTCCACCTAGTACACGGCTGTAATACACTCCTCTCACTAAGAACAATGAGAATTCACTCCTCTTTAAGGGGCGCCTGAGTTTCCCTGTCTGAAATTGAGACACATTTGCAACATCTGGGTATCTTTATTGTAGACGTTTCGCCATCCAGTGGCTTTATCAATACAAATTCCAGGACATAACTTGAAGACAGGAGAACTATGTACAGAAGATGAGGTAATCAGTCCCTCAACCTAGCAGTAGGTGCGAAGAGCACCATAGTCTGGAGATTCTCCACGACAATGGTGCTCTTCGCACCTACTGCTAGGTTGAGGGACTGATTACCTCATCTTCTGTACATAGTTCTCCTGTCTTCAAGTTATGTCCTGGAATTTGTATTGATAAAGCCACTGGATGGCAAAACGTCTACAATAAAGATACCCAGATGTTGCACACGTGTCTTAATTTCACCTTGTCGGTATTGTATACCATTCTTGTACACACTATAATCTATCTTGTCTATAATTATCCCATTTGCTTTGTCTGCTTTCGTAAGGTGAAGTCCAGGATCTTTCCTTAATTGATGGTATAACTTAACAAATATTTGATGACAATCGAGTTGCACAGATCTGTGCAACACACTTGTCCTCAGAGATTTAAGTTATACCATCAATTAAGGAAAGATCCTGGACTTCACCTTACGAAAGCAGACAAAGCAAATGGGATAATTATAGACAAGGTAGATTATAGTGTAAAAATTAACATGTTATTACGAGACAAGTAAACTCAGAAGCCCCTCAAGACAGCACTGCTGGAAACTATTTCCTCACACACAGATACATTGCTATCCAATCAGGATCATGATGGTTCAGTTCAGGAGAGAACAGGTCGTACTGCAGCAGCCTGCAGAATACACAAGGGTAACAAGTGCATGAACACTAGTACATTAGAGGAAATAACCTGGTCAGCTCAACACTAATCGAGCTAGTAATGTATGACCCTTGTGGGTTTAGCGCTACGTTTTGAAAATATTAATAACAGGGCTAGTACCTACCCGGAAGCTCTCTTACCTGGATTTAGATTTAGAATTAGCGTGGAAGTTTCTGGCATATAGGCTGTTAGTGGTGACTTTGAGCGATGAGCGACCTTGTAGGCGGATCTATGATTGTTCCTGTCACACTCGTGATCTGAGTGCTATGTTGTCACACTCGTGATCTGAGTGCTATGTTGTCACACTCGTGATCTGAGTGCTATGTTGTCACACTCGTGATCTGAGTGCTATGTTGTCACACTCGTGATCTGAGTGCTATGTTGTCACACTCGTGATCTGAGTGCTATGTTGTCACACTCATGATCTGAGTGCTATGTTGTCACTAGTGATCCAAGTGCTATGTTGTCACACTCGTGAGCTGAGTGCTATGTTCTCACACTCATGTTCTGAGTGTTATGTTGTCACACTCGTTATCTGAGTGTTATGTTGTGACACTCGTCATCTGAGAGTTATGTTGTGACACTCGTCATCTGAGAGTTATGTTGTGACACTCGTCATCTGAGAGTTATGTTGTGACACTCGTCATCTGAGTGCTATGTTGTCACACTCGTGATCTGAGTGCTATGTTGTCACACTCGTGATCTGAGTGCTATGTTGTCACTAGTGATCTAAGTGCTATGTTGTCACACTCGTGAGCTGAGTGCTATGTTGTCACACTCATGTTCTGAGTGTTATGTTGTCACACTCGTTATCTGAGTGTTATGTTGTGACACTCGTCATCTGAGAGTTATGTTGTGTACACCGTCATCTGAGAGTTATGTTGTGACACCGTCACTGAGAGTTTTGTTTTTGCACTGGGGTTTTTTTGAACCCCATCTATTTTTGTTTTGGGCAACCCTCATCTGAGTGTTAGTTGTGACCCGCATCTGGTGTTTGTTGTGACACTCGTCACTTTATGTTTGGTTGCACAGTGAAATCTTAGTAGGAAATCGCTTCCTGTTCTTCAGATGAATGTATTCCATGGCCATGAGGTAAAGGGTACTACTGCCCCCTGCTAATGGAGTGTAAACCATTCTTGTGTTGGTAAATCCAGTAAGACACATTGCCGTGCTTTTTGTTAATGGGAAAAAGAAATAAGATAGAGTGTGCTTCCCTGAGCTGGTGTTGGAGAACATTGACACCAGAGGCTGGATAATATCATGTCTAGTAAATGGAGCAAGCCCATTTATCTCTCCGTGCTGGTGGAAATGATTATTGGAAGGGTAGGAGAGAAAGAGCTAGATAAGTACAGTCAGCTATAATTTCATTCAGTCTAAGGAGGATCCCAATCATATGTACCATCTTCCTAAAGGGGAGTAGAAAATGAAAGTTTCTGAGGCAATTGGTGTAAATGTCTGGCTATCAATACCTGCAAAGAACATCATTCCCCATTCATTGAAAGCACTGTGAAACAAAAACTTTTATGCAAACCTGATATTATCATGGATGGGTACATCACTCTGGGGCTGGAGGTAAGCTCTGCAGACTCATTGAGAAGCCATTGTGAATGCTTATGATTTTAAACAAATAAATAGAGTATGGTGTGTGTGGGAAACAACAGGTTGCAAACACTGGGTTGGAAACATTAAAAAGTATAAAAGATTCAAGCATTACGTAATAAATAAAGACAATAGATCAGTCACAAACATATGGACAGCAGGGGCACAAGGGACTAGCTCCTTAAGGTTTACTATACTAATAGCAAGTGTACTAAATAAGAAGATGAGCTAAGATTAAATAGCAAGAGCGAGGAGACATAGAAATTATTGCAATTAACAGAGACCTGGCTCATCTGAAAGATAGAGAAGAAGTGCCATCTGAATGTCACATACAAGACTATAAAATATTCCACACTGAAACAGGTCAACAGGAAGTGGTGGAGTAACGATGGTATTCAGAGACAATTTAGATTGTTTTTAACAAGATATAAAGTATAAGCGTCACCACTGAATCGTTTGTTACAGCTTCTCGAGGCCGAGAAAAACTAATTTTGTGTGATTTACAGGGCCAAATCTTATAGAGTGCAGTAACTTCTATGGACGAAATTCGTAAGCATCCTACTTACTAAAATGTTTACTAATTAGATTTCAACTATAGACAGATTGACTGAGTAAAAACCAATTTGACAGGAAATTTTTAGATCTGTGACCTTTCTTGGATTCGATCCAGGATTGTTTTTTTAAAACAGTTTTGTGACCGAGCACTAGGGTAAATAACCTCCTGACGTGTTTTGCCCAGTAGGGAAACACTAATTAATTAAACTTGAGGTTAATGATGAGCTTGGGGAAATGATCAAAATCACTCAGTTTTTTAATATATCAATAATTCCCCTCATAATGGCAATCAAGTCTCCCGTCCCTTAACTTTCGCTTGGCTGAATTTCATAGACTGAAAAAATACTTAGTGCTAACTGAAATGACCCTGTACTAAGGTCAGGTACATGAGTGATGGTTGCCGAATTGATGCTTCCAGTCATATTTTCTAGCTGCACATTCCAAATTATGTTCCAAAATAGGAAATCAGATCAAACAAAAATGATCCTAAAATAGATCAATAATTAAAATATCTGATTGATAAAAAGAGAGGCATATTAGCAAATCAAAAGAGAGAGGGGCATGGAAAATCGATATATTCATTAAAAGAGAATATAAAAGGGAATTAGAAAAGCAAAAAGAATTATGAGGTTTAAATTTGCAAGAAATCGAGACTAACCCAAAAGGATTCGTTCAGGATACAAAGTAAGATCAGGGACAAGATAGCCCACTCCAAATTCCTCAGCGTACTCACTGACATTATAAGGAAAATGTGTAGAATTTTTAAACACAAACTTTCCTCTCATTTTTTACACAGAGGATTACCAGCGATATTCCAGTAATGATAAATTATGTAAACAACGATAATAAACTGTTAACTATAGTCACAAGTACAGTGTCCTTAGCACATAGATAAATTAAACCAACAAATCCCCAGCCCTAAAACTATCAAGGTTCTAAAGAATGAAAGAGAGCTGAGCAACACCTTGCTAATCTATTCAACATATCACTACAAACTGGGCATGGTGCCAGATAATTGAAAATGCATATGTATACTATATTTCAAAACATGACAGACCTAAGCGTCGAACTATAGACCAATAAGCCTAACCCCATAGTGTAAAATTTATGGAACAATAATATCCGAGCATTCTAGCCACACCTTATAAAAGCTAAATTAATCAACGCATCTCAGCATGGTTTTAACAAAGTGCGTTCCCTGCCTTACGAATTTAATTAACTTTACACTAATTATTTGAGGAGTAGATCTTGGTTAAAGAATATGATATTGATGTATATGTACTTCATAAGCTTTTGACAGGTCCCACATCAAGACTATGAGAAAATTAAAGCACATGAAATAGGAGGAGAGAATTTTTTATTCCTGGATAGGCAGTTACAAATAGCCACAAGAATGCATAACAGGGAAAATCAGAGTGGGGAAGTGATCACGAGCGGTGTTCCACAGGGTCGATTGTTGCCCCTGCTTCACAATCTATCATAAACGACATAGATGAGCATAAGAGCGACTCGCAAGTTTAGCCCGATGACACCAATAGGCCTCGAATTCATTCTGACCAGGACATTCGACAACTCCCGGAAGATTTGAAATAGGACCAGATGCAGGGTCGGAGGAAGTGCATTTGCAGTTTTAATATAGACAAATGCAAAGTTCTAAATGTTTACATGACAATATTCATCACATATAAACTAAGATAATTAGAACTTAATATTACTGATTGCGAAAAAGTAAATATGGATTCTGTTAGCAGTAATCTGAAACCAAAGACAACAGTGCAGTAAGTGTTATCGCACAAACTAATAAATCCGTTGGCTCAATTCAAGAAGCATAAATAATAGAGCCTCATTGTTCTTTCATCTCTATACAAACCTTGTTAGGCCCTCATTTAGATTATGCTGCACAGTTAGGTCACCTTAATTACGATGATATAAATACTCTGGAAAATGTACAAAGGAGGATTACAAAGTTGATATCTCATGTATCAGAACCTTCCCTATGAGGATAGGTACAAGGCCCTTAATCTGCACTCTCTTAGAAAGACGTATAATTAGGGGATATTATTGTGAGGGTATAAATCAAGACAAAATAAAAAAAGGGAGTATATAGTTGCATAAAATACTGCCTAACAGGCTTCGCTAGCAATGGTTTAAGTTGAAAAATTCAGATTCAGGAAGATATAGAAAGTACTGTTGGTAATAGAGTTTTGATAGGAAACAAACTCCCAAGTACCGTATAAGCCAGAACGTTGTGTATCATAAAAATAGTTTGATATAAATACATGCGTGGATGAGTGGGTTAGTTAACCTGATACTTGTGCTACCCGTCTGTTGCCGTTTTTTTTGGTTCCTCCACTTAAGTCCAATGTTGACCAGACCTGACTTAGTTGGTGCATTGGCTAAAGCAGCCGGTAGAAAACTGGACCTGCCCTCGCATGGCCATAGCCTTTCTGCCAGTGTTCCTCTTCGTTCTTAGTTCCTTATTTCTTATGACACTCGACATCTTAGTGGTATTGTACACATCGTTATCTAGTGTTATTGTACACTCGTCATCTGCGTGTGTGTTGTGACACTTCGTTATCTGAGTGATATGTTGGTACACTCGTCACCTGAGTTTATGTTTGACACTCGTTATCTGAGGTTATTTGTGACACTCGTCCAATCTGAGTGTTGTGTTGTGACACTCGTCATCTGGTGTTATTGATTTTTGTTGGAAAAAAAACAACAACTCGTCATCAGAGTGTTATGTTGTGACACTCACATCTGTTTGTTGTGTTGTACACGCGTTTAATCCTAGAGTTGTTATGTTTGACACTCGTCCATCTAGTGTTTTGTTGTACAACACGATATCCTGATGTTATGTGTGACACTCGTCATCTGAGTGTTATGTTTACACTCGTCATCTGAGTGTTATGTTGTTGACACTCGATATCTGAGTTTATGATGTGACACTCGTCATCTTAAGTTATTTTGTGACACTCTTTATCTGAGTTTTTAGTTGTGACACTCGTCTTCTGATGTTGTGTTGTACACCGTTATCTGAGTGTTATGGTTGTGACACTCGCATCTAGTGTTGTGTATTACACCTCGTTATCTGATGTTATGTTGTGACACCCTTCATCTTAATTTTATCTATTTTTCTTTTAATAAGATCTCCACAAATTATTTTATCTCCTAAAAAATAATATATTCTTTGAACATTTTTGGATAAATATTGATCAAGTAAAAAACTGAAAAGATTTTGTATGGTTTAACATTATTTTTCACGAGTGGTTAATTAGTACCCCTGAAGGAACCTTAATTAGTTCCAGATTTTTATTATCCAGGATAATAGGTAATCCTGAAGGTGAAAGCCTCCTATTATTTGCCACATTGTTTTTTTTTTTTCAGTGGTTTAATTAGGTACCGTCTAAGGAACCTTCAATTAGATGCTCAATTTGTTTTTTTTCCGAGTGTTAATTAGGTACCCCTGAAGAACCTTCAATTATTGCCAGATTTGTTATTTTCCGATGGTTAATTAGGTACCCCTCCAAGGAACCTTAATTATATTGCCAGATTTGTTTATTTTCCGATGGCCTAATTAGTACCCCTGAAGGAACCTTCATTAGTTGCCAATTTGTTATTTCCGAGTTAATTAGTACCCCTGCGGGAACCTTAATTATTTGCCAGATTTTTATTTTTCCCCGAGTGCTAATTTGTTCCACTGAAGGAACCTTCAATTAGTTTCCCAGATTTGGTTTTTCCGATTTAATTAGTACCCCTGAAGTAACAATCAATTAGTTCCAGATTTGTTATTATCCCGAAGATGGTTAATTATACCCTGAAGGGAACCTTCAATTAGTTTCCAGATTTGTTATTTTTTTCCGAGTGTTTAATAAGGTACCCTGAAGAACCTCGAATTATTTTGCCAGATTGTTTATTTTCCGAGTGGTTAATTGGTACCCCTGGAGAACCTTAATTATGGCCAAAATTTTTATTTTTAATCCTGCAACTTTCCTTTTTCTTTCGCTTTATACTCGAGAACACCTCAATCCTATCGGCTTCATAATGTTAAACGGCAGATGTAGAAAAGTACACCACATTTCTAGGAAACAGTTTAGCTTGAACAGGTTCCCCCGTCTCCAAGAGTTATCCACTGTTCCCAGCCTCATGGAACACTTCTATTACTTGTTAATACCCACGTGGTATACCTCAGACTTTCATAAAGAATGATCTATTGCTGACGGATTGTGAACGATCTATTGCTTTAAGGAGTGGACGATCTATTGCTTGAAGAGTGTGGAACGATCTATTGCTTGAAGGAGGTGAACGATCTATTGCTTTGAAGGAGTGTGGAACATCTATTGCTTGAAGAGGTGGAACGAACTATTCTGAAGGAGTGTGTGAACGATCAATTGCTTAAGAGATGGAACGAATTCAATTGGCTTGAAAGAGGTGAACGATCTATTTGCTTGAAAGTAGGAACGCTATTGCTTGAAAGGATGGAACACAATTCTTGAAGGAGGTGTTGGAACGAACTATTGCTTGAAGGAGTGTGGAACGATCTATTGCTGAAGAGTGAACGATCTATTGCTGAAGAAGGGTGGAACGATCTATGCTTGAAGTGATGGAGGTGGAACGAATCCTATTGCTTGAAGGTTGAAGTAGGTGAACATCTATTGCTTTGAAGGTGAGGAGGGGAACGATCTATTCTTGAAGTGGAACGTCTATTGCTTGAAAGTAACATCTATTGCATGAAGAGTGAACGATCTATTCTTGAAGGAGGGTGGAACGATCATTGCTTGAAGGTGGATGAAGGTGAACGTTCTATTGCTGAAGGTGGATGGAGTGAACATCTATTGCTATAAGTTGATGAGGGTGGAACGATCTATTGCATAAGGAGGGTGGAAGGTGGAAACGCTCTATGCTTGAACGGTTGATGTAGGGGACCGATCTATTGCATGAAGGAGGTGACATCTAATGCTTGAGTAGGGTGGAGTGTACAGCTATGCTTGAAGGAGTGGTGAAACGAATCTAATGCTTGAAGGAGGGTGGAACGATCTATTGCTTAAGATGTATGAACGATCTATTGCATGAAGGAGGTGAACGATCTATTGCTTGAAGATGGAACGATCTATTGCTTAATGGATGAGGTGGAACATCTATTGCCTTGAAGGGATGAGGGTGAAGATTCTATGCTTGAAGTGGATGGAGGTGAACGATCTATTGCTTGATGAGGGTGAGGTGGAACGATCTATGCTTGAAGGTGATGATTTGGAACGATCTATTTCTTGAATGAGGGTGGAACGTATCTATTGCATGGAGAAGGAGGAGGTTTAAACGATCTATTGCTTGAAGGTGATGGAAGGGTGAACGATCTAATTGCTTGAAGTGGGATACATCTATGGCTTGAAGGAAGTTGGAAACGATCTATTGCTTGAAGGAGTGTGGGTAACGATCTATTCTTGCAGGAGTTGAACGATCTATTACATTGAAGGAGGTGAACTATCTATTGCTTGAAGGAGGGTGAACGATCTAATGCTTGAAGAAGATGGAACGATCTATTCCTTGAATGAGTGTGTAACATCTATTGCTTAATGAGTGAGGAACGATCTATGCTTGAAGAGGTGAACGATCTATTGCTTGAAGAGGTGGAACGATCTATTGCTTTGAATAAGGGTGAAACGATCTATTTGCTTAAGAGGGGGGAAACGATCTATTCTTGAAGATGTGGAACGATCTATAGGCATGAAGAGTGAACGATCTATTGCTTGAAGGAGGATGGAACGATCTATTGCTTGAAGATTTGTAACGATCTATAGGATAGAATGCGGTTTAATGATCCATTGCTTGAAGGAGGGTTGAATACTATGCTCTGAAGGAGTGAGTAACGATCTATTGATGAAGAGGTGGAATATGCTATTGCTTGAAGAGGGTGAATGAACTCTTGCTTGAAGGATTGTAACCGAACTATTGATTGAAAAGGTGGAATGATCTATTCTTACGATTGTGAGGTGCACTCAAGTGTGGTACTGGCACACCTCCATTGTCGTGTTGAAAAATTATTATTCCCTTTAAATCACATACTGTTATATATTTAAGTTTGGTCTTGTGAGCAGTTTAAAGGCTGGTTGGTGCGCTTCGAACGCACCACCATAAGTGGACTGTCCGCTGGTACTCCGCCTGACACAGCTCGCAGGTGACTTCCGCCTAACACTGCTCCGCTGGTGACTCCCCTACACTGCATCCGCTGGTGACCCGCCTAACACGCTCCCAGAGACTCCGCCTCACACTGCACCGCTGTGACTCCGCCTACACTGCTCAGCTGGTGACTCCGCCTAACACTCTCCGCAGTGACTCCGCCTGAACGCTCCGCTTTGCTCCGCCTAAGCACTCCCGTCTGGTGCTCGCCTAACACTGCACCGCGACTAACCGCCTAACACTGCTCCTGTGACTCTGCCTAACACTGCTCCGCTGTGACTCCGCCTAACACTGCCCGAATGGTGACTCCCGCCTACACAGCACCGTGGTGACTCCGCAACACTGCTCCGCTGTACTCCCGCCTGACACTCGCTCCGCCATGACTCCGCCTAACACTGCTCCGCTGTGACTCCGCCTGACATGCATCCTCTGGTTACTTCCGCCTAACACTGCTCCCGCTGGTGACTCCGCCTAACACTGCTCCGCTGTGACATCCGCCTGACACTGCTCCGCTGGTGACTCCCGCCGTTATACACTGCTCCCTGTGACTCCGCCTAACACTGCATCCGCTGGTGACTCTTGCTAACCTGCTCCCTGGTGACTCCCGCCTAACACTGCTCCCTTTTGACTCCGCCTAACACTGCTCCGCTGTGACTCCGCCGAAACGACTGCTCCGCTGGTGACTCCGCCAAACACAGCTCCGCGGTGACTCCCCTAACACTGCTGCTCCCGCTGGTGACTCCCCTAACACTGCTCCCGTGTACTTCCGCTAACACGCTCCGCCTCATCTGACGCCAGTATATAATCTCTGCATCTGCAAATATGCTGATTTAAAATATATAGTTATAATCATAATTTTTAAAGAGTTGGACGGTAAGCCAGCGGAAGGCCTTGGTCAAGTGGCCAAAAGCACCGCAGTTGTGGGTCATCATGTGACTAAACCGGTGTCAGGAAACACTTGTCCTGTTTCTGACAAACATTACCTAACCAAACTTAAGCACACTTTTGCAAAGACTGATTTACTGAGCACATCTACTCTGTCTGAGGGACTGATTATTCAACAACCCTCTCCTCATCTTCCACCACGTTTCGCTCTGCATTGGACGAAGAACACTGGCTGCGAAACGTGTCCTGAATAAAGATAACCAAAATGTTGCACAAGTGTTTAACGATGTTTGGTGAATGTTACTGTCCACGAAGAGGCGTAGACAGGCGCTGTGAATCGACCCTGCAATCACAAATAATAGTAAGCACACACACACACCCCGACGAACATAGCTCTCCCCGAACCAAGCCACAGGAAGTGGCCAAAGGGCTCATAGCGGGCATGGCAAAGCTGCTGATGATTGGGACCTTCATTCACAAAGAAATTGACAGGAGAACTTGGAGCTACATGGGGCCCAGAACCGTGGAGAGCTAAGAGATGGAGTGGTACTGGAAAACTCATGTAACAGCACTTACTGTACACGACCGATAGTAGGAGAGGACGAACCCGAGCAAGACTGGACCGTTAATCACCTTGAGTAGTGCATAAACTGAGGATGTCACATATGACGCCCCCACGGGGCCCAGTGACCACGTTCTTCTTAGCTCGAATACACAGATAACAAGAGAGAAAGGAAGAGAAGGGCATACAAATGAAGGCCAAACAACAATAGAGGGACTACTGCATGAAGAATTTCCTTTCATGAACCGACACTCGCTAGGGAAGTCACTCAATGCTATGATGAAATGTGACAATATACAAGAACTCAGGAGAGGTTTTTAACCCTAGGTAACAGAAAATAATAAGAGGCCAGGACAAACCCTTGTACTCCTATGTGTAGAGAGGCCCAAAACCAAGTGGTGCAAAAATGGAAGAAGTATAGAAGTGCAAAAATAATTTTCCAGGAAATAAGGCGAGCATTCGTTCAGCCAGAAACGACTATGCGCAGTAAGACGGGAGCCCAACGACAATAACCCGAAAAAACCAAAAAATGACATAGCCAACAGAAGCCCAAATCTGACCTGAAGCTGTTTTACAAAGCCTTGCATGAGGAAAACAACAGTCAAGAACCAGCTCATCTGACTGGAGGAAGGAAAGGAGGGGGAATCACAAGAAAACGAACGAGAAGTCAGTAAAGAAGCTCAACAGGAGACCAAAAAAGTGTTCACAGAGGAGACGGAAGGTCCGATAAAGTACCAATATCCTAAGCAATCCCTATGCCAGTATCAAAACTAAAGCTATTCTCAAAGCTATAACAAACTTCAATTCATTTTTTTTTTGGCATCCTAAAACTATACAAAGGATCAAGGTACTAACTCATTCACTGCCAAAAGCATTTAGAAGTATTAACTAGGTTAGGAAATTTCACAACTTATCCACTGCCAGACAACCCTCATTCCCAAGCCCTGGCAAGATTCCACACCAAACAATAAAAAACAATGATGAAAGTTATTTGCATGCCCTTTCCGACAGATTGGAATGAATCTCTACGTTGTAGCTATTCACAGTTACGAGAGACGTGCACAATAGTCCTACCAGGGTATAGTCCCGTTTTGAGCTGAACATTTGGCACAATGTACGATCCCTTCGGTGTCTCAAACGAAGGATGATGGAGAAGACGTAAGCTCAGCACTCTACAACCCGTCTTCAAGGTTGGCAGGTGGCACGTGAGTTTACCACGGCTAACCTAATAAAGATAGCACAAAGTTTATGGAAACAGAGGTATGACAAAAGTCAAACAATTCCCTCCTTCGCATCCGATGTAGACAAGTGTTGGTGCAGAACCTAGACCTGGCCACACCTGAAAGCTAGATTTACGGACCTATGCAGATAGTAATTAGATTTATCTGATTAAATGATGTGTAGCCCCCATTGGTAAGACCTCAAAAACAAAACTTATTCCACATTAATCAAATCAATGCCTTTCATACACCAGAATAAAGTCCCAGTAAAGACTTCTGTCCCTCTACCCTCTGAGGACGACACTGACTCGTTGCACCTATCTTTCTGCAATTAATACTAAACTTTCCAAGTTTCGTCCTCCTAAAGGATCCTACGCTTTAATTGCTGGATTTATCTGAAATACAAGCAACCAATTTAAACTGAGCTTTCAATACATCCTATCCAAATATTTTTTCGGATGTGCCGAAAAAATGTACGTTAGATTAACATATGTAATTGTAAAATCAAAAACCAATTAAACTCTCCCCCCTAACAGACTATTCCGAAAAAGCAAAGGCTACTTTCAGCAGAATTAGACTGTCTTGATAGAACAATGGTTAATTGATATCAACTAGTCATGGCTTCAACCGTGCATCCTATAAGAAGCTGATGGAAGTTTCGTATGTGGCACAGACTACCAAAAAGTGAATAACGAGGTCACAATTCCCGATGCTTACGCTCTCTCCTCGTCTGGATGACGGTACTTGACTTTTGTGGGTAAGGCTACTTTGTGGTCCAATTAGATCTCCTTAAAAGGTTACTATCAGGTACCTGATAGACATATAAGGCGAAGGAAATCTCATCTGCTCTGCCTTCGTAATTCCAGGAGGTCCTTATCATATACAGTTACCCCTTCGAATGAAAAATTCCCCCACCTCATTCCAGAAACCTTCCATCCAGGCTAATTAAAGGACTTGAAGGCACGCGCAAACATCCTATGAATTGTTGTTTGTTCTGATACTTGTGATCAACACCTACTTAGACCTTAAAGCACATTTGAACCTTTAAAAATTCCCTTGTAACAGTTAATTTATCTAAATCTTCCTTGCCAGTCCACCATGAACACTTTTCTAGCCATGAGAGTAGGTAGTGTAATGTTGCACCTAAACTTGCTAAAGTTTCTTTCGATTAAAGATTATCCATTCTCCTCATGATAGGAAATCTCTTCAACGTATTCCTAGCATGATAGATTTTACAGAAATTCGTAGAGAATTTCTCAGATATTGTAGCCGCCTCTTACCTCTCTTACCATCATAAAGTTCCCTTTAATTGACGTCAGATTGTAACAACTGCTTTTAAATAAAGCAAAAAGATAGTTGTGCTCTGCACCCATTCTCCCTGTCTCCAACTCTCCTAACCTTTTCAATTACAGGTTATGCTTGTTGATCTTGGGTTGGGGCTACTATTACAAATCGGAACAAGGAGTTGCCGCCTGTAAGCATACTTTCAGCTAAGTTCCACCACATCAAGAGCTACTCTAACATTGAAAAGAAGCCCGCGCTGGTAAAAGGATTGAGCATTCGATGTTAATGTGGCCCAGACATCGCGTGGTCACAGTCTACAGTGATCACAACCCGTTTCTATCTCCAACCATGAAGAATCACAACACCAGCTTATTGCTTTGGCGCTCAGCTGCAGCCCTATAACCTCAAATTCGTACATTGCCCGTCAAGAAATGTGTGGCAGACTCTGTTCATGCGCCTAGTTAATATTTTTATTTAGTTTAGGGTGATATGTGTACCCCCCCTTGCAAGCTCTTTTTTTTTATCCCCTGATTGGGTTTTTTTTAGTTAGGGGAAAACGTGGGCTACCGTCCCGCTTGTAACTTGGACCTATTTGGCCTATCTGACTGCTGTCTCACATGATTTAGGGTTTGGCTTTTGTCACTAGGAAAGCTGAGCTCTATCTAAGAGTGGATGTGGAGAGGAAAGGCGTCCCATTAATTTTGTGCCATTGAGCGGCACGTTACCACTGGGAGTGGCACCTCATCCTGAGCCGTCTACGGGGTGGTGGTGTGGCATGCAAAGAGTACGTAACTTTATTCGCTCATTGACAACACCCTCATTAACAGCTACTCCCACAACCATCCAACGAGTTTGCTATGAGTTGATTAGAGGGGCCCCATCGTTCAACTAGTGACCAGGTTCTAGCCAATAAGAAGTGGGATTGACAATCGCAGAGTATGTGGATACCGCTCTCCTGTCTGCCTTTTCATTCCACTCTAACTGGTTGAAGCAAACGGTCTGCTATCTTGTGGCGCTTCTTTTCTGCCTTGCTACCGTAGAGCACAATAATTTACACTGTACATAGTGTACCAATTCGTTATAATTGGTGAAGGATAATTAAGTCTAAACTTTTTCTACTGTGTTAATTGCTTCCCCCTATTACACCTGGAATAACAGCCATTTAAATCCTAGGTTGTAATAACACCATCATCTGAGAGGTTATGTTGTGACACTCGAATCATCTGAGTGTTAGTTTGTGACACTCGCATCGATATTAATGTTCTGGACACCATCACAGAAGTGTTTGTGTGACACTCGTCATCTGAGATTATGTTGTGACACTCGTCATTGAATTATGGTTTGACTCTCTTCATCTGAGTGTATGTTTTGACACACATCATCGAGTGTTTATGTTGTGACTCTCATCATCTGAGAGTTATGTTGTGAACACTCATCATCTGTAGTTATGTTGTGACACACGTCATCTCAATTAATTGTGACAACATCGTCATCGAGCGTTAATGTTGTCCACACTCGTCATCTGAGTGTTATTTTGTGACAGTCATCATCTGAGTGTTTGTGACACGCGTCATCTGAGTGATGTACACACACATCTGATTGTTATGTTGTGACACTCGTCCATCGAGTTTATGTTTACAACACATCACTGAGTGTTTGACACCTCACTGAGTGTTGTACACTCACATCTGAGTGTTCTTGTACACTCATCCACTCTAGTGTTTATGTGTGACGACTCATCACTAGTGTTATTTGTGACCACTACTCATCTACTGTTTAGTTGTGACACTCATCATCTGAGATTATGTTGTTACAACTCGTCATCTGAGTTTTTGACACTCGTCATCTGAGTGTTTGTGACAGTCATTACATCTATTTTATGTTGTGACACTCGTCATCTATGTTATGTTGTGACAGTCATCATCTGAGTTATGTTGTTACACACCGTCATCTGAGAGTTATGTGTTACACCGTCATCTGAGTGTATATTTGTGGACTACTCTCATCGAGTGTTATTTGTGACAACATCATCTGAGTGTTAATGTTGTGACACACGTCATCTGATGTTATTTGTGACACTCATCACTGAGTGTTATGTGTTGACACTCGTCATCTGATGTTATTAGTGGAACACTCGCATCTGAGTGTTTTCTTGTTTGTGTGACCACTCGACATCTAGAGTTATTTGTGACACTCGTCATCTGAGAGTTTTATGTGACACTCGTCAGCTGAAGTTATGTTCACTCATCCATCGAGATATGTTGACACTCATCCTCTGAGATTATGTTGTGAACACGTTCGTCATCTATAGTTAGTTGTGACACTCGTTATTCTGAAGTTATGTTTGACACTCGTTTATCTGATAAGTTATTTGTACACTCATCATCTGAAGTTATGTTTGACCACACATCATCTGAGTTAATGTTTGTGACACTCGATATCTGATAGTTATGTTGTGACAACTCGTTTATCTGAGAGTTATGTTGTGACTCACGACATCTGATATTAAGTTGTGACACTCTCATCTGATGTTATGGTTTTGTTACACCGTCATTGAGTTATGTTTGACACTCGTCATCAGAGTTTATGTTGTGACACTCGTCATCTGAGAGTTATGTGGACACTCGTTATCTGAATTAGTGTGACACTCGTCATCGAGATTATGGTGAACACTCGTCATCGGAAGTTATGTGTGCACACTCGTCATCTAAGAGTATATGTTTTACAGGCATCGTATCTGAATTATGTTGTGACCACTCATCATCTGAGTGTTATTTTGACACTCGTCCTCTGAGAGTTATGTTGTGACACTACTTATCTGAGAGTTATGTTGTACACTCGCATCTGAGAGTTATTTGTGACACACGTCATCAGTGTTGTACACTTCATCTCTGATGATATTTGTGACACTCGTCATCTGATGTTTATGTTGAGACACTCGCAACTGAGTTGTTATTTGTGACACCGTCATCGTAGAGTTTAGGTTTTGACACTCGTCATCTATGTTATGTGTGACACTCGTCATCTGAGAGTTATGTTGTGACTCTCATCAACTTAGAGCTATGTTGTACACTCGCCCCATCTGAGAGTTATGTTGTGACAGCTCGTCCATCTGAGTGGTATGTTGTGACAAGTCATCATCTGAGAGTTATGTTGTGAACACTCTTATCCTGAGATTTATGTTGACACTCGTCATCTGAAGTTTATGTTGTGACACTCGTCAATCTGATGAGTTATGTTGTGCACTCGTGTATCTGAGAGTTATGTGTGACTCTCGTCTCTGAAGATTTATGTTGTGACACTCGTCATCTGATAGTTATTTTGTGACACTCTCGTCATCTGAGATTATTTTGTGACACCGTCATCAGAGAGTATTTTTGACACTCATCTCTGAGAGATATTGTGACACCGTCCTCTAGAGTAATGTTTGTGACACTCATCATCTGATGTTATGTGTGACTACTCGTCACTGAGAGTTTATGTTGTGACACTCATCATCTGAGAGTATGTTGTGACACACGTCATCTAGTGTTTTATGTTTGTGACACTCGTCATCGAGTGTTATGTTGTGACACCGTCATCTAGTGTTGTGACACTCGTCTTCTAATTTATGTTGTACACTCGTCCATCTAGAGTTTTTTGTGACACTCGTCATCGAGTGTTATGTGTACACTCGTCATCTATGTTGGACACTCGTCACTGATTTTACACGCCATCTGAGTGTTTGACACTCGCATCTGAATTCTTGTTTATTTTGTGACACTCGTTCATCTGAGAGTTATTTGTGACACTCGTCATCTGATGTATATGTTTGTACACTCGACAACTGATGTTATGGTTTACACCGTCATCTGAGAGTTAATGTTTGTGACAACTCGTCAACTGAGGTTATGTTGTTACACACATCATCTGCGATTATGTTGTGACACTCATCCAGTTCTGAGAGTGATGTAGTGACACTCGATCATCTGAGTGTATATTTTTTACACTCTTCCATCTGAGTTGATGTTGTGACACTCCATCTAGTGTTTATGTTGTGACACTCGTTATCTGATTTTATGTTGTGACACTCCATCTGATGTTAGTTTGACACCGTTCCTCTGAGTGTTCTGTTGGTGACAACTCGTCATCTGAGTGTTTATGTTGTGACAACTCTCATCTAGTGTTATGTTGTGACACCGTCCTCTGATTTTATGTTTGACACTCGTCATCTGATGTTATGTTGACACTCGTCAACTAGTGTTGACACTCGTCATTTCTGAGTGTTTGTGAACACTCGTCATCTAGTGTTGTGACACTCGTCATCGAGAGTTATGTTGTGACACCACGTCTCTGAGAGTTAATGTTGTGACTCTCTTCATCTGAAGTGTTTATTTTTGCACACGTCATCAGAGTGTTATTTGTGACAGCACGTCAGCTGAGTGTATATGTGTCACTCGTCATCTAGTGTTATGTGTGACACTCGTCATCTAGTGTTTAGTTGTACACCGTCATCTGAGGGTTATGTTTGTGCACTCGTCCACTAGTTTATGTTTGTACACTCGTCATCTGAGTGTGATGTTGTACACTCGTCATCCTGATTGTTATGTTTTGTGACACTCGTCATCTAGTGTTATGTTTGTGAAACTCGTCATCTAGTGTTATGTTGGACACTCGTCCATCTGAGATTATGTTGTGACACCGTCTTCTGATGTTTATGTTGTACACTCGTCATCTGAGTGTTATGTTGTGACACTCAGTGATGCTCATGTCATCGTCAGTACTCAGTGGTCAGTCGTCAGAACTCATGTCAGTCGTCACGTGAGGTCACAGACCCTGATCTGCCTTGGTATTATGTGACGTTACAAAGCATTGCTTTCTTCTGCAGTTGTTAAAAAAATAGGGTTGGAAATTAAGGGGAGTCTTGTGTCTCCAGAGGAATTAGGAGGCTTAAGGTCCACCTCAATGGGCTGGGAGAGAGTGTGAGTGGCGGGATTTGGAAATGAGCTTCAAGCAGCGAGGTGCTGTCTGTCTCCTCGCTTAGGAGCGTAGTTGGTGGGCAGCAACGCTACCACAGTGAGGTGCAGCCCACACTGCGACAAGTGGCGAGTAGTTCACAGTAAAGGAAAGGCGCATCAAGTAAGAAAGTTAAGAGTGAAATCTTAGTAGGAAATCGCTTCCTGTTCTTCAGATGAATGTATTCCATGGCCATGAGGTAAAGGGTACTACTGCCCCCTGCTAATGGAGTGTAAACCATTCTTGTGTTGGTAAATCCAGTAAGACACATTGCCGTGCTTTTTGTTAATGGGAAAAAGAAATAAGATAGAGTGTGCTTCCCTGAGCTGGTGTTGGAGAACATTGACACCAGAGGCTGGATAATATCATGTCTAGTAAATGGAGCAAGCCCATTTATCTCTCCGTGCTGGTGGAAATGATTATTGGAAGGGTAGGAGAGAAAGAGCTAGATAAGTACAGTCAGCTATAATTTCATTCAGTCTAAGGAGGATCCCAATCATATGTACCATCTTCCTAAAGGGGAGTAGAAAATGAAAGTTTCTGAGGCAATTGGTGTAAATGTCTGGCTATCAATACCTGCAAAGAACATCATTCCCCATTCATTGAAAGCACTGTGAAACAAAAACTTTTATGCAAACCTGATATTATCATGGATGGGTACATCACTCTGGGGCTGGAGGTAAGCTCTGCAGACTCATTGAGAAGCCATTGTGAATGCTTATGATTTTAAACAAATAAATAGAGTATGGTGTGTGTGGGAAACAACAGGTTGCAAACACTGGGTTGGAAACATTAAAAAGTATAAAAGATTCAAGCATTACGTAATAAATAAAGACAATAGATCAGTCACAAACATATGGACAGCAGGGGCACAAGGGACTAGCTCCTTAAGGTTTACTATACTAATAGCAAGTGTACTAAATAAGAAGATGAGCTAAGATTAAATAGCAAGAGCGAGGAGACATAGAAATTATTGCAATTAACAGAGACCTGGCTCATCTGAAAGATAGAGAAGAAGTGCCATCTGAATGTCACATACAAGACTATAAAATATTCCACACTGAAACAGGTCAACAGGAAGTGGTGGAGTAACGATGGTATTCAGAGACAATTTAGATTGTTTTTAACAAGATATAAAGTATAAGCGTCACCACTGAATCGTTTGTTACAGCTTCTCGAGGCCGAGAAAAACTAATTTTGTGTGATTTACAGGGCCAAATCTTATAGAGTGCAGTAACTTCTATGGACGAAATTCGTAAGCATCCTACTTACTAAAATGTTTACTAATTAGATTTCAACTATAGACAGATTGACTGAGTAAAAACCAATTTGACAGGAAATTTTTAGATCTGTGACCTTTCTTGGATTCGATCCAGGATTGTTTTTTTAAAACAGTTTTGTGACCGAGCACTAGGGTAAATAACCTCCTGACGTGTTTTGCCCAGTAGGGAAACACTAATTAATTAAACTTGAGGTTAATGATGAGCTTGGGGAAATGATCAAAATCACTCAGTTTTTTAATATATCAATAATTCCCCTCATAATGGCAATCAAGTCTCCCGTCCCTTAACTTTCGCTTGGCTGAATTTCATAGACTGAAAAAATACTTAGTGCTAACTGAAATGACCCTGTACTAAGGTCAGGTACATGAGTGATGGTTGCCGAATTGATGCTTCCAGTCATATTTTCTAGCTGCACATTCCAAATTATGTTCCAAAATAGGAAATCAGATCAAACAAAAATGATCCTAAAATAGATCAATAATTAAAATATCTGATTGATAAAAAGAGAGGCATATTAGCAAATCAAAAGAGAGAGGGGCATGGAAAATCGATATATTCATTAAAAGAGAATATAAAAGGGAATTAGAAAAGCAAAAAGAATTATGAGGTTTAAATTTGCAAGAAATCGAGACTAACCCAAAAGGATTCGTTCAGGATACAAAGTAAGATCAGGGACAAGATAGCCCACTCCAAATTCCTCAGCGTACTCACTGACATTATAAGGAAAATGTGTAGAATTTTTAAACACAAACTTTCCTCTCATTTTTTACACAGAGGATTACCAGCGATATTCCAGTAATGATAAATTATGTAAACAACGATAATAAACTGTTAACTATAGTCACAAGTACAGTGTCCTTAGCACATAGATAAATTAAACCAACAAATCCCCAGCCCTAAAACTATCAAGGTTCTAAAGAATGAAAGAGAGCTGAGCAACACCTTGCTAATCTATTCAACATATCACTACAAACTGGGCATGGTGCCAGATAATTGAAAATGCATATGTATACTATATTTCAAAACATGACAGACCTAAGCGTCGAACTATAGACCAATAAGCCTAACCCCATAGTGTAAAATTTATGGAACAATAATATCCGAGCATTCTAGCCACACCTTATAAAAGCTAAATTAATCAACGCATCTCAGCATGGTTTTAACAAAGTGCGTTCCCTGCCTTACGAATTTAATTAACTTTACACTAATTATTTGAGGAGTAGATCTTGGTTAAAGAATATGATATTGATGTATATGTACTTCATAAGCTTTTGACAGGTCCCACATCAAGACTATGAGAAAATTAAAGCACATGAAATAGGAGGAGAGAATTTTTTATTCCTGGATAGGCAGTTACAAATAGCCACAAGAATGCATAACAGGGAAAATCAGAGTGGGGAAGTGATCACGAGCGGTGTTCCACAGGGTCGATTGTTGCCCCTGCTTCACAATCTATCATAAACGACATAGATGAGCATAAGAGCGACTCGCAAGTTTAGCCCGATGACACCAATAGGCCTCGAATTCATTCTGACCAGGACATTCGACAACTCCCGGAAGATTTGAAATAGGACCAGATGCAGGGTCGGAGGAAGTGCATTTGCAGTTTTAATATAGACAAATGCAAAGTTCTAAATGTTTACATGACAATATTCATCACATATAAACTAAGATAATTAGAACTTAATATTACTGATTGCGAAAAAGTAAATATGGATTCTGTTAGCAGTAATCTGAAACCAAAGACAACAGTGCAGTAAGTGTTATCGCACAAACTAATAAATCCGTTGGCTCAATTCAAGAAGCATAAATAATAGAGCCTCATTGTTCTTTCATCTCTATACAAACCTTGTTAGGCCCTCATTTAGATTATGCTGCACAGTTAGGTCACCTTAATTACGATGATATAAATACTCTGGAAAATGTACAAAGGAGGATTACAAAGTTGATATCTCATGTATCAGAACCTTCCCTATGAGGATAGGTACAAGGCCCTTAATCTGCACTCTCTTAGAAAGACGTATAATTAGGGGATATTATTGTGAGGGTATAAATCAAGACAAAATAAAAAAAGGGAGTATATAGTTGCATAAAATACTGCCTAACAGGCTTCGCTAGCAATGGTTTAAGTTGAAAAATTCAGATTCAGGAAGATATAGAAAGTACTGTTGGTAATAGAGTTTTGATAGGAAACAAACTCCCAAGTACCGTATAAGCCAGAACGTTGTGTATCATAAAAATAGTTTGATATAAATACATGCGTGGATGAGTGGGTTAGTTAACCTGATACTTGTGCTACCCGTCTGTTGCCGTTTTTTTTGGTTCCTCCACTTAAGTCCAATGTTGACCAGACCTGACTTAGTTGGTGCATTGGCTAAAGCAGCCGGTAGAAAACTGGACCTGCCCTCGCATGGCCATAGCCTTTCTGCCAGTGTTCCTCTTCGTTCTTAGTTCCTTATTTCTTATGACACTCGACATCTTAGTGGTATTGTACACATCGTTATCTAGTGTTATTGTACACTCGTCATCTGCGTGTGTGTTGTGACACTTCGTTATCTGAGTGATATGTTGGTACACTCGTCACCTGAGTTTATGTTTGACACTCGTTATCTGAGGTTATTTGTGACACTCGTCCAATCTGAGTGTTGTGTTGTGACACTCGTCATCTGGTGTTATTGATTTTTGTTGGAAAAAAAACAACAACTCGTCATCAGAGTGTTATGTTGTGACACTCACATCTGTTTGTTGTGTTGTACACGCGTTTAATCCTAGAGTTGTTATGTTTGACACTCGTCCATCTAGTGTTTTGTTGTACAACACGATATC
This sequence comes from Cherax quadricarinatus, assembly GCF_026875155.1. Classification (NCBI taxonomy): domain Eukaryota; kingdom Metazoa; phylum Arthropoda; class Malacostraca; order Decapoda; family Parastacidae; genus Cherax; species Cherax quadricarinatus. The sequence continues at coordinate 36,387,611 of NC_069420.1, forward strand.
CTGATGTTATGTGTGACACTCGTCATCTGAGTGTTATGTTTACACTCGTCATCTGAGTGTTATGTTGTTGACACTCGATATCTGAGTTTATGATGTGACACTCGTCATCTTAAGTTATTTTGTGACACTCTTTATCTGAGTTTTTAGTTGTGACACTCGTCTTCTGATGTTGTGTTGTACACCGTTATCTGAGTGTTATGGTTGTGACACTCGCATCTAGTGTTGTGTATTACACCTCGTTATCTGATGTTATGTTGTGACACCCTTCATCTTAATTTTATCTATTTTTCTTTTAATAAGATCTCCACAAATTATTTTATCTCCTAAAAAATAATATATTCTTTGAACATTTTTGGATAAATATTGATCAAGTAAAAAACTGAAAAGATTTTGTATGGTTTAACATTATTTTTCACGAGTGGTTAATTAGTACCCCTGAAGGAACCTTAATTAGTTCCAGATTTTTATTATCCAGGATAATAGGTAATCCTGAAGGTGAAAGCCTCCTATTATTTGCCACATTGTTTTTTTTTTTTCAGTGGTTTAATTAGGTACCGTCTAAGGAACCTTCAATTAGATGCTCAATTTGTTTTTTTTCCGAGTGTTAATTAGGTACCCCTGAAGAACCTTCAATTATTGCCAGATTTGTTATTTTCCGATGGTTAATTAGGTACCCCTCCAAGGAACCTTAATTATATTGCCAGATTTGTTTATTTTCCGATGGCCTAATTAGTACCCCTGAAGGAACCTTCATTAGTTGCCAATTTGTTATTTCCGAGTTAATTAGTACCCCTGCGGGAACCTTAATTATTTGCCAGATTTTTATTTTTCCCCGAGTGCTAATTTGTTCCACTGAAGGAACCTTCAATTAGTTTCCCAGATTTGGTTTTTCCGATTTAATTAGTACCCCTGAAGTAACAATCAATTAGTTCCAGATTTGTTATTATCCCGAAGATGGTTAATTATACCCTGAAGGGAACCTTCAATTAGTTTCCAGATTTGTTATTTTTTTCCGAGTGTTTAATAAGGTACCCTGAAGAACCTCGAATTATTTTGCCAGATTGTTTATTTTCCGAGTGGTTAATTGGTACCCCTGGAGAACCTTAATTATGGCCAAAATTTTTATTTTTAATCCTGCAACTTTCCTTTTTCTTTCGCTTTATACTCGAGAACACCTCAATCCTATCGGCTTCATAATGTTAAACGGCAGATGTAGAAAAGTACACCACATTTCTAGGAAACAGTTTAGCTTGAACAGGTTCCCCCGTCTCCAAGAGTTATCCACTGTTCCCAGCCTCATGGAACACTTCTATTACTTGTTAATACCCACGTGGTATACCTCAGACTTTCATAAAGAATGATCTATTGCTGACGGATTGTGAACGATCTATTGCTTTAAGGAGTGGACGATCTATTGCTTGAAGAGTGTGGAACGATCTATTGCTTGAAGGAGGTGAACGATCTATTGCTTTGAAGGAGTGTGGAACATCTATTGCTTGAAGAGGTGGAACGAACTATTCTGAAGGAGTGTGTGAACGATCAATTGCTTAAGAGATGGAACGAATTCAATTGGCTTGAAAGAGGTGAACGATCTATTTGCTTGAAAGTAGGAACGCTATTGCTTGAAAGGATGGAACACAATTCTTGAAGGAGGTGTTGGAACGAACTATTGCTTGAAGGAGTGTGGAACGATCTATTGCTGAAGAGTGAACGATCTATTGCTGAAGAAGGGTGGAACGATCTATGCTTGAAGTGATGGAGGTGGAACGAATCCTATTGCTTGAAGGTTGAAGTAGGTGAACATCTATTGCTTTGAAGGTGAGGAGGGGAACGATCTATTCTTGAAGTGGAACGTCTATTGCTTGAAAGTAACATCTATTGCATGAAGAGTGAACGATCTATTCTTGAAGGAGGGTGGAACGATCATTGCTTGAAGGTGGATGAAGGTGAACGTTCTATTGCTGAAGGTGGATGGAGTGAACATCTATTGCTATAAGTTGATGAGGGTGGAACGATCTATTGCATAAGGAGGGTGGAAGGTGGAAACGCTCTATGCTTGAACGGTTGATGTAGGGGACCGATCTATTGCATGAAGGAGGTGACATCTAATGCTTGAGTAGGGTGGAGTGTACAGCTATGCTTGAAGGAGTGGTGAAACGAATCTAATGCTTGAAGGAGGGTGGAACGATCTATTGCTTAAGATGTATGAACGATCTATTGCATGAAGGAGGTGAACGATCTATTGCTTGAAGATGGAACGATCTATTGCTTAATGGATGAGGTGGAACATCTATTGCCTTGAAGGGATGAGGGTGAAGATTCTATGCTTGAAGTGGATGGAGGTGAACGATCTATTGCTTGATGAGGGTGAGGTGGAACGATCTATGCTTGAAGGTGATGATTTGGAACGATCTATTTCTTGAATGAGGGTGGAACGTATCTATTGCATGGAGAAGGAGGAGGTTTAAACGATCTATTGCTTGAAGGTGATGGAAGGGTGAACGATCTAATTGCTTGAAGTGGGATACATCTATGGCTTGAAGGAAGTTGGAAACGATCTATTGCTTGAAGGAGTGTGGGTAACGATCTATTCTTGCAGGAGTTGAACGATCTATTACATTGAAGGAGGTGAACTATCTATTGCTTGAAGGAGGGTGAACGATCTAATGCTTGAAGAAGATGGAACGATCTATTCCTTGAATGAGTGTGTAACATCTATTGCTTAATGAGTGAGGAACGATCTATGCTTGAAGAGGTGAACGATCTATTGCTTGAAGAGGTGGAACGATCTATTGCTTTGAATAAGGGTGAAACGATCTATTTGCTTAAGAGGGGGGAAACGATCTATTCTTGAAGATGTGGAACGATCTATAGGCATGAAGAGTGAACGATCTATTGCTTGAAGGAGGATGGAACGATCTATTGCTTGAAGATTTGTAACGATCTATAGGATAGAATGCGGTTTAATGATCCATTGCTTGAAGGAGGGTTGAATACTATGCTCTGAAGGAGTGAGTAACGATCTATTGATGAAGAGGTGGAATATGCTATTGCTTGAAGAGGGTGAATGAACTCTTGCTTGAAGGATTGTAACCGAACTATTGATTGAAAAGGTGGAATGATCTATTCTTACGATTGTGAGGTGCACTCAAGTGTGGTACTGGCACACCTCCATTGTCGTGTTGAAAAATTATTATTCCCTTTAAATCACATACTGTTATATATTTAAGTTTGGTCTTGTGAGCAGTTTAAAGGCTGGTTGGTGCGCTTCGAACGCACCACCATAAGTGGACTGTCCGCTGGTACTCCGCCTGACACAGCTCGCAGGTGACTTCCGCCTAACACTGCTCCGCTGGTGACTCCCCTACACTGCATCCGCTGGTGACCCGCCTAACACGCTCCCAGAGACTCCGCCTCACACTGCACCGCTGTGACTCCGCCTACACTGCTCAGCTGGTGACTCCGCCTAACACTCTCCGCAGTGACTCCGCCTGAACGCTCCGCTTTGCTCCGCCTAAGCACTCCCGTCTGGTGCTCGCCTAACACTGCACCGCGACTAACCGCCTAACACTGCTCCTGTGACTCTGCCTAACACTGCTCCGCTGTGACTCCGCCTAACACTGCCCGAATGGTGACTCCCGCCTACACAGCACCGTGGTGACTCCGCAACACTGCTCCGCTGTACTCCCGCCTGACACTCGCTCCGCCATGACTCCGCCTAACACTGCTCCGCTGTGACTCCGCCTGACATGCATCCTCTGGTTACTTCCGCCTAACACTGCTCCCGCTGGTGACTCCGCCTAACACTGCTCCGCTGTGACATCCGCCTGACACTGCTCCGCTGGTGACTCCCGCCGTTATACACTGCTCCCTGTGACTCCGCCTAACACTGCATCCGCTGGTGACTCTTGCTAACCTGCTCCCTGGTGACTCCCGCCTAACACTGCTCCCTTTTGACTCCGCCTAACACTGCTCCGCTGTGACTCCGCCGAAACGACTGCTCCGCTGGTGACTCCGCCAAACACAGCTCCGCGGTGACTCCCCTAACACTGCTGCTCCCGCTGGTGACTCCCCTAACACTGCTCCCGTGTACTTCCGCTAACACGCTCCGCCTCATCTGACGCCAGTATATAATCTCTGCATCTGCAAATATGCTGATTTAAAATATATAGTTATAATCATAATTTTTAAAGAGTTGGACGGTAAGCCAGCGGAAGGCCTTGGTCAAGTGGCCAAAAGCACCGCAGTTGTGGGTCATCATGTGACTAAACCGGTGTCAGGAAACACTTGTCCTGTTTCTGACAAACATTACCTAACCAAACTTAAGCACACTTTTGCAAAGACTGATTTACTGAGCACATCTACTCTGTCTGAGGGACTGATTATTCAACAACCCTCTCCTCATCTTCCACCACGTTTCGCTCTGCATTGGACGAAGAACACTGGCTGCGAAACGTGTCCTGAATAAAGATAACCAAAATGTTGCACAAGTGTTTAACGATGTTTGGTGAATGTTACTGTCCACGAAGAGGCGTAGACAGGCGCTGTGAATCGACCCTGCAATCACAAATAATAGTAAGCACACACACACACCCCGACGAACATAGCTCTCCCCGAACCAAGCCACAGGAAGTGGCCAAAGGGCTCATAGCGGGCATGGCAAAGCTGCTGATGATTGGGACCTTCATTCACAAAGAAATTGACAGGAGAACTTGGAGCTACATGGGGCCCAGAACCGTGGAGAGCTAAGAGATGGAGTGGTACTGGAAAACTCATGTAACAGCACTTACTGTACACGACCGATAGTAGGAGAGGACGAACCCGAGCAAGACTGGACCGTTAATCACCTTGAGTAGTGCATAAACTGAGGATGTCACATATGACGCCCCCACGGGGCCCAGTGACCACGTTCTTCTTAGCTCGAATACACAGATAACAAGAGAGAAAGGAAGAGAAGGGCATACAAATGAAGGCCAAACAACAATAGAGGGACTACTGCATGAAGAATTTCCTTTCATGAACCGACACTCGCTAGGGAAGTCACTCAATGCTATGATGAAATGTGACAATATACAAGAACTCAGGAGAGGTTTTTAACCCTAGGTAACAGAAAATAATAAGAGGCCAGGACAAACCCTTGTACTCCTATGTGTAGAGAGGCCCAAAACCAAGTGGTGCAAAAATGGAAGAAGTATAGAAGTGCAAAAATAATTTTCCAGGAAATAAGGCGAGCATTCGTTCAGCCAGAAACGACTATGCGCAGTAAGACGGGAGCCCAACGACAATAACCCGAAAAAACCAAAAAATGACATAGCCAACAGAAGCCCAAATCTGACCTGAAGCTGTTTTACAAAGCCTTGCATGAGGAAAACAACAGTCAAGAACCAGCTCATCTGACTGGAGGAAGGAAAGGAGGGGGAATCACAAGAAAACGAACGAGAAGTCAGTAAAGAAGCTCAACAGGAGACCAAAAAAGTGTTCACAGAGGAGACGGAAGGTCATTGAGTGTTGGACACTCGTCATCTGAGTGTTGTACATCGTCTCTGAATTTATGTTTGACACCGTCATCGGGAATTTAGTTGTGACACTGTCATTGAGTGTTAGTTGTGCACTCGTCATCTGAGTGTTATGTTGTGACACTCGTCATCTGAGAGTTATGTTGTGACACTCGTCATCTGAGTGTTATGTTGTGACACTCATCATCTGAGAGTTATGTTGTGACACTCATCATCTGAGAGTTATGTTGTGACACTCATCATCTGAGTGTTATGTTGTGACACTCGTCATCTGAGTGTTATGTTGTGACACTCGTCATCTGAGTGTTATGTTGTAAACACTCGTTATCTGAGTGTTATGTTGTGACACTCGTCATCTGAGTGTTATGTTGTGACACTCGTCATCTGAGTGTTATGTTGTGACACTCGTCATCTGAGTGTTATGTTGTGACACTCGTCATCTGAGTGTTATGTTGTGACACTCGTCATCTAGATGTTATGTTGTGACACTCGTCATCTGAGTGTTATGTTGTGACACTCGTCATCTGAGTGTTGTGACACTCGTCATCTGAGTGTTGTGACACTCGTCATCTGAGTGTTGTGACACTCGTCATCTGAGAGTTATGTTGTGACACTCGTCATCTGAGAGTTATGTTGTGACACTCGTCATCTGAGTGTTATGTTGTGACACTCGTCATCTGAGTGTTATGTTGTGACACTCGTCATCTGAGTGTTATGTTGTGACACTCGTCATCTGAGTGTTATGTTGTGACACTCGTCATCTGAGTGTTATGTTGTGACACTCGTCATCTGAGTGTTATGTTGTGACACTCGTCATCTGATGTTATGTTGTGACACTCGTCATCTGAGTGTTATGTTGTGACACTCGTCATCTGAGTGTTATGTTGTGACACTCGTCATCTGAGTGTTATGTTGTGACACTCGTCATCTGAGTGTTATGTTGTGACACTCGTCATCTGAGAGTTATGTTGTGACACTCGTCATCTGAGTGTTATGTTGTGACACTCGTCATCTGAGTGTTATGTTGTGACACTCAGTGATACTCAGTGGTCAGTCGTCAGTACTCAGTGGTCAGTCGTCAGTACTCAGTGGTCAGTCGTCACGTGAGGTCACAGACCCTGAGCTGCCTTGGGGATTAGTGTGGACGGTTACAAAGCATGGCTTGCTTCTGCAGTGTTTTAAAAATTGGGGTTGGAGAGTTGAAGGAGGAGGTCTTGCTTCTCCAGGAGGAGATTAGGAGGCTGAAGGTCCACCTCAATGGGGCTGGGAGAGAGTGTGAGGTGGCTGGAGTTGTGGGGAATGAGGCTTCTAGCAGCGAGGTGCAGTCTGTCTCTCGCTGTGAGGAGGCTGTAGTTGGGGTGGCAGCAACGGCTACCAGCAGTGAGGTGCAGCCCAGCACCTGCTACAAGTGGCGAGTAGTTCACAGTAATGGAAGGCGCATCAGAGTAAGGAAAGTTAAGAGTGAAGATCTGAAGGTAGGAAATCGCTTCTCTGTTCTTCAGGATGAATGTACTTCAGTGGCCAGTGAAGGTAAGGGTACTACTGCCCCTGCTAATGGAGGTAAGCGCATTCTTGTGGTTGGTGACTCTCAGGTAAGATACATTGACCGTGCTTTTTGTAATAGGAATAAGAAGATGAGAGATAGAGTGTGCTTCCCTGGAGCTGGTGTTGGAGACATTGTCAACAGGCTGGATAATATCATGTCAGGTAATGGAGCAAGCCCATTATCTGTCTCAGTGCTGGTGGAAATGATATTGGGAAGGGTAGGAGAGAAGAGCTGCTAGATAATTTACAGGTCAGCTATAGATTTCATTAAGTCTAAGGGAGGGATCCCAATCATATGTAGCATCTTGCCTAGAAGGGGAGTAGGAAATGAATGGTTGTCTAGGGCAATTGGTGTAAATTGCTGGCTAGACAGATACTGCAAGGAACAGCAATCCCATTCATTGACAACTGGAACAACTTTTATGGCAAACATGATATGTATGCAAGGGATGGGGTACATCTCTCTGGGGCTGGGGTGGTAGCACTTGCAGACTCGATTGAGAAGGCCATTGGTGAAATGCCTATGATTTTAAACTGATGGAAGATAGAGGTATGGGGGTGTGTGGGAAACAAGCAGGTTGCAACACTTGGGTTGGAAACAGTAAATGTATAAAAGGCATTCAGCATGAAGTTATAAAATAAAGACAATAGATCAGGTCAGCAAACAAAGGGGACAGCAGAGGGCAGCAAGGGACTAGCTCCCTTAAGGTTTACTATACTAATAGCAGGAGTGTAAGAAATAAGATAGATGAGCTAAGATTAATTGCAAGTGCAGGAGACATAGATATTATTGCTATAACAGAGACCTGGCTCAATCTGAAAGATAGAGAGATGCCCCCTGAATGTCACATACAAGACTATAAATTATTCCACACTGACAGGGTCAACAGGAAAGGTGGTGGAGTAGCGATGTATGTCAGAGACAATTTAAATTGTTGTGTTAGACAAGATATTAAATTAGAAGCGTCAGCCACTGAATCTGTTTGGTTACAGCTTCTCGAGGGCCGAGAAAAACTAATTTTGGGTGTGATTTACAGGGCCCCAAATCTTGGATAGGGAGTGCAGTAAACTTCTATGGGACGAAATTCGTAAGGCATCTACATACGAAAATGTTGTCCTAATGGGAGATTTCAACTATAGACAGATTGACTGGAGCAATTTGACAGGAAATTTAGAGTCAGGTGACTTTCTTGATACGATCCAGGATTGTTTTTTTAAAACAGTTTGTGACAGAGCCAACTAGGGAAATAACCTCCTTGACTGGTTCTTGCCAGTAGGGAAACACTAATTAATAATCTTGAGGTTAATGATGAGCTTGGGGAAAGTGATCACAAAATCACTCAGTTTTAATATATCATGGAATTCCCCTAATAATGGCAATCAAGTCTCCGTCCCTGACTTTCGCTTGGCTGATTTCATAGGACTGAAAAATTACTTAGTGGGCTGAACTGGAATGACCTGACTAAGGGTCAGGTAGGTGGTGATGGTTGCCGATATGATGCTTTCCAGGGCATAGTTCTAGCTGCTCAGTCAAATTATGTTCCAAATAGGGAAATCAGATCAAACAAAAATGATCCTAAATGGATGAACAATAGATTAAAATATCTGATTGGTAAAAAGAGAGGCATATATAGGCAAATCAAAAGAGGAGAGGGGCAATTGAGAAATCGATATATTCAGTTAAAGAGAGAAATAAAAAAGGGAATTAGAAAAGCAAAAAGAGATTATGAGGTTAAAGTTGCAAGAGAATCGAAGACTAACCCAAAAGGATTCTTTCAGGTATACAGAAGTAAGATCAGGACAAGATAGGCCCACTCAAAAGTTCCTCGGGTCAGCTCACTGACAGTGATAAGGAAAGTGGTAGAATTTTTAACACATACTTCCTCTCAGTTTTTACACAGGAGGATACCAGCGATATTCCAGTAATGATAAATTTAAATGTAGAACAGGACGATAATAACTGTGTACTATTAGGGTCACAAGTGACATGGTCCTTAGGCAAATAGATAAATTAAAACCTAAAAAATCCCAGGCCCTGATGAACTGTATGCAAGGGTTCTAAAGGAATGTAAAGAGGAGCTTAGCACACCTTTGGCTAATCTTTTCAACATATCACTACAAACTGGCATGGTGCCAGATAAGTGGAAAATGGCAAATGTGATACCTATTTTTCAAAACAGGTGACAGGTCCTTAGCTTCGAACTATAGACCAATAAGCCTAACCTCCATAGTGGGAAAATTTATGGAATCAATAATTGCCGAGGCAGTTCGTAGCCACCTTGAAAAGCATAAATTAATCAACGAATCTCAGCATGGTTTTACAAAGGGGCGTTCCTGCCTTACGAATTTATTAACTTTTTTCACTAAGGTATTTGAGGAGGTAGATCATGGTAATGAATATGATATTGTGTATATGGACTTCAGTAAGGCTTTTGACAGGGTCCCACATCAGAGACTATTGAGGAAAATTAAAGCACATGGAATAGGAGGAGAAATTTTTTTCCTGGATAGAGGCATGGTTGACAAATAGGCAGCAGAGAGTTTGCATAAATGGGGAGAAATCAGAGTGGGGAAGTGTCACGAGCGGTGTTCCACAGGGGGCAGTGTTGGGCCCCCTGCGTTCACAATCTACATAACACGACATAGATGAGGGCATAAAGAGCGACATCGGGAAGTTTGCCGATGACACCAAAATAGGCCGTCGAATTCTTTGACGAGGACATTCGAGCACTCCAGAAGATTTGAATAGACTGATGCAGTGGTCGGAAGTGGCAGATGCAGTTTAATATAGACAAATGCAAAGTTCTAAATGTTGGACAGGACAATAATCATGCCACATATAAACTAAATAATGTAGATCTTAATATTACGGATTGCGAAAAAGATTTAGGATTCTGGGTTTGCAGTAATCTGAAACCAAGACAACAGTGCATAAGTGTTCGCAATAAAGCTAATAGAATCCTTGGCTTCATATCAAGAAGCATAAATAATAGGAGTCCTCAGGTTGTTCTTCAACTCTATACATCCTTGGTTAGGCCTCATTTAGATTTTGCTGCACAGTTTTGGTCACCTTATTACAGAATGGATATAAATTCTCTGGAAAATGTACAAGGAGGATGACAAAGTTGATCCCATGTATCAGAACCTTCCCTATGAGGATAGACTAAGGGCCCTGAATCTGCACTCTCTAGAAAGACGTAGAATTAGGGGGGATATGATTGAGGTGTATAAATGGAAGACAGGAATAAATAAAGGGGATGTAAATAGTGTGCTGAAAATATCTAGCCTAGACAGGACTCGCAGCAATGGTTTTAAGTTGGAAAAATTCAGATTCAGGAAGGATATAGGAAAGTACTGGTTTGGTAATAGAGTTGTGGATGAGTGGAACAAACTCCCAAGTACCGTTATAGAGGCCAGAACGTTGTGTAGCTTTAAAAATAGGTTGGATAAATACATGAGTGGATGTGGGTGGGTGTGAGTTAGACCTGATAGCTTGTGCTACCAGGTCGGTTGCCGTGTTCCTCCCTTAAGTCAATGTGACCTGACCTGACTAGGTTGGGTGCATTGGCTTAAGCCGGTAGGAGACTTGGACCTGCCTCGCATGGGCCAGTAGGCCTTCTGCAGTGTTCCTTCGTTCTTATGTTCTTATGTTCTTATGACACTCGTCATCTGAGTGTTATGTTGTGACACTCGTTATCTGAGTGTTATGTTGTGACACTCGTCATCTGAGTGTTGTGTTGTGACACTCGTTATCTGAGTGTTATGTTGTGACACTCGTCATCTGAGTGTTATGTTGTGACACTCGTTATCTGAGTGTTATGTTGTGACACTCGTCATCTGAGTGTTGTGTTGTGACACTCGTCATCTGAGTGTTATGTTGTGACACTCGTCATCTGAGTGTTATGTTGTGACACTCATCATCTGAGTGTTGTGTTGTGACACTCGTTATCTGAGTGTTATGTTGTGACACTCGTCATCTGAGTGTTGTGTTGTGACACTCGTTATCTGAGTGTTATGTTGTGACACTCGTCATCTGAGTGTTATGTTGTGACACTCGTCATCTGAGTGTTATGTTGTGACACTCGTTATCTGAGTGTTATGTTGTGACACTCGTCATCTGAGAGTTATGTTGTGACACTCGTTATCTGAGTGTTATGTTGTGACACTCGTCATCTGAGTGTTGTGTTGTGACACTCGTTATCTGAGTGTTATGTTGTGACACTCGTCATCTGAGTGTTGTGTTGTGACACTCGTTATCTGAGTGTTATGTTGTGACACTCGTCATCTGAGTGTTATGTCTGAATTTTCCATTTAATAAGATCTCCACAGAATTATTTTATCCTAAAAAATAAATATATTTCTTTGAACATTTTTGGATTAATTTTGATCAAAGTAAAAAACTGAACGATTTTGTTGATGGTTAACATTTATTTTCCGAGTGGTTAATTAGGTACCCCTGAAGGGAACCTTAATTAGTTGCCAGATTTGTTATTATCCGAGTGATAATTAGGTAATCCTGAAGGAAACCTTCAATTAGTTGCCACATTTGTTTTTTTCCGAGTGGTTAATTAGGTACCTCTGAAGGGAACCTTCAATTAGTTGCCAGATTTGTTATTTTCCGAGTGGTTAATTAGGTACCCCTGAAGGGAACCTTCAATTAGTTGCCAGATTTGTTATTTTCCGAGTGGTTAATTAGGTACCCCTCAAGGGAACCTTAATTATTTGCCAGATTTGTTATTTTCCGAGTGGCTAATTAGGTACCCCTGAAGGGAACCTTCAATTAGTTGCCAGATTTGTTATTTTCCGAGTGGTTAATTAGGTACCCCTGAAGGGAACCTTAATTATTTGCCAGATTTGTTATTTTCCGAGTGGCTAATTAGGTACCCCTGAAGGGAACCTTCAATTAGTTGCCAGATTTGGTTTTTTCCGAGTGGTTAATTAGGTACCCCTGAAGGGAACCTTCAATTAGTTGCCAGATTTGTTATTATCCGAGTGGTTAATTAGGTACCCCTGAAGGGAACCTTCAATTAGTTGCCAGATTTGTTATTTTCCGAGTGGTTAATTAGGTACCCCTGAAGGGAACCTTCAATTAGTTGCCAGATTTGTTATTTTCCGAGTGGTTAATTAGGTACCCCTGGAGGGAACCTTAATTAGTTGCCAAAATTTTTATTTTTATTCCTGCAACTTTTCCTTTTTCTTTCGCTTATAACTCGAGAACACCTCATCCGATCGGCTTCAAAATTTTAAACGGCTGTGTAGAGAAAGTACCCCACGATTCTAGGAACAGTTTGCTTGTACAGGTTCCCCGTCACCAGAGTTATCCAGCTGGTTCCCAGCATCATGGAACAGCTTCGATTACTGTTAATACCCACGGTGGTATACCTTCAGACGTTCATAAAGAATGATCTATTGCTTGAAGGAGTGTGGAACGATCTATTGCTTGAAGGAGTGTGGAACGATCTATTGCTTGAAGGAGTGTGGAACGATCTATTGCTTGAAGGAGGGTGGAACGATCTATTGCTTGAAGGAGTGTGGAACGATCTATTGCTTGAAGGAGGGTGGAACGATCTATTGCTTGAAGGAGTGTGGAACGATCTATTGCTTGAAGGAGTGTGGAACGATCTATTGCTTGAAGGAGGGTGGAACGATCTATTGCTTGAAGGAGTGTGGAACGATCTATTGCTTGAAGGAGGGTGGAACGATCTATTGCTTGAAGGAGTGTGGAACGATCTATTGCTTGAAGAGTGTGGAACGATCTATTGCTTGAAGGAGGGTGGAACGATCTATTGCTTGAAGGAGGGTGGAACGATCTATTGCTTGAAGGTGGATGGAGGGTGGAACGATCTATTGCTTGAAGGTGGATGGAGGGTGGAACGATCTATTGCTTGAAGGTGGATGGAGGGTGGAACGATCTATTGCTTGAAGGAGGGTGGAACGATCTATTGCTTGAAGGAGGGTGGAACGATCTATTGCTTGAAGGAGGGTGGAACGATCTATTGCTTGAAGGAGGGTGGAACGATCTATTGCTTGAAGGTGGATGGAGGGTGGAACGATCTATTGCTTGAAGGTGGATGGAGGGTGGAACGATCTATTGCTTGAAGGTGGATGGAGGGTGGAACGATCTATTGCTTGAAGGAGGGTGGAGGGTGGAACGATCTATTGCTTGAAGGTTGATGGAGGGTGGAACGATCTATTGCTTGAAGGAGGGTGGAACGATCTATTGCTTGGAGGAGGGTGGAGGGTGTAACGATCTATTGCTTGAAGGAGTGTGAAACGATCTATTGCTTGAAGGAGGGTGGAACGATCTATTGCTTGAAGGAGTGTGGAACGATCTATTGCTTGAAGGAGGGTGGAACGATCTATTGCTTGAAGGAGGGTGGAACGATCTATTGCTTGAAGGTGGATGGAGGGTGGAACGATCTATTGCTTGAAGGTGGATGGAGGGTGGAACGATCTATTGCTTGAAGGTGGATGGAGGGTGGAACGATCTATTGCTTGAAGGAGGGTGGAGGGTGGAACGATCTATTGCTTGAAGGTTGATGGAGGGTGGAACGATCTATTGCTTGAAGGAGGGTGGAACGATCTATTGCTTGGAGAAGGGTGGAGGGTGTAACGATCTATTGCTTGAAGGTGGATGGAGGGTGGAACGATCTATTGCTTGAAGGAGGGTGGAACGATCTATTGCTTGAAGGAAGATGGAACGATCTATTGCTTGAAGGAGGTGTGTAACGATCTATTGCTTGAAGGAGTGTGGAACGATCTATTGCTTGAAGGAGGGTGGAACGATCTATTGCTTGAAGGAGGGTGGAACGATCTATTGCTTGAAGGAAGATGGAACGATCTATTGCTTGAAGGAGTGTGTAACGATCTATTGCTTGAAGGAGTGTGGAACGATCTATTGCTTGAAGGAGGGTGGAACGATCTATTGCTTGAAGGAGGGTGGAACGATCTATTGCTTGAAGGAGGGTGGAACGATCTATTGCTTGAAGGAGTGTGGAACGATCTATTGCTTGAAGGAGGGTGGAACGATCTATTGCTTGAAGGAGGGTGGAACGATCTATTGCTTGAAGGAGGATGGAACGATCTATTGCTTGAAGGAGTGTGTAACGATCTATTGATTGAAGGAGGGTGGAATGATCTATTGCTTGAAGGAGGGTGGAATGATCTATTGCTTGAAGGAGTGTGTAACGATCTATTGATTGAAGGAGGGTGGAATGATCTATTGCTTGAAGGAGGGTGGAATGATCTATTGCTTGAAGGAGTGTGTAACGATCTATTGATTGAAGGAGGGTGGAATGATCTATTGCTTGAAGGAGTGTGGAGGGTGGCACTCAAGTGTGTAGCTGCACACCTGCCGATTGTGCGTGTGAAAAATATTATTATTCCCGTTAAATCACGTTACTGTGGATATATTTAAGTGTTGGTCTTGTGAGCAGGTTTAATGGCTGGTGTGTGTGACGTGACGCACCAGCCATAAGTGACTTGGTCCGCTGGTGACTCCGCCTGACACTGCTCCGCTGGTGACTCCGCCTAACACTGCTCCGCTGGTGACTCCGCCTAACACTGCTCCGCTGGTGACTCCGCCTAACACTGCTCCGCTGGTGACTCCGCCTAACACTGCTCCGCTGGTGACTCCGCCTGACACTGCTCCGCTGGTGACTCCGCCTAACACTGCTCCGCTGGTGACTCCGCCTGACACTGCTCCGCTGGTGACTCCGCCTAACACTGCTCCGCTGGTGACTCCGCCTAACACTGCTCCGCTGGTGACTCCGCCTAACACTGCTCCGCTGGTGACTCTGCCTAACACTGCTCCGCTGGTGACTCCGCCTAACACTGCTCCGCTGGTGACTCCGCCTAACACTGCTCCGCTGGTGACTCCGCCTAACACTGCTCCGCTGGTGACTCCGCCTGACACTGCTCCGCTGGTGACTCCGCCTAACACTGCTCCGCTGGTGACTCCGCCTGACACTGCTCCGCTGGTGACTTCCGCCTAACACTGCTCCGCTGGTGACTCCGCCTAACACTGCTCCGCTGGTGACTCCGCCTGACACTGCTCCGCTGGTGACTCCGCCTAACACTGCTCCGCTGGTGACTCCGCCTAACACTGCTCCGCTGGTGACTCTGCCTAACACTGCTCCGCTGGTGACTCCGCCTAACACTGCTCCGCTGGTGACTCCGCCTAACACTGCTCCGCTGGTGACTCCGCCTAACACTGCTCCGCTGGTGACTCCGCCTAACACTGCTCCGCTGGTGACTCCGCCTAACACTGCTCCGCTGGTGACTCCGCCTAACACTGCTCCGCTGGTGACTCCGCCTAACACTGCTCCGCCTCATCTGTCGCCAGTATATAATCTCTGCATCTGCAAATATGCTGATTTAAAATATATAGTTATAATCATAATTTTTTAAGGGGTGGACGGGTAAGCCAGCGGAAGGCCTTGGTCAAGTGGCCAAAAGCTCCAGTTGTGGGTCATCATGTGACTAAGACCGGTGTCAGGAAACACTTGTCCTGTTTCCTGACAAACCTTACCTAACCTAACTTAAGCCACACTTTTGCAAAGACTGATGTACTGAGCACATCTACTCCTGGCTGAGGGACTGATTACTTCAACCCTCTCCTCATCTTCCACGTTTCTCTGCATTGGACTGAAGAAGTCACTGGCTGGCGAAACGTGTCCAGAATAAAGATACCAAAATGTTGCACAAGTGTTTATCGTTGGTTGGTGAATGTTACTGCCAGCGAAGAGGCGTAGACAGGCGCTGTGAATCGACCCTGCAATCACAAATAGGTAAGCACACACACACACCCCGGACATCATAGCTCTCACCGAAACCAAGCTCACAGGAAGTGGCCAGAAGGGCTCATGCGGGCAGGGCAAAGCTGCTGATTGGGTGACTTCAGTCACAAAGAAATTGACTGGGAGAACTTGGAGCTACATGGGGGCCCAGAAACGTGGAGAGCTAAGATGATGGAGGTGGTACTGGAAAACCTCATGTACCAGCACGTAAGGGACACTACCAGAGATAGAGGAGAGGACGAACCAGCAAGACTGGACCTGGTATTCACCTTGAGTAGTGCAGAAACTGAGGATGTCACATATGAACGCCCCCTCGGGGCCAGTGACCACGTGCTTCTGAGCTTCGAATACACAGAGTTACAAGTGGAGAAGGAAGGAGGAAGGGCAGGACAAATGAAGCCAAACAACAAGAGAGGGGACTACAGAGGCATGAAGAATTTCCTGCATGAGACAGGACACTCGCAGGGAAGTCACTAAATGCGATGATGGAATATGTGACAATATACAAGGAAGCTCAGGAGAGGTTTGAACCCAAGGGTAACAGAAATAATAAGAAGGCCAGGACAATCCCTTGGTTCACTCGAAGGTGTAGAGAGGCCAAAACCAAGTGTGCTAGAGAATGGAAGAAGTATAGAAGGCAAAAAATCCAGGAGAATAAGGCGAGCAGTCGTACAGCCAGAAACGAATATGCGCAGGTAAGAAGGGAGGCCCAACGACAATACGAAAATGACATAGCAACAGAAGCCAAATCTGACCTGAAGCTGTTTTACAACCACTTCAGGAGGAAAACAACAGTCAAGGACCAGCTAATCAGACTGAGGAAGGAAGGAGGGGAGATCACAAGAAACGACCGAGAAGTATGTGAAGAGCTCAACAGGAGATCCAAAGAAGTGTTCACAGAGGAGACGGAAGGGATCCCAGAAAGACGGAGACGTGAGGTCCACCATCAAGTGTTAGACACAATACATACAACTGAGGAAGAAGACCGCAGACAGGTGGCCAAAGACTGCAAACCTCACTCAAGGAGGAAGATCTTGGGGTGAGTATATTAACGAGCACGTCGCCGAAGTACACATTAACCGATGACTGCTGCAGCCTATGGGCGCCTGGCAAACCTGAGAATAGTGTTCCGATACCTCAGTAAGGAATCGTTCAAGACTCTGTACACTGTGTACGTCAGGCCCATACTGGAGTACTCAGCACCAGTTTGAAACCCACACCTGGTCAAGCACGTCAAGAAATTAGAGAAGGTGTAAAGGTTTGCTATAAGGCTGGTTCCAGAGCTAAGGGAAATGTCTTATGAAGAAAGGTTAAGGGAAATCGGTCTGACGACACTGGAGTACAGGAGGGTCAGGGGAGACATGATAACAACATATAAAATACTGCGTGGAATAGATAAGGTGGACAAAGACAGGATGTTCCAGAGATGGGACATAGAAACAAAGGGTCACAATTGGAAGTTGAAGACTCAGATGAGTCAAATTGATGTTAGGTAGTATTTCTTTAGCCACAGAGTTGTCATGAAGTGGAATAATCTGGCAAGTGATGTAGTGGAGGCAGGAACCATATATAGTTTTAAGACGAGGTATGATAAAGCTCATGGAGCAGGGGGAGAGAGGACTCAGTAGCGGTCAGTGAAGAGGCGGGGCCAGGTGCCGAGTCTCGACCCCTACAAACACAAATAGGTGAGTACACACACACACACACACACACACACACACACACACACACACACACACACACACACACACACACACACACACACACACAGTATGTCTTCTGTGGTCAAATTAGTCCATATGTTTATCATTTTTAAATTTGAATCGTCAGAATCCGCGTGATAACAGGAGAATGCCTCTTCCGATCACCTTGAGTGTTACCACACTGGAGTGTTCCCTACACAACGATCACCTTGAGTGTTACCACACTGGAGTGTTCCCTACACAACGATCACCTTGAGTGTTACCACACTGGAGTGTTCCCTACACAACGATCACCTTGAGTGTTACCACACTGGAGTGTTCCCTACACACCGATCACCTTGAGTGTTACCACACTGGAGTGTTCCCTACACAACGATCACCTTGAGTGTTACCACACTGGAGTGTTCCCTACACAACGATCACCTTGAGTGTTACCACACTGGAGTGTTCCCTACACAACGATCACCTTGAGTGTTACCACACTGGAGTGTTCCCTACACAACGATCACCTTGAGTGTTACCCCCACACTGGAGTGTTCCCTACACACCGATCACCTTGAGTGTTACCCCCACACTGGAGTGTTCCCTACACACCGATCACCTTGAGTGTTACCACACTGGAGTGTTCCCTACACAACGATCACCTTGAGTGTTACCACACTGGAGTGTTCCCTACACAACGATCACCTTGAGTGTTACCACACTGGAGTGTTCCCTACACAACGATCACCTTGAGTGTTACCACACTGGAGTGTTCCCTACACAACGATCACCTTGAGTGTTACCACACTGGAGTGTTCCCTACACAACGATCACCTTGAGTGTTACCCCCACACTGGAGTGTTCCCTACACAACGATCACCTTGAGTGTTACCACACTGGAGTGTTCCCTACACAACGATCACCTTGAGTGTTACCACACTGGAGTGTTCCCTACACACCGATCACCTTGAGTGTTACCACACTGGAGTGTTCCCTACACAACGATCACCTTGAGTGTTACCACACTGGAGTGTTCCCTACACAACGATCACCTTGAGTGTTACCACACTGGAGTGTTCCCTACACAACGATCACCTTGAGTGTTACCCCCACACTGGAGTGTTCCCTACACAACGATCACCTTGAGTGTTACCACACTGGAGTGTTCCCTACACAACGATCACCTTGAGTGTTACCCCCACACTGGAGTGTTCCCTACACAACGATCACCTTGAGTGTTACCACACTGGAGTGTTCCCTACACAACGATCACCTTGAGTGTTACCACACTGGAGTGTTCCCTACACAACGATCACCTTGAGTGTTACCACACTGGAGTGTTCCCTACACAACGATCACCTTGAGTGTTACCACACTGGAGTGTTCCCTACACAACGATCACCTTGAGTGTTACCCCCACACTGGAGTGTTCCCTACACAACGATCACCTTGAGTGTTACCACACTGGAGTGTTCCCTACACAACGATCACCTTGAGTGTTACCACACTGGAGTGTTCCCTACACAACGATCACCTTGAGTGTTACCGCACTGGAGTGTTCCCTACACACCGATCACCTTGAGTGTTACCGCACTGGAGTGTTCCCTACACAACGATCACCTTGAGTGTTACCGCACTGGAGTGTTCCCTACACACCGATCACCTTGAGTGTTACCGCACTCGAGTGTTCCCTACACAACGATCACCTTGAGTGTTACCCCCACACTGGAGTGTTCCCTACACAACGATCACCTTGAGTGTTACCACACTGGAGTGTTCCCTACACACCGATCACCTTGAGTGTTACCGCACTGGAGTGTTCCCTACACACCGATCACCTTGAGTGTTACCACACTGGAGTGTTCCCTACACACCGATCACCTTGAGTGTTACCCCCACACTGGAGTGTTCCCTACACACCGATCACCTTGAGTGTTACCACACTGGAGTGTTCCCTACACACCGATCACCTTGAGTGTTACCGCACTGGAGTGTTCCCTACACACCGATCACCTTGAGTGTTACCACACTGGAGTGTTCCCTACACACCGATCACCTTGAGTGTTACCGCACTGGAGTGTTCCCTACACACCGATCACCTTGAGTGTTACCACACTGGAGTGTTCCCTACACAACGATCACCTTGAGTGTTACCACACTGGAGTGTTCCCTACACAACGATCACCTTGAGTGTTACCACACTGGAGTGTTCCCTACACACCGATCACCTTGAGTGTTACCACACTGGAGTGTTCCCTACACAACGATCACCTTGAGTGTTACCACACTGGAGTGTTCCCTACACACCGATCACCTTGAGGGTTACCACACTGGAGTGTTCCCTACACACCGATCACCTTGAGGGTTACCACACTGGAGTGTTCCCTACACACCGATCACCTTGAGGGTTACCACACTGGAGTGTTCCCTACACAACGATCACCTTGAGTGTTACCCCCACACTGGAGTGTTCCCTACACAACGATCACCTTGAGTGTTACCCCCACACTGGAGTGTTCCCTACACAACGATCACCTTGAGTGTTACCCCCACACTGGAGTGTTCCCTACACAACGATCACCTTGAGTGTTACCCCCACACTGGAGTGTTCCCTACACACCGATCACCTTGAGTGTTACCACACTGGAGTGTTCCCTACACACCGATCACCTTGAGGGTTACCACACTGGAGTGTTCCCTACACAACGATCACCTTGAGGGTTACCACACTGGAGTGTTCCCTACACAACGATCACCTTGAGGGTTACCACACTGGAGTGTTCCCTACACACCGATCACCTTGAGGGTTACCACACTGGAGTGTTCCCTACACAACGATCACCTTGAGTGTTACCCCCACACTGGAGTGTTCCCTACACAACGATCACCTTGAGTGTTACCCCCACACTGGAGTGTTCCCTACACAACGATCACCTTGAGTGTTACCCCCACACTGGAGTGTTCCCTACACACCGATCACCTTGAGTGTTACCCCCACACTGGAGTGTTCCCTACACAACGATCACCTTGAGTGTTACCACACTGGAGTGTTCCCTACACAACGATCACCTTGAGTGTTACCACACTGGAGTGTTCCCTACACACCGATCACCTTGAGTGTTACCGCACTGGAGTGTTCCCTACACACCGATCACCTTGAGTGTTACCCCCACACTGGAGTGTTCCCTACACAACGATCACCTTGAGTGTTACCACACTGGAGTGTTCCCTACACAACGATCACCTTGAGTGTTACCACACTGGAGTGTTCCCTACACAACGATCACCTTGAGTGTTACCGCACTGGAGTGTTCCCTACACACCGATCACCTTGAGTGTTACCACACTGGAGTGTTCCCTACACACCGATCACCTTGAGTGTTACCACACTGGAGTGTTCCCTACACACCGATCACCTTGAGTGTTACCACACTGGAGTGTTCCCTACACACCGATCACCTTGAGTGTTACCACACTGGAGTGTTCCCTACACACCGATCACCTTGAGTGTTACCCCCACACTGGAGTGTTCCCTACACACCGATCACCTTGAGTGTTACCACACTGGAGTGTTCCCTACACAACGATCACCTTGAGTGTTACCACACTGGAGTGTTCCCTACACAACGATCACCTTGAGTGTTACCACACTGGAGTGTTCCCTACACAACGATCACCTTGAGTGTTACCACACTGGAGTGTTCCCTACACAACGATCACCTTGAGTGTTACCACACTGGAGTGTTCCCTACACAACGATCACCTTGAGTGTTACCACACTGGAGTGTTCCCTACACAACGATCACCTTGAGTGTTACCACACTGGAGTGTTCCCTACACAACGATCACCTTGAGTGTTACCACACTGGAGTGTTCCCTACACACCAGGACTCTCACTTCAGTTGGATAACCGTAGAATGTCTGTATTTTTCAATGGTTTCAAAATATTACAAGTGACCCTAGTGGGTTTAGCTCTTCTTTTATCATAATGATTCAAAATATTAACAGTGATGCAGCTCGTAAACCGTTTGTCCAGATATATATATATATATATATATATATATATATATATATATATATATATATAAACACTGATCTCTGGCTGAAGGAGACTCGAACCTACGAACCTTAGGACAAGGTACGCAGTGCTTTACCAATCTACCCACACTGGACCAACACCTTGGCGTGTAGCATGCGCTACACGTTTGATCCAAGGCAGCCAGCTTTCAGGGAGAAGGCTTACAGCTTTTCATCTCCTCCCCTGCATGCATCAGCCTTACTAGAGATTTGAACAATGCAAGGAATTCGCGAGAGCATGCGAAATATACACAAACACTGATTGGTCCAGTGTGGGTAGATTGGTAAAGCACTGCGTACCTTGTCCTAAGGTTCGTAGGTTCGAGTCTCCTTCAGCCAGAGATCAGTGTTTGTGTATATTTCGCTTGCTCTTGTGAATTCCTTGCATATATATTTATATATATATATATATATATATATATATATATATATATATATATATATATATATATATATATATATTGTATTGAAAACGTTAAAGAAAATAACTTGGACTCTCTGGATTCCAAGAAATAACTAGAGAATGCTCTCTGGGATAGATTTCAAACTTTCTCGTTCAACTTTGTCAATTTTAAATTGTAAATTTTTATTCAATAAATTTACTTACCTGAGAAATTAATAATAACTATTTTAATCGGTTCAGCTTGGTGCTGGTGTAACCACCCTAGGAGAAGCTTGGTGCTGATGTAACCACCGTGGGAGAAGCTTGGTGGTGATGTAGCCACCCTGGGAGAAGCTTGGTGCTGGTGTAACCACCCTGGGAGAAGCTTGGTGCTGATGTAACCACCCTGGGAGAAGCTTGGTGCTGGTGTAACCACCCGGAGAAGTTTGGGTGTTGTAACACCCTGGGAGAAGCTTTGTGCGTGTAACCACCCGGAGAAGCTTGTGTGGTGTAACCACCTGGAGAAGCTTGTCTGTTAACACCCTGAGAAGCTTGGTGCTGTGTAAACCACCCTGGAGAAGCTTGGTGCTGTGTAACCACTGGACAAGCTTGGTGTAAACACAGACTTTGTGTACAACACTGCATTTGTGTACACCAGAACTTGTGTATAAACAGCCACTGTGAAACGACTTTTGTTACACAGCAGCTTGTTGTTACCAACACGCAACTTTGTGTAACACCTAGACTTTGTGTGTAAACAGCACTGTGTACAACAGTACTTGATGTAACACTAACAGCACTGTGTACAACACAAGCACTTTGTGTACAACACAGTACTTTGTGTACAACACAGTACTTTGTGTAACAACACAGCACTGTGTACAACACAGCACTGTGTACAACACAGTCACTTGTTACACACACACTGTGTACAACACAGTACTTTGTGTACAACACAGCACTGTGTACACACAACTTTGTGACAACACAGCACTGTGTACAACACAGCACTTTGTGTACAACACAGTACTTTGTGTACAACACAGTACTTTGTGTACAACCAGCACTGTGTACAACACAGCACTTTGTGTACAACACAGCACTTTGTGTACAACACAGCACTGTGTCAACACAGCACTTGTGTACAACACAGCACTTGTGTAAACACAGCACTTTGTGTAAACACAGTACTTGTGTACAACACAGCATTTGTGTACAACACAACTTTGTGTACAACACAGCACTTGTGTAAACAACTGCAGAACTTTGGTACAACAGCATTGTGTACAAGCACATGTCAACTGTGTACAACACAGCAACTGTGTACAACAACACTTTGTGTACAACACAGCACTGTGTACAACCACACTTTGTGTACAACACATACTTTGTGTACAACAGACTTTGTGTACACCACACTGTGACACAGCACTTGTGTACAACACAGACACTTTGTGTACAACACAGCACTGTGTACAACAGTACTTGTGTACAACACAGCACTGTGTACAAACACAGCACTTTGTGTACAACACAGTACTTTGTGTACAACACAGTACTTTGTGTACAACACGACTGTGTACACACAGCACTTGTGTACAACCACAGACTTGTGTACAACACAGATTGTGCGTACACACTAGCATGTGTACAACACAACACTTTGTGTACAACACAGCACTTTGTGTTACAACACAGACTTTGTGTAAACCATCACTTTGTGACAACCACACTGTGTACAACACAGCACTTTGTGTACAAACACAGACTTTGTGTACAACACAGCACTGTGTACAACACAGCACTGTGTACAACACAGCACTTTGTGTAACACACGCACTTTGTGTACAACACAGTACTTTGTGTACAACACAGCACTGTGTACAACACAACACTTTGTGTACAACACAGCACTGTGTACAACACAGCACTTTGTGTACAACACACTGGAACACTGTGTACAACACACACTTTGTGTACAACACAGCACTGTGTAAACACAACTTTGTGTACACCAACTGGACACAGCAACTTTGTGTACAAACAGCACTGTGTACAACACAGCACTGTGTACAACACAACACTTTGTGTACAACAACTAGACACTCTTGTGTACAACACAGCACTGTGTACAACACGAGCACTTTGTGTATAACACAGCACTGTGTACAACACGCACTGTGTACAACACAGCACTTTGTGTACAACCACATTTGGACAACCGCCTGTGTACAACACAGCACTTTGTGTATAACACAGCACTGTGTACAACACAGCACTTTGTGTAACAACCACAGACTTTGTGTACAACACAGCACTTGTACAACACACTACTTGTGTAAACACGCACTGTGTCAACACAGACTTTGTGTACAACACAGCACTTTGTGTACAAACACAGCACTTGTGCAACACAACTTTGTGTACAACATCAGTACTTTGTGTACAACACAGCACTGTGTACAACACAGCACTTTGTGTACAACACAGTACTTTGTGTACAACACAGTACTTTGTGTACAACACAGCACTTGTGTACAACACAGCACTGTGTACATCACAGCACTTTGTGTACAACACAGCACTTTGTGTACAACACAGCACTGTGTACAACACAGCACTGTGTACAACACAGCACTTTGTGTACACACAGCACTGTGTACAACACAGCACTTTGTGTACAACACAGCACTGTGTACAACACAGCACTTTGTGTACAAACACAGCACTTGTGTACAACACAGCACTTTGTGTACAACACAGCACTTTGTGTACAACACAGCACTTTGTGTACAACACAGTACTTGTGTACAACACACAGCACTTGTGTACAACACAGCACTTTGTACAACACAGCACTTTGTGTACAACACAGCACTGTGTACAACACACACTTTGTGTACAACACAGCACTTTGTGTACAACACAGCACTGTGTACAACACAGCACTGTGTAACAACACAGCACTTTGTGTACAACACAGCACTGTGTACAACACAGCACTTTGTGTACAACACAGCACTGTGTTACAACACAGCACTTTGTGTACAACACAGCACTTTGTGTACAACACAGCACTTTGTGTACAACACAGCACTTGTGTACAACACAGCACTGTGTACAAACAACAGCACTTTGTGTACAACACAGCATTGTGTACAACACAAGCACTGTGTACAACACAGCACTGTGTACAACACAGCACTTTGTGTACAACACAGCACTGTGTACAACACAGCACTTTGTGTACAACACAGCACTGTGTACAACACAGCACTTTGTGTACAACACAGCACTGTGTACAACACAGCACTTTGTGTACAACACAGCACTGTGTACAACACAGCACTGTGTACAACACAGCACTGTGTACAACACAGCACTTTGTGTACAACACAGCACTTTGTGTACAACACAGCACTTGTGTACAACACAGCACTTGTGTACAACACAGCACTGTGTACAACACAGCACTTTGTGTACAACACAGTACTTTGTGTACAACACAGTACTTTGTGTACAACACAGCACTGTGTACAACACAGCACTGTGTACAACACAGCACTTTGTGTACAACACAGCACTGTGTACAACACAGCACTTTGTGTACAACACAGCACTGTGTACAACACAGACTTTGTGTACAACACAGCACTGTGTACAACACAGCACTTTGTGTACAACACAGCACTTGTGTACAACACAGCACTTGTGTAAACACAGCACTGTGTACAACACACACTTTGTGTACAACACAGCACTTTGTGTACACAGACTTGTGTCAACACAGCACTTTGTGTACAACACAGCACTGTTGTACAACACACTTTGTGTACAACACAACTGTGTACAACACAGCACTTTGTGTACAAACACAGCACTTTGTGTACAACACAGCACTTTGTGTACAACACAGCACTTTGTGTACAACACGCACTGTGTACAACAGACTTTGTGTACAACACAGCATTTGTGTACAACACAGCACTTTGTGTACAACACAGCACTTTGTGTACAACACAGCACTTTGTGTACAACACAGCACTTTGTGTACAACACAGACTTTGTGTACAACACAGTACTTTGTGTACAACACAGCACTGTGTACAACACAACACATTTGTGTACAACACAGCACTTTGTGTACAACACAGCACTTGTGTACAACACAGTACATTTGTGTACAACGACAAGCACTGTGTACAACACAGCACTTGTGTACAACACAGCACTTTGTGTACAACACAGCACTGTGTACAACACAGCACTGTGTACAACACAGCACTTTGTGTACAACACAGCACTTTGTGTACAACACAGCACTTGTGTACAACACAGCACTGTGTACAACACAACACTTGTGTACAACACAGCACTGTGTACAACACAGCACTTGTGTACAACACAGCACTGTGTACAACACATACTGTGTACAACACAATACTTTGTGTACAACACAGCACTGTGTACAACACAGCACTTTGTGTACAACACAGCACTGTGTACAACACAACACTTTGTGTACAACACAGCACTGTGTACAAACAGCACTTGTGTACAACACAGCACTGTGTACAACACAAGCACTGTGTACAACACAGCACTGTGTACAACACAGTACTTTGTGTACAACACAGTACTTTGTGTACAACACAGCACTTGTGTACAAACACAAGCACTGTGTACAACACAACACTTTGTGTACAACTACAACACTTTGTGTACAACACAGCACTGTGTACAACACAGCACTTTGTGTACAACACAGTACTTGTGTACAACACAGTCACTGTGTACAACACAGCACTGTGTACAACACAGCACTTGTGTACAACACAGTACTTTGTGTACAACACAGTACTTTGTGTACAACACAGCAGTGTGTACAACACAGCACTTTGTGTACAACACAGTACTTTGTGAACAACACAGCACTGTGTACAACACAGCACTTTGTGTACAACACAGTACTTTGTGTACAACACAGTACTTGTGTACAACACAGCACTGTGTACAACACAGCACTTGTGTACAACAAAACACTTTGTGTACAACACAGCACTCTGTGTACAACACAGCACTGTGTACAACACAGCACTTTGTGTATAACACAGCACTGTGTACAACACAGCACTTTGTGTGCAACACAGCACTGTGTACAACACAGCACTTTGTGTCAACACAGCACTGTGTACAACAGCACTTTGTGTACAACACAGCACTTTGTGTACAACACAGCACTATGTACAACAGTACTTTGTGTACAACACAGCACTTTGTGTACAACACAGCACTTTGTGTACAACACAGTACTTTGTGTACAACACAGTACTTTGTGTACAACACAACACTTTGTGTACAACACAGTACTTTTTGTACAACACAGCACTTTGTGTACAACACAGCACTGTGTACAACACAGCACTTTGTTTACAACACAGCACTTTGTGTACAACACAGCACTTTGTGTACAACACAGCACTGTGTACAACAGCACTTTGTGCACAACACAGCACTTTGTGTACGACACAGCACTTTGTGTACAACACAGCACTTTGTGTACAACACAGCACTTTGTGTACAACACAGCACTGTGTGCAACACAGCACTTTGTGTACAACACAGCAATTTGTGTACAACACAGCACTGTGTACAACACAGCACTGTGTACAACACAGCACTGTGTACAACACAGCACTTTGTGTACAACACAGCACTGTGTACAACACAGCACTGTGTACAACACAGCACTTTGTGTACAATACAGCACTGTATACAACACAGCACTTTGTGTACAACACAGCACTGTGTACAACACAGCACTGTGTACAACACCTTACACAGCACTGTGTACAACACAGCACTTTGTGTACAACTCAGCACTGTGTACAACACAGCACTGTGTACAACACAGCACTTTGTGTACAACACAGCACTGTGTACAACACAGCACTTTGTGTACAACACAGTACTTTGTGTACAACACAGTACTTTGTGTACAACACAGCACTGTGTACAACACAGCACTGTGTACAACACAACACTTTGTGTACAACACAGCACTGTGTACAACACAGCACTTTGTGTACAACACAGCACTGTGTACAACACAACACTTTGTGTATAACACAGCACTGTGTACAACACAGCACTTTGTGTACAACACAGCACTGTGTACAACACAGCACTTTGTGTATAACACAGCACTGTGTACAACACAACACTTTGTGTACAACACAGCACTTTGTGTATAACACAGCACTATGTCCAACACAGCACTGTGTACAACACAGCACTGTGTACAACACAGCACTTTGTGTACAACACAGTACTTTGTGTACAACACAGCACTTTGTGTACAACACACTTTGTACAGCACTGTGTACAACAGCACTTTGTGTACAACACAGCACTTTGTGTACAACACAGCACTGTGTACAACAGTACTTTGTGTACAACACAGCACTGTGTACAACACAACACTTTGTGTACAACACAACACTTTGTGTACAACACAGTACTTTGTGTACAACACAGCACTGTGTACATCACAGTACTTTTTGTACAACACAGTACTTTGTGTACAACACAGCACTGTGTACAACACAACACTTTGTGTACAACACAGCACTTTGTGTACAACACAGTACTTTGTGTACAACGCAGCACTGTGTACAGCACAGCACTTTGTGTACAACACAGCACTTTGTGTACAACACAGCACTGTGTACAACACAGCACTGTGTACAACACAGCACTTTGTGTACAACGCAGCACTTTGTGTACAACACAGTACTTTGTGTACAACACAGCACTGTGTACAACACAACACTTTGTGTACAACACAGCACTGTGTACAACACAGCACTTTGTGTACAACACAGCACTGTGTACAACACATCACTGTGTACAACACAACACTTTGTGTACAACACAGCACTGTGTACAACACAACACTTTGTGTACAACACAGCACTGTGTACAACACAACACTTTGTGTACAACACAGCACTGTGTACAACACAGCACTGTGTACAACACAGCACTGTGTACAACACAGCACTTTGTGTACAACACAGTACTTTGTGTACAACACAGTACTTTGTGTACAACACAGCACTGTGTACAACACAGCACTGTGTACAACAAAACACTTTGTGTACAACACAACACTTTGTGTACAACACAGCACTGTGTACAACACAGCACTTTGTGTATAACACAGCACTGTGTGCAACACAGCACTTTGTGTACAACACAGTACTTTGTGTACAACACAGCACTGTGTACAACACAGCACTTTGTGTATAACACAGCACTGTGTGCAACACAGCACTTTGTGTACAACACAGTACTTTGTGTACAACACAGCACTGTGTGCAACACAGCACTTTGTGTACAACACAGTACTTTGTGAACAACACAGCACTGTGTACAACACAGCACTTTGTGTACAACACAGTACTTTGTGTACAACACAGTACTTTGTGTACAACACAGTACTTTGTGTACAACACAGCACTGTGTACAACACAGCACTGTGTACAACAAAACACTTTGTGTACAACACAACACTCTGTGTACAACACAGCACTGTGTACAACACAGCACTTTGTGTATAACACAGCACTGTGTACAACACAGCACTTTGTGTGCAACACAGCACTGTGTACAACACAGCACTTTGTGTTCAACACAGCACTGTGTACAACAGCACTTTGTGTACAACACAGCACTTTGTGTACAACACAGCACTGTGTACAACAGTACTTTGTGTACAACACAGCACTTTGTGTACAACACAGCACTTTGTGTACAACACAGTACTTTGTGTACAACACAGTACTTTGTGTACAACACAACACTTTGTGTACAACACAGTACTTTTTGTACAACACAGCACTTTGTGTACAACACAGCACTGTGTACAACACAGCACTTTGTGTACAACACAGCACTGTGTACAACAGCACTTTGTGCACAACACAGCACTTTGTGTACGACACAGCACTTTGTGTACAACACAGCACTTTGTGTACAACACAGCACTTTGTGTACAACACAGCACTGTGTGCAACACAGCACTTTGTGTACAACACAGCAATTTGTGTACAACACAGCACTGTGTACAACACAGCACTGTGTACAACACAGCACTTTGTGTACAACACAGCACTGTGTACAACACAGCACTGTGTACAACACAGCACTCTGTACAACACAGCACTTTGTGTACAATACAGCACTGTATACAACACAGCACTTTGTGTACAACACAGCACTGTGTACAACACAGCACTGTGTACAACACAGCACTGTGCACAACACAGCACTTTGTGTACAACTCAGCACTGTGTACAACACAGCACTGTGTACAACACAGCACTTTGTGTACAACACAGCACTGTGTACAACACAGCACTTTGTGTACAACACAGTACTTTGTGTACAACACAGTACTTCGTGTACAACACAGTACTTCGTGTACAACACAGCACTGTGTACAACACAGCACTTTGCGTACAACACAGCACTGTGTACAACACAGCACTTTGTGTACAACACAGCACTGTGTACAACACAGCACTTTGTGTACAACACAGCACTTTGTGTACAACACAGCACTGTGTACAACGCAGCACTTTGTGTACAACACAGCACTGTGTACAACACAGCACTTTGTGTACAACACAGTACTTTGTGTCCAACACAGCACTGTGTACAACACAGCACTTTGTGTACAAAACACTTTGTGTACAGCACAGCACTTTGTGTACAACACAGCACTTTGTGTACAACACAGCACTGTGTACAACACTGCACTGTGTACAACACAGCACTGTGTACAACACAGCACTGTGTACAACACAGCACTGTGTACAACACAGCACTTGGGTACAACACAGCACTGTACAACACAGCACTTGTGTACAACACAGCACTGTGTACAACACAGCACTGTGTACAACACAGCACTGTGTAAAACACAGCACTGTGTACAACACAGCACTGTGTACAACACAGCACTGTGTACAACACAGCACTGTGTACAACACAGCACTGTACAGCACAGCACTGTGTACAACACAGCACTGTGTACAACACAGCACTGTGTACAACACAGCACTGTGTACAACACAGCACTTGTGTACAACACAGCACTTGTGTACAACACAGCACTGTGTACAACACAGCACTGTACAACACAGCACTGTGTACAACACAGCACTGTACAACACAGCACTGTGTACAACACAGCACTGTACAACACAGCACTGTGTTCAACACAGCACTGTGTACAACACAGCACTGTGTACAACACAGCACTTGTGTACAACACAGCACTTGTGTACAACACAGCACTGTGTACAACACAGCACTGTACAACACAGCACTGTGTACAACACTGCACTGTGTACAACACAACACTGTGTACAACACAGCACTTGTGTACAACACAGCACTGTGTACAACACAGCACTTGTGTGCAACACAGCACTATGTACAACACAGCACTGTGTACAACACAGCACTTTGTGTACAACACAGCACTTGTGTACAACACAGCACTGTGTACAACACAGCACTTGTGTACAACACAGCACTTTGTGTACAACACAGCACTTGTGTACAACACAGCACTTGTGTACAACACAGCACTGTGTACAACACAGCACTGTGTACAACACAGCACTGTGTACAACACAGCACTGTGTACAACACAACACTTTGTGTACACCACAGCACTTGTGTACAACACGGCACTAGTGTACAACACAGCACTGTGTACAACACAGCACTGTGTACAACACAGCACTGTGTACAACACAGCACTGTGTACAACACAGCACTGTGTACAACACAGCACTGTGTACAACACAGCACTGTGTACAACACAGCACTTTGTGTACAACACAGCACTTGTGTACAACACAGCACTTGTGTACAACACAGCACTGTGTACAACACAGCACTGTGTACAACACAGCACTGTGTACAACACAGCACTTGTGTACAACACAGCACTTGTGTACAACACAGCACTGTGTACAACACAGCACTGTGTACAAACCAGCACTGTGTACAACACAGCACTGTGTACAACACAGCACTGTGTACAACACAGCACTGTGTACAACACAGCACTGTGTACAACACAGCACTGTGTACAACACAGCACTTGTGTACCATCGAACATCTCGCTGTTATAATATAATATTTAACCATCTGGCTTATGCACTGCATACAACTTTTTTTTAGCATCTAAAACTGTGAATACACAAATAGCCCGCACATAGAAGAGAGGAGCTTACGACGACGTTTCGGTCGGACCGAAACGTCGTCGTAATCTCCTCTTTTCTTTGTCCGGGTTATTTGTGTATCGTTCCAGTCACGGTATTGTGCTTTTTTTTGTTATTTGTGAAGCTGTGAAATTCGCTGCAGTTTGAAGCAGGTGAAATTGCAGATCTAGAGAGTGTACAGAGATCCTTTACTGCACGTATAAGTTCTGTCAAGCACCTTAACTACTGGGAACGCTTGGAAGCACTTGACTTATACTCGTTGGAACGCAGGAGGGAGAGATATATCATAATCTACACGTGGAAAATCTTGTAAGGAATGGTCCCAAATCTGCACACAGAAATCACTCCCTACGAAAGTAAAAGACTGGGCAGGCGATGCAAAATGCCCCCAATAAAAAGTAGGGGCGCCATTGGTACACTAAGGGAAAACACCATAAGTGTCCGGGGCCCAAGACTGTTCAACAGCCTCCCATCAAGCATTAGGGGAATTGCCAATAAACCCCTGGCTGCTTTCAAGAGAGCTGGACAGATACCTAAAGTCAGTGCCGGATCAGCCGGGCTGTGGCTCGTACGTTGGACTGCGTGCGGCCAGCAGTAACAGCCTAGTTGATCAGGCCCTGATCATGGTCATGGACCGGGCCGCGGGGCCGTTGATCCCCGGAATAACTTCCAGGTAACCTCCAGGTTGAATATGTAACTGGAGTCACATTTACTGAGTTCACTAACATAATTTCCCTGGCTGCAACGCATCACTGTCTCGTAATATCAGTTTTTAAACAACCTAGAACACATTATAGCACAAATAAGCTAGTGGAAGGTCTCCGTCAGATAACCAAAAACTTTAGTGGCAGGTCATCGTATTACTAAGACCCGCTTCACGAAACACTGGTCCTGTTTCCTGAGTGATCTTATCTAACTTTAACTAGCTCAGAATATGACACATGTGTCCAACACACCTACATATATTCCCGTGATAATGAGCCTTCACCAGCACCAAGATGGTCAGTAGGAATGAAATTCTTTGTATATGTCGAGTACAGCAAGTCCTCGAATAACGTCGTTTCGTTATAACGTTGATGAGAAAAAAATTGAATACAAATTATTGTAAAATAAAAATTCATAAAGTGATAATCATACAAATGCTCGACAATAAACGATGCGGTACGAAAGTGTTTAGCGAGTCCGCCATGTTTGTTATTGTTCGTTTCTTGAACTGCCTGGTGGTGGGAGGTGCTTAAAATTTTTTTACTTTGAAAAATTTTTTTCCCTTGTTTTAACTCTTTTGCAATGAGTTTTAAAAGGGGCACTGTGCACCCCTTGTCTTGCTCAAAAAAAAAAAAAGTGTGACTTACTTTAACATTTAATTTTTAAAAGAGGTTTGCCCTGGCAGCGGGAGGGGTTTCCCGTTTTTCGTCATTTCACTTCAAGTCGCTTTTCCCATGAACTTCGAGGGCGTTCAGGAGGATTGTTTTTTTTTACAGTATGGTCTTCCAGCAAAAGGAAAATTGTCTTTTTGAGAATTCCGGGGCGTTGAAGTGTTGTTCTAGTCTATGTTGCAGAGGCTCGAGCAGATTTGTGGGGGAAAAAAAGGAGAGCCCAATGGATTCAAAAGCTCGGGGAAATGAAAATACTAAAGTTAATACTTTCCTAGTTTAAATTTTAAAAGGTCAGACTTCATGTTGTCCTTTGTAAAGTGTGTTGTGTGTTTTGTGGTGTTGTGTGTGTGTGGTGTTTTGTGTGTGTGTGTTTGTGGTTTGTTTTTGTGGTGTTCTGTGTGTGTGTGGTTTGTGTGTGTGTGGTTTGTCTGTGTGTGTGTGTGTGTTTGTGTTTGTGTGTGTGTACTCCCCTATTGTATCACCTAGTTGAGGTTGGGGGGGGTCGATTTCCGAGCTCCTTGTGTGTTTGTGTGTGTTGTGTGTGTTGTTTGGTGTGTGTTTGTGTGTGTGTGGTGTTTGTGTGTGTGGTGTTGTGTGGGGGTGTGTGTGTGTGTGTTGGTGTGTGTGTTGTGTGTGTTGTGTGTGTGTGTGTGTTGTGTTTTTTGTTGGTGTTTTGTGTGTTGTTTGTTGTGTGTTTGTGTGTGTGTGTTTGTGTGTGTGTCGTTGTGTGTTTGTGTGGGTGTGTGTGTGTGTGGGGTTTGTGGTGTGTCTGTGTGTGGTGGTGTTTGTTGGTGTTTGTTGTGTTGTGTGGTGTGTGTGTGTGTGTTTGTGTGTTGTTTGTGTGTGTGTGTGTGTGTGTTTGTGTGTTTGGTGGTGTTTGTGTGTGTCGTGTGTGTGTGTGTGTGTGTGTCTGTGTGTGTCTGTGTGTTTGTGTTGTACTCACCTGTTGTACTCACCTAGTTGAGGTTGGGGGGGTCGGTCCGAGCTCCTGGCCCGCCTCTTCACGATCGCACTGGTCACTCTCCCTGACCTGAGCTTTATGTCCCTTGCTTAAACTATTTTGGGATCCTGCCCCCCAACATCGCTTCCCAAATGTTCCACTTCTGACTACCTGTGGCTGAAGAAATATTCCTAACTCCCTTGATTCACTGTGTCTTTAGTTCCCAAAACTGGCCCCCTTGTTACTGGTAAAATCTCTGGAAAAATCCTGTTTTTGTCCACCTTGTAAATTTCCCTTCAGTATTTTGTTGTCGTTACATGTCCCCCCTTCTCTCCTGCCCTCCAGTGTGTCGGGTTTTGTTTCCCTTAACCTCTCCTCGTAGGACAACTTTTACTCTGGGACTGTCTTGTTGCAAACCTTTGCACTTTCCTAGTTTCTTTACTGCTTTGGCTAGGTGTGGGTTCCAAACTTCCCTTCTCCCCCAAATAGGGGCCCAAAACTATACGGGTACAGGGTCCTGAACGATTCCTTATTAAGATGTGGGAATGTTTTCTGGGTTTGCTAGGCCCATTGCGCAGCAGTTTTTTGGGTTTTTGATGTGCCTTCAGGAGATGTGCCTGGTGTTATACCCCCCCAAGTTTTTT
The DNA here is from genome assembly GCF_026875155.1 of Cherax quadricarinatus. NCBI lineage: Eukaryota > Metazoa > Arthropoda > Malacostraca > Decapoda > Parastacidae > Cherax > Cherax quadricarinatus. The sequence goes on from NC_069420.1 coordinate 36,422,875, forward strand.
TTTCCTTGATGGGGTTTTGTGTCTTGACCCCCTGACTGTACTCCTTTTTGGGGCCCTTTTTTTGCCCTTCCCCAATCTTCGATTTTGCATTTGGGTGGGATTGAACCCCAGGAGCCAATTGTGGCCCAGTTCTGCAGCCTGTCCAGTTCCCTTTGTAGTTCTCCCGGGTCTTCGATCGAGTGTATTCTTTCATCAATTTCACGTCATCGCAAACAGGGACACCTCAGAGTTTTCCCTTTTCCGTCATGTCGTTCACAAATCCCAAAAAACAGCAGGTCCTGGACTGCCCTGGGGGGCCCCGCTGGTACGGGGCCCCACTCGACCCTCGCCACGTCCCATGACTCGCTGCTGTTTTTCCCGAAAGATTCCCTGATCCATTGTAGTGCCTTCCCTGTTACCCCTGTTTGGGGTCCTCAGTTTTTGCACCAATCTCTTGTGTGGAACTGTGTCAAACGCCTTCTTGAGTCCAAGAAATAAAATCCACCCCCCCCTTTCCTCTCTTGTCTTACTGCTGTCCCATGTCATAGAACCCCAGTGGGTTTTGTGCACGGATTTCCCCGCCCCTAAAAACCATGCTGGCTGCTGTTGATGAGATCATTCCTTTCTAGGTGTTCCCACCACTCTTCTCCTGTTATTTTCCCCCATGATTTTGCATACTAACATGTCGTGACACTGGTCTGTGTTTAAATGTTCTGTCTGTCTCTTTTTTAAAGATTGGGATACATTTGCTGTCTTCCATCCCTCAGGAATTTTCCCGTTTCGTAAAAGTATTGAAATTGTTGTTGGGGGGTACACATAGCGCCCTGCTCCCTCTCTCAATACCCGGGGGAGATGTTATCGGCCCCTTTCCCTTTGAGGTTCAGTCACTCAGAAGCCCTCTTCACTTCTTCCTGGGTTGTGTCACTGTGTCCAGCATTTGGTGGTGTGCCCCACCTTCCGTCTTTCTGGATCCCTTTGTTCCTCTGTAAACATTCTTTGAACCCTCTTTTTTGAGTTCTTCACATATTTCCCGGGTCTTTTCCTGTGTCTCTCCTCCTTCCTTCCTTAGCCTGATCCCGGGTCCTTGACTTTTGTTTTCCCCCTGATGGGCTGTAAAATGTTTGGGTCAGTTTGGGGTTTGTGTTGTATTTTCTTTGTTTTTGGGCCCCCCTTTCTTACTGTGCTATTCATTTTTGGCTCTAGACGTTCTCCTTTTCTCCGGGGCCTTTTCCCTTCTAATTTTTTCCATTCCCTAGCCCCCTTGGTTTTTGCCCCCCTCCCCCTTTGGGTAACCATGGGCTCATCCTGGTTTTTTTAACTCTGTTACCCTTGGGTACAAACCTCCCCTCAGCCTCCTTCTTTTTATTGCTACATTTTCCCCATCATCTCATTTAATGGTTTCCTGCCAGTTCCTGTCCCACTGAACCCCGTTCAGGTTTCCTATTCCTGGTTTTCCCTTTCTTGTAGTTTGGCTTCATTCGTCCGGGCCCTTCCTGCTTCTCCTCCACTTGTGCTTCTGTGTATTAAAAGTTAAACCACATGGTCACGCCCCAAGGGGTTTTATTGTGATGTCCTCGATATCTGCATACTGAAGGTGAATACTAAGCCCCAGCCTTGTGGTTATCCCTTCCCCTTCTTTGAGTGTCCCTTACGGTTGGGACATGAAGTTCTCCGTACCACCTCATCATCTTTTCCCCCCAAGTATCTTGGGGCCCCCGTGGGTCCAAGTTTCCCAATCATCTCCTTGGGTTAAAGTCCCCATTCAGGGCTTTGCCCTGCTGCTGGCTCTTTTGGCACTTGCTATGTGTAACCATCGCTCTATTTCTCTCGTGTATTTCCTTGGCCTCCGCTGTTTGTGGTGGGGTTTTTACATCACTGTTTTACCCCCTTGGGACCTCAGGTGAAGGTTCCCATATGTAATCACTTTCTTTTTCCGCTATCTTCTCTCTCCAGCCATCAAAAATTTCCAGCGATTTTTTTTCAGAAAAACCACTCCTCCACCCCCCCCGTTCCCTCTGTCTTTCTCAGGATTTGGTATCCTTGGGAAAAATGGCATCTGTTATCAAACCCGTAAGCTTGGTTTCTGTGAGGCTATGATGTCCGGTGAAGCTTTTTCTCTTTCTTGCCCCTCCCCCCACTTAAATTTTTATTATAGCGTTTGTGTACCATACCTTCAGTTTTCCTTTCCAAAACCGTGGTTTGGGGGGCCTGTGAGGGGGGGAGACCTGGTGGGTACTGTGGGGTTTATAGTTGGGGTTTTGGGGGAGGGGTGGGTTTTGTGTTGTCTGTGTGTTTGTGTGTGTGTGTTTGTGTGTGTGTATTGTGTGTTGTTTGTGTGGTGGGTTTGTGTGTTGTTGTCTGTGTGTTGTTTTGTGGTGTGGGGGTGTGTGTTGTGTGGTGTGTTGTGTGTGTGTGTGTGTGTCTGTGGTGTGTTTTTTTGGTGTGTGTGTGTGTGTGTTTGTGTTTGTGTGTGTGTGTGGTGGTGGTGTTTGTGTGTCTGTGTGTTGTGTGTGTGTGTGTGTGTGTGTGGTTTGTGTGTTGTGTGTTTTTGTGGGTCTGTGTTGTGTGTGTGTGTGTGTTAGTGTGTGTGTGTGTTTGTCTTTTGTTTTTGGTGTGTTTGTGTTTGTTGTGTGTCGGTTGTGCTGTGTGTTTGTGTTTGTTTTGTGTGTGTGTTTGTGTTTTGTGTGTGTGTCGTGGGGGTGTGTGTGTACTCACCTAGTTTTACTCCCAGTTGGGTGCGGGGGGGCGAGTCCGAGTTTTGGGCCCCCCCTCTTCATGATCGCTACTGGGCCTCTCTCTGAACCCCTGAGCTTTATCATACCTCTGCTTAAAGCTATGTTGGATCCCGCCTCCCCTACATCGCTTTCCCCAAATATTCCCCTTACGACTACTTGGGCTGAAAAAATATTCCTAAAAATCCCTGTGATTCATCTGTGTCTTCAACTTTTCCCAAAGTGTCCCCTTTTTTCCCCGTTCCAAACTTGGGAAATCCTGTCTTTGCCCCTTGTCAATTCCTCTCAGATTTGTATGTCGTTTCATTCCCCCCTATTCTCCTGTCCTCCGTGTCTAGGTTTTATTTCCTTAAAACCCTCCTCGTAGGAAAAACCTCTTAGTCTGGGGTGTCTTTTTGCAAACCTTTGCCTTTTTTCTAGTTTCTTTTCGTGTTGGCTGTGTGGGGCCAAATGGTGCCGCATACTCCAATATGAGCCCAACTCCGGTGTACGGGTTCTGAACGATTCCTTATTTAAAATGTCGGAATGCTGTTCTGAGGGTTTTCAGGGGCCCTATGCTGCAGCAGTTATTTGATTGATGTGCGTTCAGGAGATTGCCCGGGTTATACCTCCCAAGATTTTTTCCTTGAGTGAGGGTTTTTTAGTCTCTGGCCCCTAACGTACCCGTCTCGGTCTTCTTTGCCCTTCCCCAATCCCCCCATACTTTGCACTTTGGGGGGATTTAACTCCAGGAGCCAATTGCTGGACCCCAAATCGCGCCTGTCCCGTCCCTTTTTAGTTCCCGGTCTTCGATCGAGTGAATTCTTTTTCCCTAACTTCACGTCATCGCAAAAGGGACACCCCAGAGGGGCTATTCCTTCCGTCTGTCATTCACAAATACCCAAAAAAAGCACTGGTCCCGGACTGACCCCTGTGGGCCCCCCCTGGTCCAGGTGCCCCCTCTGACACCCCCGCCCGTACCATGACTCGCTGCTGTTTCCGACAAGTATTCCCCGATCCATTTTTTGGCCCTTTCCTGTTTTCCCTGCTTGGGCCCCAGTTTTTGCACCAATCTCTTGTGTGGAAAGTGTCAAAAGCCTTCTTCAGTCCAGAATATGCAATCCCCCAACCCTCCTCTCTTGTCTTTAATGCTTTTACCGGGATAGAAATCCAGTGGTTTTTGACACAGGATTTCCCCTCCCTGAAACCATGTTGGTTGCTGTTGATGAGATCATTTTTTTCTAGGGGTTTCACCACTCTTCTCCTGATAATCTTCTCCTGATTTTGCATATTTTAATGTCAGTGACACTGGTCTGTATTTAAGCTTCATGTCTGTTTTCCTTTTTTAAAGATTGGGACTACATTTCGTCTTCCACGCCTCAGGGAATTCCCTGTTTGATAGATGTATTGAATATTGTTTTAGGGGTAACATCCCCCTCGCTCCCTCTCTCAATACCCCTGGGGAGATGTTATCTGGCCCCCTTGCCTTTGAGGTATCTACCATCAGAAACCCCTTCACTTCTTTTTCGGTTGTTGCATGTGACCGCACATGGTGGTGTGCCCCCCCTCTCCGTCTTTCTGGAGCCCCTTCTGTCCCCTCTGGAACACCCTTTTTAATTCTTTAGTTCCCCACATACTTTCCCGGTCTTTTTGTTGTCTTCCTCCTTCCTTTCCCTTGCCTGTTACCCGGGCCTTGACTGTTGTTTTCCTCCCGATGTGGCTGTACAACAGTTTTTGGGTAGATTTGGCTTTCGTGCTATGTCATTTTCATATTGTCTTTGGGGCCCCCCTTTTTATCTGTGCATATTCGTTTTTTGGCTCTACGACTGCTCTCCTTTTTCCTGGGTCCCCTTTTCCTTCTAATTTCTTCCATTCCCCAGAAAATTTGGTTTTTGCCTCCCTGCCCTTTGGGTAAACAGGGGCTATCCGGTTTTTCATTATTTCTGTTACCCTTGGGTACAAACCTCTCCTCATCCTCCTTGCATTTTGTTGCACATATTCCATTACTCATTAACTGGCTTCCCTGCCAGTTCTCTGTCCCACTGAACCCCGTTCAGGAAGTTCTCATTCCTGTGTAGCCCCTTTCTTGTAGTTTGGCTTCATTCGTCCTGGCCTTCCTGCTTCTCCCTCCACTTGTAGCTCTACTGTGTATTCGAAGTTTAAACCACATGGTCACTGGCCCCAAGGGGTCTTTCATATGTGATGTCCCAATATCTGCACTACTCAAGGTGAATACTAAGTCTAGCCTTGTGGAATCCTCTCCTCTCTCTCTTGTAGTGTCCCTTACGTGTTGGTACATGAAGTTTTCCAGTACCACCTCCATCATCTTAGCCCTCCATGTAATCTTGGCCCCCATGCGGGTCCAAGTTCTCCCATCGATCTACCTTGTGGTTAAAGTCACCCATGATCAGGAGCTTTGCCCTCATGCATGAGCTCTTCTGGCCACTCTAGCCAGTGTGTCAACCATCGCTCTATTGCTTTCGTCGTACTCTTGCCTTGCCTCCTGCTGTTCTGTGGTGGGTTATACATCACTGCTATTACCACCTTGGGACCTCCAGAGTGAGCGTTCCCGCTATGTAATCACTTCTTCTCGCGCTGTCTCCTCTCTCCAGCTCATCAAAATTCCAGCGATTTTTGATCAGCAACGCCACTCCTCCACCCCCCCTGTTCCCTCTGTCTTTCCTCAGGATTTGGTTTCCCATTGGAAATAGGCATCTGTTATCATACCTGTAAGCTTGGTTTCTGTGGAAGCTATCATGTCCGGTGATGCCTCTTTGACTCTTTCATGCCACTCCTCCCACTTATTTGTTATACCATCAGCTTTGTGTACCATACCTTCAGTTTCCTCTTCCAACACTGTGGTTTTTGGGTGTGTGTGTGTGTTGTGTGTGTGTGTGTGTGTTGTGTGTGTGTGTGTGTGGTGTTTTGTGTGTGTGTGTTGTGTGTTATCCAGTGTTGGAGAAAAGGTTAGCTTTTCCTCTTTAATTACCTCTTTTCTTCTCTCATAATTACTTTTTCTTCCTCCTTCTATAATTACTTTTTCTTCCTCCTTCTATAATTACTTTTTCTTCCTCCTTCTATAATTACTTTTTCTTCCTCCTTCTATAATTACTTTTTCTTCCTCCTTCTATAATTACTTTTTCTTCCTCCTTCTATAATTACTTTTTCTTCCTCCTTCTATAATTACTTTTTTTCCTTCTATAATTATTTTCTCCTCCTCTATAATTACTTTTTCTTCCTCCTTCTATAATTACTTTTTCTTCCTCCTTCTATAATTACTTTTTCTTTCCTCCTTCTATAATTACTTTTCTTCCTCCTTCTATAATTACTTTTTCTTCCTCCTTCTATAATTACTTTTTCTTCCTCCTTCTATAATTACTTTTTCTTCTCCTTCTATAATTACTTTTCTTCCTCCTTCTATAATTACTTTTTCTTCCTCCTTCTATAATTACTTTTTCTTCCTCCTTCTATAATTACTTTTTCTTCCTCCTTCTATAATTACTTTTTCTCCTCCTTCTATAATTACTTTTTCTTTCTCCTTCTATAATTACTTTTTCTCCTCCTTCTATAATTACTTTTTCTTCCTCCTTCTATAATTACTTTTTCTTCTCCTTCTATAATTACTTTTTTTCCTTCTATAATTACTTTTTCTTCCTCCTTCTATAATTACTTTTTCGTCCTCCTTCTATAATTACTTTTTCTTCCTCCTTCTATAATTACTTTTTCTTCCTCCTTCTATAATTACTTTTTCGTCCTCCTTCTATAATTACTTTTTCTCCTCCTTCTATAATTACTTTTTCGTCCTCCTTCTATAATTAACTTTTTCTTCCTCCTTCTATAATTACTTTTTCTTCCTCCTTCTATAATTACTTTTTCTTCCCTCCTTCTATAATTACTTTTTCTTCCACCTTCTATAATTACTTTTTCTTCCTCCTTCTATAATTACTTTTTCGTCCTCCTTCTATATTACTTTTTCTTCTCCTTCTATAATTACTTTTTCTTCCTCCTTCTATAATTACTTTTTCATCTCCTTCTATAATTACTTTTTCTCCTCCTCTATAATTACTTTCTATACTTCCTCACTTACATAAGTTACTTTTTCATCCTACTCCTACAAGTACATACTACAATTTACTCCACACAAGTTACTTCAACTCAAGTGTGCACATGTTACCACCAACAACACACTTCACACACCAAGCAGCACACCTCACTACAGCAAGCAACACACCTTCACACACAAGCACACCTTCACTACGCAAGCAACAACCTTCACTACACCAAGCAACACACCTTCACACACCAAGCAACACACCTTCACTACAGCAAGCAACACACCTTCACTACACCAAGCAACACACCTTCACTACACAAGCAACACACCTTCACTACACCAAGCACACACCTTCACTACACAACACACACCTTCACTACAGCAAGCAACACACCTTCACTACACCAAGCAACACACCTTCACTACACCAGCAACACACCTTCACTACACCAAGCACACACACCTTCACTACACCAAGCAACACACCTTCACTACACCAAGCAACACACCTTCACTACACCAAGCAACACACCTTCACTACACCAAGCAACACACCTTCACTACACCAAGCAACACACCTTCACTACACCAAGCAACACACCTTCACTACACCAAGCAACACACCTTCACTACACCAAGCAACACACCTTCACTACACCAAGCAACACACCTTCACTACACCAAGCAACACACCTCACTACACCAAGCAACACACCTTCACTACACCAAGCAACACACCTTCACATACACCAAGCAACACACCTTCACTACACCAAGCAAACACACCTTCACTACACCAAGCAACACACCTTCACTACACCAAGCAACACACCTTCACTACACCAAGCAACACACCTTCACTACACCAAGCAACACACCTTCACTACACCAAGCAACACACCTTCACTACACCAAGCAACACACCTTCACTACACCAAGCAACACACCTTCACTACACCAAGCAACACACCTTCACTACACCAAGCAACACACCTTCACTACACCAAGCAACACACCTTCACTACACCAAGCAACACACCTTCACTACACCAAGCAACACACCTTCACTACACCAAGCAACACACCTTCACTACACCAAGCAACACACCTTCACTACACCAAGCAACACACCTTCACTACACCAAGCAACACACCTTCACTACACCAAGCAACACACCTTCACTACACCAAGCAACACACCTTCACTACACCAAGCAACACACCTTCACTACACCAAGCAACACACCTTCACTACACCAAGCAACACACCTTCACTACACCAAGCAACACACCTTCACTACACCAAGCAACACACCTTCACTACACCAAGCAACACACCTTCACTACACCAAGCAACACACCTTCACTACACCAAGCAACACACCTTCACTACACCAAGCAACACACCTTCACTACACCAAGCAACACACCTTCACTACACCAAGCAACACACCTTCACTACACCAAGCAACACACCTTCACTACACCAAGCAACACACCTTCACTACACCAAGCAACACACCTTCACTACACCAAGCAACACACCTTCACTACACCAAGCAACACACCTTCACTACCCAAGCAACACACCTTCACTACAACAAGCACACACACCTTCACTACACCAAGCAACACACCTTCACTACACCAAGCAACACACCTTCACTACACCAAGCAACACACCTTCACTACACCAAGCAACACACCTTCACTACACCAAGCAACACACCTTCACTACACCAAGTCAACACACCTTCACTACACCAAGCAACACACCTTCACTACACCAAGCAACACACCTTCACTACACCAAGCAACACACCTTCACTACACCAAGCAACACACCTTCACTACACCAAGCAACACACCTTCACTACACCAAGCAACACACCTTCACTACACAAGCAACACACCTTCACTACACCAAGCAACACACCTTCACTACACCAAGCAACACACCTTCGACTACACCAAGCAACACACCTTCACTACACCAAGCAACACACCTTCACTACACCAAGCAACACACCTTCACTACACCAAGCACACACCTTCACTACACCAAGCAACACACCTTCACTACACCAAGCAACACACCTTCACTACACCAGCAACACACCTTCACTACACCAAGCAACACACACCTTCACTACAACCAAGCAACACACCTTCACTACACCAAGCAACACACCTTCACTACACCAAGCAACACACCTTCACTACACCAAGCAACACACCTTCACTACACCAAGCAACACACCTTCACTAAAAACAACCATACACACACACACCTTCATCACACCAAGCAACACACCTTCAACAGCAACAACCAAACTAACACACCTTCACTACACCAAGCAACACACCTTCACTACACCAAGCAACACACCTTCACTACACCAAGCAACACACCTTCACTACACCAAGCAACACACCTTCACTACACCAAGCAACACACACCTTCACTAACCAAACACACCCAAGCAACACACCTTCACTACACCAAGCAACACACCTTCACTACACCAAGCAACACACCTTCACTACACCAAGCAACACACCTTCACTACACCAAGCAACACACCTTCACTACACCAAGCAACACACTCTTCACTAAGCACACTACAAGCAACACACCTTCAGTACACCAAGCAACACACCTTCACTACACCAAGCAACACACCTTCACTACACCAAGCAACACACCTTCACTACACCAAGCAACACACCTTCACTACACCAGCAACACACCTTCACTACACCAAGCAACACACCTTCACTACACCAAGCAACACACCTTCACTACACCAAGCAACACACCTTCACTACACCAAGCAACACACCTTCACTACACAAGCAACACACCTTCACTACACCAAGCAACACACCTTCACTACACCAAGCAACACACCTTCACTACACCCAAGCAACACACCTTCACTACACCAAGCAACACACCTTCACTACACCAAGCAACACACCTTCACTACACCAAGCAACACACCTTCACTACACCAAGCAACACACCTTCAAACTAACCAAGCAACACACCTTCACTACACCAAGCAACACACCTTCACTACACCAAGCAACACACCTTCACTACACCAAGCAACACACCATGCACCTCACAACCTTCATAAGAAAGGCTCGTAAAACACCACATATGTAAAATTAATAAAAAAAATACAGGTGGTACTGCGAGCAGTCTGGTGCAGCATCACAGGTGGTACTGCGAGCAGTCTGGTGCAGCATCACAGGTGGTACTGCGAGCAGTCTGGTGCAGCATCACAGGTGGTACTGCGAGCAGTCTGGTGCAGCATCACAGGTGGTACTGCGAGCAGTCTGGTGCAGCATCACAGGGGTACTGCGAGCAGTCTGGTGCAGCATCACAGGTGGTACTGCGAGCAGTCTGGTGCAGCATCACAGGTGGTACTGCGAGCAGTCTGGTGCAGCATCACAGGTGGTACTGCGAGCAGTCTGGTGCAGCATCACAGGTGGTACTGCGAGCAGTCTGGTGCAGCATCACAGGTGGTACTGCGAGCAGTCTGGTGCAGCATCACAGGTGGTACTGCGAGCAGTCTGGTGCAGCATCACAGGTGGTACTGCGAGCAGTCTGGTGCAGCATCACAGGTGGTACTGCGAGCAGTCTGGTGCAGCATCACAGGTGGTACTGCGAGCAGTCTGGTGCAGCATCACAGGTGGTACTGC
>NC_069420.1:36438329-36480829 GCF_026875155.1 Cherax quadricarinatus
CACCAGCAGCTATCTTACACTTGTTGAGAGATGTACTCCCCATAACAGCCTATGGTGAGGCTGTTACAAAGGTACCTCTTCACAGAGTATATATTGAAACAAGCTGTTATACTGGTTATATTTCAGTAGGTATTTCTAGTGGTGTCTTTAATATCAGGTCAGTGGATTTGTTGATAAGGAACAATGTTCTGCAAGCTGGTGTATGTACAGAACCACTTGTTACTGATAATGCTACTAATGATGCTTATGCCATTGAAGCTTGTAAAGAGAAGCCTATTTTATTTCTTCTCAGTGCCATAGCAAGTGCTGTGTCAAAGATACAACAACCATCCTTGTCTTCCGTTGAATTAGCTGATGACAATAATTTGAGTTTGAATACATTGTTCAGTGATGCACTGCGCCCAGGATCATTAACACTGCGCCCAGGATCATTAACACTGCGCCCAGGATCATTAACACTGCGCCCAGGATCATTAACACTGCGCCCAGGATCATTAACACTGCGCCCAGGATCATTAACACTGCGCCCAGGATCATTAACACTGCGCCCAGGATCATTAACACTGCGCCCAGGATCATTAACACTGACGCCCAGGATCATTAACACTGCGCCCAGGATCATTAACACTACGCCCAGGATCATTAACACTGCGCCCAGGATCATTAACACTGCGCCCAGGATCATTAACACTGCGCCCAGGATCATTAACACTGCGCCCAGGATCATTAACACTGACGCCCAGATCATTAACACTGCGCCCAGGATCATTAACACTGACGCCCAGGATCATTAACACTGCGCCCAGGATCATTAACACTGCGCCCAGGATCATTAACACTGACGCCCAGGATCATTAACACTGCGCCAGGATCATTAACACTGCGCCCAGGATCATTAACACTGCGCCCAGGATCATTAACACTGACGCCCAGGATCATTAACACTGCGCCCAGGATCATTAACACTGCGCCCAGGATCATTAACACTGACGCCCAGGATCATTAACACTGCGCCCAGGATCATTAACACTGACGCCCAGGATCATTAACACTGCGCCCAGGATCATTAACACTGCGCCCAGGATCATTAACACTGCGCCCAGGATCATTAACACTGACGCCCAGGATCATTAACACTGCGCCCAGGATCATTAACACTGCGCCCAGGATCATTAACACTGACGCCCAGGATCATTAACACTGCGCCCAGGATCATTAACACTGCGCCCAGGATCATTAACACTGCGCCCAGGATCATTAACACTGCGCCCAGGATCATTAACACTGCGCCCAGGATCATTAACACTGCGCCCAGGATCATTAACACTGACGCCCAGGATCATTAACACTGCGCCCAGGATCATTAACACTGCGCCCAGGATCATTAACACTGCGCCCAGGATCATTAACACTGCGCCCAGGATCATTAACACTGCGCCCAGGATCATTAACACTGCGCCCAGGATCATTAACACTGCGCCCAGGATCATTAACACTGCGCCCAGGATCATTAACACTGACGCCCAGGATCATTAACACTGCGCCCAGGATCATTAACACTGACGCCCAGGATCATTAACACTGACGCCCAGGATCATTAACACTGACGCCCAGGATCATTAACACTGACGCCCAGGATCATTAACACTGCGCCCAGGATCATTAACACTGACGCCCAGGATCATTAACACTGCGCCCAGGATCATTAACACTGACGCCCAGGATCATTAACACTGACGCCCAGGATCATTAACACTGCGCCCAGGATCATTAACACTGCGCCCAGGATCATTAACACTGCGCCCAGGATCATTAACACTGCGCCCAGGATCATTAACACTGACGCCCAGGATCATTAACACTGACGCCCAGGATCATTAACACTGACGCCCAGGATCATTAACACTGCGCCCAGGATCATTAACACTGACGCCCAGGATCATTAACACTGCGCCCAGGATCATTAACACTGACGCCCAGGATCATTAACACTGACGCCCAGGATCATTAACACTGCGCCCAGGATCATTAACACTGCGCCCAGGATCATTAACACTGCGCCCAGGATCATTAACACTGCGCCCAGGATCATTAACACTGACGCCCAGGATCATTAACACTGACGCCCAGGATCATTAACACTGACGCCCAGGATCATTAACACTGCGCCCAGGATCATTAACACTGACGCCCAGGATCATTAACACTGCGCCCAGGATCATTAACACTGACGCCCAGGATCATTAACACTGACGCCCAGGATCATTAACACTGCGCCCAGGATCATTAACACTGCGCCCAGGATCATTAACACTGCGCCCAGGATCATTAACACTGCGCCCAGGATCATTAACACTGACGCCCAGGATCATTAACACTGACGCCCAGGATCATTAACACTGACGCCCAGGATCATTAACACTGACGCCCAGGATCATTAACACTGCGCCCAGGATCATTAACACTGACGCCCAGGATCATTAACACTGACGCCCAGGATCATTAACACTGACGCCCAGGATCATTAACACTGACGCCCAGGATCATTAACACTGCGCCCAGGATCATTAACACTGACGCCCAGGATCATTAACACTGACGCCCAGGATCATTAACACTGACGCCCAGGATCATTAACACTGACGCCCAGGATCATTAACACTGCGCCCAGGATCATTAACACTGCGCCCAGGATCATTAACACTGCGCCCAGGATCATTAACACTGACGCCCAGGATCATTAACACTGACGCCCAGGATCATTAACACTGCGCCCAGGATCATTAACACTGACGCCCAGGATCATTAACACTGACGCCCAGGATCATTAACACTGACGCCCAGGATCATTAACACTGACGCCCAGGATCATTAACACTGCGCCCAGGATCATTAACACTGACGCCCAGGATCATTAACACTGCGCCCAGGATCATTAACACTGACGCCCAGGATCATTAACACTGACGCCCAGGATCATTAACACTGACGCCCAGGATCATTAACACTGCGCCCAGGATCATTAACACTGACGCCCAGGATCATTAACACTGCGCCCAGGATCATTAACACTGACGCCCAGGATCATTAACACTGACGCCCAGGATCATTAACACTGCGCCCAGGATCATTAACACTGCGCCCAGGATCATTAACACTGACGCCCAGGATCATTAACACTGCGCCCAGGATCATTAACACTGCGCCCAGGATCATTAACACTGCGCCCAGGATCATTAACACTGCGCCCAGGATCATTAACACTGCGCCCAGGATCATTAACACTGACGCCCAGGATCATTAACACTGACGCCCAGGATCATTAACACTGACGCCCAGGATCATTAACACTGACGCCAGGATCATTAACACTGCGCCCAGGATCATTAACACTGACGCCCAGGATCATTAACACTGACGCCCAGGATCATTAACACTGACGCCCAGGATCATTAACACTGCGCCCAGGATCATTAACACTGACGCCCAGGATCATTAACACTGACGCCCAGGATCATTAACACTGCGCCCAGGATCATTAACACTGACGCCCAGGATCATTAACACTGACGCCCAGGATCATTAACACTGACGCCCAGGATCATTAACACTGACGCCCAGGATCATTAACACTGACGCCCAGGATCATTAACACTGCGCCCAGGATCATTAACACTGACGCCCAGGATCATTAACACTGACGCCCAGGATCATTAACACTGACGCCCAGGATCATTAACACTGCGCCCAGGATCATTAACACTGACGCCCAGGATCATTAACACTGACGCCCAGGATCATTAACACTGACGCCCAGGATCATTAACACTGACGCCCAGGATCATTAACACTGACGCCCAGGATCATTAACACTGACGCCCAGGATCATTAACACTGCGCCCAGGATCATTAACACTGACGCCCAGGATCATTAACACTGCGCCCAGGATCATTAACACTGCGCCCAGGATCATTAACACTGACGCCCAGGATCATTAACACTGACGCCCAGGATCATTAACACTGACGCCCAGGATCATTAACACTGACGCCCAGGATCATTAACACTGACGCCCAGGATCATTAACACTGACGCCCAGGATCATTAACACTGACGCCCAGGATCATTAACACTGACGCCCAGGATCATTAACACTGCGCCCAGGATCATTAACACTGACGCCCAGGATCATTAACACTGACGCCCAGGATCATTAACACTGACGCCCAGGATCATTAACACTGACGCCCAGGATCATTAACACTGACGCCCAGGATCATTAACACTGACGCCCAGGATCATTAACACTGCGCCCAGGATCATTAACACTGACGCCCAGGATCATTAACACTGACGCCCAGGATCATTAACACTGACGCCAGGATCATTAACACTGCGCCCAGGATCATTAACACTGACGCCCAGGATCATTAACACTGCGCCCAGGATCATTAACACTGCGCCCAGGATCATTAACACTGACGCCCAGGATCATTAACACTGACGCCCAGGATCATTAACACTGACGCCCAGGATCATTAACACTGACGCCCAGGATCATTAACACTGACGCCCAGGATCATTAACACTGACGCCCAGGATCATTAACACTGACGCCCAGGATCATTAACACTGACGCCCAGGATCATTAACACTGCGCCCAGGATCATTAACACTGACGCCCAGGATCATTAACACTGACGCCCAGGATCATTAACACTGACGCCAGGATCATTAACACTGACGCCCAGGATCATTAACACTGACGCCCAGGATCATTAACACTGCGCCCAGGATCATTAACACTGACGCCCAGGATCATTAACACTGACGCCCAGGATCATTAACACTGACGCCCAGATCATTAACACTGACGCCCAGGATCATTAACACTGACGCCC
This sequence comes from Cherax quadricarinatus, assembly GCF_026875155.1. Classification (NCBI taxonomy): domain Eukaryota; kingdom Metazoa; phylum Arthropoda; class Malacostraca; order Decapoda; family Parastacidae; genus Cherax; species Cherax quadricarinatus. The sequence goes on from NC_069420.1 coordinate 36,443,232, forward strand.
AGGATCATTAACACTGCGCCCAGGATCATTAACACTGACGCCCAGGATCATTAACACTGACGCCCAGGATCATTAACACTGACGCCCAGGATCATTAACACTGACGCCCAGGATCATTAACACTGACGCCCAGGATCATTAACACTGACGCCCAGGATCATTAACACTGCGCCCAGGATCATTAACACTGCGCCCAGGATCATTAACACTGCGCCCAGGATCATTAACACTGACGCCCAGGATCATTAACACTGACGCCCAGGATCATTAACACTGACGCCCAGGATCATTAACACTGACGCCCAGGATCATTAACACTGACACCCCTCCCCCATTCATCAGCCTAGTCAGGACAGTACTGAGGTTAAAAATCAAATTCATGAAGATTTAATCAAGGATCAGTTTGTTGATCAGTCACTGGAAAGACTGAGAGATATAACAGTTACTGAAAGTGAAGCAAAGGATCTCGATAATTGTTAATATTATAGTAACGGTGTATTGATGGAGAAAAGTACATGTAAGTTGTCAGCTGATAGTGTTTCCACCACAGTCAAGCATCTTGTAGTGCTACCAGTTACATTTTGTGAACAAGCTATAGATTATGCTCACAATAGTCCCATGGGAGGACATTTGGGTGTCAAGAAGACACTTGATAAGCTGGCAAAACATTTCACTTGGCCAAAAATGAAGGAAACTGTGGCTGATCATGTGCGACGTTCCCACGTCTGTTAAGTGACAGGAAAGCCAGCACACAAACATAAGAACATAAGAAAGGAGGAACACTGCAGGAGGCCTGCTGGCCCATACTAGGCAGGTCCTTTACAATTCATCCCACTAACAAAACATTTGCCCAACCCAATTTTCAATGCCACCCAAGAAATAAGCTCTGATGTGAAAGTCCCACTCAAATCCAACCCCTCCCACTCATGTACTTATCCAACCTAGATTTGAAACTACCCAAAGTCCCAGCCTCAATAACCCAACTAGGTAGACTGTTCCACTCATCAACTACCCTATTTCCAAACCAATACTTTCCTATGTCCTTTCTAAATCTAAACTTATCTAATTTAAATCCATTACTGCGGGTTCTCTCTTGGAGAGACATCCTCAAGACCTTATTAATATCCCCTTTATTAATACCTATCTTCCACTTGTACACTTCGATCAGGTCTCCCTCATTCTTCGTCTAACAAGTGAATGTAACTTAAGAGTCTTCAATCTTTCTTCATAAGGAAGATTTCTAATGCTATGTATTAATTTAGTCATCCTACGCTGAATGTTTTCTAACGAATTTATGTCCATTTTGTAATACGGAGACCAGAACTGAGCTGCATAATCTAGGTGAGGCCTCACTAATGATGTATAAAGCTGCAGTATGACCTCTGGACTTCTGTTGCTTACACTTCTTGATATAAATCCCAGTAATCTATTTGCCTTATTACGTACGCTTAGGCATTGCTGTCATGGTTTAAGGTTGCTGCTCACCATAACCCCCAAGTCCTTTTCGCAATCTGTATGGCTAAGTTCTACATCATTTAACTTATAAGTACTAGGGTTATGGGCACTCCCGAGCTTCAGAACCTTGCATTTATCTACATTGAACTGCATCTGCCACTTTTCTGACCTGCTCTACTTGTTCCTATCACCACTGATGGTGAACCATTCTCACGTCTTATTATAGATTGTGTTGGTCCTCTGCCTAGAACAAACTAGGAAACCGATACTTGTTTACTATTACGGACGCAGCGACACGCTGTCCCGAAGCTATACCCATGAGCAGTATTTAATGCTCGTGCTGCTGTGAGAGCATTAATTAAGTTCTCCCAGGTTGGATTACCACGAGAAATTCAGTCGGATTAGGGATCCAACTTCACTTCTAAGATCTTTAGAGAAGCATTATCCCACCTAGGAATAAAGTCAGTACTTTCAACCAGTTATCATCCACAGTCACAAGGTGCTCTAGAGATTTCATCAGATTTTGAAGTTTATTATGAGAGCTTATTGTAAACATTTTTCGAGACTGGGATGAAGATATACCTTTTCTTCTGTTTTCTATGAGGAAAAGCGAGCAGAAAAGTTTCGGGTTTAATCCGTTTGACTTAATTTTCGGACACCAGGTGCGTCCTGGTGTTAAAAGACGTGTGGACAGGAAAATCAGATCCATCATTGAGCACATCACCTTCACTAATGCAGAAGCATTTGAAAGCTGCAAGAGAGCTGGCTTCAAATAACCTAGTTTCAACCTAGGCTAGAATGAAGCAACAGTATGACAAATATGCTGTCTCTCGATCTTTTACAGCAGGAGATAAGGTGATAGCTAAGAAATTAGTACCAGGTCATGCTTTACAAGCCAGTAGTGAAAAAGCTTAGTGAAGTGAATTATTTAATTAATACACACCTGGGAAGAGGAAATCAAATCGTGTACCACGTCATACTACGCTAGTCATACTACGCTAGTCACTTGCCTACCTCATCAGTACTTCCTATGACAGAGGAAGAACACATCGGTCTACCTGACGTCTCTAGAGGTATAGAGGTGCGTTCAGAAAAAATCAGTGACACTCCAGTCACTAGATAATTTTCTTGGTAACCTTAAGGTTGATAAAGCTGGTGATATTAGAAACATGATTTTGCAGTACCTTGAATTGTTCAGTGATGTTCCTCAACGTTGTACTCTGGGAGTTCACGACGTTGATGTACAGGATGCATCACTAAGCAAGCAGTCGCCTTATAGGATGAGTCCAACGAAACATAAAGCTCTGAGGGAAGAAGTCAACTTTCTGCTATCTCATGGTCTAATTGAGCGGAGTAAAAGTCCTTGCATTTTAGTACTACGGTAATTAGTTGCACATCCTGAATCTACCGTCAGGTAGTTTCAGGACGTGGACTGATTACCGTAAAGTGAACTCTGTTACGTACCAGATGGAAACTCCCTACCAGGCATTGATGACCTCATTGATCGTGTGCCGGGAGCCCAGTATGTCAGGTGTTTAGATCTCTTACGAGGGTATTTTCAAGTCTCGCTTACTGAGCGTGCTCAGGAAATACAATCAACTGACGAAATAGAATATAACTTACAATATAGTTCAGAGGACAGTTCACCACAGGAATGCAGTCACACTCTAGCCTCAGGTCCAAAGACCTAAACAGCCGAGCACTGCTCCAGCCAGTACTCTGGCCAGTGTCTCCAACAGTCTCTCCTCCAGAGACTCTCCAGCAGCTCTTCCAGGATCTGTAGCCCAGAGCTCCACACAAAGGCAGCAGCTCCACTCGAAACTGCTGCTCAGATCTCTGCACACCGGCAGCAGCTCCACTCGAATCTCTTGCTCAGCTGTTTCCCTGAGCCTAAATGGTCCTTCAAGCACCCCCTCCCCCCCAATGAGGTGTGCACCACGTGTTTTGACCTGACACCGAGACGTGATGCCGAGAGGCGTGTCTGACAGCTATCTGCCAAGGCAAGGTGTGTGACGATTTACTGGTTAATACGTTTCATTAGTGACTCACAAGTACATCACAATTGAGACGTACACTGAGACGTACACACTGAGACGTACACACTGAGACGTACACACTGAGACATACACCCAGACATACACCCAGACATACAAAGGTACCTCAGAGGTGCTTGTGAAACGCTCTTCATCTAAGGTATTAGAGACGCCCTCTTTAGTTAAATGTGATTACCTCTCATTCTCCAGGCTTGTCCCCTACGGGTTTAGAGCCATTACTCTTAGGGAAAACTGAGTGAAATTTGTGTTTAAGAGAAAAGCTACATGAGGTATGTGTGCATTTGTAACACTGCAGTGTGTTTGTAACACTGCAGTGTGTTTGTAACACTGCAGTGCATTTGTAACACTGCAGTGCATTTGTAACACTGCAATGTGTTTGTAACACTGCAGTGCATTTGTAACACTACAGTGAATTTGTAACTCTGCAGTGCATTTGTAACACTGCAGTGTGTTTGTAACACCACTGCAGAGTATTTGTAACACTGCAGTGTGTCTGTAGCATTGCAGTGCATTTGTAACACTGCAGTGTATTTGTAACACTGCAGTATGTTTGTAACACTGCAGTGTATTTGTAACACTGCAGTGTTTGTAACACTGCAGTGTATTTGTAACACTGCAGTGTATTTGTAACACTGCAGTGTTTGTAACACTGCAGTGTATTTGTAACACTGCAGTATGTTTGTAACACTGCAGTGTATTTGTAACACTACAGTGTATTTGTAACACTGCAGTGTATTTGTAACACTGCAGTGTATTTGTAACACTGCAGTGTATTTGTAACACTGCAGTGTTTGTAACACTGCAGTGTATTTGTAACACTGCAGTATGTTTGTAACACTGCAGTGTTTGTAACACTGCAGTGTATTTGTAACACTGCAGTATGTTTGTAACACTGCAGTGTATTTGTAACACTACAGTGTATTTGTAACACTGCAGTGTATTTGTAACACTGCAGTGTATTTGTAACACTGCAGTATGTTTGTAACACTGCAGTGTATTTGTAACACTGCAGTGCATTTGTAACACTGCAGTGTTTGTAACACTGCAGTGTATTTGTAACACTGCAGTGCATTTGTAACACTGCAGTGTTTGTAACACTGCAGAATATTTGTAACCCTGTAGTGCATTTGTAACGCCAGTATGTTTCCAACACTGCAGTGTGTTTGTAACACTGCCGTGCATTTGTAACACTTCATTTCATCTGCAGTATTGCAATCCATTTGTAGTACTGCAAATGGAGTGCAGTAGAGGAGTCAGAGAGTCGAGGATATACTGTACATCCAGCCAGAGTTATATATCTCAGTGTAGTTACATGATGTTGACTTTCAACCCTATATAAAACTTCAGTATAGTTAGTCTCGGTCAGATGACCAGGAGCAGCAGCTGTGGGTCATCATATCACTAAGACCAGCGTCAGGAAGTATTTGTCCTGTTCCCTGACAAATTTTACCTACCATAACATAACATAACCTTGTCTGGTGGTGTATAGTTGACAGGCAGTCTTAATGACCCTCGTATAGTAGATGTTATTGACAGTAACAAAGAATAAGCAGTTAATATGTTTTTATGATAAACGTGGCTCAGCCTGCAACTATGTGATAACAACAGGATTAGGGAAATACTACAGATACTACAGGATTAAGGAAATGCTATAGATACTACAGGATTACAAAAATACTGCATATACTATGCGCTTAAAAAAAGTGAAATGATAAATTCTTGCGTTCGCCTCCGAGCCCCGAGTCTTGGAATGCCGTACTTAGGGCATCAGTCTACTGATTGATGATAAAACCTGTGAGAGGCCATTAAGAAGGTGAATGGCCAGTTTTATGATGGAGAGGGAAATGTGCATTTAACAACACCAGTTAACGTGACTAGCGCAGCAAGATCCTGCTTGTCACAATGCTACCAAGACAAAACACACAACATGTATACAAGGATACTGCAAGAGTCTTTGATAAATGTAAACAGTACTATCCCGTAAAATGAGGCCATAAGGAGTATGAGATGAAAATATGAATATCCAGAAGTAAAACAAATGAGCCAGAATGCACTTGGAACAAGCGTTCATCACTGCATTGTATGTTGTACTCTTTCTGCTTCCTAGCAAGAGCAGACGTAGAGAACTTCGTATATTTTGCAGACGATACGAAAATGTGCTTCAGTGTTTCCTCATGAGAAGATGAAAAAAAATATGAACCGATATCGAGAAAATCTTTCTAATCAGCAAAGGGAAACAAGACAGTATTCAGCGATGACACATTGCAAATACGTCCATGTGGAATGAAGAACTCAAAGCGAGCACCAGATGCAAGACGCAGTCATACCTTTACATACGCCAGTGGAAATATTTTCAGCTGACCTATCGTTTGCACAACATGGTTCAGTGCATGCAGAAAGGACCGTGAAAGTAAGAACTTTCACACAAGACTCCATTGAATGGACTCTTCACATCACTGCCGTTCTTCACTGTTGTGCTGTTCCAACTGGACAATGTACAAAGGCCGTTCTACCAAGGCCGTTCTACCCGCATAGTCAGTAAAACATCTTAAGTGTTGAAAATCAATAATGACCCACTGAACGTACTCTCTGGGACGGAGAAAGAGAGAAAGACCTGGTAATATGTAAACTATGTATAAATATTTTAGAAAACTGATTAGTTGATAAATGAGGCTCTTGTGCAACATTCGGGTATCTTTAATCTGGAAACGTTTCAACAGTCAGTGGCTACCTCAGTCCAAAAGAGAACGGTGGAAGATGAGTTTGAGGTAGTCAGTCCCTCAGCCTGGAGTCGATGTATTCAGTACATCAGTCTGGTTGTAAATGAAGCATATGATGTGGTGGAATTTACATTGTGCTCTCCAGGTGTTCCACACCTTACACTGGGGCTCTTATGCATCCTTCCCCTGTGTTCCACCTCTCTCGGCATACCATTCCCGTTCCACCTTGTGTTCCACCCGGTGCTCCACCCAGTGCTCCACCCAGTGCTTTACCCGGTGCTCCACCCAGTGCTCCACCCAGTGCCCCACCCAGTGATCCAACCAGTACTCCACCCAGTGCCTCACCCAGTGCTCCACCCAGTGTTCCACCCGGTGCTCCAACCAGTACTCCACCCAGTGCTCCACCCAGTGCTCCACCCGGTACTCCACCCAGTGCTCCACCCAGTACTCCCGGTGCTCCACCCAGTGCTCCACCCAGTGCTCCACCCAGTGCCCCACCCAGTGCTCCATCCAGTGTTCCACCCAGTGTTCCACCCAGTGTACCACCCAGTGCCCCACCCAGTGCCCCACCCACCCCTCCACCCAGTGCCCCAGTGCCCCACCCAGTGCTCCACCCAGTGCCCCACCCAGTGCCCCACCCAGTGCTCCACCCAGTGCCCCACCCAGTGCCCCACCCAGTGCTCCACCCAGCGCTCCAACCAGTACTCCACCCAGTGCTCCACCCAGTACTCCACCCAGTGCTCCACCCAGTGCCCCACCCAGTGCTCCAACCAGTACTCCACCCAGTGCTCCACCCAGTGCTCCACCCAGTGCCCCACCCAGTGCTCCATCCAGTGTTCCACCCAGTGTTCCACCCAGTGTACCACCCAGTGCCCCACCCAGTGCCCCACCCAGTACTCCACCCAGTGCTCCACCCAGTACTCCACCCAGTGCTCCACCCAGTGCCCCACCCAGTGCTCCAACCAGTACTCCACCCAGTGCCCCACCCAGTGCTCCACCCAGTGCTCCAACCAGTACTCCACCCAGTGCCCCACCCAGTGCTCCACCCAGTGCCCCACCCAGTGCTCCACCCAGTGCTCCACCCAGTGCCCCACCCAGTACTCCACCCAGTGCCTCACCCAGTGCCCCACCCAGTGCTCCACCCAGTGCTCCACCCATTGCCCCACCCAGTGCTCCACCCAGTGCCCCACCCAGTGCCCCACCCAGTGCCCCACCCAGTGCTCCACCCAGTGCCTCACCCAGTGCTCCACCCAGTGCCCCACCCAGTGCCCCACCCAGTGCTCCACCCAGAGCCCCACCCAGTGCCCTACCCAGTGCTCCAACCAGTGCTCCACCCAGTGCCTCACCCAGTGCTCCACCCAGTGCTCCACACAGTGCCCCACCCAGTGCCCCACCCAGTGCCCCACCCAGTGCTCCACCCAGTCCCCCACCCAGTGCCCCACCTAGTGCCCCACCCAGTGCCCCACCCAGTGCTCCACCCAGTGCCTCACCCAGTGCCCCACCCAGTACTCCACCTAGTGCTCCACCCAGTGCTCCACCCAGTGTTCCACCCAGTGCCCCACCCAGTGCCCCACCCAGTGCTCCACCCAGTGCTCCACCCAGTGCTCCACCCAGTGACCCACCCAGTGCTCCACCCAGTGCCCCACCTAGTGCTCCACCCAGTGCTCCACCCAGTGCTCCACCCAGTGCTCCACCCAGTGCCCCACCCAGTGCTCCACCCAGTGCTCCACCCAGTGTCCCACCCAGTGCTCCACCCAGTGCCCCACCCAGTGCCCCACCGAGTGCTCCACCCAGTGCCCCACCCAGTGCTCCACCCAGTGCTCCACCCAGTGCTCCACCCAGTGCTCCACCCAGTGCTCCCCCAGTACTCCACCCAGTGCCCCACCCAGTGCTCCACCCAGTGCCCCACCCAGTGCCCCACCCAGTGCCCCACCCAGTGCTCCACCCAGTGCCCCACCCAGTACTCCACCCAGTACTCCACCCAGTGCTCCACCCAGTGCTCCACCCAGTGCTCCCCCAGTACTCCACCCAGTGCCCTACCCAGTGTTCCACCCAGTGCTCCACCCAGTGCTCCACCCAGTGACCCACCCAGTGCTCCACCCGGTGCTCCACCCAGTGCTCCACCCAGTGCTCCACCCAGTGCCCCACCCAGTGCTCCACCCAGTGCCCCACCCAGTGCCCCACCCAGTGCTCCACCCAGTGCCCCACCCAGTGTCCCCACCCAGTGCTCCACCCAGTGCTCCACCCAGTGCCCCACCCAGTGCTCCACCCAGTGCTCCACCCAGTACTCCACCCAGTGCCCCACCCAGTGCTCCACCCAGTGCTCCCCCCAGTGCTCCACCCAGTGCCCCACCCAGTGCTCCACCCAGTGCTCCACCCAGTGCTCCCCCAGTACTCCACCCAGTGCCCCACCCAGTGCCCCACCCAGTGCTCCACCCAGTGCCCCACCCAGTGCCCCACCCAGTGCTCCACCCAGTGCTCCACCCAGTGCCCCACCCAGTACTCCACCCAGTGCCCCACCCAGTGCTCCACCCAGTGCTCCACCCAGTGCTCCCCCAGTGCTCCACCCAGTGCCCCACCCAGTGCTCAACCCAGTGCTCCACCCAGTGCCCCACCCAGTGCTCCACCCAGTGCCCCACCCAGTGCTCCACCCAGTGCCCCACCCAGTGCTCCACCCAGTGCCCCACCCAGTGCTCCACCCATGTGCCCCACCCAGTGCTCCACCCAGTGCCCCACCCAGTGCCCCACCCAGTGCTCCACCCAGTGCTCCACCCAGTGCCCCACCCAGTGCTCCACCCAGTGATCCACCCAGTACTCCACCCAGTGCCCCACCCAGTGCTTCACCCAGTGCTCCACCCAGTGCTCCCCCAGTGCTCCACCCAGTGCCCCACCCAGTGCTCCACCCAGTGCTCCACCCAGTGCTCCACCCAGTGCTCCCCCAGTACTCCACCCAGTGCCCCACCCAGTGCTCCACCCAGTGCTCCACCCAGTGCCCCACCCAGTGCTCCACCCAGTGCCCCACCCAGTGCCCCACCCAGTGCTCCACCCAGTGCCCCACCCAGTGCTCCACCCAGTGCTCCACCCAGTGCTCCACCCAGTGCCCCACCCAGTGCCCCACCCAGTGCCCCACCCAGTGCTCCACCCAGTGCTCCACCCAGTGCCCCACCCAGTGCTTCACCCAGTGCTCCCCAGTACTCCACCCAGTACTCCACCCAGTGCCCCACCCAGTGCTCCACCCAGTGCCCCATCCAGTGCTCCACCCAGTGCTCCACCCAGTGCCCCACCCAGTGCTCCACCCAGTGCTCCACCCAGTGCTCCACCCAGTGCTCCACCCAGTGCTCCCCCAGTACTCCACCCAGTGTCCCACCCAGTGCTTCACCCACTACCCCACCCAGTGCTCCACCCAGTGCTCTACCCAGTGCTCCCCCAGTACTCCACCCAGTGCCCCACCCAGTGCTCCACCCAGTGCCCCACCCAGTGCTCCACCCAGTGCTCTACCCAGTGCTCCCCCAGTACTCCACCCAGTGCCCCACCCAGTGCTCCACCCAGTGCCCCACCCAGTGCTCCACCCAGTGCTCCACCCAGTTTCTACCCAGTGCTCCACCCAGTGCTCTCCCAGTACTCCAGCCAGTGCCCCACCCAGTGCTCCACCCAGTGCCTCACCCAGTGCTCCACCCAGTGCTCCACCCAGTCCTCCACCCAGTGCTCCACCCAGTGCTCCACCCAGTGCTCCCCCAGTACTGCACCCAGTGCCCCACCCAGTGCTCCACCCAGTGCTCCACCCAGTGCCCCACCCAGTGCTCCACCCAGTGCTCCACCCAGTGCCCCACCCAGTGCTCCACCCAGTGCTCCACCCAGTGCTCCACCCAGTGCTCCACCCAGTGCTCCACCCAGTGCCCCACCCAGTGCTCCACCCAGTGCTCCACCCAGTGCTCCACCCAGTGCTCCACCCAGTGCTCCACCCTCTGTTCACAGCTTCCCGACACAGTCAAAACTCACCGCATATTTTACATGATTATCGTGTTGCCCTGTTTCCCACAGCCGTCTCCCACAACCGTCTCCCAGAGCCGTCTCCCACAACCGTCTCCCACAGCCGTCTCCCACAGCCGTCTCCCACAACCGTCTCCCACAGCCGTCTCCCACAGCCGTCTCCCACAGCCGTCTCCCACAACCGTCTCCCACAGCCGTCTCCCACAACCGTCTCCCACAACCGTCTCCCACAGCCGTCTCCCACAGCCGTCTCCCACAGCCAGAGTGGGTTATGTGGTTTATAGCCGGAGTGGGTTATAGCCACAATAGGTTATGTGGGTTATAGCCAGAGTGGGTTATAGCCACAATAGGTTATGTGGGTTATAGCCAGAGTGGGTTATAGCCACAATAGGTTATGTGGGTTATAGCCAGAGTGGGCGAAGTGGGTTATAATCATAGCGGGTTAACCGGGTTATAACCAGAGTGGATTATAGCCATAGTGGGTTATGTGGGTTATAGCCAGAGTAGGTTATGTGGGTTATAGGCAGATTGCTTTATAACCAGAGTGGGTTAAGTGGGTTATAGCCAGAGTGGGTTATGTAGGTTATAGCCAGAATGGGTTATGTGGGTTATAGCCAGAATGGGTTAAGTGGGTTATAACCAGAGTGGGTTAAGAGGGTTATAACCAGAGTGGGTTAAGTGGGTTATAACCAGAGTAGATTATGTGAGTTATAGCCTGAGTGGGTTATGTGGGTTATAGCCAGAGTAGATTATGTGAGTTATAGCCAGAGTGGGTTAAGAGGGTTATAGCCAGAGTGGGTTAAGAGGGTTATAACCAGAGTGAGTTAAGTGGGTTATAACCAGAGTAGATTATGTTGGTTTTAGCCAGAGTGGGTTATAGCCAGAGTGGGATAAGTGGGTTATAGCCAGAGTTGGTTAAGTGGGATATAGCCAGAGTGGGTTAAGTGGGTTGTAGCCAGAGTAGGTTATGTGGGTTATAGCCAGAGTGAGTTAAGTGGGTTATAGCCAGAGTGGGTTAAGCGGGTTATAGCCAGAGTAGGTTATGTGGGTTTTAGCCAGAGTAGGTTAGGTCGGTTATAACCAGAGTAAGTGGCTTATAGCCAGAGTGAGTTAAGTGGGTTATAGCCAGAGTGGGTTAAGTGGGATAAAACCAGAATGGGTTAAGTGGGTTGTAGCCACCATCACACAACTATCACCACTACTTAACCATCACCACCACCACACAACTATCACCACCACCACACAGATATCACCACCACCACACAACTATGACCACCACCACACAACTATCACCACCACCACACAACTATCACCACCACTCATCTATCACCACCAATACTCGACTATTACCACCACCACACACCTATCACCACACAACTATTTCTGCCACCACTCATCTATCACCACCACCACACAACTATCACCACCACCACACACCTATCACCACCAACTATCACCACCACCACACAACTATCACCACCACCACACAACTATCACCACCACCACACAACTATCACCACCACCACTCAGCTATTACCACCTCCACACACTTATCACCACCACCAACTATCTCCACCACCACTCACCTATTACCACCACCACATAACTATTACCACCACCACATAACTATCACCACCGCCAGTCAACTATCACTACCACCACTCAACTATCACCACCACCACACTACTATCACCACTGAACTATCACCACCGCCCCACAACTATCACTATCACCACTCAACTATCACCACCACACTACTATCACCACTACCACTGAACTATCACCACCACACTACTATCACCACCACTCAACTATCACCACCACCACATTACTATCACCACCACCACTCAACTATCACCACCACACTGCTGTCACCACTGAACTATCACCACCCCACAACTATCACCATCACCACTCAGCTATCACCACCACCACCACCACCACTACACAACTATCGCCACCACACTATCACTACCACCTTGAACTATCACCACCACCACACAACTATCACCACCACCACTCAACTATCATCACCACCACCACCACCACCACAACTATCACCACCATCACCACTCAACTATCACCACCACCACATAACTATCACCAATACCACACTACTATCACCACCATCACTGAACTATCACCACCACCCCACAACTATCACCATCACCACTCAACTATCACCGCCACCCCACAACTATCACCACCACCACTCAACTATCACCACAAACCACTGAACTATCACCACCACACTCAACTATCACCATCACCACTCAACTATCACCACCACCACACAACTATCACCTTTCAACTATCACTACCACCCCACAACTATCACCATCACCTTTCAACTATCACTACCACCCCACAACTATCACCATCACCACTCAACTATCACACCACCACACTACTATCACCACCACCACACTATCACCACCACCACTGAACTATCACCATCACCACTGAACTATCACCATCACCACTCAGCTATCACTACCACCACCACTCAACTATCACTACCACCACCACACAACTATCACCACCACCACCACACAACTATCACCACACCACCACACAACTATCACCACCACCACTGAACTATCACCACCACCCCATAACTATCACCATCACCACTCAACTATCACCACACAACTGGCACCACCACCACACAACTGGCACCACCACCACACAACTGTCACCACCACCACACAACTATCACCATCACCACTCAACTATCACCACCACCACTACCACCACACAACTATCACCACCACCACACTATCATCACCGCCACCACTGAACTGTCACCACCATCCCACAACTATCACCATCACCCCTCAACTGTTACCACCACCACACAACTATCACCATCACCACACAGCTATCACCACCACCACACTACTATCACCACCATCACTGAACTATCACCACCATCACTGAACTATCACCACCACCCCACAACTATCACCATCACCACTCAACTATCACCACCACACAAACTATCACAATCACCACTCAACTATCACCACCACCACACTACTATCACCACCATCACTGAACTATCACCACCACCCCACAACTATCACCATCACCACTCAACTATCACCACCACACAACTATCACCATCATCACTCAACTATCACCACCACCACACAACTATCACCATCACCTTTCAACTATCACTACCACCCCACAACTATCACCATCACCACTCAACTATCACCACCACCACACTACTATCACCACCACCACACTACTATCACCACCACCACTGAACTATCACCATCACCACTCAACTATCACTGCCACCACCACACAACTATCACCACCACCACCACACAACTATCACCACCACCACCACACAACTATCACCACCACCCCATAACTATCACCATCACCACTCAACTATCACCACCACACAACTGTCACCACAACACAACTGTCACCACCACCACACAACTGGCACCACCATCACACAACTGTCACCACCACACAGCTATCACCACCACCTCACAACTATCACCACCACCACTACCACCACACAACTATCACCACCACCACACTATCACCACCACCACTGAACTATCACCACCATCCCACAACTATCACCATCACCACTCAACTATTACCACCACCACACAACTATCACCATCACCACACAGCTATCACCACCACCACACTACTATCACCACCATCACTGAACTATCACCACCACCCCACAACTATCACTATCACCACTCAACTATCACCACCACACAACTGTCACCACCACACAACTGTCACCACCACCACACAACTGTCACCACCACCACACAACTATCACCACTACCACCACAACTATCACCACCACCACACTACTATCACCACCACCACTGAACTATCACCACCACCCCACAACTATCACCACCACCACCACACAACTATCATCACCCCACAACTATCACCACCACCACCACACAACTATCATCACCACACAACTATCACCACCACCACCACACAAACTATCATCACAACTATCATCACACAACTATCACCACCACCCCACAACTATCACCACCACCACCACACAACTATCATCACCACACAACTATCACCACCACCACCACACAACTATCATCACAACTATCATCACACAACTATCACCACCACCACACTACTATCACCACACATTACTGGTAGACAGTGTTCACCAGTGACTTAAGTAGACCGACTGGTTGTCACTCTTGTGTTTCTGTCTACTTTCTGCTGCTCTGCTGTATTTTGCCTCACTGTCTACTCAACAAATATACGCAGTCTGCTAGCGTGGTGTATCTTGCGTCACTGTCTACCCACCAAACACGCAGTCTGCTAGCGTGGTGTATCTTGCGTCACTGTCTACCCACCAAACATACGCAGTCTGCGCATGTCTGCAGACGGGTGTTCTTGCGTCACGTGGTTAGCCCACTCACTACGCAGTTGCTACGTGGGTATCTGCGTCATGTCTACACCACAAAGCAAGTCTGCTACGTGTGTTCTGCGTCTTTTTTTACCACATACGCAGTTGGTCAAAGTCTGACCTGTGAAACTACGGATGTATTGTGTGCTTGACTGTCGTTACAGGGGAAAGCTGAAACGTTTTCACTGTCTCAGTAATTACGCATAAGACCGCAGGAAAGCATCTGACAAGTCGGGCGGTTTTTTTTTTACATCGCAGTTAAATCTGAACTCTGAACCCATGCCATGTTTATGATTCTGACGTGAGTTCAGGGAAAGGAGTTACTTAGAGGAACGTGTGGCGTCTGGCAGCGCGGGGTTGCAGTACCAGGGAACGTGGACGTCTGGCAGCGGGTGGTTGCAGTACCAGGAACGTGGACGTCTGGCAGCGCGTGGTTCACAGTACCAGGAACGTGGCGTGCAGCGCGGTGGTTGCAGTACCAGGAACGTGGACGTCTGGCAGCGCGGTGGTTAAGCAGTACCAGAGGAACGTGGACTTGGCACGCGTGGTTACACAGTACCAGGAGAAGTGGATGCACGCGTGGTATCTGCTCCAGTGAACGGGTAAGTGTGGCAGCGCGTGTTGAAAGTAGTACCAGGGTTTCTGCGGACGTTGGCGTACGACGCAGTGGACCAAGCGGATGGAAAGTGTAATGCGGGGTGGTTGTGATAGAAGTGCAGGTAGTGACGGAGGGTTTCGTGATGGAAGGGGGTTTATAGAGCGGTGGTGGAGTGGCAAGGTGTCAGGATGGACGGCTGGTGTAGTGATGGAGGATGGTTGTGATGAGGTGGTTGTGACGGAGGAGTGGTTGTGATGGAGGTGGTTGTGATGAGGGTGGTGTGATTGGAGGTGGTTGTGATGGAACGTGTGATGGTTGGTGATGGAGGATGGTTGTGATGGAGGTGGTTGTGAGGTGGTTGTGAGGGAGGGAGGTTGTGAATGGAGGGTGGTGTGATGGAGGGTGGTTGTGAGAGGGGAGGTGATGTGAGGTTGTGAGGGGTGTTGTGGGGATGGTGCGGTGGTTGGTTGAGTGGAGGTTGTGATGGAGGGAGGGGTTGTGATGGAGGGTGGGTGTGGAGGGTGTTGTGAAGAGGGTTGTGATGGAGGGTGGTTGTGATGGAGGTGGTTGTGATGGAGGGAGGTTGTGATGGAGGGTGGTTGTGATGGAGGATGGTTGTGATGGAGGTGGTTGTGATGGAGGGTGGTTGTGATGGGGTGGTTGTGATGGAGGGATGGTTGTGATGGAGGGTGGTTGTGATGGAGGTGGTTGTGATGGAGGTGGTTGTGATGGAGGGGTTGTGATGTGTTGTGATGGAGGGTAGGTTGTGATGGAGGTGGTTGTGATGGAGGGTGGTTGTGATGGAGGGATGGTTGTGATGGAGGGTGGTTGTGATGGAGGGTGTTGTGATGGAGGGTGGTTGTGATGGAGGGGTGTGATGGAGGTGGTTGTGATGGAGGGTGGTTGTGATGGAGGGTGGTTGTGATGGAGGGTGGTTGTGATGGAGGGTGGTTGTGATGGAGGGTGGTTGTGATGGAGGGTGGTTGTGATGGAGGGTGGTTGTGATGGAGGTGGTTGTGATGGGGGTAGTGTGATGGAGGGATGGTTGTGATGGAGGGTGGTTGTGATGGAGGGTGGTTGTGATGGAGGGTGGTTGTGATGGAGGAGGTTGTGATGGAGGGTGGTTGTGATGGAGGGTGGTTGTGATGGAGGTGGTTGGTGAGGATGGTTGTGAGGATGGTTGTGATGGAGGTGGTTGTGATGGAGGGTGGTTGTGATGGAGGTGGTGGTGGAGGTGGTTGTGATGGATGGTGGTTATGATGGAGGATGGTTGTGATGGAGGGTGGTTGTGATGGAGGGAGGTTGTGATGGATGGTGGTTATGATGGAGGTGGTTGTGATGGAGGGTGGTTGTGATGGAGGATGGTTGTGATGGAGGATGGTTGTGATGGGTGGTTGTGATGGAGGGTGGTTGTGATGGAGGGTTTTGTGATTTAGGGGGCCGTGATGGATGGTGTTGTGGAGGGTGGTTGTGATAGAGGGTGGTTATGATGGAGGATTGTTGTGATGGAGGGTGGTTGTGATGGAGGGTGGTTGTGATGGAGGGTGTTGTGATGGAGGATGGTTGTGATGGAGGGTGGTTGTGATGGAGGGTGGTTGTGATGGAGGGAGGTTGTGATGGAGGGAGTTTGTGATGGAGGGTGGTTGTGATGGAGGATGGTTGTGATGGAGGATGGTTGTGGAGGATGGTTGTGATGGAGGGTGGTTGTGATGGAGGGTGGTTGTGATGGAGGGAGGTGGTGGTGGAGGGTGGTTGTGATGGATGGTGGTTGTGATGGAGGATGGTTGTGATGGAGGGTGGTTGTGATGGAGGGTGGTTGTGATGGAGGGAGGTTGTGATGGAGGGTGGTTGTGATGGAGGGTGGCTGTGATGGAGGGTGGCTGTGATGGAGGGTGGCTGTGATGGAGCGTGGTTGTGATGGAGGGTGGTTGTGATGGAGGGTGGTTGTGATGGAGGATGGTTGTGATGGAGGGTGGTTGTGATGGAGGGTGGTTGTGATGGATGGAGGTTGTGATGGAGGGTGGTTGTGATGGAGGGTGGTTGTGATGGAGAATGGTTATGATCTAGGATGGTTGTGATGGAGGATGGTTGTGGAGGATGGTTGTGATGGAGGGTGGTTGTGATGGAGGTGGTTGTGATGGATGGAGGTTGTGATGGAGGGTGGTTGTGATGGAGGGTAGTTGTGATGGAGGGTGGTTGTGATGGAGGGTGGTTGTGATGGAGGGTGGTTGTGATGGAGGGAGGTTGTGATGGAGGGTGGTTGTGATGGAGGGTGGTTGTGATGGAGGGTGGTTGTGATGGAGGGTGGTTGAGATGGAGGGTGGTTGTGATGGAGGGTGGTTGTGATGGAGGGTGGTTGTGATGGAGGGTGGTTGTGATGGAGGGTGGTTGAGATGGAGGGTGGTTGTGATGGAGGGTGGTTGTGATGGAGGGAGGTTGTGATGGAGGGTGGTTGTGATGGAGGGTAGTTGTGATGGAGGATGGTTGTGATGGAGGGTGGTTGTGATGGAGGGTGGTTTGTGATGGAGGGTGGTTGTGATGGAGGGAGGTTGTGATGGAGGGTGGTTGTGATGGAGGGTGGTTGTGATGGAGGGTGGTTGTGATGGAGGGTGGTTTGTGATGGAGGGTGGTTGTGATGGAGGGAGGTTGTGATGGAGGGTGGTTGTGATGGAGGGTAGTTGTGATGGAGGATGGTTGTGATGGAGGGTGGTTGTGATGGAGGGTGGTTGTGATGGAGGGTGGTTGTGATGGAGGGTGGTTGTGATGGGTGGTTGTGATGGAGGGTGGTTGTGATGGAGGATGGTTGATGGAGGGTGGTTGTGATGGAGGGTGGTTGTGATGGAGGGTGGTTGTGGTGGAGGATGGTTGTGATGGAGGGTGGTTGTGATGGAGGTTGTGATGGAGGGTGGTTGTGATGGAGGGTGGCTGTGATGGAGGATGGTTGTGATGGGTGGTTGTGATGGAGGGTGGTTGTGATGGAGGGTGGCCGTGATGGAGGATGGTTGTGACGGAGGGTGGTTGTGATGGAGGGTGGTTGTGATGGAGGGAGGTTGTGATGGAGGGAGGTTGTGATGGAGGGTGGTTGTGATGGAGAGTGGCTGTGATGGAGGGTGGCTGTGATGGAGGATGGTTGTGATGGAGGATGGTTGTGATGGAGGGTGGTTGTGATGGAGGGTGGTTGTGATGGAGGGTGGCCGTGATGGAGGGTGGTTGTGATGGAGGGTGGTTCTGATGGAGGGTGGTTGTGATGGAGGATTGTTGTGATGGAGGGTGGTTGTGATGGAGGGTGGTTGTGATGGAGGGTAGTTGTGATGGAGGATGGTTGTGATGGAGGGTGGTTGTGATGGAGGGTGGTTGTGATGGAGGGAGGTTGTGATGGAGGGTGGTTGTGATGGAGGGTGGTTGTGATGGAGGGTGGTTGTGATGGAGGATGGTTGTGATGGAGGGTGGTTGTGATCGAGGGTGGTTGTGATGGAGGGTGGTTGTGATGGAGGGAGGTGGTGGTGGAGGGTGGTTGTGATGGATGGTGGTTGTGATGGAGGATGGTTGTGATGGAGGGTGGTTGTGATGGAGGGTGGTTGTGATGGAGGGTGGTTGTGATGGAGGGTGGTTGTGATGGAGGGTGGTTGTGATGGAGGGTGGTTGTGATGGATGGTGGTTGTGATGGAGGATGGTTGTGATGGAGGGTGGTTGTGATGGATGGTGGTTGTGATGGAGGATGGTTGTGATGGAGGGTGGTTGTGATGGAGGGTGGTTGTGATGGAGGGTGGTTGTGTGGGAGGAAGGAACATTGTCAGTGAGGTACCACAAACTTCCACCAAGTAACTTAACTCTTGTTCTGACTGCCAACATCAACAGTCAGCTTACTCAGTAATTGTTAGTTCAAACATCCATTACGACGCACTTGATGCTGAGTATAAGTAACACTTGTGGTTCTATTTCGTTTATAAGTACAGGAAGTATGAGCGTGTCACAGTCATTGGAGAGTAACACACAGACTTCAGTTATGCATCTTTATTCCGAAACGTTTCGCCTACACAGTAGGCTTTGTCCTGGAATTTGTATTGATGAAGCCGCTGGATGGCGAAACGTCTACAATAAAGACACCCAGATGTTGCACACGTGTCTTAATTTCATATTGTCGGTATTGTATACCATTCTTGTACAAGAGGCTTTTCCTGTCGAGTACAGAGTACTTTCTTTACTCGACTGAAGAATGTAAGTAAAAGGACACAAGTGCAACTAATGTGTCATTTTATTGTGGCAACGTTTCGCTCTCCTGGAGCTTTGTCAAGCCGTTACAAACAGTTGCCACAATAAATGTCACATTAGTTGCACTTGTGTCCTTTTACTTTACATATTGTCGGTAATTCTACCAACTTTGTTACAACCGACTGAAGAAGCCTACTGTGTAGGCGAAACGTTTCGGAATAAAGTTGCCTAACTGTTGCCTTTGTGTCTTACCAACATGTCGGTATTGTGTAACATTTTAATATTCAGCTTATTGGAGAGTTTAATGGCGCACCGGTTTAAGAACATAAAAATAAGGGAACACTACTGTGCGCCTACTGGCCCAGGCTAGGAAGGGCCAACTCACACCCATCCACACCCACACATGAACCCATCCAGCCTCTAGTTAATGCTATTGAAAAGTTCTTGCTTCAGTGACGCTGCCAGATAATTTGGTTTAGAAAGACACGTAAGCAAACACTATAACATATTTATTAGAAAACGTTTCGGTCCTGGGACCTTGACCTTGGTTTATACCACCAGATAATTTGTTCCACTTATCCACACTTCTGTTGCTACATCACTACTTCCTTATATCTTATTAAAATCTAAATTTATCCAACATAATCCAGTTCTATGAGTCCCGTCTTAGTTAATTGTCCCGTCTTAGTTAATTGTCCCGTCTTAGTTAATTGTCCCGTCTTAGTTAATTGTTCCGTCTTAGTTAATTGTTCCGTCTTGGTTAATTGTTCCGTCTTGGTTAATTGTTCCGTCTTAGTTAATTGTCCCGTCTTGGTTAATTGTTCCGTCTTGGTTAATTGTTCCGTCTTGGTTAATTGTTCCGTCTTAGTTAATTGTCCCGTCTTGGTTAATTGTTCCGTCTTGGTTAATTGTTCCGTCTTGGTTAATTGTTCCGTCTTGGTTAATTGTCCCGTCTTGGTTAATTGTCCCGTCTTGGTTAATTGTCCCGTCTTAGTTAATTGTTCCGTCTTGGTTAATTGTTCCGTCTTAGTTAATTGTCCCGTCTTGGTTAATTGTTCCGTCTTGGTTAATTGTTCCGTCTTGGTTAATTGTTCCGTCTTAGTTAATTGTCCCGTCTTGGTTAATTGTTCCGTCTTGGTTAATTGTTCCGTCTTGGTTAATTGTTCCGTCTTGGTTAATTGTCCCGTCTTGGTTAATTGTCCCGTCTTGGTTAATTGTCCCGTCTTAGTTAATTGTTCCGTCTTGGTTAATTGTTCCGTCTTAGTTAATTGTCCCGTCTTGGTTAATTGTTCCGTCTTGGTTAATTGTTCCGTCTTGGTTAATTGTTCCGTCTTAGTTAATTGTCCCGTCTTGGTTAATTGTTCCGTCTTGGTTAATTGTTCCGTCTTGGTTAATTGTTCCGTCTTGGTTAATTGTTCCGTCTTGGTAAATTGTTCCGTCTTGGTTAATTGTCCCGTCTTGGTTAATTGTCCCGTCTTGGTTAATTGTCCCGTCTTAGTTAATTGTTCCGTCTTGGTTAATTGTTCCGTCTTGGTTAATTGTCCCGTCTTGGTTAATTGTCCCGTCTTGGTTAATTGTTCCGTCTTGGTTAATTGTCCCGTCTTGATTAATTGTTCCGTCTTGGTTAATTGTCCCGTATTGGTTAATTGTCCCGTCTTGGTTAATTGTTCCGTCTTGGTTAATTGTTCCGTCTTGGTTAATTGTTCCGTCTTGGTTAATTGTTCCGTCTTGGTTAATTGTTCCGTCTTGGTTAATTGTTCCGTCTTGGTTAATTGTCCCGTCTTGGTTAATTGTTCCGTCTTGGTTAATTGTTCCGTCTTGGTTAATTGTTCCGTCTTGGTTAATTGTTCCGTCTTGGTTAATTGTTCCGTCTTGGTTAATTGTTCCGTCTTAGTTAATTGTCCCGTCTTGGTTAATTGTTCCGTCTTGGTTAATTGTTCCGTCTTGGTTAATTGTTCCGTCTTGGTTAATTGTTCCGTCTTGGTAAATTGTTCCGTCTTGGTTAATTGTCCCGTCTTGGTTAATTGTCCCGTCTTGGTTAATTGTTCCGTCTTGGTTAATTGTTCCGTCTTGGTTAATTGTTCCGTCTTGGTTAATTGTCCCGTCTTGGTTAATTGTTCCGTCTTGGTTAATTGTTCCGTCTTGGTTAATTGTCCCGTATTGGTTAATTGTCCCGTCTTGGCTAATTGTTCCGTCTTGGTTAATTGTTCCGTCTTGGTTAATTGTTCCGTCTTGGTTAATTGTTCCGTCTTTGTTAATTGTTCCGTCTTGGTTAATTGTTCCGTCTTGGTTAATTGTTCCGTCTTGGTTAATTGTTCCGTCTTGGTTAATTGTTCCGTCTTGGTTAATTGTCCCGTCTTGGTTAATTGTTCCGTCTTGGTTAATTGTTCCGTCTTGGTTAATTGTTCCATCTTAGTTAATTGTTCCGTCTTTGTTAATTGTTCCGTCTTGGTTAACTGTTCCGTCTTGGTTAATTGTTCCGTCTTGGTTAATTGTTCCGTCTTGGTTAATTGTTCCGTCTTGGTTAATTGTTCCGTATTGGTTAATTGTTCCGTCTTAGTTAATTGTTCCGTCTTGGTTAATTGTTCCGTCTTGGTTAATTGTTCCGTCTTGGTTAATTGTCCCGTCTTGGTTAATTGGTCCGTCTTGGTTAATTGTTCCGTCTTGGTTAATTGTTCCGTCTTGGTTAATTGTTCCGTCTTGGTTAATTGTCCCGTCTTGGTTAATTGTTCCATCTTGGTTAATTGTTCCGTCTTGGTTAATTGTCCCGTCTTGGTTAATTGTTCCGTCTTGGTTAATTGTCCCGTCTTGGTTAATTGTCCCGTCTTGGTTAATTGTCCCGTCTTGGTTAATTGTCCCGTCTTGGTTAATTGTTCCGTCTTGGTTAATTGTCCCGTCTTGGTTAATTGTTCCGTCTTGGTTAATTGTTCCGTCTTGGTTAATTGTCCCATCTTGGTTATTTGTTCCGTCTTGGTTAATTGTTCCGTCTTGGTTAATTGTCCCGTCTTGGTTAATTGTTCCGTCTTGGTTAATTGTTCCGTCTTGGTTAATTGTCCCGTCTTGGTTAATTGTCCCGTCTTGGTTAATTGTTCCGTCTTGGTTAATTGTCCCGTCTTGATTAATTGTTCCGTCTTGGTTAATTGTCCCGTATTGGTTAATTGTCCCGTCTTGGTTAATTGTTCCGTCTTGGTTAATTGTTCCGTCTTGGTTAATTGTTCCGTCTTGGTTAATTGTTCCGTCTTGGTTAATTGTCCCGTCTTGGTTAATTGTTCCGTCTTGGTTAATTGTTCCGTCTTGGTTAATTGTTCCGTCTTGGTTAATTGTCCCGTCTTGGTTAATTGTTCCGTCTTGGTTAATTGTTCCGTCTTGGTTAATTGTTCCGTCTTGGTTAATTGTCCCGTCTTGGTTAATTGTCCCGTCTTAGTTAATTGTTCCGTCTTGGTTAATTGTTCCGTCTTGGTTAATTGTCCCGTCTTGGTTAATTGTCCCGTCTTGGTTAATTGTTCCGTCTTGGTTAATTGTCCCGTCTTGATTAATTGTTCCGTCTTGGTTAATTGTCCCGTATTGGTTAATTGTCCCGTCTTGGTTAATTGTTCCGTCTTGGTTAATTGTTCCATCTTGGTTAATTGTTCCGTCTTGGTTAATTGTTCCGTCTTGGTTAATTGTTCCGTCTTGGTTAATTGTTCCGTCTTGGTTAATTGTTCCGTCTTGGTTAATTGTTCCGTCTTGGTTAATTGTCCCGTCTTGGTTAATTGTTCCGTCTTGGTTAATTGTTCCGTCTTGGTTAATTGTTCCGTCTTGGTTAATTGTTCCGTCTTAGTTAATTGTCCCGTCTTGGTTAATTGTTCCGTCATAGTTAATTGTTCCGTCTTGGTTAATTGTTCCGTCTTGGTTAATTGTTCCGTCTTAGTTAATTGTCCCGTCTTGGTTAATTGTCCCGTCGTAGTTAATTGTTCCGTCTTCGTTAATTGTTCCGTCTTGGTTAATTGTTCCGTCTTAGTTAATTGTTCCGTGTTGGTTAATTGTTCCGTCTTAGTTAATTGTCCCGTCTTGGTTAATTGTCCCGTCTTGGTTAATTGTCCCGTCTTGGTTAGTTGTTCCGTCTTGGTTAATTGTCTCGTCTTGGTTAATTGTTCCGTCTTAGTTGTTCCGTCTTGGTTAATTGTTCCGTCTTGGTTAATTGTTCCGTCTTAGTTGTTCCGTCTTGGTTAATTGTCCCGTCTTGGTTAATTGTTCCGTCTTGGTTAATTGTCCCGTATTGGTTAATTGTCCCGTCTTGGTTAATTGTTCCGTCTTGGTTAATTGTTCCGTCTTGGTTAATTGTTCCGTCTTGGTTAATTGTTCCGTCTTGGTTAATTGTTCCGTCTTGGTTAATTGTTCCGTCTTGGTTAATTGTTATCAACACGCTATTTATATTCCCTTTATTGCTGTTTTCCATTTGTTCACTTCAGTTCTCCACTATTTTAGATTTTCCACAGCACAAATTCAGTGGCTTCAGTCTATCTTTGTAGAATAACTTTCTGAAAAATGGAATCAATTTCATCATTCTGTGTAGACTTTCAAACACGTTTATATCCATTGTGTAATATTGTGTAATATTGAGACCAGAACTGATCAGTAAACATGTTAATAAGTTATAAATATATATATATATATATATATATATATATATATATATATATATATATATATATATATATATATATATATATATATATGTCGTGCCGAATATGTAAAACTGGTCAGTTAGCAAGAACTCATTTAAAATTAAGTCCTTTCTGAAATTTTCTCTTATATGTTTGAAGATATCTTTTTTTCATTAATGTTAATGTAAAAATTTATAATTTTGCACCAAAAGAATCTTAGAAAACTTACCTAACCTTATTATAACAAGAACAATTTATTTTAGCCTTTCCCAACTAAATATATTTTAGATTTGTTTACAATAATTTAATACTAAACAAACACAGTGAAATATATTTTTTTCGTTAGGTTCAGAATGATTTTGGCGAAATTGTTGCATACACAAATTATCACTTGTCCTATATGGCAAGATGAGCGTTGCTATTTAAGCCAAGATCGTAAGTTCTGCCTATTCGGCACGACATATATATATATATATTATATATATATATATATATATATATATATATATATATATATATATATATATATATATATATATATAACTATGCATGGAGAGTGACCTACGTGGTCAAAATGGTATATAAATATAATGAACAGTAGGATGGCCGGAGCACCAGAGAGAGCACCACCATCATCAGAGAGAACACCACCATCACCAGAGAGAGCACCACCATCACCAGAGAGAGCACCACCAGCACCAGAGAGAGCACCACCAGCACCAGAGAGAACACCACCATCACCAGAGAGAGCACCACCGTCACCAGAGAGAG
Organism: Cherax quadricarinatus; assembly: GCF_026875155.1. Classification (NCBI taxonomy): domain Eukaryota; kingdom Metazoa; phylum Arthropoda; class Malacostraca; order Decapoda; family Parastacidae; genus Cherax; species Cherax quadricarinatus. The sequence continues at coordinate 36,468,113 of NC_069420.1, forward strand.
CACCACCAGCACCAGAGAGAGCACCACCATCCCTTGCATACATATATCAAGACACGTGTATCTCCAGTATGTGCTTACCTTTATCCCCATTTTACAAGATTGTAGTATTGTTGACTGGTGTTGTACGGGTCACATGCAGCCTTAAACACTCTTTGTGTACTTGTTACTCTTTAATACCATGCTAGTGGCTTCCTTTTGTGCCTACCATTCTTTTATTACATTATAACTTCATTACCTGTATACTGCAGAAAGAATTTATTATTATTATTATTATTATTAACCTGATCAATCTGAAATTTTATGAGAATTATTATTAAAAACTGTCACTGTGACTGTGTATATTTTTTTAAATGGTCAATGTTTTGAAAGACGACTGGATAAGATACTTCTGAGCCCATAATAAGTGTTCGCAACACCAGTATGAAAATTTTTGTTTTAGGCATGGTCACAGACCGGTCAGCGGGGGCGTTGACCCCCCGAAACCCTCTCCATGTATGCACTCAGAGGCTATATAAAATTGGTGTTTGTTGTTCGTCGAGGTGCGGGTGCGGCAGCCATGTCCTCACCTCTGTCTACTACATAAAAGCTTCAGAAAACCGACAAGTTGATAAATTAGACACATGTGCAACACCTCAGTATTTTTCTTTGTGGAAACTTTTCGCCACAGAGTTCCCTCATCAGTCCAATACCGATTACCTCAAACTCTGATCGTTTGTCATTCTTCTCTGTATTGGACTGATGAAGACACAGTGGCGAAACGTTTAATTTATGTTTCTACAAAAGCTTAGGATTGAAATATCTTCACAAAAATTCCATGTTTTGTTGTACATGAGATGGGCTGTCCTGAGAGAAGGCGAGTTCCAGGTTCCAGCAGACCTCTGCTGGAAGGAGGATGAAGCCTCTGAAACTGCAGTAGGTGTTGAACTTGACGACATTCTCATCCCAGGGGGACGGATTTTAATACCCTGCATGAGCCCCACATCCTGCGTGATGGAATGTGACAAGGAAACAGCTCCTGTTCCCACTCTGTAACTCTTACACAGAATAGGGCAGCAACACACTGCCGCTATATACAGTTTTCGTAAATATGAGCACACTGAAGCCGTGGTAGGAGTACTCTGCAGGACGCTCGCTGGCTTCACCTCTACAGCCAGGGTTTGAGTTGGTAGAGTATGACCCTTATGGGTTTAGCGCTTAGTTATGATTATAATAATAAGTGAGCTGGTAGAAGGTGATAGTGTGATGGGGGAAGGGTGTATATTGATTTCATATTGAAGTGATAGTGACGGGGGTACTGTTCTAGAATGTGTGGTGGAGTTAGTGTTAGTGTGTGGTGGAGTTAGTGTTAGTGTGTGGTGGAGTTAGTGTTAGTGTGTGGTGGAGTTAGTGTTAGTGTGTGGTGGAGTTAGTGTTAGTGTGTGGTGGAGTTAGTGTTAGTGTGTGGTGGAGTTAGTGTTAGTGTGTGGTGGAGTTAGTGTTAGTGAGTTGTGGCGTTAGTGTGTGGTGGAATTAGTGTTAGTGTACTCACCTAATTGTGGTTGCACGGGTCGAGACTCAGTTCTTGGCTCCGCCTTTTCACTGAGTGCTACTAGGTCCTCTCTCTCCCTGCCCCATGAGCTTTATCATACCTCATCTTAAAGCTATGTATGGTTCCTGCCTCCACCACCTCACTTGCTAAGCTATTCCACTTCCTGACTACTGTATGACTGAAGAAATACTTCCTAACACCCCTTTGACTCATCTGGGTCTTCAAATTCCAATTGTGACCGCTTGTTTCTGTGTCCCCTCTCTGGAACATCCTGTCTCTGTCCACCTTGTCTATTCCACGCAGTATTTTGTATGTTATCATGTCTACCTTAACCCTCCTGTCCTCCAGTGTCGCCAGGCCAATTTCCCTTAACATTTCTTCATAGGACATTCCCCTTAGCTCTGGAACTAACCTTGTCGTAAACCTTTGCACTTTCTCTAATTTCTTGACGTACTTGATCAAGTGTGGGTTTCTAACGGATGCTGCATACTCCAGTATGGGCCTGACGTACACGGTGTACAATGTCTTGAACGATTCCTTACTAAGGTATCTGAACGCTGTTCTCAGGTTTGCCAGGCGCCCATATGCTGCAGCAGTTATCTGGTTGATGTGTGCTTCCGGAGACGTGCTCGGTGTTATACTCACCCCAAGATCTTTCTCCTTGAGCGAGGTTTGCAGTCTTTGGTCACCTAGCCTATACTCTGTCTGCGGTCTTCTTTGTCCTTCTCCGATCTTCATGACTTTGCATTTGACGGGGTTAAATTCAAGAAGCCAGTTGCTGAACTAGGTGTCCAGCCTGTCCAGATCTCTTTGAAGTCCTACCTGATCCTCATCTGATTTAATTCTCCTCATTAACTTCACATCATCTGCGAACAGGAACACTTCTGAGTCTAACCCTTCCATCATGTCATTCACATATACCAGAAATAGCACTGGTCCTAGGATCGACTCCTATGGGACCCCGGTCGTCACAGGTGCCCACTGTGATACCTCATCACGTACCATAACTCGTTGTTGCCTCCCTGTCAGGTGTTCTCTTATCTATTGCAGCGCCCTTCTTGTTATACGCGCCTGATCCTCTAGCTTCTGCACCAGTCTCCTGTGGGGAACTGTGTCGAAGGCTTTCTTGTAGTCCAAGAAGATGCAATCAACCCACCCGTCTCATGTCTTACTTCTGTTACTTTATCATAAAACTCCAGTAGGTTTGTGACACAGGATTTGCCTTCCATAAATCCGTGCTGGTTGGCGTATATACTCTTGTTCTGTTCCAGGTGCTCCACCACTCTCTCCCTGATAATCTTCTCCATTACGCTGCATACTATGCACGTCAGTGACACTGGTCTATAGTTTAGTGCCTCTTTTCTGTCTCCTTTTTTAAATATGGGTACTACATTTGCCGTCTTCCATACCTCAGGTAGTTGCCCAGTTTCAAGGGATGTGTTGAAGATTGTTAGTGCCACACACAGCATTTCTGCTAACGCTCTAAGAACCCACGGGGAGATGTCTGGTCCCATTGCCTTTGAGGTATCAAGGTCTCTTAGCAGCTTCTGCACCTCCTCAGTTCTGTGTATGGCATCTAACACTTGATGGTATATTCCTTGTTGGCGTCCCCCTCTGTTCTGTCCACCCAGAGGCCTTCCTGTCACCACTGTAAATACTTCCTTAAATCTCTTTCTGAGCTCCTCACATACCTCTTGATCACTTCTGGTGAGTTCTCCACCTTCTTTCCTCAGTCTGATCACCTGGTCTTTGACTGTTGTCTTCCTCCTAATGTGGCTATACAACAGTTTCAGGTCAGACTTGGCTTTTGATGCTATGTCGTTTTCGTACTGTCGCTGGGCCTCCCTCCTGATCTGTACATACTCGTTTCTGGCTCTTCGATTAGTCTATTTTCCTGGGTCCTTTGCCTCCTGTATCTTTTCCATTCTCTGTTGCACTTAGTTTTTGCCTCCCTACACCTTCGGGTAAACCAAGCACTCGCTTTGGTCTCCCAATTATTTCTATTGCCCTTGGGAGCAAACCTTTCCTCTGCCTCCCTGCATTTTGTTGTTACGTATTCCATCATTTTATTTACTGCCTTTCCTACATATTCTCTGTCCCACTGAAGTTCCTCATACCTGTGTATTCCCCCTTTTTATAGTTTGGCTTTTCCCATCCAACTCCTGTTACCCTCTCTACTTGTAATTCTATTATGTATTCAAAACACAGAATCATGTGATCACTAGCTCCAAGGGGCCTCTCATATGTGATGTCCTCAATGTCTGAACTGCTCAGGATGAACACAAGGTCCAGTCTTGCTGGTTCATCCTCCCCTCCCTCTCTGGTAGTGTCCTTAACGTGTTGATGCATGAGGTTTTCCGGTACCACATCCATCATCTTGGCTCTCCATGTTTCGGGACCCCCTGTGGCTCCAGGTTTTCCCGTCGATCTCCCTGTGGTTGAAATCGCCCATAACCAGTAACTTCGCTCTGCTCGTGTGAGCTCTTCTTGCCACCTCGGCCAGTGTGTAGTGGAGTTAGTGTTAGTGTGTGGTGGAGTTAGTGTTAGTGTGTGGTGGAGTTAGTGTTAGTGTGTGGTGGAGTTAATATTAGTGTGTGGTGGAATTAGTGTGTGGTGGAATTAGTGTCAGTGTGTGGTGGAGTTAGTGTTAGTGTGTAGTGGAGATAGTGTTAGTGTGTGATGGAGTTAGTGTTATTGTGCGTTGGAGTTAGTATGTGGTGGAGTTAGTGTTATTGTGCGTTGGAGTTAGTATGTGGTGGAGTTTGTGTTAGTGCTAGTGTGTGGTGGAGTTAGTGTTAGTGTGTGGTGGAGTTAGTGTTAGTGCTAGTGTGTGGTGGAGTTAGTGTTAGTGCTAGTGTGTGGTGGAGTTAGTGTTAGTGTGTGGTGGAGTTAGTATTAGTGTGTGGTGGAGTTAGTGTTTGTGTGTGATGGAGTTAGTGTTAGTGTGTGTGTGTGGTGGAGTTAGTGTGTGATGGAGATAATGTTAGTGTGTGGTGGAGTTAGTGTTAGTGTGTGGTGAAGTTAGTGTTTGTGTGTAGTGGAGATAGTGTTAGTGTGTGATGGAGTTAGTGTTATTGTGCGTTGGAGTTAGTATGTGGTGGAGTTAGTGTTATTGTGCGTTGGAGTTAGTATGTGGTGGAGTTAGTGTTAGTGCTAGTGTGTGGTGGAGTTAGTGCTAGTGTGTGGTGGAGTTAGTGTTTGTGTGTGGTGGAGTTAGTGTTAGTGTGTGGTGAGTTAGTGTTTGTGTGTGGTGGAGTTAGTGTTAGTGTGTGATGGAGTTAGTGTTAGTGTTAAAGTGTGGTGGAGTTAATGTTAGTGTGTGGTTGAGTGAGTGTTAGTGTGTGTGTGTTAGTGTGTGGTGGAGTTAGTGTTAGTGTGTGTGGTGGAGTTAGCCTAAAATGCTGTTTGTTATAATAATATAATTGTTATTTACTACAAGTACATGTACAAGGTATACAGTCGTAGCTGACATCAATGACATACTGCTATATAGAAAGCCACTTGTTATGCAGAGCATTTCGGGCAAATTAGGTCACTTGTCCCAGGATGCTACCCACACCAGTCGACTAACACCCAAGTACTCACTTTACTGATGGGTGAACATGGACAACGGGTGTATGGAAACAAGCCCAGTGTTTCTACCCTCGCCGGGAATCGAACCCGGTCCCCTCACTGTTTGAAACTACAGCTTTTGCCACCAGGTCACGGGCCATACATACACATGGTCCAAGTTGGAGCGATACGTCGTAGAAATATCTTAACATGACCAGTGATCATTCCCTGCTACCTCACTTGTAATTCCTCAGTTGTATAGTAGTCTAACTCAATGTTCAGTTTAGCTGCTGCTCTAAACTCAACACTTAACACTTTTCTTTATCCCAGCACGCAGTCTGTACCTGGCCAAAAACAATCATTTCCTGTGCAAACAGCTAATTTTTGGAGATATTATCCATTTCAATATTTTTACGAGAGGAAGATTTATGTGCGATAAAATGCGCGTCATATTTAATCAACAGCTGGTGATCAGTAACAGCGTTCCAGTAATATATTCACTGCCAGAAAATAAATGTTGTAATTGCGTTCAGGTTGGGTTAGGGAAGGTTGGGTTAGGTTACGTTACGTTGGGTTTTTCCAAACTCTGCCTAGCCTAACTTCTACGTAATAATAATAATAATAATAATAATAATAATAATAATAATAATCTGCATTTGGCAGTGATTATATTATTGGAACGCTGTCACTAAACTCTGGCTGCCCACTGAATATAGCACACATTTCATCACATAAATTTTCCTCTCATTAAATTATTGACGTGGTTTAATATCTTCAAAAAAGTCAGAGTTCAAAATAAATAACTATTTCTTTTTTTCTTTTTTTTTTGCCTGGATATACATAGCTTGTTTGTATTTTAAGATGTATGCAAATTGCTGAGTGCAGACCAGTAGCTAAACTCAGCATTGACCTTTTATTTCTAACAGCAAGTTAGTGTTTTACATTTCGCTATGGACGGGCACTCAGTCGTGAGTGTCACTGTGTGGCCGGCTAGCGTAGCCACTATGTAATGTTCTCTTATTGTAAGTATGGAGGCCTGGTCATGGACCGGGCCGCGGGGGCGTTGATCCCCGGAATATCCTCCAGGTAAGTATTTTATCACATGTACACATAAGTATAATTATCATACGTAAGTGTAAATTATCTAGGATAACCCAAATAAGTTAGTGACGTATTTTCATTGAGGTCCTTGTATTGTATTTATTTATTTATATGATCAGTTTAATATAATTGCTGTGATAACTAGGATAGACGGGAACTGAAGACTGTGTGAGGGAAGACTGTGTGGGGGAAGACTGTGTGAGGGGAGACTGTGTGAGGGAAGACTGTGTGAGGGAAGACTGTGTGGGGGAAGACTGTGTGAGGGGAGACTGTGTGAGGGAAGACTGTGTGAGGGAAGACTGTGTGAGGGAAGACTGTGTGAGGGAAGACTGTGTGAGGGAAGACTGTGTGAGGGAGAGCTGTGTGAGGGGAACTGTGTGAGGGAAGACTGTGTGAGGGAAGACTGTGTGAGGGAAGACTGTGTGAGGAAGACTGTGTGAGGGAAGACTGTGTGAGGGAAGACTGTGTGAGGGAAGACTGTGTGAGGGAAGACTGTGTGAGGGAAGACTGTGTGAGGGGAGACTGTGTGAGGGGAGACTGTGTGAGGGAAGACTGTGTGAGGGAAGACTGTGTGAGGGAAGACTGTGTGAGGGAAGACTGTGTGAGGGGAGACTGTGTGAGGGAAGACTGTGTGAGGGAAGACTGTGTGAGGGAAGACTGTGAGGGAAGACTGTGTGAGGGAAGACTGTGTGAGGGAAGACTGTGTGAGGGAAGACTGTGTGAGGGAAGACTGTGTGGGGAAGACTGTGTGAGGGAAGACTGTGTGAGGGAAGACTGTGTGAGGGGAGACTGTGTGAGGGAAGACTGTGTGAGGGAAGACTGTGTGAGGGAAGACTGTGTGAGGGAAGACTGTGTGGGGGAAGACTGTGTGAGGGAAGACTGTGTGAGGGAAGACTGTGTGAGGAAGACTGTGTGAGGGAAGACTGTGTGAGGGGAGACTGTGTGAGGGAAGACTGTGTGAGGGAAGACTGTGTGAGGGAAGACTGTGTGAGGGAAGACTGTGTGGGGGAAGACTGTGTGAGGGAAGACTGTGTGAGGAAGACTGTGTGAGGGGAGACTGTGTGAGGAAGACTGTGTGAGGGAAGACTGTGTGAGGGAAGACTGTGTGGGGGAAGACTGTGTGAGGGGAGACTGTGTGAGGGAAGACTGTGTGAGGGGAGACTGTGTGAGGGAAGACTGTGTGGGGGAAGACTGTGTGAGGGAAGACTGTGTGAGGGAAGACTGTGTGAGGGGAGACTGTGTGAGGGAAGACTGTGTGAGGGGAGACTGTGTGAGGGAAGACTGTGTGGGGGAAGACTGTGTGAGGGAAGACTGTGTGAGGGAAGACTGTGTGAGGGGAGACTGTGTGAGGGAAGACTGTGTGAGGGAAGACTGTGTGAGGGAAGACTGTGTGAGGGAAGACTGTGTGAGGGGAGACTGTGTGAGGGAAGACTGTGTGAGGGAAGACTGTGTGAGGGAAGACTGTGTGAGGGGAGACTGTGTGAGGGAAGACTGTGTGAGGGAAGACTGTGTGAGGGAAGACTGTGTGAGGGGAGACTGTGTGAGGGAAGACTGTGTGAGGGAAAGACTGTGTGAGGGAAGACTGTGTGAGGGAAGACTGTGTGAGGGAAGACTGTGTGAGGGGAGACTGTGTGAGGGAAGACTGTGTGAGGGAAGACTGTGTGAGGGAAGACTGTGTGAGGGAAGACTGTGTGGGGGGAGACTGTGTGAGGGGAGACTGTGTGAGGGAAGACTGTGTGAGGGAAGACTGTGTGAGGGAGACTGTGTGGGGGGAGACTGTGTGAGGGAAGACTGTGTGAGGGAAGACTGTGTGAGGGAAGACTGTGTGAGGGGAGACTGTGTGAGGGAAGACTGTGTGAGGGAAGACTGTGTGAGGGAAGACTGTGTGAGGAAGACTGTGTGAGGGAAGACTGTGTGAGGGAAGACTGTGTGAGGGGAGACTGTGTGAGGGAAGACTGTGTGAGGGAAGACTGTGTGAGGGAAGACTGTGTGAGGGAAGACTGTGTGAGGGGAGACTGTGTGAGGGAAGACTGTGTGAGGGAAGACTGTGTGAGGGAAGACGTGTGAGGGAAGACTGTGTGAGGGGACTGTGTGAGGGAAGACTGTGTGAGGGAAGACTGTGTGAGGGAAGACTGTGTGAGGGAAGACTGTGTGAGGGGAGACTGTGTGAGGGAAGACTGTGTGAGGGAAGACTGTGTGAGGGAAGACTGTGTGAGGGGAGACTGTGTGAGGGAAGACTGTGTGAGGGAAGACTGTGTGAGGGAAGACTGTGTGAGGGAAGACTGTGTGAGGGGAGACTGTGTGAGGGGAGACTGTGAGGGAAGACTGTGTGAGGGAAGACTGTGTGAGGGAAGACTGTGTGAGGGAAGACTGTGTGAGGGAAGACTGTGTGAGGGAAGACTGTGTGTGGGAAGACTGTGTGAGGGGAGACTGTGTGAGGGAAGACTGTGTGAGGGGAGACTGTGTGAGGGGAGACTGTGTGAGGGAAGACTGTGTGAGGGGAGACTGTGTGAGGGGAGACTGTGTGAGGGGAGACTGTGTGAGGAAGAATGTGTGAGGGAAGACTGTGTGAGGGAAGACTGTGTGAGGGAAGACTGTGTGAGGGAAGACTGTGTGAGGGAAGACTGTGTGAGGGGAGACTGTGTGAGGGAGACTGTGTGAGGGGAGACTGTGTGAGGGAGACTGTGTGAGGGAAGACTGTGTGAGGGGAGACTGTGTGAGGGGAGACTGTGTGAGGGGAGACTGTGTGAGGGGAGACTGTGTGAGGGAAGACTGTGTGAGGGAAGACTGTGTGAGGGAAGACTGTGTGAGGGAAGACTGTGTGAGGGAAGACTGTGTGAGGGAAGACTGTGTGGGGGAAGACTGTGTGAGGGGAGACTGTGTGAGGGGAAGACTGTGTGAGGGGAGACTGTGTGAGGGGAGACTGTGTGAGGGAAGACTGTGTGAGGGAAGACTGTGTGAGGGAAGACTGTGTGAGGGAAGACTGTGTGAGGGAAGACTGTGTGAGGGAAGACTGTGTGAGGGAAGACTGTGTGAGGGAAGACTGTGTGGGGGAAGACTGTGTGAGGGGAGACTGTGTGAGGGGAGACTGTGTGAGGGAAGACTGTGTGAGGGGAGACTGTGTGAGGGGAGACTGTGTGAGGGAAGACTGTGTGAGGGAAGACTGTGTGAGGGAAGACTGTGTGAGGGGAGACTGTGTGAGGGAAGACTGTGTGAGGGAAGACTGTGTGAGGGAAGACTGTGTGGGGAAGACTGTGTGGGGGAAGACTGTGTGAGGGAAGACTGTGTGAGGGAGACTGTGTGAGGGAAGACTGTGTGAGGGGAGACTGTCTGAGGAAGACTGTGTGAGGGAAGACTGTGTGAGGGAAGACTGTGTGAGGGGAGACTGTGTGAGGGGAGACTGTGTGAGGGAAGACTGTGCAGTGAGACGGAGGGAGGGGTGAATGTAGTGAGACTGTGCGAGGGGAGTGAGACTGTGTGAGGGGAGACTGTGGAGTGAGACTGTGCAATGGGAGACTGTGGAGTGAGACTGTGTGAGGGGAGACTGTGGATTTAGACTGTGCAAGGGGAGACTGTAGAGTGAGACTGTGCAAGGGGAGACTGTGGAGTGAGACTGTGCAAGGGGAGAATACTTTAAGGGATGGGGAGGTTTTGAGAGAGGTGAACTGTGTGTGATAGAGGCTGAGGATTCATTTTTTATGATGCTGTGCAAGGCAGGGAGGGAGGATGACTGAGAGAAGGAAGGGGAACACAGAGTGAGAGAGAGAGAGAGAGAGAGAGAGAGACTAGGACCAGCATCACGGCAGGGGTAGCTAGGCTGGTAGCAGCGGCAGCGATGGTGATGGTGGTAGAGGCTCCCAGCATCAACATCGATCGCTGGTGCTCACATTCAGGGAAATACCCGGGGAAACTAACCCCCTCTCCCTCCTTCAGACAAGCCAGCATCAGCTGTTGCCTACCAGGAGTACAACACACCACTGCTCCCTTCTCTCCCTGCTCTCCTGGTAGCCTTCACAACTTACTTCAAAAAATACACTGTTATATCTAGCCTTAAAACAATCGTGGTATAATCCACACCCTGTTTATATTTCTCTACATGGCACCATTTTTCCAGCATCCTTCACTAGTTACACTGATAATGTCCCGTTGTCAAGACATTGTTTTTCTCTTTTGACTGTAAAAATGATAGAGTAATTCACTTCTTGTTTCATTGTTATATCGAAATTCCAGCATATAGCAGCTTTCACGTGCTCCTGGATTGGGTCTTAATGTGAGTGGCTTAGAAAGTGGGTTCGGTCTTCATGTGAGTGGCTTAGAAAGTGGGTTGGGTGGTGCTGTGAGTAGGTTAGGTGGATTGGGTGTTGATATGGGTGGGCTGGAAGGTGGGTTGGATATTCATGTGGGTTAGGTGGGTTGGATGTTGATGTGTAAATTAGATGGAATGGGTTTTTAATGTTAGTGGGTTAAGATAGGTGGGTTAGAAGGTGGACTGGGTGATGGTGTGAGTTAGGTGACTTGGGTGGTGGTGTGAGTCAGGTGGCTTGGGTGGTGTGAGTGGGTTAGGTGGCTTGGGTAGTAGTGTGAGTTAGGAGCTTGGTGGTGGTGGTATGAGTTAGGTGGCTTGGGTGGTGGTGTGAGTGGGTTAGGTGGCTTGGGTGGTGGTGTGAGTGGGTTAGGTGGCTTGGGTGGTGGTGAGAGTGGGCTAGGTGGTGGTGAGAGTAGTTTGGGTGTTGGTATGAGTGGATTAGGTGACGGTGTGAGTGGCTTGGGTGGTGGTGAGAGTGGGTTAGGTGATGGTAGGTATGAGTTGACTTACCAGGTAGCAGGGAGGGTAGAGCAGCCCTGACACGCGTGTACTCACCACCACCAACACAACAACACAACCTCCCACCCGGCTAGCCATGCAACCCTCCCCTCTAAACCCCCCCTTCAATGCCATCCTCCCTCCCCTCAGTGCCACCTCCTGCCTCCCCTCACCAACATCCCCTCACAGCCTTACTCTCTTCACTCATTACTTCATCTAAGCACATACTTTTTATATCAGGGAATATCACCTCCGAGTTTTGAATATTTACTCTGTGTTGAATATTTCAAAATCCATTTTGAAAACTTTCGTTGTTAATTTAGATAACATCGTACGTCGTGCTGTTGGCGCTGCCGTGGCGAGGGGAGACTTCTCGTACAGAGGGGACACACACACACACACACACACACACACACCACACACATACACACACACACACGAGTGGGCCTAGTAATGACCAGCAAAGAGGCGAGGCCAGGAGCTGTGAATATACCCCTGCTACCAAATATAGGTGAAACACATATATAATTAACAATATGATTAAGAACTATATATGCAGCCGGGTGTATAACACAGATATATGCAGCCAGGTGTATAACACAGATATATGCAGCCGGGTGTATAACACAGATATATGCAGCCAGGTGTATAACACAGATATATGCAGCCAGGTGTATAACACAGATATATGCAGCCAGGTGTATAACACAGATATATGCAGCCAGGTGTATAACACAGATATATGCAGCCAGGTGTATAACACAGATATATGCAGCCAGGTGTATAACACAGATATATGCAGCCAGGTGTATAACACAGATATATGCAGCCGGGTGTATAACACAGATATATGCAGCCAGGTGTATAACACAGATATATGCAGCCAGGTGTATAACACAGATATATGCAGCCAGGTGTATAACACAGATATATGCAGCCAGGTGTATAACACAGATATATGCAGCCAGGTGTATAACACAGATATATGCAGCCAGGTGTATAACACAGATATATGCAGCCAGGTGTATAACACAGATATATGCAGCCAGGTGTATAACACAGATATATGCAGCCGGGTGTATAACACAGATATATGCAGCCAGGTGTATAACACAGATATATGCAGCCAGGTGTATAACACAGATATATGCAGCCAGGTGTATAACACAGATATATGCAGCCGGGTGTATAACACAGATATATGCAGCCAGGTGTATAACACAGATATATGCAGCCGGGTGTATAACACAGATATATACAGCCGGGTGTATAACACAGATATATGCAGCCGGGTGTATAACACAGATATATACAGCCAGGTGTATAACACAGATATATGCAGCCGGGTGTATAACACAGATATATACAGCCGGGTGTGTAACACAGTTATATGCAGCCGGGTGTATAACACAGATATATACAGCCGGGTGTATAACACAGATATATCAATAATGGAGAGGAGACAGCTGGTAGACCAGTGATAATTAACGTTAATTACTGTAGTATCACAAGTAAGGTTTATCTAAGTAATCATTGATAAGGTTTATCAAAGTAATCATAGGTAAGGTTTATCAAAGTAATCATTAGTAAGGTTTATCAAAGTAATCATAGGTAAGGTTTATCTAAATAATCATAAGGCTTATGTATGTAATCATTAGTAAAGTTTATCTAAGTAATCATTAGTAAAGTTTATCTAAGTAATCATTAGTAAGGTTTATCTAAGTAATCATTA
>NC_069420.1:36485829-36500829 GCF_026875155.1 Cherax quadricarinatus
TGCATCCTCCAACGAGGCTGAAGTCATTGGGATCCTCCAGACAGGGTGGAGTCATTGCTTCCTCCAGACGAGGCTGAAGTCATTGCATCCTCCAGACGAGGCTGGAGTCATTGCTTCCTCCAGACGAGGCTGAAGTCATTGCATCCTCCAGACGAGGCTGAAGTCATTGCATCCTCCAGACGAGGCTGGAGTCATTGCTTCCTCCAGACGAGGCTGAAGTCATTGCATCCTCCAGACGAGGCTGAAGTCATTGCATCCTCCAGACGAGGCTGGAGTCATTGCATCCTCCAGACGAAGCTGGAGTCATTGCATCCTCCAGACGACGCTGAAGTCATTGCATCCTCCAGACGAGGCTGGAGTCATTGCATCCTCCAGACGACGCTGAAGTCATTGCATCCTCCAGACGAGGCTGGAGTCATTGCATCCTCCAGACGAGGTTGGAGTCATTGCATCCTCCAGACGAGGCTGGAGTCATTGCATCCTCCAGACGAGGCTGGAGTCATTGCATCCTCCAGACGAGGCTGGAGTCATTGCATCCTCCAGACGAGGGTGGAGTCATTGCATCTCCAGACGGGGGCTGGAAATCATTGCATCCCTCCAGACGAGGTGAGTCATTGCATCCTCCAGACGAGGTGGAGTCATTGCATCCCAGACGAAGCTGGAGTCATTGCATCCTCCAGACGAGGCTGGAGTCATTGCATCCCCCAGAGACGCTGAAGTCATTGCATCCTCCAGAAGAGGCTGGAGTCATTGCATCCTCCAGACGAGGGTGGAGTCATTGCATCCTCCAGACGAGGCCCGAAGTCATTGCATCCTCCAGACGAGGCTGGAGTCATTGCATCCTCCAGACGAGGCTGGAGTCATTGCTTTCCCCCAGACGAGGCTGGAGTCATTGCTTCCTCCAGACGAGCTGAAGTCATTGCATCCTCCAGACGAGGCTGAAGTTTATTGCATCCTCCAGACGAGGGTGGAGTCATTGCATCCTCCAGACGAGGCTGAAGTCATTGCATCCTCCAGACAGGCTGAAGTCATTGCATCCTCCAGACAGCTGGAGTCATTGCACCTCCAGACGAGGGTGAAGTCATTGCATCCTCCAGACGAGGCTGGAGTCATTGCATCCTCCAGACGAGGCTGGAGTCACTGCATCCTCCAGACGAGGCTGAAGTCATTGCATCCTCCAGACGAGGCTGAAGTCATTGCATCCCCAAAACGAGGCTGGGGTCATTGCATCCTCCAGACGAGGCTTTAAGTCATTTCATCCTCCAGACGAGGCTGGAGTCACTGCATCCTCCAGACGAGGCTGGAGTCATTGCATCCTCCAGACGAGGCTGAAGTCATTGCATCCTCCAGACGAGGCTGGAGTCATTGCATCCTCCAGACGAGGCTGGAGTCATTGCATCCTCCAGACGAGGCTGGAGTCACTGCATCCTCCAGACGAGGCTGGAGTCATTGCTTCCTCCAGACGAGGCTGAAGTCATTGCATCCTCCAGACGAGGCTGAAGTCATTGCATCCTCCAGACGAGGCTGGAGTCATTGCTTCCTCCAGACGAGGCTGAAGTCATTGCATCCTCCAGACGAGGCTGGAGTCATTGCATCCTCCAGACGACGCTGAAGTCATTGCATCCTCCAGACGAGGCTGGAGTCATTGCATCCTCCAGACGACGCTGAAGTCATTGCATCCTCCAGACGACGCTGAAGTCATTGCATCCTCCAGACGAGGCTGAAGTCATTGCATCCTCCAGACGAGGCTGAAGTCATTGCATCCTCCAGACGAGGCTGGAGTCATTGCTTCCTCCAGACGAGGCTGAAGTCATTGCATCCTCCAGACGAGGCTGAAGTCATTGCATCCTCCAGACGAGGCTGGAGTCATTGCTTCCTCCAGACGAGGCTGAAGTCATTGCATCCTCCAGACGAGGCTGAATCATTGCATCCTCAGACGGGCTGGAGTCATTGCTTCCTCCAGACGACTGAAGTCATTGCCCTCCTCCAGACGAGGCTGAATCATTGCATCCTCCAGACGAGGCTGGAGTCATTGCAAACCCCCAGACAAGCTGGAGTATTGCAACCTCCAACGAAAGCTGAAGTCATTGCATCCTCCAACGAGGGTGGAGTCATTGCATCCTCCAGACGACGCTGAAGTCATTGCATCCTCCAGACGAGGCTGGAGTCATTGCATCCTCCAGACGAGGTTGGAGTCATTGCATCCTCCAGACGAGGCTGGAGTCATTGCATCCTCCAGACGAGGCTGGAGTCATTGCATCCTCCAGACGAGGCTGGAGTCATTGCATCCTCCAGACGAGGCTGGAGTCATTGCATCCTCCAGACGAGGCTGGAGTCATTGCATCCTCCAGACGAGGCTGGAGTCATTGCATCCTCCAGACGAGGCTGGATCCTTGCATCCTCCAGACGAGCTGGAGTCATTGCATCCTCCAACAGGCTGGAGTCATGCATCCTCCAGACGACCCCTGAAGTCATTGCATCCTCCTGACGAGGCTGGAGTCATTGCATCCTCCAGACGAGGGTGGAGTCATTTTCACCTCCTCCAGACGAGGCTGGAGTCATTGCATCCTCCAGACAGGCTGGAGTCATTGCATCCTCCAGACGGACGCTGAAAATCATTGCATCCTCCAACGAAGCTGGAGTCTTTGCATCCTCCAGACGAGGCTGGAGTCATTGCATCCTCCAGACGAGGCTGGAGTCATTGCATCCTCCAGACGAGGCTGGAGTCATTGCATCCTCCAGACGAGGCTGGAGTCATTGCATCCTCCAGACGAGGCTGGAGTCATTGCATCCTCCAGACCTCCCAGTAAATAGAACGTGAAAACACAGCATTAAATAACAGCTGCCGCTTTGGTATCTAGACATAAACGGGAAAATAATGTCTAAACTGCCGCTGGCTGGAGAGTTTGATCAATAAGTGAGGTTGGTGGTGGTGGCCTGGAGCACACACTGTGGAGGGGTTGGGGGTGCTGTGGCCACGTGGTGCGGCCCAGTGTATGGCCGCACCACGAGGGTAGTGAAGGGTTGGCCATAGTGTGTCTTCTATGGCCTGCAGCCTCTGCCACACCCCTGACGCTCTCTCACACAATAACAGGTGTTGGGGGTTACCTGGAGCATACCTGGAGAGAGTTTCGGGGGTCAGTGTCCTCTGGTCTATGACCAGGCCTCGCGGTGGATCAGGGTCTGATCAACCAGGCTGTTACTGCTGGCCGCACGCAAACTGACGTACGAACCACAGCCCGGCTAGTCAGGTACTGACTTTAGGTGCCTGTCTAGTGCCTGCTTGAAGACAGCCAGGGGTCTGTTGGTAATGCCCTTTATGTATGCTGGGAGGCAGTTGAACAGTGTTGGGCCCTTGACACTTATTGTGTTGTCTCTAGCATACTCGTGGCGCCACTGTTTTTCATTAAGGGGATGTTGCATCGCCTGTGAGTCTTTTGCATTCAAGGGGGGTGATTTTCGTGTGCAAATCCGGTACTAATCCCTCTAGGATTTTCCAGGTATATATTATCATGTATCTTTTTCACCTGCATTCCAGGGAGTGCAAATCAGGGGACTTCAACCGTTCCCAGTAATTTACTTATGTGTGCCGTGAAGGTTCTCTGGACATTCTCCAGGTCAGCAATTTCGCCTGCCTTGAAAGAGGCCGTTAGTGTACAGCAATATTCCAGCCTTAAAATAAGCGATTTGAAGATAATCATTATTGGCTTGGCATTCCTAGTTTTGAAGGTTCTCATTGTTGCGATCTCAAGAAAGTGAGATTCTCTGACATTATCACTCCCAGGTTTTTCACATTAGTTTCTCGCTCTATTGTGTGGCTGGATTTTTTTTTTATACTCCGGTACAGTTTTAATTTCCTCAATACTCAAATAACCCGCACTTAGAAGAGAGGAGCTTGCGACGACGTTTCGGTCCGACTTAGACCATTTACAGTCACACTGTGTGACATTGTAAATGGTGGTCGTCGTAAGCTCCTCTGTTATATGTGCGGGTTATTTGTGTGTCGTTCCAGTCACGGTATTGTGACTTTTTTTGTTAATTTTCTCAAGTTTTCCATATCGGAGTCATTGAAATTTCTCTTCGTTGAACTTTATATTGTTTTCTGGGGCCCACTGAGTACTGCTCCCTCACAGCTGGACTCACTGAGTACTGCTCCCTCACAGCTGGACTCACTGAGTACTGCTCCCTCACAGCTGGACTCACTGAGTACTGCTCCCTCACAGCTGGACTCACTGAGTACTGCTCCCTCACAGCTGGACTCACTGAGTACTGCTCCCTCACAGCTGGACTCACTGAGTACTGCTCCCTCACAGCTGGACTCACTGAGTACTGCTCCCTCACAGCTGGACTCACTGAGTACTGCTCCCTCACAGCTGGACTCACTGAGTACTGCTCCCTCACAGCTGGACTCACTGAGTACTGCTCCCTCACAGCTGGACTCACTGAGTACTGCTCCCTCACAGCTGGACTCACTGAGTACTGCTCCCTCACAGCTGGACTCACTGAGTACTGCTACCTCACAGCTGGACTCACTGAGTACTGCTCCCTCACAGCTGGACTCACTGAGTACTGCTCCCTCACAGCTGGACTCACTGAGTACTGCTCCCTCACAGCTGGACTCACTGAGTACTGCTCCCTCACAGCTGGACTCACTGAAGTACTGCTCCCTCACAGCTGGACTCACTGAGTACTGCTCCCTCACAGCTGGACTCACTGAGTACTGCTCCCTCACAGCTGGACTCACTGAGTACTGCTCCCTCACAGCTGGACTCACTGAGTACTGCTCCCTCACAGCTGGACTCACTGAGTACTGCTCCCTCGCAGCTGGACTCACTGAGTACTGCTCCCTCGCAGCTGGACTCACTGAGTACTGCTGCCTCACAGCTGGACTCGCTGAGTACTGCTGCCTCACCGCTGGACCCACTGAGTACTGCTCCCTCACAGCTGGACTCACTGAGTACTGCTCCCTCGCAGCTGGACTCACTGAGTACTGCTCCCTCACAGCTGGACTCACTGAGTACTGCTCCCTCACAGCTGGACTCACTGAGTACTGCTCCCTCACAGCTGGACTCACTGAGTACTGCTCCCTCACAGCTGGACTCACTGAGTACTGCTCCCTCACAGCTGGACTAACTGAGTACTGCTCCCTCACAGCTGGACTCACTGAGTACTGCTCCCTCACAGCTGGACTCACTGAGTACTGCTCCCTCACAGCTGGACTCACTGAGTACTGCTCCCTCACAGCTGGACTCACTGAGTACTGCTCCCTCACAGCTGGACTCACTGAGTACTGCTCCCTCACAGCTGGACTCACTGAGTACTGCTCCCTCACAGCTGTACTCACTGACTACTGCTTCCTCACAGCTGGACTCACTGAGTACTGCTCCCTCACAGCTGGACTCACTGAGTACTGCTTCCTCACAGCTGTACTCACTGACTACTGCTTCCTCACAGCTGGACTCACTGAGTACTGCTTCCTCACAGCTGGACTCACTGAGTACTTCTTCCTCACAGCTGGACTCACTGAGTACTGCTTCCTCACAGCTGGACTCACTGAGTACTGCTTCCTCACAGCTGGACTCACTGAGTACTGCTTCCTCACAGCTGAACTCACTGAGTACTTCTTCCTCACAGCTGGACTCACTGAGTACTTCTTCCTCACAGCTGGACTCACTGAGTACTGCTCCCTCACAGCTGGACTCACTGAGTACTGCTTCCTCACAGCTGGACTCACTGAGTACTGCTTCCTCACAGCTGAACTCACTGAGTACTTCTTCCTCACAGCTGGACTCACTGAGTACTTCTTCCTCACAGCTGGACTCACTGAGTACTGCTCCCTCACAGCTGGACTCACTGAGTACTGCTCCCTCACAGCTGGACTCACTGAGTACTGCTCCCTCACAGCTGGACTCACTGAGTACTGCTCCCTCACAGCTGGACTCACTGAGTACTGCTCCCTCACAGCTGGACTCACTGAGTACTGCTCCCTCACAGCTGGACTCACTGAGTACTGCTTCCTCACAGCTGGACTCACTGAGTACTGGTCCCTCACTGCTGGACTCACTGAGTACTGCTCCCTCACAGCTGGACTCACTGAGTACTGCTCCCTCACAGCTGGACTCACTGAGTACTGCTCCCTCACAGCTGGACTCACTGAGTACTGCTCCCTCACAGCTGGACTCACTGAGTACTGCTCCCTCACAGCTGGACTCACTGAGTACTGCTTCCTCACAGCTGGACTCACTGAGTACTGGTCCCTCACTGCTGGACTCACTGAGTACTGCTCCCTCACAGCTGGACTCACTGAGTACTGCTTCCTCACAGCTGGACTCACTGAGTACTGCTCCCTCACAGCTGGACTCACTGAGTACTGCTCCCTCACAGCTGGACTCACTGAGTACTACTTCCTCACAGCTGGACTCACTGAGTACTGCTCCCTCACAGCTGTACTCACTGAGTACTGCTCCCTCACAGCTGGACTCACTGAATACTGCTTCCTCACAGCTGGACTCACTGAGTACTGCTCCCTCACAACTGGACTCACTGAGTACTGCTTCCTCACAGCTGGACTCACTGAGTACTGCTCCCTCACAGCTGGACTCACTGAGTACTGCTCCCTCACAGCTGGACTCACTGAGTACTGCTCCCTCACAGCTGGACTCACTGAGTACTGCTCCCTCACAGCTGGACTCACTGAGTACTGCTCCCTCACAGCTGGACTCACTGAGTACTGCTCCCTCACAGCTGGACTCACTGAGTACTGCTCCCTCACAGCTGGACTCACTGAGTACTGCTCCCTCACAACTGGACTCACTGAGTACTGCTTCCTCACAGCTGGACTCACTGAGTACTGCTCCCTCACAGCTGGACTCACTGAGTACTGCTCCCTCACAGCTGGACTCACTGAGTACTGCTCCCTCACAGCTGGACTCACTGAGTACTGCTCCCTCACAGCTGGACTCACTGAGTACTGCTCCCTCACAGCTGGACTCACTGAGTACTGCTCCCTCACAGCTGGACTCACTGAGTACTGCTCCCTCACAGCTGGACTCACTGAGTACTGCCTCACAGCTGGACTCACTGAGTACTGCTCCCTCACAGCTGGATTCACTGAGTACTGCTCCCTCACAGCTGGGCTCACTGAGTACTGCCTCACAGCTGGACTCACTGAGTACTGCTCCCTCACAGCTGGACTCACTGAGTACTGCTCCCTCACAGCTGGACTCGCTGAGTACTGCCTCACAGCTGGACTCACTGAGTACTGCTCCCTCACAGCTGGATTCACTGAGTACTGCTCCCTCACAGCTGGACTCACTGAGTACTGCTCCCTCACAGCTGGATTCACTGAGTACTGCTCCCTCACAGCTGGACTCACTGAGTACTGCTCCCTCACAGCTGGATTCACTGAGTACTGCTCCCTCACAGCTGGATTCACTGAGTACTGCTCCCTCACAGCTGGACTCACTGAGTACTGCTCCCTCACAGCTGGACTCACTGAGTACTGCTCCCTCACAGCTGGATTCACTGAGTACTGCTCCCTCACAGCTGGACTCACTGAGTACTGCTCCCTCACAGCTGGATTCACTGAGTACTGCTCCCTCGCAGCTGGACTCACTGAGTACTGCTCCCTCACAGCTGGACTCACTGAGTACTGCTCCCTCACAGCTGGACTCACTGAGTACTGCTCCCTCACAGCTGAACTCACTGAGTACTGCTCCCTCACAGCTGAACTCACTGAGTACTGCTCCCTCACAGCTGGACTCACTGAGTACTGCTCCCTCACAGCTGGACTCACTGAGTACTGCTCCCTCACAGCTGAACTCACTGAGTACTGCTCCCTCACAGCTGGACTCACTGAGTACTGCTCCCTCACAGCTGGACTCACTGAGTACTGCTCCCTCACAGCTGGATTCACTGAGTACTGCTCCCTCACAGCTGGACTCACTGAGTACTGCTCCCTCACAGCTGAACTCACTGAGTACTGCTCCCTCACAGCTGAACTCACTGAGTACTGGTTCCTCACAGCTGGACTCACTGAGTACTGCTCCCTCACAGCTGGACTCACTGAGTACTGCTTCCTCGCAGCTGGACTCACTGAGTACTGCTCCCTCACAGCTGGGCTCACTGAGTACTGCTCCCTTACAGCTGGACTCAATGAGTACTGCTCCCTCACAGCTGGACTCAATGAGTACTGCTCCCTTACAGCTGGACTCACTGAGTACTGCTCCCTTACAGCTGGACTCAATGAGTACTGCTCCCTCACAGCTGGACTCAATGAGTACTGCTCCCTTACAGCTGGACTCACTGAGTACTGCTCCCTTACAGCTGGACTCAATGAGTACTGCTCCCTTTCAGCTGGACTCACTGAGTACTGCTCCCTTACAGCTGGACTCAATGAGTACTGCTCCCTTACAGCTGGACTCACTGAGTACTGCTCCCTCACAGCTGGACTCGCTAAGAATTCTCCACCTTGGCATTTTTTTTAATTAAACAATTGAGATATTTTCCCATTAGTCATTATTTCTGTATAAATGGAGACGGGATCCAATAGTTTGTCATTCCAGTTCTTCAAGTGGTTAAGGAAATTAGTTTATTTTGCAAGACTTAAGCGGCGTGTCAATTTCCAATTTTTTAATGTTATTTTTCCTCTATAATCTATCTTGTCCACAATTATAGGGAAAAACTAAACATGATATTTGGAGACAGGGAAACTCAGGAGCCTCTTAAGAGTGTCCATGCTGCTGAGGTGTTGGTGTTGAGAGATGCGCTGGTAGTGTTCTCCTGGAGAAGCTCTGGTTGGGTCTACCCGGCTTGTCAAGACGCTGCTGAGTGTGATAGACGATACATTTGTGTAGCATCTTGGTATCTTTATTCTGGAAGCATTTCTCCATGCAGTGTCTTCAGTCCAGTGCAGAGAAAGGTGTAAAATGAGGATTTTGAGGTAATCAGTCCCTCAGCCTGAAGTCGATGTGTTCACTGACATCGATTGAGGGACTGATTACTTCGAACTCATCTTCCACCTTTCTCTGCACTGGACTGAAGACTGTGTGGAGAAATGTTTCCAGGATAAAGATACCCAAATGTCGCATCAGTGTCTCATTTGTCAACTTTGTTAGTTTTTGTCAACAATTTCTACAGAAACTGCAAGTCACGAAATATGACGCACGATATGACGCACAGTATGACGCACAATATGACGCACAGTAAACTAGCCGCTTCATAGGCAAAAATCTAAAAATCTAATTTCAAGAAGTGATATTGTATAAATGTACATCTCGAACCTCCAGACTCGAACCTCCTTTCCTTATTACAGCGACGACCTTTCTTGTAGGGGAAAAATTACAGTGACGGCCAGAACATCGTCACAAAAAGATTATCATTGCTGGAAGGTTGAGCATCGCCAGGCGCCCAGACAGTACGGTCACACCTGAAGGTTGAGCATCGCCAGGCACCCAGACAGTACGGTCACACCTGAAGGTTGAGCATCGCCAGGCACCCAGACAGTACGGTCACACCTGAAGGTTGAGCATCGCCAG
The DNA here is from genome assembly GCF_026875155.1 of Cherax quadricarinatus. NCBI lineage: Eukaryota > Metazoa > Arthropoda > Malacostraca > Decapoda > Parastacidae > Cherax > Cherax quadricarinatus. The sequence continues at coordinate 36,495,366 of NC_069420.1, forward strand.
GCACCCAGACAGTACGGTCACACCTGAAGGTTGAGCATCGCCAGGCACCCAGACAGTACGGTCACACCTGAAGGTTGAGCATCACCAGGCGCCCAGACAGTACGGTCACACCTACTGCTCACATTACATATAAAATCAACAACAACAAAAGAGAAGAAAGTAGACGTATTCCGGTCGCTGCGCGAGAAAGTCATCCCGGTGTTCCATGAGCCCCGTCTCCTCTACCTAGGTGATCAGTTATACAGTGTGTCCACAAAAACACTCCCTGATTTCAAACAGGTATAACATGTAACTTGATTGTAATAATCTTTCACAGTAGCTTCAGATGGAGGACCTACTGCAGGGTAGCATTAAGGCACTCAATGTGCGCCCCTTTGGTGCTCGGCAAACATCGATATGGTAGTCCAGTTCGGTCCAGACGCTCTTCAGCATATCTGGTATTATGCTAACTGCTTCAGTGAGGTCCGGTGACCTTTCAGACCATTTGCAGAGGTCTCCGGAACTAAATGTTTGTGACTTCTTTCTTGGGGGTACGTGAAGAGCACAGTTTACGTACCATCACTACCTGCAACCCTGGAGGAGCTGAAAATTTCAATCGCTGAAGCAGTTGACATGATAACACCAGATATGTTGCAGAGCGTCTGGACCGAACTGGACTACCACATCGATGTTTGCCGAGCACCAGAGGGGCGCACACTGAGTGCCTTAATGCTACCCTGCAGTAGATCCTTCATCTGAAGCTAATAACTGAGAAAGATTATTGCAATAAAGTTACATGTTATACCTGTTTGAAATGAGGGAGTGTTCTTGTGGTGTCCCTGTAGATCTTAATGCTGCAAGACCCTTGTGGGTTTACCGGTTAGTTTTCGTTATAATAATAATTATTTATTGGTGAATGTTTATTATTATTATTATTATTATTATTATTATTATTATTATTATTATTATTATTATATTATTATCTAATGTGATACCTATAATACTTTCTTCCCTGAGATTAGAATTGAACGTCAGTTTGAGTTACACAAAAGCTCCTGATAAACCTTCATCGCTCATTTTCCAAACTGTCTTTTTTCAGGAGAAAGTGTGCCGTAGAAGTCATTAAGTTCATTTAAATTCTCAAAGAATCCATTAAGGCACAACCAGAAAAATCAAAAGCGTGTTTTAAATGTCGAAAAAAAAATATATGATAGTTCCGGCTGGGTTAGATTTCCACTTTTTGGTCTAGTGGCGTGAGGGAAGTGTTGTGTGTGTGATAGTAGTGTTGTGTGTGTGATAGTAGTGTTGTGTGTGCGATAGTAGTGTTGTGTGTGTGATAGTAGTGTTGTGTGTGTGATAGTAGTAGTGTGTGTGTGATGTAGTAGTGTTGTGTGTGATAGTAGTGTTGTGTATGTGAGAGTAGTGTTGTGTGTGTGATAGTAGTGTTGTGTATGTGATAGTAGTGTTGTGTGTGTGATAGTAGTGTTGTGTGTGTGATAATAGTGTTGTGTGTGTGATAGTAGTGTTGTGTATGTGATAGTAGTTTTGTGTGTGTGATAGTAGTGTTGTGTGTGTGATAGTAGTAGTGTGTGTGTGTGATAGTAGTGTTGTGTTTGTGATAGTAGTAGTGTGTGTGTGATAGTAGTGTTGTGTGTCTGATAGTAGTGTTGTGTGTGTGATAGTAGTGTTGTGTGTGTGATAGTAGTGTTGTGTATGTGATAGTAGTGTTGTGTGTGTGATAGTAGTAGTGTGTGTGTGATAGTAGTGTTGTGTGTCTGATAGTAGTGTTGTGTGTGATAGTAGTGTTGTGTGTGTGATAGTAGTAGTAGTGTGTGTGGATAGTAGTGTTGTGTGTGTGATAGTAGTGTTGTGTGTGTGATAGTAGTGTTGTGTATGTGATAGTAGTGTTGTGTGTGTGATGATAGTATAGTGTTGTGTGTGTGATAGTGTTTATGTGTGTGATTGAAGTGTTGTGTGTGTGTGATAGTGTTGTGTGTGTGTGATAGATACTAATTGTGTGTGTGATAGATGGAAGTGTTGTGTGTGTGTGTGGTGGTAGTGTTGTGTGTGTGATGGATAGTAGTGTTGTGTGTGTGATAGATAGTAGTGTTGTGCGTGTGTGATAGATAGTAGTGTTGTGTGTGTGTGATAGTAGCGTTGTGTTTGATAGTGTTGTGTGTGTGATAGATAGCAGTGTTGTGTGTGATATATGGAAGTGTTGTGTGTGTGATAGATGGAAGTGTTGTGTGTGTGTCTGTGTGAGATAGATGGAATGTGTGTGATAGATGGAAGTGTTGTGTGTGTGTCTGTGTGAGATAGATGGAGGTGTTGTGTGTGTGTGTATGTGAGATAGATGGCAGTGTTGTGTGTGTGATAGATGGAAGTGTTGTGTGTGTGTGTGTGGTGTGTGTGTGTGTGTGTGTGTGTGTGTGTGATAGATGGAAGTGTTGTGTGTGTGTGGTAGATGGAAGTGTTGTGTGTGTGTGATAGATGGAAGTGTTGTGTGTGTGTGATAGATGGAAGTGTTGTGTGTGTGTGTGTGTGTGTGTGTGTGTGTGTGTGTGTGTGATAGATGGAAGTGTTGTGTGTGTGTGATAGATGGAAGTGTTGTGTGTGTGTGATAGATGGAAGTGTTGTGTGTGTGTGATAGATGGCAGTGTTGTGTGTGTGTGTGTGTGTGTGTGTGTGATAGATGGAAGTGTTGTGTGTGTGTGATAGATGGAAGTGTTGTGTGTGTGTGATAGATGGAAGTGTTGTGTGTGTGTGTGTGTGTGTGTGTGTGTGTGTGTGTGTGTGAGATGGAAGTGTTGTGTGTGTGTGATAGATGGCAGTGTTGTGTGTGTGATAGATGGAAGTGTTGTGTGTGTGTGTGTGTGTGTGTGTGTGTGAGATGGAAGTGTTGTGTGTGTGTGATAGATGGAAGTGTTGTGTGTGTGTGATAGATGGAAGTGTTGTGTGTGTGTGGTAGATGGAAGTGTTGTGTGTGTGTGATAGATGGAAGTGTTGTGTGTGTATGTCTGTGTGAGATAGATGGAAGTGTTGTGTGTGTGTGTGTGAGATAGATGGAAGTGTTCTGTGTGTGTGTGATAGATGGAAGTGTTGTGTGTGTGTGTGAGATAGATGGAAGTGTTCTGTGTGTGTGTGATAGATGGAAGTGTTGTGTGTGTGTGTGAGATAGATGGAAGTGTTCTGTGTGTGTGTGATAGATGGAAGTGTTGTGTGTGTGTGAGATAGATGGAAGTGTTGTGTGTGTGTGATAGATGGAAGTGTTGTGTGTGCGTGATAGATGGAAGTGTTAACTGTGTGTGACTGAGGGAATAATGATAAAATTAAGCGCTAAAAACGAGAGGATCATACAGCACTGCAGGGAGGATGCGATAAATGAGGAATATGCGGAGGTTATGAGGGAGTGAAGGATAGAAGTGTGCAAGGGTATGCGTTAGTGGGGGTAGGGGAGGGTGTTAGTGGGGGTAGGGGAGGGTGTTAGTGGGGGTAGGGGAGGGTGTAAGAGGTAAAACAAAATTACAGTCGGTGCAATACGTTAGTTTCTGTGAAAAAAGGTCAGTTAAAGTCTGTTGGAGCAGTGGAGACGTCGGAAGTAAATTCTACGTCTCCACTGATACACAGGACAATCTTTTAAGATATGGTGAACTGACAGTGTAACCTGATAGTCCTCGCTAAGTGGTACTGGGCGTTTTTCCTTAATGTATCCGCGTGTGAGGCGCGTGTGGCCGATGTGTATGCGAGAGAATGCAGTCTGCTAAACACGACAGCAATGGGAAGATGATAGCCAAAAACCCAAACGTAGTTGGACAGAAGACAATTTATTGTGGTTCAGCTCTGACTACCGTTGTTATCAGCGGTTGTGAAGTTGTCGAGAGAGACCAATGAAAAAAAAATCCGAGAATTCCCCTGTCCAAAATTGGGTCATGAACAGCTGACTCAGTGGCTGAGTCTGCTTGCTTGTTACCCGGAACATCAACGTGTCCAGGGACTCAGCAAAAGTCTACGACATCTTTGCATTTACTACAAATGTGGCATAACTAAACTGATTGCAAAGGACGATAGGATGAGGGAAATCAAATTTCTGGATAATCTGTAACGCATTTTGGGGGTCCGAAACAACTACAAATGACGTAGTAAACATCGAGGCAATGTGTAAGATGGACGTAAGGAATGCAGACATCTCGGCTGTGAAAACACCGGCCAAGTCTAGTAAATGACCTCAGAGAGTTTGGTTAGGAAAAACTGCTGCTATACAACATCACGGAGCTTGGAGCCATCGGTGCACACTGCAACATTATGAAAATGAGAGCGAAAGTGATCAATAAAGAGGGAGCGTGAAGTTAGAGCAGGCAAGTGAGCTTCCGCACGTGGAAGTGAGGAAGAACAAATATAATTCGTTAGGACTTCTCAAGGAGGGAAACAAAAATAAGACGCAGGGTGGTCGTAGAGGTAAATTAATACAGCGAGAAAAGGGACGTAGTAAATAGTGTATGACAGTTAAACACAGAAGCCTTGCTAACATCTGTTATGATGTTATTCTATACGTGGAAGGATCGTTAGTCGCGAGAGCGAGCAAAATAACAGAGACAATGGGCATCGTGCCGATTTTGGGACAGTCGCCTCTACATAGAGGCTCTCACATAGGGAAAAACAAGTCCCGAGAGACAACCGTAACAAATGATGATGAATGGAATCAAGTTGAGAAAGTAATATTAGAGGATGGAGAATATATTTGGTCAACATAGTCCAATTTAGATAAGATTATGGCGGAATGAAGACGAAGGGCTTGTCTATCAGCCCCTCCAAGAAAGATGAGGTTGAGCTTTAAGAAGGTCCAGGCGGCTATACAGCAGCTTCCAGGCTTCCAGAACATGCGGCGATCAAATAGAAGACCGAGAAATTTGACCGTATCTCGTTCAGGGTCTACCTGGAGTCTACCTGGAGGGCATTCTGGGGATCAACGCCGGTGCGGCCCGGTCCATGACCAGGCCTCCTGGTGGATCAGGGCTTGATCAACGAGGCTGTTATTGCTGGCTGGTGATGGATGTGTTGAGTGTAGTGTGTTTGGTTGTAATTGTTAGTCGTAGTCGCTTTAGATGAGTCGTTCTTGAGGAATCTCGTAGGGCGAGTCTCGTAGGGCGAGTCTTGTATGGCGAGTCTCGTAGGGCGAGTCTCGTATGGCGAGTCTTGTAGGGCGAGTCTCGTAGGGCGAGTCTTGTAGGGCGAGTCTCGTAGGGCGAGTCTCGTATGGCGAGTCTCGTAGGGCGAGTCTCGTAGGGCGAGTCTCGTAGGGCGAGTCTCGTAGGATGAGTGACACTCCACAAACAACTCCCTGTCTGAGACAAAATCTAAAACTCCCACTAGTGGCGTTAAATGTTTCTTCTCCGTGTATGTATATTCATGTTGGTTAGTATGTATACGTATATTTACGTATGACTGAATGTTAAAATATTAATTCATGTTCGAGATTTCTTACTGT